>CATKUP010000233.1:0-618000 GCA_949786385.1 Onychomys leucogaster | reverse complement strand
GTTCGTTTGAGCTGTAAAGTAAATGCCCTTACCTGAAATGAAGTCTTGCTTGTAGGAAGACTCAGAGCCAGGGATTTAACTCCATTTCTGAAATGAAACACACAACAGAGTTCTCATCCATTGATCACACTCTGCTTTAGAGCAAGAAGCACGCTCTTGCTTTCTAGAGTCTCTAATACAGCAGGAAACATGAGTGTGCTGAGAACAAAAGAATGGTGTTTCTTACACATACGGACCATATCTAGTCCAACTCTGCTTCTGAAAATTATATAAAGCACTGGTCCTCTAACATCCTATCTTGTGAGTTAAGATGAGAAATGTGTGAGCTTCCTGAACGATGTAGTTCGTTAGAGCTGAAAATTGACTGCCCTTACCTGAAACGAAGTCTTGCTTGTAGGAAGACACAGACCCTGGGATTTAACTCCATTTCTGAAGGGAAACACACAACACAGTTGTCATCCATGGATCACACTCTGCTTTAGAGCAAGAAGCACGCTCTTCCTTTCTAGAGTCTCTAATGCAGCAGGAAACAAGAGTGTGCTCAGAAGAAAAGAACCGTGTTTCCTATACATACAGACAATATCTAGTTCACCTCTGCTTGAAATTGATACAAAGCAAAGTCCTCTAACATCCAATGCTTGTCAGTTAAGATGAGAACCGTGTGAGCTTCGTGAACTATGTAGTTCGTTTGAGCTGTAAAGTAACTGCCCTTACCTGAAACGAAGTCTTGCTTGTAGGAAGTCTCGGTGCCAGGGATTTAACTCCATTTCTGAAGTGAAACACACAACAGAGTTCTCATCCCTTGATCACACTCTGCTTTAGAGCAAGAAGTACAATCTAGCTTTCTAGAATCTCTAAGACAGCAGGAAACTTGAGTGTTCTGAGAACATAGGAACGGTGTTTCCTACACATACGGATCCTATCTAGCCAACTCTGCTTCTGAAACTGATACAAAGCACTGGTCCTCTAACATCCAATGCTACTCAGTTAAGAAGAGGAACATATGAACTTCGTGAACGATGTAGTTCGTTAGAGCTGAAAAGTGACTAGCCTTACCTGAAACGAAGTATTGCTTGTAGGAAGACTCAGAGCCGGGGATTGAACTCCATTTCTGAAGTGAAACACACAACAGAGTTCTCATCCATTGTACACACTCTGCTTTAGAGCAAGAAGCAAGCTCTTGCTTTCTAGAGTCTCTAATGCAGCAGGAAACGTGAGTGTGCTCAGAAGAAAAGAACCGTGTTTTCTATACATACGGACCATATCTAGTTCAACTCTGCTTGAAAATGATAAAAAGTAAAGGTCCTCTAACATCCCATGCTTCTCAGTTAAGATGAGCAACGTGTGAGCTTCGTGAACGATATAGTTCGTTTGAGCTGTAAAGTAAATGCCCTTACCTGAAACGAAGTCTTGCTTGTAGGAAGACTCAGAGCCGGGGATTTAACTCCATTTCTGAATTGAAACCCACCGCAGAGTTCTCATCCATTGAACACACTCTGGTTTACAGCAAGAAGCACACTCTTGCTTTATAGAGTCTCTAATGCAGCATGAAACGTGAGTGTGCTCAGAAGAACAGAAACGTGTTTTCTATACATACAGACCATATCTAGTTCAACTCTGCTTGAAATTGATAAAAAGCAAAGGTCCTCTGACATCCAATGCTTCTCAGTTAAGATGAGAAACGTGTGAGCTTCGTGAACGATATAGTTCGTTTGAGCTTTAAAGTAAATGCCCTTACCTGAAACGAAGTCTTGCTTTTAGGAAGACTCAGAGCCAGGGATTTAACTCCATTTCTGAAGTGAAACACAACAGAGTTCTCATCCATTGATCACACTCTGTTGTAGAGCAAGAAGCACGCTCTAGCTTTCTAGAGTCTCTAAGACAGCAGGAAACTTGAGTGTGCTGAGAACAAATTAACGGTGTTTCCTAATCATACGGATCATACCTAGTCCAACTCTGCTTCTGAAACTGATACAAAGAAAAGGTCCTCTAACATCCGATGCTTGTCAGTTAAGATGAGAAACGTGTGAGCTTCATGAACAATGTAGTTTGTTTGAGCTGAACAGTGACTGCCCTTACCTGAAATGAAGTCTTGCTTTTAATAAGACTCAGAGCCTGGGATTTAACAACATTTTTGAAGTGAAACACACAGCAGAGTTCTCATCCATTGTTCACACTCTGCTTTAGAGCAAGAAGCACGCTCTTGCTTTCTAGAGTCTCTAATACATCAGGAAACATGAGTGAGCTGAGAATATGAACGGTATTTCTTACACATACGGACCATATCTACCCCAACTCTGCTTCAGAAACTGATACAAAGGACTGGTACTCTAACATCCAATGCTTGTCAGTTAAGATGAGAATCATGTGAGCCTCGTGACCGATGTAATTCGTTTGAGCTGAAAAGTGACTGCCTTTACCTGAAACGAAGTCTTGCTTGTAGGAAGACACAGAGCCTGGGATTTAACTCCATTTCTGAAGGGAAACACACAACACAGTTCTCAAACATGGATCACACTCTGCTTTAGAGCAAGAAGCATCCTCTGGCTTTCTAGAGTCTCTAATACAGCAGGAAACGTGAGTGTCCTCAGAAGAAAAGAACCGTGTTTCCTACACATACGGATCATATCTAGTCCAAGTCTGCTTCTGAAACTGATACAAAGCACTGGTCATCTAACATCCAGTGCTTGTCAGTTAAGATGAGAAACTTGTGAGCTTCATGAATGATATAGTTCGTTTGAGCTGTAAAGTAAATGCCCTTACCTGAAATGAAGTCTTGCTTGTAGGAAGACTCAGAGCCAGGGATTTAACTCCATTTCTGAAATGAAACACACAACAGAGTTCTCATCCATTGATCACACTCTGCTTTAGAGCAAGAAGCACGCTCTTGCTTTCTAGAGTCTCTAATACAGCAGGAAACATGAGTGTGCTGAGAACAAAAGAACAGTGTTTCTTACACATACAGACCATATCTAGTCCAACTCTGCTTCTGAAAGTTATATAAAGCACTGGTCCTCTAACATCCAATCTTGTGAGTTAAGATGAGAAACGTGTGTTCTTCCTGAACGATGTAGTTCGTTAGAGCTGAAAAGTGACTGCCCTTACCTGAAACGAAGTCTTGCTTGTAGGAAGACACAGACCCTGGGATTTAACTCCATTTCTGAAGGGAAACACACAACACAGTTGTCATCCATGGATCACACTCTGCGTTAGAGCAAAAAGCACACTCTACTTTCTCTAGTCTCTAATACAGCATGAAACTGGAGTGTTCTGAGAACAAATGAACGGTGTTTCGTACACATATGGATGATATCCAGTCCAACTCTGCTTCTGAAACTGATACAAAGCACTGGTCCTCTAACATCAAATGCTTGGCAGTTAAGATGAGAAACGTGTGAGCTTCGTGAACTATGTATTTAGTTTGAGATTAAAGTATCTGCCCTTAATTGAAACGAGTCTTCCTTGTAGGAATCCATTGATCACACTCTGCTTTAGTGCAAGAAGCAAGCTCTAGCTCTCTAGAGTCTCTAAGACAGCATGAAACATGAGTGTGCTGAGAAGAAAAGAATGGTGTTTCCTACACATACAGACCATATCTAGTCCAACTCTGCTTATGAAACTGATACAAATCACTGGTCCTCTAACATCCGATGCCTGTCAGTTAAGATGAGAAACGTGTGAGCTTCCTAAACGATGTAGTTCATTTGAGCTGAAAAGTGACTGCCCTTACCTGAAATGAAGTCTTGCTTGTAGGAAGACACAGAGCCTGGGATTTAACTCCATTTCTGAAGGGAAATCCACAACAGAGTTCTCATCCATTGATCATACTCTGCTTTAGAGCAAGAAGCAAGCTCTTGCTTTCTAGAGTCTCTAATACAGCAGGAAACCTGAGTGTGCTGAGAATATGAACGGTATTTCTTACACATACGGTCCATATCTAGCCCAACTCTGCTTCTGAAACTGATACAAAGCACTGGTACTCTAACATCCAATGCTTGTCAGTTAAGATGAGAATCGTGTGAGCCTCGTGACCGATGTAATTCGTTTGAGCTGAAAAGTGACTGCCTTTAAATGAAACGAAGTCTTGCTTGTAGGAAGACACAGAGCCTGGGATTTAACTCCATTTCTGAAGGGAAACACACAACACAGTTCTCAAACATGGATCACACTCTGCTTTAGAGCAAGAAGCACGCTCTGGCTTTCTAGAGTCTCTAATACAGCAGGAAAAGTGAGTGTCCTCAGAAGAAAAGAACCGTGTTTCCTACACATACGGATCATATCTAGTCCAAGTCTGCTTCTGAAACTGATACAAAGCACTGGTCCTCTAACATCCAGTGCTTGTCAGTTAAGATGAGAAACTTGTGAGCTTCATAAACGATATAGTTCGTTTGAGCTGTAGAGTAAATGCCCTTACCTGAAACGAAGTCTTGCTTGTAGGAAGACTCAGAGCCAGGGATTTAACTCCATTTCTGAAATGAAACACACAACAGAGTTCTCATCCATTGATCACACTCTGCTTTAGATCAAGAAGCACGCTCTAACTTTCTAGAGTCTCTAAGACAGCAGAAATTTGAGTTTGCTGAGAAAAAGTGAACTGTGTTTCCTACCCATATGGATCATATCTAGTCCAACTCTGCTTTTGAAACTGATACAAAGCTCTGGTCCTCTAACCTCCAATGCTTGTCAGTTAGGATGAGAAAAGTTTGAGCTTTGTGAACGATGTTGTTCGTTTGAGCTATATAGTAACTGCACTTACCTGAAACACAGTCTTGCTTGTAGGAAGAATCAGAGCCTGGAATTTAACTCCATTTCTGATGTGAAACACACAGCAGAGTTCTCATCCATTGATCACACTCTGCTTTACAGCAAGAAGCACGCACTTGCTCTCTAGAGTCTCTATGACTGCAGGAAATATATGTGTGATGAGAACAAAAGAATGGTGTTTCCTACACATAAGGACCATATCTAGTCTAACTCTGCTTCTGAAACTGAAATAAACCACAGGTCCTCTAACATCCAGTGCTTGTCAGTTAAGATGAGAAACGTGTGAGCTTCCTGAACGATGTAGTTCCTTTGAGCTGAAAAGTGACTGCCCTTACCTGAAACGAAGTTTTGCTTGTAGGAAGACACAGAGCCTGGGATTTAACTCCATTTCTGAAGGGAAACACACAACACAGTTCTCATCCATGGATAAAACTCTGCTTTAGAGCAAGAAGCACGCAATTGCTTTCTAGAGTCTCTAATAGAGCCGGAAACATGAGTGAGCTGAGAACAAAAGAACGGAGTTTCTTACACATACAGACCATATCTAGTCCAACTCTGCTTCTGAAACTGATACAAAGCACTTGTCCTCTAACATCCAATGCTTGTCATTTAAGATGAGAAACGTGTGAGCTTCGTGACCGATGTAATTCGTTTGAGCTGAAAATTGACTGCCCTTACCTGAAACGAAGTCTTGGTTGTAGGAAGACACAGACCCTGGGATTTAACTCCATTTCTGAGGGGAAACACACAACACAGTTGTCATCCATGGATCACACTCTGCTTTAGAGCAAGAAGCACGCTCTTGCTTTCTAGAGTCTTTAATGCAGCAGGAAACATGAGTGTGCTCAGAAGAAGAGAACCGTGTTTCCTATACATACGGACAATATCTAGTTCACCTCTGCTTGAAAATAATACAAAGCAAAGTCCTGTAACATCCAATGCTTGTCAGTTAAGATGAGAACCGTGTGAGCTTCGTGAACTATGTAGTTCATTTGAGCTGTAAAGTAACTGCACTTACCTGAAACAAAGTCTTGCTTGTAGGAAGTCTCGGAGCCAGGGATTTAACTCCATTTCTGAAGTGAAACACACAACAGAGTTCTCCTCCCTTGATCACACTCTGCTTTAGAGCAAGAAGTACAATCTAGCTTTCTAGAATCTCTAAGACAGCAGGAAACTTGAGTGTTCTGAGAACAAATGAACGGTGTTTCCTACACATATGAATCCTATCTAGCCAACTCTCCTTCTGAAACTGATACAAAGCACTGGTCCTCTAACATCCAATGCTTGTCAGTTAAGATGAGGAACATGTGAACTTCGTGAACGATGTAGTTCGTTAGAGCTCAAAAGTGACTAGCCTTACCTGAAACAAAGTATTGCTTGTAGGAAGACTCAGAGCCGGGGATTGAACTCCATTTCTGAAGTGAAACACACAGCTGAGTTCCCATCCATTGTTCACACTCTGCTTTAGAGCAAGAAGCACGCTCTTGCTTTCTAGAGTCTCTAATACAACAGGAAACATGAGTGAGCTGAGAACAAAGGAACGGTGTTTCGTACACCTACGGACCATATCTCGTCCAACTCTGCTTCTGAGACTAATACAAAGCACTGGTCCTCTAACATCCAATGCTTGTCAGTTAAGATGAGAAACGTGTCATCTTCCTGAACGATGTAGTTCGTTTGAGCTGAAAAGTGACTGTCCTTACCTGAAACGAACTCTTGCTTGTAGGAAGACACAGACCTGGGATTTAACTCCATTTCTGAAGGGAAACAAACAACACAGTTCTCATCCATGGATCACCCTCTGCTTTAGAGCAATCAGCACACTCTATCTTTCTAGAATCTCTAAGACAGCAGGAAACTTGAGTGTGATGAGAACAAATGACCGGTGTTTCCTACACATACGGATCATACCTAGTCCAACTCTGCTTCTGAATTTGATACAAAGAAAAGTTCCTCTAACATCCAATGCTTGTCAGTTAAGATGAGGAACGTGTGAACTTCGTGAAAGATGTAGTTCTTTTGAGCTGAAAGTAACTGCCCTTACTTGAAATGAATTCTTCCTTTAGGAAGACTCAGAGCCTGGGATTTAACTCCATTTCTGAAGTTAAACACACAGCAGAGTTCTCATCCATTGATCACACTCTGCTTTAGAGCAAGAAGCAAGCTCTAGCTTTGTAGAGTCTGTAATACAGCAGGAAACGTGAGTGTCCTCAGAAGAATAGAACCGTGTTTCCTATACATATGGACCATATCTAGTTCAACTCTGTTGAAATTGATAGAAAGCAAAGGTTCTCTAACATCCAATGCTTCTCAGTTAAGATGAGAAACGTGTGAGCTTAGTGAACGATGTAGTTTGTTTGAGCTGAATAGTGACTGCCCTTACCTGAAAAGAAGTCTTGCTTTTAATAAGATTGAGAGCCTGGGATTTAACAACATTTCTGTTGTGAAACACACAGCAGAGTTCTGATCCATTGTTCACACTCTGCTTTAGAGCAAGAAGCACGCTCTTGCTTTCCAGAGTCTCTAATAGAGCAGGAAACCTGAGTGTGCTCAGAAGAAAAGAACCGTGTTTCCTATACATACAGACCATATCTAGTTCAACTCTGCTTGAAATTGATACAAAGCAAAGGTCCTCTAACATCCAGTGCTAATCAGTTAAGATGAGAAACGTGTGAGCTTCGTGAACGATATAGTTACTTTGAGCTGTAAACTAAATGCCCTTACCTGAAACGAAGTCTTGCTTGTAGGAAGACTCAGAGCCTGGTATTTAACTGCATTTCTGAAGTTAAACACACAGCAGAGTTCTCATCCATTGATCACACTCTGCTTTAGAGCAAGAAGCAAGCTCTTGCTTTGTAGAGTCTGTAATACAGCAGGAAACGTGAGTGTCCTCAGAAGAATAGAACCGTGTTTCCTATACATATGGACCATATCTAGTTCAACTCTGCTTGAAATTGATACAAAGCAAAGGTCCTCTAACATACAGTGCTTCTCAGTTAAGATGAGAAACGTGTGAGCTTCGTGAACGATGTAGTTTGTTTGAGCTGAAAAGTGACTGCCCTTACCTAAACGAAGTCTTGCTTGTAGGAAGACACAGAGCCTGGGATTTAACTCCATTTCTGAAGTGAAACCCACAGCAGAGTTCTCATCCATTGTTCACACTCTGCTTTACAACAAGAAGCACGGTCTTGTTTCTAGAGTCTCTAAGACAGGAGGAAACATGAGTGTGATGAGAACAAAAGAACGGTGTTTCCTACACATATGGATATTATCTAGTCCAACTCTGCTTCTGAAACTGATACAAAGCACTGGTCCTCTAACATCCAATGCTTGTCAGTTAAGATGAGGAACTTGTGAACTTCATGACCGATTTAATTCCTTTGAGCTGAAAAGTGACTGCCCTTACCTGAAACGAATTCTTGCCTGTAGGAAGACTCAGAGCCGGGGTTTTAACTTCATTTCTGAAGTGAAACCCAAAGCAGAGTTCTCATCCATTGTTCACACTCTGCTTTAGAGCAAGAAGCGTGCTCTTGCTTTCCAGAGTCTCTATTAGCGCAGGAAACCTGAGTGGGCTCAGAAAAAAAGAACGGTGTTTCCTACACATACGGACCATATCTAGTTCAACTCTACTTCTGAAACTGAAACAAACCACGGGTCGTCTAACATCCAATGCTTGTCAGTGAAGATGAGAAACGTGTGAGCTTCGTGAACGATGTAGTTCATTTGAGCTGAAAGTAACTGCCCTTACATGAAATGAAGTCTTCCTTGTAGGAAGACTCAGAGCATGGAATTTAACTCCATTTCTGAAGGGAAACACACAACACAGTTCTCATCCATTGATCAAACTCTGCTTTAGAGCAAGAAGCATGCTCTTGCTTTCTAGAGTATCCACTACAGCAGGAAACATGAGTGTGCTGAGAACAAAAGGACGGAGTCTTACACATACGGACCATATCTAGTCCAACTCTGCTACTGAAACTGATACAAAGCACTGGTGCTCTAACATCCAATGCTTGTCATTTAAGATGAGAAACGTGTGAGCTTCGTGACCAATGTAATTCGTTTGAGCTGAAAAGTGACTGCCCTTTACTTAAACGAAGTCTTGCTTGTAGGAAGACTCAGAGCATGGGATTTAACTCCATTTCTGAAGGGAAATACACAACACAGTTCTCATCCATGGATCACACTCTGCTTTAGAGCAAGAAGCACGCTCTAACTTTCTAGAATCTCTAAGACAGCAGGAAACTTGAGTGTGCTGAGAAAAAATGAACGGTGTTTCCTACCCATATGGATCATATCTAGTCCAACTCTGCTTCTGAAACTGATACAAAGCACTGGTCCTCTAACCTCCAATGTTTGTCAGTTAAGATGAGAAAAGTGTGAGCTTTGTGAACGATGTTGTTCGTTTGAGATGTAAAGTAACTTCCCTTACGCGAAACGAATTCTTGTTTGTAGGAAGACTCAGAGCCTGGGATTTAACTCCATTTCTGAAGTGAAACACACAACAGAGTTCTCATCCCTTGATCACACTCTTTTCTATAGCAAGAAGCACACTCTAGCTTTCTAGAATCTCTAAGACAGCAGGATACTTGAGTGTGCTGAGTACAAATGAACGGTGTTTCCTACACATATGGATATTATCTAGTCCAACTCTGCTTCTGAAACTGATACAAAGCAGTGGTCCTCTAACATCCAATGCTTGTCAGTTAAGATGAGGAACTTGTGAACTTTGTAACCGATGTAATTCGTTTGAGCTGAAAAGTGACTGCCCTTACCTGAAACGAATTCTTGCTTGTAGGAAAACTCAGAGCCGGGGATTTAACTCCATTTCTGAAGTGAAACACACAACAGAGTTCTCATCCATTGATCACACTCTGCTTTAGAGCAAGAAGCACGCTCTTGCTTTCCAGAGTCTCTAATTATGCAGGAAACCTGAGTGTGCTCAGAAGAAAAGAACCGTGTTTCCTATACATACAGACCATATCTAGTTCAACTCTGCTTGAAATTGATACAAAGCAAAGGTCCTCTAACATCCAGTGCTAATCAGTTAAGATGAGAAACGTGTGAGCTTCGTGAACGATATAGTTACTTTGAGCTGTAAACTAAATGCCCTTACCTGAAACGAAGTCTTGCTTGTAGGAAGACTCAGAGCCTGGTATTTAACTGCATTTCTGAAGTTAAACACACAGCAGAGTTCTCATCCATTGATCACACTCTGCTTTAGAGCAAGAAGCAAGCTCTTGCTTTGTAGAGTCTGTAATACAGCAGGAAACGTGAGTGTCCTCAGAAGAATAGAACCGTGTTTCCTATACATATGGACCATATCTAGTTCAACTCTGCTTGAAATTGATACAAAGCAAAGGTCCTCTAACATACAGTGCTTCTCAGTTAAGATGAGAAACGTGTGAGCTTCGTGAACGATGTATTTTGTTTGAGCTGAAAAGTGACTGCCCTTACCTAAACGAAGTCTTGCTTGTAGGAAGACACAGAGCCTGGGATTTAACTCCATTTCTGAAGTGAAACCCACAGCAGAGTTCTCATCCATTGTTCACACTCTGCTTTACAGCAAGAAGCACGGCCTTGTTTCTAGAGTCTCTAAGAAAGGAGGAAACATGAGTGTGATGAGAACAAAAGAACGGTGTTTCCTACACATACTGACCATATCTAGTTCAACTCTGCTTGAAATTGATGCAAAGCAAAGGTCCTCTAACATCCAATGCTTGTCAGTTAAGATGAGAAACGTGTGAGCTTCTTGAACGATGTAGTTCATTTGAGCTGTAAAGTAACTGCCCTTACCTGAAACGAAGTCTTGCTTGTAGGAAGACTCAGAGCCAGGTATTTAACTCCATTTCGGAAGTGAAACACACAACAGAGTTCTCATCCCTTGATCACACTCTTTTATATAGCAAGAAGCACACTCTAGCTTCCTAGAATCTCTAAGACAGCAGGAAACATGAGTGTGCTGAGAACAAATGAACGGTGTTTCCTACACATATGGATATTATCTAGTCCAACTCTGCTTCTGAAACTGATACAAAGCACTGGTCCTCTAACATCCAATGCTTGTCAGTTAAGATGAGGAACATGTGAACTTCATGACCGATTTAATTCGTTTGAGCTGAAAAGTGACTGCCCTTACCTGAAACGAATTCTTGCCTGTAGGAAGACTCAGAGCCGGGGTTTTAACTCCATTTCTGAAGAAAAACCCAAAGCAGAGTTCTCATCCATTGTTCACACTCTGCTTTAGAGCAAGAAGCACGCTCTTGCTTTCCAGAGTCTCTAATAGCGCAGGAAACCTGAGTGGGCTCAGAAAAAATGAACGGTGTTTCCTACACATACGGACCATATCTAGTTCAACTCTACTTCTGAAACTGAAACAAACCACGGGTCGTCTAACATCCAATGCTTGTCAGTGAAGATGAGAAACGTGTGAGCTTCGTGAACGATGTAGTTCATTTGAGCTGAAAGTAACTGCCCTTACATGAAATGAAGTCTTCCTTGTAGGAAGACTCAGAGCATGGAATTTAACTCCATTTCTGAAGGGAAACACACAACACAGTTCTCATCCATTGATCAAACTCTGCTTTAGAGCAAGAAGCATGCTCTTGCTTTCTAGAGTATCCACTACAGCAGGAAACATGAGTGTGCTGAGAACAAAAGGACGGTGTCTTACACATACGGACCATATCTAGTCCAACTCTGCTACTGAAACTGATACAAAGCACTGGTCCTCTAACATCCAATGCTTGTCAGTTAAGATGAGAAACGTGTGAGCTTCATGACCAATGTAATTCGTTTGAGCTGAAAAGTGACTGCCCTTTCCTTAAACGAAGTCTTGCTTGTAGGAAGACTCAGAGCCTGGGATTTAACTCCATTTCTGAAGGGAAACACACAACACAGTTCTCATCCATGGATCACACTCTGCTTTAGAGCAAGAAGCACGCTCTAACTTTCTAGAATCTCTAAGACAGCAGGAAACTTGAGTGTGCTGAGAAAAAATGAACGGTGTTTCCTACCCATATGGATCATATCTAGTCCAACTCTGCTTCTGAAACTGATACAAAGCACTGGTCCTCTAACCTCCAATGTTTGTCAGTTAAGATGAGAAAAGTGTGAGCTTTGTGAACGATGTTGTTCGTTTGAGCTATATAGTAACTTCCCTTAACTGAAACGAAGTCTTGCTTGTAGGAAGACTCAGAGCCTGGAATTTAACTCCATTTCTGATGCGAAACAAACAGCAGAGTTCTCATCCATTGTTCAAACTCTGCTTTACAGCAAGAAGCATGCTCTTGCTTTCTAAAGATTCTAATACAGCAGGAAACATGATTGTGCTGAGAACAAAATAACGGTGTTTCTTACACATACGGACCATATCTAGTCCAACTCTGCTACTGAAACTGATACAAAGCACTGGTCCTCTAACATCCAATGCTTGTCAGTTAAGATGAGAAACGTGTGAGCTTCGTGAACGATATAGTTACTTTGAGCTGTAAACTAAATGCCCTTACCTGAAACGGAGTCTTGCTTGTAGGAAGACTCAGAGCCTGGTATTTAACTCCATTTCTGAAGTGAAACACACAACAGAGTTCTCATCCATTGATCACACTCTGCTTTAGAGCAAGAAGCACGCTCTTACTTTCCAGAGTCTCTAATAGAGCAGGAAACTTGAGTGTGCTCAGAAGAAAAGAACCGTGTTTCCTATACATACGGACCATATCTAGTTCAACTCTGCTTGAAATTGATACAAAGCAAAGGTCCTCTAACATCCAGTGCTAATCAGTTAAGATGAGAACCGTGTGAGCTTCGTGAACGATATAGTTACTTTGAGCTGTAAACTAAATGCCCTTACCTGAAACGAAGTCTTGCTTGTAGGAAGACTCAGAGCCTGGTATTTAACTGCATTTCTGAAGTTAAACACACAGCAGAGTTCTCATCCATTGATCACACTCTGCTTTAGAGCAAGAAGCAAGCTCTTGCTTTGTAGAGTCTGTAATACAGCAGGAAACGTGAGTGTCCTCAGAAGAATAGAACCGTGTTTCCTATACATATGGACCATATCTAGTTCAACTCTGTTGAAATTGATACAAAGCAAAGGTTCTCTAACATCCAATGCTTCTCAGTTAAGATGAGAAACGTGTGAGCTCCGTGAACGATGTAGTTTGTTTGAGCTGAATAGTGACTGCCCTTACCTGAAAAGAAGTCTTGCCTTTAGTAAGATTGAGAGCCTGGGATTTAACAACATTTCTGTTGTGAAACACACAGCAGAGTTCTGATCCATTGTTCACACTCTGCTTTACAGCAAGAAGTACACTCTTGCTTTCTAGAGTCTCTAATACAGAAGGAAACATGAGTGTGCTCAGAAGAAAAGAACCGTGTTTCCTATACATACGGACCATATCTAGTTCAACTCTGCTTGAAATTGATACAAAGCAAAGGTCCTCTAACATACAATGCTTCTCAGTTAAGATGAGAAACGTGTGAGCTTCCTGAACGATGTAGTTTATTTGAGCTGAAAAGTGACTGCCCTTACCTAAACGAAGTCTTGCTTGTAGGAAGATACAGAGCCTGGGATTTAACTCCATTTCTGAAGTGAAACCCACAGCAGAGTTCTCATCCATTGTTCACACTCTGCTTTACAGCAAGAAGCACACTCTAGCTTTCTAGAATCTATAAGACAGCAGGATACTTGAGTGTGCTGAGAACAAAAGAATGGTGTTTCTTACACATACGGACCATATCTAGTCCAACTCTGCTTCTGAAAATTATATAAAGCACTGGTCCTCTAACATCCTATCTTGTGAATTAAGATGAGAAATGTGTGAGCTTCCTGAACGATGTAGTTCGTTAGAGCTGAAAATTGACTGCCCTTACCTGAAACGAAGTCTTGCTTGTAGGAAGACACAGACCCTGGGATTTAACTCCATTTCTGAAGGGAAACACACAACACAGTTGTCATCCATGGATCACACTCTGCTTTAGAGCAAGAAGCACGCTCTTCCTTTCTAGAGTCTCTAATGCAGCAGGAAACGTGAGTGTGCTCAGAAGAAAAGAACCGTGTTTTCTATACATACGGACCATATCTAGTTCAACTCTGCTTGAAAATGATAAAAAGTAAAGGTCCTCTAACATCCCATGCTTCTCAGTTAAGATGAGCAACGTGTGAGCTTCGTGAACGATATAGTTCGTTTGAGCTGTAAAGTAAATGCCCTTACCTGAAACGAAGTCTTGCTTGTAGGAAGACTCAGAGCCGGGGATTTAACTCCATTTCTGAATTGAAACCCACCGCAGAGTTCTCATCCATTGAACACACTCTGGTTTACAGCAAGAAGCACACTCTTGCTTTCTAGAGTCTCTAATGCAGCAGGAAACGTGACTGTGCTCAGAAGAACAGAAACGTGTTTTCTATACATACCTACCATATCTAGTTCAACTCTGCTTGAAATTGATAAAAAGCAAAGGTCCTCTAACATCCAATGCTTCTCAGTTAAGATGAGAAACGTGTGAGCTTCGTGAACGATATAGTTCGTTTGAGCTTTAAAGTAAATGCCCTTACCTGAAACGAAGTCTTGCTTTTAGGAAGACTCAGAGCCAGGGATTTAACTCCATTTCTGAAGTGAAACACAACAGAGTTCTCATCCATTGATCACACTCTGTTGTAGAGCAAGAAGCACGCTCTAGCTTTCTAGAGTCTCTAAGACAGCAGGAAACTTGAGTGTGCTGAGAACAAATTAATGGTGTTTCCTAACCATACGGATCATACCTAGTCCAACTCTGCTTCTGAAACTGATACAAAGAAAAGGTCCTCTAACATCCGATGCTTGTCAGTTAAGATGAGAAACGTGTGAGCTTCATGAACAATGTAGTTTGTTTGAGCTGAAAAGTGACTGCCCTTACCTGAAATGAAGTCTTGCTTTTAATAAGACTCAGAGCCTGGGATTTAACAACATTTTTGAAGTGAAACACACAGCAGAGTTCTCATCCATTGTTCACACTCTGCTTTAGAGCAAGAAGCACGCTCTTGCTTTCTAGAGTCTCTAATACATCAGGAAACATGAGTGAGCTGAGAATATGAATGGTATTTCTTACACATACGGACCATATCTAGCCCAACTCTGCTTCTGAAACTGATACAAAGCACTGGTACTCTAACATCCAATGCTTGTCAGTTAAGATGAGAATCATGTGAGCCTCTTGACCGATGTAATTCGTTTGAGCTGAAAAGTGACTGCGTTTACCTGAAACGAAGTCTTGCTTGTAGGAAGACACAGAGCCTGGGATTTAACTCCATTTCTGAAGGGAAACACACAACACAGTTCTCAAACATGGATCACACTCTGCTTTAGAGCAAGAAGCATCCTCTGGCTTTCTAGAGTCTCTAATACAGCAGGAAACGTGAGTGTCCTCAGAAGAAAAGAACCGTGTTTCCTACACATACGGATCATATCTAGTCCAAGTCTGCTTCTGAAACTGATACAAAGCACTGGTCCTCTAACATCCAGTGCTTGTCAGTTAAGATGAGAAACCTGTGAGCTTCATGAACGATATAGTTCGTTTGAGCTGTAAAGTAAATGCCCTTACCTGAAATGAAGTCTTGCTTGTAGGAAGACTCAGAGCCAGGGATTTAACTCCATTTCTGAAATGAAACACACAACAGAGTTCTCATCCATTGATCACACTCTGCTTTAGAGCAAGAAGCACGCTCTTGCTTTCTAGATTCTCTAATACAGCAGGAAACATGAGTGTGCTGAGAACAAAAGAACAGTGTTTCTTACACATACAGACCATATCTAGTCCAACTCTGCTTCTGAAAGTTATATAAAGCACTGGTCCTCTAACATCCAATCTTGTGAGTTAAGATGAGAAACGTGTGTTCTTCCTGAACGATGTAGTTCGTTAGAGCTGAAAAGTGACTGCCCTTACCTGAAACGAAGTCTTGCTTGTAGGAAGACACAGACCCTGGGATTTAACTCCATTTCTGAAGGGAAACACACAACACAGTTGTCATCCATGGATCACACTCTGCGTTAGAGCAAGAAGCACGCTCTACTTTCTAGAGTCTCTAATAGAGCATGAAACTTGAGTGTTCTGAGAACAAATGAACGGTGTTTCGTACACATATGGATGATATCCAGTCCAACTCTGCTTCTGAAACTGATACAAAGCACTGGTCCTCTAACATCAAATGCTTGGCAGTTAAGATGAGAAACGCGTGAGCTTCGTGAACGATGTATTTCGTTTGAGATTAAAGTATCTGCCCTTAATTGAAACGAGTCTTCCTTGTAGGAATCCATTGATCACACTCTGCTTTAGTGCAAGAAGCAAGCTCTAGCTCTCTAGAGTCTCTAAGACAGCATGAAACATGAGTGTGCTGAGAAGAAAAGAATGGTGTTTCCTACACATACAGACCATATCTAGTCCAACTCTGCTTATGAAACTGATACAAATCACTGGTCCTCTAACATCCGATGCCTGTCAGTTAAGATGAGAAACGTGTGAGCTTCCTAAACGATGTAGTTCATTTGAGCTGAAAAGTGACTGCCCTTACCTGAAATGAAGTCTTGCTTGTAGGAAGACACAGAGCCTGGGATTTAACTCCATTTCTGAAGGGAAACACACAACACAGTTCTCAAACATGGATCACACTCTGCTTTAGAGCAAGAAGCACGCTCTGGCTTTCTAGATTCTCTAATACAGCAGGAAACGTGAGTGTCCTCAGAAGAAAAGAACCGTGTTTCCTACACATACGGATCATATCTAGTCCAAGTCTGCTTCTGAAACTGATACAAAGCACTGGTCCTCTAACATCCAGTGCTTGTCAGTTAAGATGAGAAACTTGTGAGCTTCATGAACGATATAGTTCGTTTGAGCTGTAAAGTAAATGCCCTTACCTGAAACGAAGTCTTGCTTGTAGGAAGACTCATAGCCAGGGATTTAACTCCATTTCTGAAATGAAACACACAACAGAGTTCTCATCCATTGATCACACTCTGCTTTAGATCAAGAAGCACGCTCTAACTTTCTAGAGTCTCTAAGACAGCAGAAACTTGAGTTTGCTGAGAAAAAGTGAACTGTGTTTCCTACCCATATGGATCATAGCTAGTCCAACTCTGCTTTTGAAACTGATACAAAGCACTGGTCCTCTAACCTCCAATGCTTGTCAGTTAAGATGAGAAAAGTTTGAGCTTTGTGAACGATGTCGTTGGTTTGAGCTATATAGTAACTGCACTTAACTGAAACGAAGTCTTGCTTGTAGGAAGAATCAGAGCCTGGAATTTAACTCCATTTCTGATGTGAAACACACAGCAGAGTTCTCATCCATTGATCACACTCTGCTTTACAGCAAGAAGCACACTCTTGCTTTCTAGAGTCTCTAAGACTGCAGGAAATATATGTGTGATGAGAACAAAAGAATGGTGTTTCCTACACATAAGGACCATATCTAGTCTAACTCTGCTTCTGAAACTGAAATAAACCACAGGTCCTCTAACATCCAGTGCTTGTCAGTTAAGATGAGAAACGTGTGAGCTTCCTGAACGATGTAGTTCCTTTGAGCTGAAAAGTGACTGCCCTTACCTGAAACGAAGTCTTGCTTGTAGGAAGACACAGAGCCTGGGATTTAACTGCATTTCTGAAGGGAAACACACAACACAGTTCTCATCCATGGATAAAACTCTGCTTTAGAGCAAGAAGCACGCACTTGCTTTCTAGAGTCTCTAATACAGCCGGAAACATGAGTGAGCTGAGAACAAAAGAACGGTGTTTCTTACACATACAGACCATATCTAGTCCAACTCTGCTTCTGAAACTGATACAAAGCACTTGTCCTCTAACATCCAATGCTTGTCATTTAAGATGAGAAACGTGTGAGCTTTGTGACCGATGTAATTCGTTTGAGCTGAAAATTGACTGTCCTTACCTGAAACGAAGTCTTGGTTGTAGGAAGACACAGACCCTGGGATTTAACTCCATTTCTGAAGGGAAACACACAACACAGTTGTCCTCCATGGATCACACTCTGCTTTAGAGCAAGAAGCACGCTCTTGCTTTCTAGAATCTTTAATGCAGCAGGAAACATGAGTGTGCTCAGAAGAAAAGAACCGTGTTTCCTATACATACGGACAATATCTAGTTCACCTCTGCTTGAAAATGATACAAAGCAAAGTGCTCTAACATCCAATGCTTGTCAGTTAAGATGAGAACCGTGTGAGCTTCGTGAACTATGTAGTTCATTTGAGCTGTAAAGTAACTGCCCTTACCTGAAACGAAGTCTTGCTTGTAGGAAGTCTCGGAGCCAGGGATTTAACTCCATTTCTGAAGTGAAACACACAACAGAGTTCTCCTCCCTTGATCACACTCTGCTTTAGAGCAAGATGTACAATCTAGCTTTCTAGAATCTCTAAGACAGCAGGAAACTTGAGTGTGCTGAGAAAAAATGAACGGTGTTTCCTACCCATATGGATCATATCTAGTCCAACTCTGCTTCTGAAACTGATACAAAGCACTGGTCCTCTAACCTCCAATGTTTGTCAGTTAAGATGAGAAAAGTGTGAGCTTTGTGAACGATGTTGTTCGTTTGAGCTATATAGTAACTTCCCTTAACTGAAACGAAGTCTTGCTTGTAGGAAGACTCAGAGCCTGGAATTTAACTCCATTTCTGATGCGAAACAAACAGCAGAGTTCTCATCCATTGTTCAAACTCTGCTTTACAGCAAGAAGCATGCTCTTGCTTTCTAAAGATTCTAATACAGCAGGAAACATGATTGTGCTGAGAACAAAATAACGGTGTTTCTTACACATACGGACCATATCTAGTCCAACTCTGCTACTGAAACTGATACAAAGCACTGGTCCTCTAACATCCAATGCTTGTCAGTTAAGATGAGAAACGTGTGAGCTTCGTGAACGATATAGTTACTTTGAGCTGTAAACTAAATGCCCTTACCTGAAACGAAGTCTTGCTTGTAGGAAGACTCAGAGCCTGGTATTTAACTCCATTTCTGAAGTGAAACACACAACAGAGTTCTCATCCATTGATCACACTCTGCTTTAGAGCAAGAAGCACGCTCTTACTTTCCAGAGTCTCTAATAGAGCAGGAAACTTGAGTGTGCTCAGAAGAAAAGAACCGTGTTTCCTATACATACGGACCATATCTAGTTCAACTCTGCTTGAAATTGATACAAAGCAAAGGTCCTCTAACATCCAGTGCTAATCAGTTAAGATGAGAACCGTGTGAGCTTCGTGAACGATATAGTTACTTTGAGCTGTAAACTAAATGCCCTTACCTGAAACGAAGTCTTGCTTGTAGGAAGACTCAGAGCCTGGTATTTAACTGCATTTCTGAAGTTAAACACACAGCAGAGTTCTCATCCATTGATCACACTCTGCTTTAGAGCAAGAAGCAAGCTCTTGCTTTGTAGAGTCTGTAATACAGCAGGAAACGTGAGTGTCCTCAGAAGAATAGAACCGTGTTTCCTATACATATGGACCATATCTAGTTCAACTCTGTTGAAATTGATACAAAGCAAAGGTTCTCTAACATCCAATGCTTCTCAGTTAAGATGAGAAACGTGTGAGCTCCGTGAACGATGTAGTTTGTTTGAGCTGAATAGTGACTGCCCTTACCTGAAAAGAAGTCTTGCCTTTAGTAAGATTGAGAGCCTGGGATTTAACAACATTTCTGTTGTGAAACCCACAGCAGAGTTCTGATCCATTGTTCACACTCTGCTTTACAGCAAGAAGCACACTCTAGCTTTCTAGAATCTATAAGACAGCAGGATACTTGAGTGTGCTGAGAACAAAAGAATGGTGTTTCTTACACATACGGACCATATCTAGTCCAACTCTGCTTCTGAAAATTATATAAAGCACTGGTCCTCTAACATCCTATCTTGTGAATTAAGATGAGAAATGTGTGAGCTTCCTGAACGATGTAGTTCGTTAGAGCTGAAAATTGACTGCCCTTACCTGAAACGAAGTCTTGCTTGTAGGAAGACACAGACCCTGGGATTTAACTCCATTTCTGAAGGGAAACACACAACACAGTTGTCATCCATGGATCACACTCTGCTTTAGAGCAAGAAGCACGCTCTTCCTTTCTAGAGTCTCTAATGCAGCAGGAAACGTGAGTGTGCTCAGAAGAAAAGAACCGTGTTTTCTATACATACGGACCATATCTAGTTCAACTCTGCTTGAAAATGATAAAAAGTAAAGGTCCTCTAACATCCCATGCTTCTCAGTTAAGATGAGCAACGTGTGAGCTTCGTGAACGATATAGTTCGTTTGAGCTGTAAAGTAAATGCCCTTACCTGAAACGAAGTCTTGCTTGTAGGAAGACTCAGAGCCGGGGATTTAACTCCATTTCTGAATTGAAACCCACCGCAGAGTTCTCATCCATTGAACACACTCTGGTTTACAGCAAGAAGCACACTCTTGCTTTCTAGAGTCTCTAATGCAGCAGGAAACGTGACTGTGCTCAGAAGAACAGAAACGTGTTTTCTATACATACCTACCATATCTAGTTCAACTCTGCTTGAAATTGATAAAAAGCAAAGGTCCTCTAACATCCAATGCTTCTCAGTTAAGATGAGAAACGTGTGAGCTTCGTGAACGATATAGTTCGTTTGAGCTTTAAAGTAAATGCCCTTACCTGAAACGAAGTCTTGCTTTTAGGAAGACTCAGAGCCAGGGATTTAACTCCATTTCTGAAGTGAAACACAACAGAGTTCTCATCCATTGATCACACTCTGTTGTAGAGCAAGAAGCACGCTCTAGCTTTCTAGAGTCTCTAAGACAGCAGGAAACTTGAGTGTGCTGAGAACAAATTAATGGTGTTTCCTAACCATACGGATCATACCTAGTCCAACTCTGCTTCTGAAACTGATACAAAGAAAAGGTCCTCTAACATCCGATGCTTGTCAGTTAAGATGAGAAACGTGTGAGCTTCATGAACAATGTAGTTTGTTTGAGCTGAAAAGTGACTGCCCTTACCTGAAATGAAGTCTTGCTTTTAATAAGACTCAGAGCCTGGGATTTAACAACATTTTTGAAGTGAAACACACAGCAGAGTTCTCATCCATTGTTCACACTCTGCTTTAGAGCAAGAAGCACGCTCTTGCTTTCTAGAGTCTCTAATACATCAGGAAACATGAGTGAGCTGAGAATATGAATGGTATTTCTTACACATACGGACCATATCTAGCCCAACTCTGCTTCTGAAACTGATACAAAGCACTGGTACTCTAACATCCAATGCTTGTCAGTTAAGATGAGAATCATGTGAGCCTCTTGACCGATGTAATTCGTTTGAGCTGAAAAGTGACTGCGTTTACCTGAAACGAAGTCTTGCTTGTAGGAAGACACAGAGCCTGGGATTTAACTCCATTTCTGAAGGGAAACACACAACACAGTTCTCAAACATGGATCACACTCTGCTTTAGAGCAAGAAGCATCCTCTGGCTTTCTAGAGTCTCTAATACAGCAGGAAACGTGAGTGTCCTCAGAAGAAAAGAACCGTGTTTCCTACACATACGGATCATATCTAGTCCAAGTCTGCTTCTGAAACTGATACAAAGCACTGGTCCTCTAACATCCAGTGCTTGTCAGTTAAGATGAGAAACCTGTGAGCTTCATGAACGATATAGTTCGTTTGAGCTGTAAAGTAAATGCCCTTACCTGAAATGAAGTCTTGCTTGTAGGAAGACTCAGAGCCAGGGATTTAACTCCATTTCTGAAATGAAACACACAACAGAGTTCTCATCCATTGATCACACTCTGCTTTAGAGCAAGAAGCACGCTCTTGCTTTCTAGATTCTCTAATACAGCAGGAAACATGAGTGTGCTGAGAACAAAAGAACAGTGTTTCTTACACATACAGACCATATCTAGTCCAACTCTGCTTCTGAAAGTTATATAAAGCACTGGTCCTCTAACATCCAATCTTGTGAGTTAAGATGAGAAACGTGTGTTCTTCCTGAACGATGTAGTTCGTTAGAGCTGAAAAGTGACTGCCCTTACCTGAAACGAAGTCTTGCTTGTAGGAAGACACAGACCCTGGGATTTAACTCCATTTCTGAAGGGAAACACACAACACAGTTGTCATCCATGGATCACACTCTGCGTTAGAGCAAGAAGCACGCTCTACTTTCTAGAGTCTCTAATAGAGCATGAAACTTGAGTGTTCTGAGAACAAATGAACGGTGTTTCGTACACATATGGATGATATCCAGTCCAACTCTGCTTCTGAAACTGATACAAAGCACTGGTCCTCTAACATCAAATGCTTGGCAGTTAAGATGAGAAACGCGTGAGCTTCGTGAACGATGTATTTCGTTTGAGATTAAAGTATCTGCCCTTAATTGAAACGAGTCTTCCTTGTAGGAATCCATTGATCACACTCTGCTTTAGTGCAAGAAGCAAGCTCTAGCTCTCTAGAGTCTCTAAGACAGCATGAAACATGAGTGTGCTGAGAAGAAAAGAATGGTGTTTCCTACACATACAGACCATATCTAGTCCAACTCTGCTTATGAAACTGATACAAATCACTGGTCCTCTAACATCCGATGCCTGTCAGTTAAGATGAGAAACGTGTGAGCTTCCTAAACGATGTAGTTCATTTGAGCTGAAAAGTGACTGCCCTTACCTGAAATGAAGTCTTGCTTGTAGGAAGACACAGAGCCTGGGATTTAACTCCATTTCTGAAGGGAAACACACAACACAGTTCTCAAACATGGATCACACTCTGCTTTAGAGCAAGAAGCACGCTCTGGCTTTCTAGATTCTCTAATACAGCAGGAAACGTGAGTGTCCTCAGAAGAAAAGAACCGTGTTTCCTACACATACGGATCATATCTAGTCCAAGTCTGCTTCTGAAACTGATACAAAGCACTGGTCCTCTAACATCCAGTGCTTGTCAGTTAAGATGAGAAACTTGTGAGCTTCATGAACGATGTAGTTCCTTTGAGCTGAAAAGTGACTGCCCTTACCTGAAACGAAGTCTTGCTTGTAGGAAGACTCATAGCCAGGGATTTAACTCCATTTCTGAAATGAAACACACAACAGAGTTCTCATCCATTGATCACACTCTGCTTTAGATCAAGAAGCACGCTCTAACTTTCTAGAGTCTCTAAGACAGCAGAAACTTGAGTTTGCTGAGAAAAAGTGAACTGTGTTTCCTACCCATATGGATCATAGCTAGTCCAACTCTGCTTTTGAAACTGATACAAAGCACTGGTCCTCTAACCTCCAATGCTTGTCAGTTAAGATGAGAAAAGTTTGAGCTTTGTGAACGATGTCGTTGGTTTGAGCTATATAGTAACTGCACTTAACTGAAACGAAGTCTTGCTTGTAGGAAGAATCAGAGCCTGGAATTTAACTCCATTTCTGATGTGAAACACACAGCAGAGTTCTCATCCATTGATCACACTCTGCTTTACAGCAAGAAGCACACTCTTGCTTTCTAGAGTCTCTAAGACTGCAGGAAATATATGTGTGATGAGAACAAAAGAATGGTGTTTCCTACACATAAGGACCATATCTAGTCTAACTCTGCTTCTGAAACTGAAATAAACCACAGGTCCTCTAACATCCAGTGCTTGTCAGTTAAGATGAGAAACGTGTGAGCTTCCTGAACGATGTAGTTCCTTTGAGCTGAAAAGTGACTGCCCTTACCTGAAACGAAGTCTTGCTTGTAGGAAGACACAGAGCCTGGGATTTAACTGCATTTCTGAAGGGAAACACACAACACAGTTCTCATCCATGGATAAAACTCTGCTTTAGAGCAAGAAGCACGCACTTGCTTTCTAGAGTCTCTAATACAGCCGGAAACATGAGTGAGCTGAGAACAAAAGAACGGTGTTTCTTACACATACAGACCATATCTAGTCCAACTCTGCTTCTGAAACTGATACAAAGCACTTGTCCTCTAACATCCAATGCTTGTCATTTAAGATGAGAAACGTGTGAGCTTTGTGACCGATGTAATTCGTTTGAGCTGAAAATTGACTGTCCTTACCTGAAACGAAGTCTTGGTTGTAGGAAGACACAGACCCTGGGATTTAACTCCATTTCTGAAGGGAAACACACAACACAGTTGTCCTCCATGGATCACACTCTGCTTTAGAGCAAGAAGCACGCTCTTGCTTTCTAGAATCTTTAATGCAGCAGGAAACATGAGTGTGCTCAGAAGAAAAGAACCGTGTTTCCTATACATACGGACAATATCTAGTTCACCTCTGCTTGAAAATGATACAAAGCAAAGTGCTCTAACATCCAATGCTTGTCAGTTAAGATGAGAACCGTGTGAGCTTCGTGAACTATGTAGTTCATTTGAGCTGTAAAGTAACTGCCCTTACCTGAAACGAAGTCTTGCTTGTAGGAAGTCTCGGAGCCAGGGATTTAACTCCATTTCTGAAGTGAAACACACAACAGAGTTCTCCTCCCTTGATCACACTCTGCTTTAGAGCAAGATGTACAATCTAGCTTTCTAGAATCTCTAAGACAGCAGGAAACTTGAGTGTTCTGAGAACAAATGAACGGTGTTTCCTACACATATGAATCCTATCTAGCCAACTCTCCTTCTGAAACTGATACAAAGCACTGGTCCTCTAACATCCAATGCTTGTCAGTTAAGATGAGGAACATGTGAACTTCGTGAACGATGTAGTTCGTTAGAGCTGAAAAGTGACTAGCCTTACCTGAAACAAAGTATTGCTTGTAGGAAGACTCATAGCCGGGGATTGAACTCCATTTCTGAAGTGAAACACACAGCTGAGTTCCCATCCATTGTTCACACTCTGCTTTAGAGCAAGAAGCACGCACTTGCTTTCTAGAGTCTCTAATACAACAGGAAACATGAGTGAGCTGAGAACAAAGGAACGGCGTTTCGTACACGTACGGACCATATCTCGTCCAACTCTGCTTCTGAGACTGATACAAAGCACTGGTCCTCTAACATCCAATGCTTGTCAGTTAAGATGAGAAACGTGTCATGTTCCTGAACGTTGTAGTTCGTTTGAGCTGAAAAGTGACTGTCCTTACCTGAAACGAACTCTTGCTTGTAGGAAGACACAGACCTGGGATTTAACTCCATTTCTGAAGGGAAACAAACAACACAGTTCTCATCCATGGATCACCCTCTGCTTTAGAGCAATCAGCACACTCTATCTTTCTAGAATCTCTAAGACAGCAGGAAACTTGAGTGTGATGAGAACAAATGACCGGTGTTTCCTACATGTACGGATCATACCTAGTCCAACTCTGCTTCTGAAACTGATACAAAGAAAAGTTCCTCTAACATCCAATGCTTGTCAGTTAAGATGAGGAACGTGTGAACTTCGTGAAAGATGTAGTTCTTTTGAGCTGAAAGTAACTGCCCTTACTTGAAATGAATTCTTCCTTTAGGAAGACTCAGAGCCTGGGATTTAACTCCATTTCTGAAGTTAAACACACAGCAGAGTTCTCATCCATTGATCACACTCTGCTTTAGAGCAGGAAGCAAGCTCTTGCTTTGTAGAGTCTGTAATAGAGCAGGAAACGTGATTGTCCTCAGAAGAATAGAACCGTGTTTCTTATACATATGGACCATATCTAGTTCAACTCTGTTGAAATTGATAGAAAGCAAAGGTTCTCTAACATCCAATGCTTCTCAGTTAAGAAGAGAAACGTGTGAGCTTCGTAAACGATGTAGTTTGTTTGAGCTGAATAGTGACTGCCCTTACCTGAAAAGAAGTCTTGCTTTTAATAAGATTGAGAGCCTGGGATTTAACAAAATTTCTGTTGTGAAACACACAGCAGAGTTCTGATCCATTGTTCACACTCTGCTTTACAGCAAGAAGTACACTCTTGCTTTCTAGAGTCTCTAATACAGAAGGAAACATGAGTGTGCTCAGAAGAAATAACCGTGTTTCCTATACAAACGGACCATATCTAGTTCAACTCTGCTTGAAATTGATACAAAGCAAAGGTCCTCTAACATACAGTGCTTCTCAGTTAAGATGAGAAACGTGTGAGCTTCGTGAACGATGTAGTTTGTTTGAGCTGAAAAGTGACTGCCCTTACCTAAACGAAGTCTTGCTTGTAGGAAGACACAGAGCCTGGGATTTAACTCCATTTCTGAAGTGAAACCCACAGCAGAGTTCTCATCCATTGTTCACACTCTGCTTTACAACAAGAAGCACGGTCTTGTTTCTAGAGTCTCTAAGACAGGAGGAAACATGAGTGTGATGAGAACAAAAGAACGGTGTTTCCTACACATACTGACCATATCTAGTTCAACTCTGCTTGAAATTGATGCAAAGCAAAGGTCCTCTAACATCCAATGCTTGTCAGTTAAGATGAGAAACGTGTGAGCTTCTTGAACGATGTAGTTCATTTGAGCTGTAAAGTAACTGCCCTTACCTGAAACGAATTCTTGCTTGTAGGAAGACTCAGAGCCAGGTATTTAACTCCATTTCGGAAGTGAAACACACAACAGAGTTCTCATCCCTTGATCACACTCTTTTATATAGCAAGAAGCACTCTCTAGCTTCCTAGAATCTCTAAGACAGCAGGAAACATGAGTGTGCTGAGAACAAATGAACGGTGTTTCCTACACATATGGATATTATCTAGTCCAACTCTGCTTCTGAAACTGATACAAAGCACTGGTCCTCTAACATCCAATGCTTGTCAGTTCAGATGATGAACATGTGAACTTCATGACCGATTTAATTCGTTTGAGCTGAAAAATGACTGCCCTTACCTGAAACGAATTCTTGCCTGTAGGAAGACTCAGAGAGGGGTTTTAACTCCATTTCTGAAGTGAAACCCAAAGCAGAGATCTCATCCATTGTTCACACTCTGCTTTAGAGCAAGAAGCACGCTCTTGCTTTCCAGAGTCTCTAATAGCGCAGGAAACCTGAGTGGGCTCAGAAAAAAAGAACGGTGTTTCCTACACATACGGACCATATCTAGTTCAACTCTACTTCTGAAACTGAAACAAACCATGGGTCGTCTAACATCCAATGCTTGTCAGTGAAGATGAGAAACGTGTGAGCTTCGTGAACGATGTAGTTCATTTGAGCTGAAAGTAACTGCCCTTACATGAAATGAAGTCTTCCTTGTAGGAAGACTCAGAGCATGGAATTTAACTCCATTTCTGAAGGGAAACACACAACACAGTTCTCATCCATTGATCAAACTCTGCTTTAGAGCAAGAAGCATGCTCTTGCTTTCTAGAGTATCCACTACAGCAGGAAACATGAGTGTGCTGAGAACAAAATTACGGTGTTTCTTACACATACGGACCATATCTAGTCCAACTCTGCTACTGAAACTGATACAAAGCACTGGTGCTCTAACATCCAATGCTTGTCAGTTAAGATGAGAAACGTGTGAGCTTCGTGACCAATGTAATTCGTTTGAGCTGAAAAGTGACTGCCCTTACCTGAAACGAATTCTTGCTTGTAGGAAAACTCAGAGCCTGGGATTTAACTCCATTTCTGAAGTGAAACACACAACAGAGTTCTCATCCCTTGATCACACTCTTTTCTATAGCAAGAAGCACGCTCTTGCTTTCCAGAGTCTCTAATAGAGCAGGAAACCTGAGTGTGCTCAGAAGAAAAGAACCGTGTTTCCTATACATACGGACCATATCTAGTCCAACTCTGCTTGAAATTGATACAAAGCAAAGGTCCTCTAACATCCAGTGCTAATCAGTTAAGAGGAGAAACGTGTGAGCTTCGTGAACGAGATAGTTACTTTGAGCTGTAAACTAAATGCCCTTACCTGAAACGAAGTCTTGCTTGTAGGAAGACTCAGAGCCTGGGATTTAACTCCATTTCTGAAGTTAAACACACAGCAGAGTTCTCATCCATTGATCACACTCTGCTTTAGAGCAAGAAGCAAGCTCTTGCTTTGTAGAGTCTGTAATACAGCAGGAAACGTGAGTGTCCTCAGAAGAATAGAACCGTGTTTCCTATACATATGGACCATATCTAGTTCAACTCTGTTGAAATTGATACAAAGCAAAGGTTCTCTAACATCCACTGCTTCTCAGTTAAGATGAGAAACGTGTGAGCCCCGTGAACGATGTAGTTTGTTTGAGCTGAATAGTGACTGCCCTTACCTGAAAAGAAGTCTTGCTTTTAGTAAGATTGAGAGCCTGGGATTTAACAACATTTCTGTTGTGAAACACACAGCAGAGTTCTGATCCATTGTTCACACTCTGCTTTACAGCAAGAAGTACACTCTTGCTTTCTAGAGTCTCTAATACAGAAGGAAACATGAGTGTGCTCAGAAGAAAAGAACCGTGTTTCCTATACATACGGACCATATCTAGTTCAACTCTGCTTGAAATTGATAAAAAGCAATGGTCCTCTAACATACAATGCTTCTTAGTTAAGATGAGAAACGTGTGAGCTTCGTGAACGATGTAGTTTGTTTGAGCTGAAAAGTGACTGCCCTTACCTAAACGAAGTCTTGCTTGTAGGAAGACTCAGAGCCTGGGATTTAACTCCATTTCTGAAGTGAAACCCACAGCAGAGTTCTCATCCATTGTTCACACTCTGCTTTACATCAAGAAGCACGGTCTTGTTTCTAGAGTCTCTAAGACAGGAGGAAACATGAGTGTGATGAGAACAAAAGAACGGTGTTTCCTACACATACTGACCATATCTAGTTCAACTCTGCTTGAAATTGATGCAAAGCAAAGGTCCTCTAACATCCAATGCTTGTCAGTTAAGATAAGAAACGTGTGAGCTTCTTGAACGATGTAGTTCATTTGAGCTGTAAAGTAACTGCCCTTACCTGAAACGAACCTTGCTTGTAGGAAGACTCAGAGCCAGGTATTTAACTCCATTTCTGAAGTGAAACACACAACAGAGTTCTCATCCCTTGATCACACTCTTTTCTATAGCAAGAAGCACACTCTAGCTTCCTAGAATCTCTAAGACAGCAGGAAACTTGAGTGTGCTGAGAACAAATGAACGGTGTTTCCTACACATATGGATATTATCTAGTCCAACTCTGCTTCTGAAACTGATACAAAGCACTGGTCCTCTAACATCCAATGCTTGTCAGTTAAGATGAGGAACATGTGAACTTCATGACCGATTTAATTCGTTTGAGCTGAAAAGTGACTGCCCTTACCTGAAACGAATTCTTGCCTGTAGGAAGACTCAGAGCCGGGGATTTAACTCCATTTCTGAAGTGAAACCCAAAGCAGAGTTCTCATCCATTGTTCACACTCTGCTTTAGAGCAAGAAGCATGCTCTTGCTTTCCAGAGTCTCTAATAGCGCAGGAAACCTGAGTGGGCTCAGAAAAAAAGAACGGTGTTTCCTACACATACGGACCATATCTAGTTCAATTCTACTTCTGAAACTGAAACAAACCACGGGTCGTCTAACATCCAATGCTTGTCAGTGAAGATGAGAAACGTGTGAGCTTCGTGAACGATGTAGTTCGTTTGAGCTGAAAGTAACTGCCCTTACATGAAATGAAGTCTTCCTTGTAGGAAGACTCAGAGCATGGGATTTAACTCCATTTCTGAAGTGAAACACACAACACAGTTCTCAACTATTGATCAAACTCTGCTTTAGAACAAGAAGCACGCTCTTGCTTTCTAGAGTATCCACTACAGCAGGAAACATGTGTGTGCTGAGAACAAAAGTACGGTTTTTCTTACACATACGGACCATATCTAGTCCAACTCTGCTACTGAAACTGATACAAAGCACTTGTCCTCTAACATCCAATGCTTGTCAGTTAAGATGAGAAACGTGTGAGCTTCGTGAACGATGTAGTTCTTTTGAGCTGTAAAGTAACTTCCCTTACTTTAAACGAAGACTTGCTTGTAGGAAGACTCAGAGCCTGGGATTTAACTCCATTTCTGAAGTGAAACACACAACAGAGTTCTCATCCATTGATCACACTCTGCTTTTGAGCAAGAAGCACGCTCTTGCTTTCCAGAGTGTCTAACAGAACAGGAAACCAGAGTGTGCTCAGAAGAAAAGAACCGTGTTTCCTATACATACGGACCATATCTAGGTCAACTCTGCTTGAAATTGATACAAAGCAAAGGTCCTCTAACATCCAGTGCTAATCAGTTAAGATGAGAAACGTGTGAGCTTCGTGAACGATATAGTTACTTTGAGCTGTAAACTAAATGACCTTACCTGAAACGAAGTCTTGCTTGTAGGAAGACTCAGAGCCTGGGATTTAACTCCATTTCTGAAGTGAAACACACAACAGAGTTCTCATCCATGGATCACACTCTGCTTTAGAGCAAGAAGCACGCTCTAACTTTCTAGAATCTCTAAGACAGCAGGAAACTTGAGTGTGCTGAGAAAAAATGAACGGTGTTTCCTACCCATATGGATCATATCTAGTCCAACTCTGCTTCTGAAACTGATACAAAGCACTGGTCCTCTAACCTCCAATGTTTGTCAGTTAAGATGAGAAAAGTGTGAGCTTTGTGAACGATGTTGTTCGTTTGATCTATATAGTAACTTCCCTTAACTGAAACGAAGTCTTGCTTGTAGGAAGACTCAGAGCCTGGAATTTAACTCCATATCTGATGTGAAACAAACAGCAGAGTTCTCATCCATTGTTCACACTCTGCTTTACAGCAAGAAGCACGCTCTTGCTTTCTAAAGATTCTAATACAGCAGGAAACATGATTGTGCTGAGAACAAAATAACGGGGTTTCTTACACATACGGACCATATCTAGTCCAACTCCGCTACTGAAACTGATACAAAGCACTGGTCCACTAACATCCAATGCTTGTCAGTTAAGATGAGAAACGTGTGAGCTTCGTGAACTATGTAGTTCGTTTGAGCTGTAAAGTAACTTCCCTTACGTGAAACGAATTCTTGTTTGTAGGAAGACTCAGAGCCTGGGATTTAACTCCATTTCTGAAGTGAAACACACAACAGAGTTCTCATCCCTTGATCACACTCTTTTCTATAGCAAGAAGCACACTCTAGCTTTCTAGAATCTCTAAGACAGCAGGAAACTTGAGTGTGCTGAGTACAAATGAACGGTGTTTCCTACACATATGGATATTATCTAGTCCAACTCTGCTTCTGAAACTGATACAAAGCACTGGTCCTCTAACATCCAATGTTTGTCAGTTAAGATGAGGAACTTGTGAACTTCGTAACCAATGTAATTCGTTTGAGCTGAAAAGTGACTGCCCTTACCTGAAACGAATTCTTGCTTGTAGGAAACCTCAGAGCCGGGGATTTAACTCCATTTCTGAAGTGAAACACACAACAGAGTTCTCATCCATTGATCACACTCTGCTTTAGAGCAAGAAGCACGCTCTTGCTTTCCAGAGTCTCTAATAGAGCAGGAAACCTGAGTGTGCTCAGAAGAAAAGAACTGTGTTTCCTATACTTACAGACCATATGAAGTTCAACTCTGCTTGAAATTGATACAAAGCAAAGGTCCTCTAACATCCAGTGCTAATCAGTTAAGATGAGAAACGTGTGAGCTTCGTGAACGATATAGTTACTTTGAGCTGTAAACTAAATGCCCTTACCTGAAACGAAGTCTTGCTTGTAGGAAGACTCAGAGCCTGGGATTTAACTCCATTTCTGAAGTTAAACACACAGCAGAATTCTCATCCATTGATCACACTCTGCTTTAGAGCAAGAAGCAAGCTCTTGCTTTGTAGAGTCTGTAATACAGCAGGAAAGGTGAGTGTCCTCAGAAGAATAGAACCGTGTTTCCTATACATATGGACCATATCTAGTTCAACTCTGTTGAAATTGATACAAAGCAAAGGTTCTCTAACATCCAATGCTTCTCAGTTAAGATGAGAAACGTGTGAGCTTCGTGAACGATGTAGGTTCTTTTAGCTGAATAGTGACTGCCCTTACCTGAAAAGAAGTCTTGCTTTTAGTAAGATTGAGAGCCTGGGATTTTACAACATTTCTGTTGTGAAACACACAGCAGAGTTCTGATCCATTGTTCACACTCTGCTTTACAGCAAGAAGTACACTCTTGCTTTCTAGAGTCTCTAATACAGAAGGAAACATGAGTGTGCTCAGAAGAAAAGAACCGTGTTTCCTATACATACGGACCATATCTAGTTCAACTCTACTTGAAATTGATACAAAGCAAAGGTCCTCTAACATACAATGCTTCTCAGTTAAGATGAGAAACGTGTGAGCTTCGTGAACGATGTAGTTTGTTTGAGCTGAAAAGTGACTGCCCTTACCTAAACGAAGTCTTGCTTGTAGGAAGACACAGAGCCTGGGATTTAACTCCATTTCTGAAGTGAAACCCACAGCAGAGTTCTCATCCATTGTTCACACTCTGCTTTACAGCAAGAAGCATGCTCTTGCTTTCTAAAGTTTCCAATACAGCAGGAAACATGATTGTGCTGAGAACAAAATAACGGTTTTTCTTACACATACGGACCATATCTAGTCGAACTCTGCTACTGAAACTGATACAAAGCACTGGTCCTCTAAAATCCAATGCTTCTCAGTTAAGATGAGAAACGTGTGAGCTTCGTGAACTATGTAGTTCGTTTGAGCTGTAGAGTAACTTCCCTTACGTGAAACGAATTCTTGTTTGTAGGAAGACTCAGAGCCTGGGATTTAACTCCATTTCTGAAGTGAAACACACAACACAGTTCTCATCCATTGATCAAACTCTGCTTTAGAGCAAGAAGCACGCTCTTGCTTTCTAGAGTATCCACTACAGCAGGAAACATGAGTGTGCTGAGAACAAAAGTACGGTGTTTCTTACACATACGGACCATATCTAGTCCAACTCTGCTACTGAAACTGATACAAAGCACTGGTGCTCTAACATCCAATGCTTGTCAGTTAAGATGAGAAACGTGTGAGCTTCGTGAACGATGTAGTTCTTTTGAGCTGTAAAGTAACTTCCCTTACTTTAAACGAAGACTTGCTTGTAGGAAGACTCAGAGCCTGGGATTTAACTCCATTTCTGAAGTGAAACACACAACAGAGTTCTAATCCCTTGATCACACTCTTTTCTATAGCACGAAGCACACTCTAGCTTTCTAGAATCTCTAAGACAGCAGGATACTTGAGTGTGCTGAGTACAAATGAACGGTGTTTCCTACACATATGGATATTATCTAGTCCAACTCTGCTTCTGAAACTGATACAAAGCACTGGTCCTCTAACATCCAATGCTTGTCAGTTAAGATGAGGAACTTGTGAACTTTGTAACCGATGTAATTCGTTTGAGCTGAAAAGTGACTGCCCTTACCTGAAACGAATTCTTGCTTGTAGGAAAACTCAGAGCCGGGGATTTAACTCCATTTCTGAAGTGAAACACACAACAGAGTTCTCATCCATTGATCACACTCTGCTTTAGAGCAAGAAGCACGCTCTTGCTTTCCAGAGTCTCTAATAGAGCAGGAAACGTGAGTGTGCTCAGAAGAAAAGAACCGTGTTTCCTATACTTACGGACCATATCTAGTTCAACTCTGCTTGAAATTGATACAAAGCAAAGGTCCTCTAACATCCAGTGCTAATCAGTTAAGATGAGAAACGTGTGAGCTTCGTGAACGATATAGTTACTTTGACCTGTAAACTAAATGCCCTTACCTGAAACGAAGTCTTGCTTGTAGGAAGACTCAGAGCCTGGGATTTAACTCCATTTCTGAAGTTAAACACACAGCAGAATTCTCATCCATTGATCACACTCTGCTTTAGAGCAAGAAGCAAGCTCTTGCTTTGTAGAGTCTGTAATACAGCAGGAAACGTGAGTGTCCTCAGAAGAATAGAACCGTATTTCCTATACATATGGACCATATCTAGTTCAACTCTGTTGAAATTGATAAAAAGCAAAGGTTCTCTAACATCCAATGTTTCTCAGTTAAGATGAGAAACGTGTGAGCTTCCTGAACGATGTAGTTTGTTTTAGCTGAATAGTGACTGCCCTTACCTGAAAAGAAGTCTTGCTTTTAGTAAGATTGAGAGCCTGGGATTTAACTCCATTTCTGAAGTGAAACCCACAGCAGAGTTCTCATCCATTGTTCACATTCTGCTTTACAGCAAGAAGCATGCTCTTGCTTTCTAAAGATTCTAATACAGCAGGAAACATGATTGTGCTGAGAACAAAATATCGGTGTTTCTTACACATATGGACCATATCTAGTCCAACTCTGCTACTGAAACTGATACAAAGCACTGGTCCTCTAACATCCAATGCTTCTCAGTTAAGATGAGAAACGTGTGAGCTTCGTGAACTATGTAGTTCGTTTGAGCTGTAAAGTAACTTCCCTTACGTGAAACGAATTCTTTTTTGTAGGAAGACTCAGAGCCTGGGATTTGAACTCCATTTCTGAAGTGAAACACACAACAGAGTTCTCATCCCTTGATCACACTCTTTTCTATAGCAAGAAGCACACTCTTGCTTTCCAGAGTCTCTAATAGCGCAGGAAACCTGAGTGGGCTCAGAAAAAAAGAATGGTGTTTCCTACACATACGGACCATATCTAGTTCAACTCTACTTCTGAAACTGAAACAAACCACGGGTCGTCTAACATCCAATGCTTGTCAATGAAGATGAGAAATGTGTGAGCTTAGTGAACGATGTAGTTCGTTTGAGCTGAAAGTAACTGCCCTTTCATGAAATGAAGTCTTCCTTGTAGGAAGACTCAGAGCATGGGATTTAACTCCATTTCTGAAGTGAAACACACAACACAGTTCTCATCCATTGATCAAACTCTGCTTTAGAGCAAGAAGCACACTCTTGCTTTCTAGAGTATCCACTACAGCAGGAAACATGAGTGTGCTGAGAACAAAAGTCCTGTGTTTCTTACACATACGGACCATATCTAGTCCAACTCTGCTACTGAAACTGATACAAAGCACTGGTGCTCTAACATCCAATGCTTGTCAGTTAAGATGAGAAACGTGTGAGCTTCGTGAACGATGTAGTTCTTTTGAGCTGTAAAGTAACTTCACTTACTTTAAACGAAGACTTGCTTGTAGGAAGACTCAGAGCCTGGGATTTAACTCCATTTCTGAAGTGAAACACACAACAGAGTTCTCATCCATTGATCACACTCTGCTTTTGAGCAAGAAGCACGCTCTTGCTTTCCAGAGTCTCTAATAGAGCAGGAAACCTGAGTGTGCTCAGAAGAAAAGAACCGTGTTTCCTATACATACGGACCATATCTAGTTCAACTCTGCTTGAAATTTATACAAAGCAAAGGTCCTCTAACATCCAGTGTTAATCAGTTAAGATGAGAAACTTGTGAGCTTCGTGAACGATATAGTTACTTTGAGCTGTAAACTAAATGCCCTTACCTGAAACGAAGTCTTGTTTGTAGGAAGACTCAGAGCCTGGGATTTAACTCCATTTCTGAAGTGAAACACACAACAGAGTTCTCATCCATTGATCACACTCTGCTTTAGAGCAAGAAGCACGCTCTTGCTTTCTAGAGTCTAAATACAGCAGGAAACCTGAATGTGCTAAGAACAAAAGAACGGTGTTTCTTACACCTACGGACCATATTTAGTCCAACTCTGCTTCTGAAACTGATACAAAGTACTGGTCCTCTAACTACCGATGCTTGTCAGTTAAGATGAGAAACGTGTGAGCTTCGTGACCAATGTAATTCGTTTGAGCTGAAAAGTGACTGCCCTTTCCTTAAACGAATTCTTGCTTGTAGGAAGTCTCAGAGCCTGGGATTTAACTCCATTTCTGAAGGGAAACACACAACACAGTTCTCATCCATGGATCACACTCTGCTTTAGAGCAAGAAGCACGCTCTAACTTTCTAGAATCTCTAAGACAGCAGGAAACTTGAGTGTGCTGAGAAAAAATGAACGGTGTTTCCTACCCATATGGATCATATCTAGTCCAACTCTGCTTCTGAAACTGATACAAAGCACTGGTCCTCTAACCTCCAATGTTTGTCAGTTAAGATGAGAAAAGTGTGAGCTTTGTGAACGATGTTGTTCGTTTGAGCTATATAGTAACTTCCCTTAACTGAAACGAAGACTTGCTTGTAGGAAGACTCAGAGCCTGGAATTTAACTCCATATCTGATGTGAAACAAACAGCAGAGTTCTCATCCATTGTTCACACTCTGCTTTACAGCAAGAAGCACGCTCTTGCTTTCTAAAGATTCTAATACAGCAGGAAACATGATTGTGCTGAGAACAAAATAACGGTGTTTCTTACACATACGGACCATATCTAGTCCAACTCTGCTACTGAAACTGATACAAAGCACTGGTCCTCTAACATCCAATGCTTCTCAGTTAAGATGAGAAACGTGTGAGCTTCGTGAACTATGTAGTTCCTTTGAGCTGTAAAGTAACTTCCCTTACGTGAAACGAATTCTTGTTTGTAGGAAGACTCAGAGCCTGGGATTTAACCCCATTTCTGAAGTGAAACACACAACAGAGTTCTCATCCCTTGATCACACTCTTTTCTATAGCAAGAAGCACACTCTAGCTTTCTAGAATCTCTAAGACAGCAGGATACTTGAATGTGCTGAGTACAAATGAACGGTGTTTCCTACACATATGGATATTATCTAGTCCAACTCTGCTTCTGAAACTGATACAAAGCACTGGTCCTCTAACATCCAATGCTTGTCAGTTAAGATGAGGAACTTGTGAACTTCGTAACCGATGTAATTTGTTTGAGCTGAAAAGTGACTGCCCTTACCTGAAACGAATTCTTGCTTGTAGGAAACCTCAGAGCCAAGGATTTAACTCCATTTCTGAAGTGAAACACACAACAGAGTTCTCATCCATTGATCACACTCTGCTGTAGAGCAAGAATCACGCTCTTGCTTTCCAGAGTCTCTAATAGAGCAGGAAACCTGAGTGTGCTCAGAAGATAAGAACCGCGTTTCCTATACATACGGACCATATCTAGTTCAACTCTGCTTGAAATTGATACAAAGCAAAGGTCCTCTAACATCCAGTGCTAATCAGTTAAGATGAGAAACGTGTGAGCTTCGTGAACGATATAGTTACTTTGAGCTGTAAACTAAATGCCCTTACCTGAAACGAAGTCTTGCTTGTACTAAGACTGAGAGCCTGGTATTTAACTCCATTTCTGAAGTTAAACACACAGCAGAGTTCTCATCCATTGATCACACTCTTCTTTAGAGCAATAAGCAAGCTCTTGCTTTGTAGAGTCTGTAATACAACAGGAAACGTGAGTGTCCTCAGAAGAATAGAACCGTGTTTCCTATACACATGGACCATATCTAGTTCAACTCTGTTGAAATTTATACAAAGCAAAGGTTCTCTAACATCCAATGCTTCTCAGTTAAGATGAGAAACGTGTGAGCTTCGTGAACGATGTAGTTTCTTTGAGCTGAATAGTGACTGCCCTTACCTGAAAAGAAGTCTTGCTTTTAGTAAGATTGAGAGCCTGGGATTTAACAACATTTCTGAAGGGAAACACACAACAGAGTTCTGATCCATTGTTCACACTCTGCTTTACAGCAAGAAGTACACTCTTGCTTTCTAGAGTCTCTAATACAGCAGGAAACCTGAGTGTGCTAAGAACAAAAGAACGGTGTTTCTTACACATATTGACCATATCTAGTCCAACTCTGCTACTGAAACTGATACAAAGTACTGGTCCTCTAACATCCAATGCTTCTCAGGTAAGATGAGAAACGTGTGAGCTTCGTGAACTATGTAGTTCTTTTGAGCTGTAAAGTAACTTCCCTTACCTGAAACGAATTCTTGTTTGTAGGAAGACTCATAGCCTGGGATTTAACTCCATTTCTGAAGTGAAACACACAACAGAGTTTTCATCCATTGATCACACTCTGCTTTAGAGCAAGAAGCACGCTCTTGCTTTCTAGAATCTCTAATACAGCAGGAAACGTGAGTGTGCTCAGAAGAACAGAACCGTGTTTCCTATACATACAGACCATATCTAGTTCAAGTCTGCTTGAAATTGATAAAAAGCAAAGGTCCTCTAACATCCAATGCTAATCAGTTAAGATGAGAAACGTGTGAGCTTTGTGAACGTTGTAGTTTGTTTGAGCTGAAAAGTGACTGCCCTTACCTAAACGAAGTCTTGCTTGTAGGAAGACACAGAGCCTGGGATTTAACTCCATTTCTGAAGTGAAACCCACAGAGGAGTTCTCATCCATTGTTCACACTCTGCTTTGCAGCAAGAAGCTCGGTCTTGTTTCTAGAGTCTCTAAGACAGGAGGAAACATGAGTGTGATGAGAACAAAAGAACGGTGTTTCCTACACATACTGACAATATCTAGTTCAACTCTGCTTGAAATTGATGCAAAGCAAAGGTCCTCTAACATCCAATGCTTGTCAGTTAAGATGAGAAACGTGTGAGCTTCTTGAACGATGTAGTTCATTTGAGCTGTAAAGTAACTGCCCTTACCTGAAACGAAGTCTTGCTTGTAGGAAGACTCAGAGCCTGGGATTTAACTCCATTTCTGAAGTGAAACACACAACAGAGTTCTCATCCCTTGATCACACTCTTTTCTATAGCAAGAAGCACACTCTAGCTTTCTAGAATCTCTAAGACAGCAGGATACTTGAGTGTGCTGAGTACAAATGAACGGTGTTTCCTACACATATGGATATTATCTAGTCCAACTCTGCTTCTGAAACTGATACAAAGCACTGGTCCTCTAACATCCAATGCTTGTCAGTTAAGATGAGGAACTTGTGAACTTCGTAACCGATGTAATTCGTTTGAGCTGAAAAGTGACTGCCCTTACCTGAAACGAATTCTTGCTTGTAGGAAAACTCAGAGCCGGGGATTTAAGTCCATTTCTGAAGTGAAACACACAACAGAGTTCTCATCCATTGATCACACTCTGCTTTAGAGCAAGAAGCACGCTCTTGCTTTCCAGAGTCTCTAATAGAGCAGGAAACCTGAGTGTGCTCAGAAGAAAAGAACCGTGTTTCCTATACATACTGACCATATCTAGTTCAACTCTGCTTGAAAGTGATGCAAAGCAAAGGTCCTCTAATATCCAATGCTTGTCAGTTAAGATGAGAAACATGTGAGCTTCGTGAACAATGTAGTTCGTTTGAGCTGAAAGTAACTGCCCTTACTTGAAATGAAGTCTTCCTTGTAGGTAGACTCAGATCATGGGATTTAACTCCTTTCTGAAGAGAAACACACAACACAGTTCTCATCCATTGATCACACTCTGCTTTAGAGCAAGAAACACGCTCTTGCTTTCTAGAGTCTCTAATACAGCAGGAAACATGATTGTGCTGAGAACAAAAGAACGGTGTTTCTTACACATACGGACCATTTCTAGTCCAACTCTGGTACTGAAACTGATACAAAGCACTGGTCCTCTAACATCCAATGCTTCTCAGTTAAGATGAGAAACGTGTGAGCTTCGTGAACTATATAGTTCGTTTGAGCTGTAAAGTAACTTCCCTTACGTGAAACGAATTCTTGTTTGTAGGAAGACTCAGAGCCTGGGATTTAACTCCTTTTCTGAAGTGAAACACACAACAGAGTTCTCATCCATTGATCACACTCTGCTTTAGAGCAAGAAGCACGCTCTTGCTTTCTAGATTCTCTAATACAGCAGGAAACGTGAGTGTGCTCAGAAGAAAAGAACCGTGTTTCCTATACATACAGACCATATCTAGTTCAACTCTGCTTGAAATTGATACAAAGCAAAGGTCCTCTAACATCCAATGCTAATCAGTTAAGATGAGAAACGTGTGAGCTTCGTGAACGATATAGTTTGTTTGAGCTGTAAACTAAATGCCCTTACCTGAAACGAAGTCTTGCTTGTAGGAAGACTCAGAGCCTGGGATTTAACTCCATTTCTGAAGTGAAACACACAACACAGTTTTCATCCATTCATTACACTCTGCTTTAGAGCAAGAAGCACGCTCTAGCTTTCTAGAGTCTCTAAGACAGCAGGAAACTTGAGTGGGCTGAGAAAAAATGAACGGTGTTTCCTACCCATGTGGATCATATCTAGTCCAACTCTGCTTCTGAAACTGATAAAAAGCCCTGGTCCTCTAACCTCCAATGTTTGTCAGTTAAGATGAGAAAAGTGTGAGCTTTGTGAACGATGTTGTTCGTTTGAGCTATATAGTACCTGCCCTTAACTGAAACGAAGTCTTGCTTGTAGGAAGACTCAGAGCCTGGAATTTAATTCCATTTCTGATGTGAAACAAACAGCAGAGTTCTCATCCATTGTTCACACTCTGCTTTACAGCAAGAAGCACGCTCTTGCTTTCTAGAGTCTCTAAGACTGCAGGAAACATATGTGTGATGAGAAAAAAAGAACGGTGTTTCCTACACATAAGGACCATATCTAGTCTAACTCTGCTTCTGAAACTGAAACAAACCACAGGTCCTTTAACATCCAGTGCTTGTCAGTTAAGATGAGAAACGTGTGAGCTTCGTGACCGATGTAATTCGTTTGAGCTGAAAAGTGACTGCCCTTACCTGAAACGAAGTCTTTCTTGTATGAAGACTCAGAGCCTGTGATTTAACTCCATTTCTAAATGAAACACACAACACAGTTCTCATCCATTGATCACACTCTGCGTTAGCGCAAGAAGCACGCTCTAGCTTTCTAGAGTCTCTAATACAGCAGGAAACTTTAGTGTTCTGAGAACAAATGAACGGTGTTTCGTACACATACGGATCATATCCAGTCCAACTCTGCTTCTGAAACTGATACAAAGCACTGGTCCTCTAAAATCAAATGCTTGGCAGTTAAGATGAGAAACGTGTGAGATTTGTGAACGATGTATTTCGTTTGAGATTAAAGTATCTGCCCATAATTGAAACGAAGTCTTCCTTGTAGGAAGACTCAGAGCCTGGGATTTAACTCCATTCCTGAAGTGAAACACACAGCAGAGTTCTAATCCATTGATCACACTCTGCTTTAGAGAAAGAAGCAAGCTCTAGCTCTCTAGAGTCTCTAAGACAGCATGAAACGTGAGTGTGCTGAGAAGGAAAGAATGGTGTTTCCTACACATACGGACAATATCTAGTCCAACTCTGCATATGAAACTGATACAAATCACTGGTCCTCTAACATCCGATGCCTGTCAGTTAAGATGAGAAACGTGTGAGCTTCCTAAACGATGTAGTTCATTTGAGCAGAAAAGTGACTGCCCTTACCTGAAACGAAGTCTTCCTTGTAGGAAGACACAGAGCCTGGGATTTAACTCCATTTCTGAAGGGAAACACACAATACAGTTCAAATCCATTGATCATACTCTGCTTTAGAGCAAGAAGCAAGCTCTTGCTTTCTAGAGTCTCTAATACAGCAGGAAACCTGAGTGTGCTGAGAACAATGAACGGTATTTCTTACACATAAGGACCATATATAGCCCAACTCTGCTTCTGTCCTCTAACATCCAATGCTTGTCAGTTAAGATGAGAATCGTGTGAGCCTCGTGACAGATGTAATTCATTTGAGCTGAAAAGTGACTGTCTTTACCTGAAACGAAGTCTTCCGTGTAGGAAGACACAGAGCCTGGGATTTAACTCCATTTCTGAAGGGAAACACACAACACAGTTTTCAACCATGGATCACACTCTGCTTTAGAGCAAGAAGCACGCTCTGGCTTTCTAGAGTCTCTAATACAGCAGGAAACGTGAGTGTCTTCAGAAGAATAGAACCGTGTTTCCTACACATACGGATCATATCTAGTCCAAGTCTGCTTCTGAAACTGATACAAAGCACTGGTCCTCTAACATCCAGTGCTTGTCAGTTAAGATGAGAAACTTGTGAGCTTCATGAACGATATAGTTCGTTTGAGCTGTAAAGTAAATGCCCTTACCTGAAACGAAGTCTTGCTTGTAGGAAGAATCAGAGCCTGGAATTTAACTCCATTTCTGATGTGAAACACACAGCAGAGTTCTCATCCATTGATCACACTCTGCTTTACAGCAAGAAGCACGCTCTTGCTTTCTAGAGTCTCTAAGACTGCAGGAAATGTATGTGTGATGAGAACAATAGAATGGTGTTTCCTACACATAAGGACCATATCTAGTCTAACTCTGCTTCTGAAACTGAAACAAAACACAGGTCCTCTAACATCCAGTGCTTGTCAGTTAAGATGAGAAACGTGTGAGCTTCCTGAACGATCTAGTTCCTTTGAGCTGAAAAGTGACTGCCCTTACCTGAAACGAAGTCTTGCTTGTAGGAAGACACAGAGCCTGGGATTTAACTCCATTTCTGAAGGGAAACACACAACACAGTTCTCATCCATGGATAACACTCTGCTTTAGAGCAAGAAGCACGCACTTGCTTTCTAGAGTCTCTAATAGAGCCGGAAACATGAGTGAGCTGAGAACAAAAGAACGGGGTTTCTTACACATACAGACCATATCTAGTACAACTCTGCTTCTGAAACTGATACAAAGCACTTGTCCTCTAACATCCAATGCTTGTCAGTTAAGATGAGAAACGTGTGAGCTTCGTGACCGATGTAATTCGTTTGAGCTGAAAATTGACTGCCCTTACCTGAAACGAAGTCTTGCTTGTAGGAAGACACAGAGCCTGGGTTTTAACTCCATTTCTGAAGGGAAACACACAACACAGTTGTCATCCATGGATCACACTCTGCTTTAGAGCAAGAAGCACGCTCTTGCTTAATAGAGTCTTTAATGCAGCAGGAAACATGAGTGTGCTCAGAAGAAAAGAACCGTGTTTCCTATACATATGGACAAAATCTAGTTCACCTCTGCTTGAAATTGATACAAAGCAAAGTCCTCTAACATCCAATGCTTGTCAGTTAAGATGAGAACCGTGTGAGCTTCGTGAACTATGTAGTTCGTTTGAGCTGTAAAGTAACTGCCCTTACCTGAAACGAATTCTTGCATGTAGGAAGTCTCGGAGCCAGGGATTTAACTCCATTTCTGAAGTGAAACACACAACAGAGTTCTCCTCCCTTGATCACACTCTGCTTTAGAGCAAGAAGTACAATCTAGCTTTCTAGAATCTCTAAGACAGCAGGAAACTTGAATGTGCTGAGAACAAATGAACGGTGTTTCCTAAACATATGGATCATACCTAGTCCAACTCTCCTTCTGAAACTGATACAAAGAAAAGGTCCGCTAACATCCAATTGTTGTCAGTTAAGATGAGAAACGTGTGAGCTTCGTGAACAATGTAGTTTGTTTGAGCTGAAACGTGACTGCCCTTACCTGAAATGAAGTCTTGCATTTAGTAAGACTCAGAGCCTGGGATTTAACAACATTTCTGAAGTGAAACACACAGCAGAGTTCTCATCCATTGTTCACACTCTGCTTTAGAGCAAGAAGCACGCTCTTGCTTTCTAGAGTCTCTAATACAGCAGGAAACATGAGTGAGCTGAGAACAAAAGAATGGTGTTTCTTAAACCTACGGACCATATCTCGTCCAACTCTGCTTCAGAGATTGATACAAAGCACTGGTCCTCTAACATCCAATGCTTGTCAGTTAAGATGAGAAACGTGTCATCTTCCTGAACGATGTAGTTCGTTTGAGCTGAAAAGTGACTGTCCTTACCTGAAACGAACTCTTGCTTGTAGGAAGACACAGACCTGGGATTTAACTCCATTTCTGAAGGGAAACACACAACACAGTTCTCATCCATGGATCACCCTCTGCTTTAGAGCAAGAAGCACACTCTAGCTTTCTAGAATCTCTAAGACAGCAGGAAACTTGAGTGTGCTGAGAACAAATGACCTGTGTTTCCTACACATACGGATCATACCTAGTCCAACTCTGCTTCTGAAACTGATACAAAGAAAAGGTCCTCTAACATCCAATGCTTGGCAGTTAAGATGAGGAACGTGTGAACTTCGTGAAAGATGTAGTTCTTTTGAGCTGAAAGTAACTGCCCTTACTTGAAATGAATTCTTCCTTTAGGAAGGCTCAGAGCCTGGGATTTAACTCCATTTCTGAAGTTAAACACACAGCAGAGTTATCATCCATTGATCACACTCTGCTTTAGAGCAAGAAGCAAGCTCTTGCTTTGTAGAGTCTGTAATACAGCAGGAAACGTGAGTGTCCTCAGAAGAATAGAACCGTGTTTCCTATACATATGGACCATATCTAGTTCAACTCTGTTGAAATTGATACAAAGCAAAGGTTCTCTAACATCCAATGCTTCTCAGTTAAGATGAGAAACGTGTGAGCTTCGTGAACGATGTAGTTTGTTTGAGCTGAAAAGTGACTGCCCTTACCTAAACGAAGTCTTGCTTGTAGGAAGACTCAGAGCCTGGGATTTAACTCCATTTCTGAAGTGAAACCCACAGCAGAGTTCTCATCCATTGTTCATACTCTGCTTTACAGCAAGAAGCACGGTCTTGTTTCTAGGGACTCTAAGACAGGAGGAAACATGTGTGTGATGAGAACAAAAGAACGGTGTTTCCTACACATACTGACCATATCTAGTTCAACTCTGCTTGAAATTGATACAAAGCAAAGGTCCTCTAACATCCAATGCTTGTCAGTTAAGATGAGAAACGTGTGAGCTTCTTGAACGATGTAGTTCATTTGAGCTGTAAAGTAACTGCCCTTACCTGAAACGAAGTCTTGCTTGTAGGAAGACTCAGAGCCAGGTATTTAACTCCATTTCTGAAGTGAAACACACAACAGAGTTCTCATCCCTTGATCAAACTCTGCTTTAGAGCAAAAAGCACGCTCTTGCTTTCCAGAGTCTCTAATAGAGCAGGAAACCTGAGTGTGCTCAGAAGAAAAGAACCGTGTTTCTTACACATACGGACCATATCTAGTCCAACTCTGCTACTGAAACTGATACAAACCACTGGTCCTCTAACATCCAATGCTTCTCAGTTAAGATGAGAAACGTGTGAGCTTCGTGAACTATGTAGTTCGTTTGAGCTGTAAAGTAACTTCCCTTACCTGAAACGAATTCTTGTTTGTAGGAAGACTCATAGCCTGGGATTTAACTCCATTTCTGAAGTGAAACACACAACAGAGGTCTCATCCCTTGATCACACTCTTTTCTATAGCAAGAAGCACACTCTAGCTTTCTAGAATCTCTAAGACAGCAGGATACTTGAGTGTGCTGAGTACAAATGAACGGTGTTTCCTACACATATGGATAGTATCTAGTCCAACTCTGCTTCTGAAACTGATACAAAGCACTGGTCCTCTAACATCCAATGCTTGTCAGTTAAGATGAGGAACGTGTGAACTTCGTGATTGATGTAATTCGTTTGAGCTGAAAAGTGACTGCCCTTACCCGAAACGAATTCTTGCTTGTAGGAAAACTCAGAGCCGGGGATTTAACTCCATTTCTGAAGTGAAACCCACAGCAGAGTTCTCATCCATTGTTCACACTCTGCTTTAGAGCAAGAAGCATACTCTTGCTTTCCAGAGTCTCTAATAGAGTAGGAAACCTGAGTGTGCTCAGAACAAAAGAACGGTGTTTCCTACACATACAGACCATATCTAGTTCAACACTGCTTCTGAAACTGAAACAAACCACAGGACGTCTAACACCCAATGCTTGTCAGTGAAGATGAGAAACATGTGAGCTTCGTGAACAATGTAGTTCGTTTGAGCTGAAAGTAACTGCCCTTACTTGAAATGAAGTCTTCCTTGTAGGAAGACTCAGATCATGGGATTTAACTCCATTTCTGAAGAGAAACACACAACACAGTTCTCATCCATTGATCACACTCTGCTTTAGAGCAAGAAGCACGCTCTTGCTTTCTAGAGTCTCTAATACAGCAGGAAACATGATTGTGCTGAGAACAAAAGAACGGTGTTTCTTACACATATGGACCATATCTAGTCCAACTCTGCTACTGAAACTGATACAAAGCACTGGTCCTCTAACATCCAATGCTTCTCAGGTAAGATGAGAAACGTGTGAGCTTCGTGAACTTTGTAGTTCGTTTGAGCTGTAAAGTAACTTCCCTTACCTGAAACGAATTCTTGTTTGTAGGAAGACTCAGAGCATGGGATTTAACTCCATTTCTGAAGTGAAACACACAACAGAGTTCTCATCCATTGATCACACTCTGCTTTAGAGCAAGAAGAACGCTCTTGCTTTCTAGAATCTCTAATAAAGCAGGAATCGTGAGTGTGCTCAGAAGAACAGAACCGTGTTTCCTATACATACAGACCATATCTAGTTCAACTCTGCTTGAAATTGATAAAAAGCAAAGGTCCTCCAACATCCAATGCTAATCAGGTAAGATGAGAAACATGTGAGCTTCGTGAACGATATAGTTTGTTTGAGCTGTAAACTAAATGCCCTTACCTGAAACGAAGTCTTGCTTGTAGGAAGACTCAGAGCCTGGAATTTAACTCCATTTCTGATGTGAAACAAACAGCAGAGTTCTCATCCATTGTTCACACTCTGCTTTACAGCAAGAAGCACGCTCTTGCTTTCTAGAGTCTCTAATACAGCAGGAAACATGATTGTGCTGAGAACAAAAGAATGGTGTTTCTTACACATACGGACCATATCTAGTCCAACTCTGCTACTGAAACTGATACAAAGCACTGGTCCACTAACATCCAATGCTTCTCAGTTAAGATGAGAAACGTGTGAGCTTCGTGAACTATGTAGTTCGTTTGAGCTGTAAAGTAACTTCCCTTACCTGAAACGAATTCTTGTTTGTAGGAAGACTCATAGCCTGGGATTTAACTCCATTTCTGAAGTGAAACACACAACAGAGTTCTCATCCCTTGATCACACTCTTTTCTATAGCAAGAAGCACACTCTAGCTTTCTAGAATCTCTAAGACAGCAGGATAATTGAGTGTGCTGAGTACAAATGAACGGTGTTTCCTACACATATGGATATTATCTAATCCAACTCTGCTTCTGAAACTGATACAAAGCACTGGTCCTCTAACATCCAATGTTTCTCAGTTAAGATGAGGAACGTGTGAACTTCATGACCGATGTAATTCGTTTGAGCTGAAAAGGACTGCCCTTACCTGAAACGAATTCTTGCTTGTAGGAAAACTCAGAGCCGGGGATTTAACTCCATTTCTGAAGTGAAACACACAACAGAGTTCTCATCCATTGATCACACTCTGCTTTAGAGCAAGAAGCACGCTCCTCCTTTCTAGAGTCTCTAATAGAGCAGGAAACATGATTGTGCTGAGAACAAAAGAACGGTGTTTCTTACACATACGGACCATATCTAGTCCAACTCTGGTACTGAAACTGATACAAAGCACTGGTCCTCTAACATCCAATGCTTCTCAGTTAAGATGAGAAAAGTGTGAGCTTCATGAACTATGTAGTTCGTTTGTGCTGTAAAGTAACTTCCCTTACCTGAAACGAATTCTTGTTTGTAGGAAGACTCAGAGCCTGGGATTTAACTCCTTTTCTGAAGTGAAACACACAACAGAGTTCTCATCCATTGATCACACTCTGCTTTAGAGCAAGAAGCACGCTCTTGCTTTCTAGAGTCTCTAATTCAGCAGGAAACATGATTGTAATGAGAACAAAAGAACGGTGTTTCTTACACATATGGACCATATCTAGTCCAACTCTGCTACTGAAACTGATACAAAGCACTGGTCCTCTAACATCCAATGCTTCTCAGGTAAGATGAGAAACGTGTGAGCTTCGTGAACTTTGTAGTTCGTTTGAGCTGTAAAGTAACTTCCCTTACCTGAAACGAATTCTTGTTTGTAGGAAGACTCATAGCATGGGATTTAACTCCATTTCTGAAGTGAAACACACAACAGAGTTCTCATCCATTGATCACACTCTGCTTTAGAGCAAGAAGCACGCTCTTGCTTTCTAGAGTCTCCAATACAGCAGGAAACATGATTGTGCTGAGAACAAAAGAACGGTGTTTCTTACACATATGGACCATATCTAGTCCAACTCTGCTACTGAAACTGATAAAAAGCACTGGTCCTCTAACATCCAATGCTTCTCAGGTAAGATGAGAAACGTGTGAGCTTCGTGAACTATGTAGTTCGTTTGAGCTGTAAAGTAACTTCCCTTACCTGAAACGAATTCTTGTTTGTAGGAAGACTCATAGCCTGGGATTTAACTCCATTTCTGAAGTGAAACACACAACAGAGTTCTCATCCCTTGATCACACTCTTTTCTATAGCAAGAAGCACACTCTAGCTTTCTAGAATCTCTAAGACAGCAGGATACTTGAGTGTGCTGAGTACAAATGAACGGTGTTTCCTACACATATGGATATTATCTAATCCAACTCTGCTTCTGAAACTGATACAAAGCACTGGTCCTCTAACATCCAATGCTTCTCAGTTAAGATGAGGAACGTGTGAACTTCGTCACCGATGTAATTCGTTTGAGCTGAAAAGGACTGCCCTTACCTGAAACGAATTCTTGCTTGTAGGAAAACTCAGAGCCGGGGATTTAACTCCATTTCTGAAGTGAAACACACAACAGAGTTCTCATCCATTGATCACACTCTGCTTTAGAGCAAGAAGCACGCTCCTGCTTTCTAGAGTCTCTAATACAGCAGGAAACATGATTGTGCTGAGAACAAAAGAACAGTGTTTCTTACATACGGACCATATCTAGTCCAACTCTGGTACTGAAACTGATACAAAGCACTGGTCCTCTAACATCCAATGCTTCTCAGTTAAGATGAGAAACGTGTGAGCTTCATGAACTATGTAGTTCGTTTGTGCTGTAAAGTAACTTCCCTTACCTGAAACGAATTCTTGTTTGTAGGAAGACTCAGAGCCTGGGATTTAACTCCTTTTCTGAAGTGAAACACACAACAGAGTTCTCATCCATTGATCACACTCTGCTTTAGAGCAAGAAGCACGCTCTTGCTTTCTAGAGTCTCCAATACAACAGGAAACATGATTGTGCTGAGAACAAAAGAACGGTGTTTCTTACACATATGGACCATATCTAGTCCAACTCTGCTACTGAAACTGATAAAAAGCACTGGTCCTCTAACATCCAATGCTTCTCAGGTAAGATGAGAAACGTGTGAGCTTCGTGAACTATGTAGTTCGTTTGAGCTGTAAAGTAACTTCCCTTACCTGAAACGAATTCTTGTTTGTAGGAAGACTCAGAGCATGGGATTTAACTCCATTTCTGAAGGGAAACACACAACACAGTTCTCATCCATTGATCACACTCTGCTTTAGAGCAAGAAGAACGCTCTTACTTTCTAGGATCTCTAATAAAGCAGGAATCATGAGTGTGCTCAGAAGAACAGAACCGTGTTTCCTATACATACAGACCATATCTAGTTCAACTCTGCTTGAAATTGATAAAAAGCAAAGGTCCTCTAACATCCAATGCTAATCAGTTAAGATGAGAAACGTGTGAGCTTCGTGAACGATATAGTTTGTTTGAGCTGTAAACTAAATGCCCTTACCTGAAACGAAGTCTTGCTTGTAGGAAGACTCATAGCCTGGAATTTAACTCCATTTCTGATGTGAAACAAACAGCAGAGTTCTCATCCATTGTTCACACTCTGCTTTACAGCAAGAAGCACGCTCTTGCGTTCTAGAGTCTCTAATACAGCAGGAAACATGATTGTGCTGAGAACAAAAGAACGGTGTTTCTTACACATACGGACCATATCTAGTCCAACTCTGCTACTGAAACTGATACAAAGCACTGGTCCACTAACATCCAATGCTTCTCAGTTAAGATGAGAAACGTGTGATCTTCGTGAACTATGTAGTTCGTTTGAGCTGTAAAGTAACTTCCCTTACCTGAAACGAATTCTTGTTTGTAGGAAGACTCATAGCCTGGGATTTAACTCCATTTCTGAAGTGAAACACACAACAGAGTTCTCATCCCTTGATCACACTCTTTTCTATAGCAAGAAGCACACTCTAGCTTTCTAGAATCTCTAAGACAGCAGGATACTTGAGTGTGCTGAGTACAAATGAACGGTGTTTCCTACACATATGGATATTATCTAATCCAACTCTGCTTCTGAAACTGATACAAAGCACTGGTCCTCTAACATCCAATGCTTCTCAGTTAAGATGAGGAACGTGTGAACTTCGTGACCGATGTAATTCGTTTGAGCTGAAAAGGACTGCCCTTACCTGAAACGAATTCTTGCTTGTAGGAAAACTCAGAGCCGGGGATTTAACTCCATTTCTGAAGGGAAACACACAACAGAGTTCTCATCCATTGATCACACTCTGCTTTAGAGCAAGAAGCAAGCTCCTGCTTTCTAGAGTCTCTAATACAGCAGGAAACATGATTGTGCTGAGAACAAAAGAACGGTGTTTCTTACACATACGGACCATATCTAGTCCAACTCTGGTACTGAAACTGATACAAAGCACTGGTCCTCTAACATCCAATGCTTCTCAGTTAAGATGAGAAACGTGTGAGCTTCATGAACTATGTAGTTCGTTTGTGCTGTAAAGTAACTTCCCTTACCTGAAACGAATTCTTGTTTGTAGGAAGACTCAGAGCCTGGGATTTAACTCCTTTTCTGAAGTGAAACACACAACAGAGTTCTCATTCATTGATCACACTCTTTTCTATAGCAAGAAGCACACTCTAGCTTTCTAGAATCTCTAAGACAGCAGGATAATTGAGTGTGCTGAGTACAAATGAACGGTGTTTCCTACACATATGGATATTATCTAATCCAACTCTGCTTCTGAAACTGATACAAAGCACTGGTCCTCTAACATCCAATGTTTCTCAGTTAAGATGAGGAACGTGTGAACTTCATGACCGATGTAATTCGTTTGAGCTGAAAAGGACTGCCCTTACCTGAAACGAATTCTTGCTTGTAGGAAAACTCAGAGCCGGGGATTTAACTCCATTTCTGAAGTGAAACACACAACAGAGTTCTCATCCATTGATCACACTCTGCTTTAGAGCAAGAAGCACGCTCCTCCTTTCTAGAGTCTCTAATACAGCAGGAAACATGATTGTGCTGAGAACAAAAGAACGGTGTTTCTTACACATACGGACCATATCTAGTCCAACTCTGGTACTGAAACTGATACAAAGCACTGGTCCTCTAACATCCAATGCTTCTCAGTTAAGATGAGAAAAGTGTGAGCTTCATGAACTATGTAGTTCGTTTGTGCTGTAAAGTAACTTCCCTTACCTGAAACGAATTCTTGTTTGTAGGAAGACTCAGAGCCTGGGATTTAACTCCTTTTCTGAAGTGAAACACACAACAGAGTTCTCATCCATTGATCACACTCTGCTTTAGAGCAAGAAGCACGCTCTTGCTTTCTAGAGTCTCTAATTCAGCAGGAAACATGATTGTAATGAGAACAAAAGAACGGTGTTTCTTACACATATGGACCATATCTAGTCCAACTCTGCTACTGAAACTGATACAAAGCACTGGTCCTCTAACATCCAATGCTTCTCAGGTAAGATGAGAAACGTGTGAGCTTCGTGAACTTTGTAGTTCGTTTGAGCTGTAAAGTAACTTCCCTTACCTGAAACGAATTCTTGTTTGTAGGAAGACTCATAGCATGGGATTTAACTCCATTTCTGAAGTGAAACACACAACAGAGTTCTCATCCATTGATCACACTCTGCTTTAGAGCAAGAAGCACGCTCTTGCTTTCTAGAGTCTCCAATACAGCAGGAAACATGATTGTGCTGAGAACAAAAGAACGGTGTTTCTTACACATATGGACCATATCTAGTCCAACTCTGCTACTGAAACTGATAAAAAGCACTGGTCCTCTAACATCCAATGCTTCTCAGGTAAGATGAGAAACGTGTGAGCTTCGTGAACTATGTAGTTCGTTTGAGCTGTAAAGTAACTTCCCTTACCTGAAACGAATTCTTGTTTGTAGGAAGACTCATAGCCTGGGATTTAACTCCATTTCTGAAGTGAAACACACAACAGAGTTCTCATCCCTTGATCACACTCTTTTCTATAGCAAGAAGCACACTCTAGCTTTCTAGAATCTCTAAGACAGCAGGATACTTGAGTGTGCTGAGTACAAATGAACGGTGTTTCCTACACATATGGATATTATCTAATCCAACTCTGCTTCTGAAACTGATACAAAGCACTGGTCCTCTAACATCCAATGCTTCTCAGTTAAGATGAGGAACGTGTGAACTTCGTCACCGATGTAATTCGTTTGAGCTGAAAAGGACTGCCCTTACCTGAAACGAATTCTTGCTTGTAGGAAAACTCAGAGCCGGGGATTTAACTCCATTTCTGAAGTGAAACACACAACAGAGTTCTCATCCATTGATCACACTCTGCTTTAGAGCAAGAAGCACGCTCCTGCTTTCTAGAGTCTCTAATACAGCAGGAAACATGATTGTGCTGAGAACAAAAGAACGGTGTTTCTTACACATACGGACCATATCTAGACCAACTCTGGTACTGAAACTGATACAAAGCACTGGTCCTCTAACATCCAATGCTTCTCAGTTAAGATGAGAAACGTGTGAGCTTCATGAACTATGTAGTTCGTTTGTGCTGTAAAGTAACTTCCCTTACCTGAAACGAATTCTTGTTTGTAGGAAGACTCAAAGCCTGGGATTTAACTCCTTTTCTGAAGTGAAACACACAACAGAGTTCTCATCCATTGATCACACTCTGCTTTAGAGCAAGAAGCACGCTCTTGCTTTCTAGAGTCTCCAATACAACAGGAAACATGATTGTGCTGAGAACAAAAGAACGGTGTTTCTTACACATATGGACCATATCTAGTCCAACTCTGCTACTGAAACTGATAAAAAGCACTGGTCCTCTAACATCCAATGCTTCTCAGGTAAGATGAGAAACGTGTGATCTTCGTGAACTATGTAGTTCGTTTGAGCTGTAAAGTAACTTCCCTTACCTGAAACGAATTCTTGTTTGTAGGAAGACTCAGAGCATGGGATTTAACTCCATTTCTGAAGGGAAACACACAACACAGTTCTCATCCATTGATCACACTCTGCTTTAGAGCAAGAAGAACGCTCTTACTTTCTAGGATCTCTAATAAAGCAGGAATCGTGAGTGTGCTCAGAAGAACAGAACCGTGTTTCCTATACATACAGACCATATCTAGTTCAACTCTGCTTGAAATTGATAAAAAGCAAAGGTCCTCTAACATCCAATGCTAATCAGTTAAGATGAGAAACGTGTGAGCTTCGTGAACGATATAGTTTGTTTGAGCTGTAAACTAAATGCCCTTACCTGAAACGAAGTCTTGCTTGTAGGAAGACTCATAGCCTGGAATTTAACTCCATTTCTGATGTGAAACAAACAGCAGAGTTCTCATCCATTGTTCACACTCTGCTTTACAGCAAGAAGCACGCTCTTGCGTTCTAGAGTCTCTAATACAGCAGGAAACATGATTGTGCTGAGAACAAAAGAACGGTGTTTCTTACACATACGGACCATATCTAGTCCAACTCTGCTACTGAAACTGATACAAAGCACTGGTCCACTAACATCCAATGCTTCTCAGTTAAGATGAGAAACGTGTGAGCTTCGTGAACTATGTAGTTCGTTTGAGCTGTAAAGTAACTTCCCTTACCTGAAACGAATTCTTGTTTGTAGGAAGACTCATAGCCTGGGATTTAACTCCATTTCTGAAGTGAAACACACAACAGAGTTCTCATCCCTTGATCACACTCTTTTCTATAGCAAGAAGCACACTCTAGCTTTCTAGAATCTCTAAGACAGCAGGATACTTGAGTGTGCTGAGTACAAATGAACGGTGTTTCCTACACATATGGATATTATCTAATCCAACTCTGCTTCTGAAACTGATACAAAGCACTGGTCCTCTAACATCCAATGCTTCTCAGTTAAGATGAGGAACGTGTGAACTTCGTGACCGATGTAATTCGTTTGAGCTGAAAAGGACTGCCCTTACCTGAAACGAATTCTTGCTTGTAGGAAAACTCAGAGCCGGGGATTTAACTCCATTTCTGAAGTGAAACACACAACAGAGTTCTCATCCATTGATCACACTCTGCTTTAGAGCAAGAAGCACGCTCCTGCTTTCTAGAGTCTCTAATACAGCAGGAAACATGATTGTGCTGAGAACAAAAGAATGGTGTTTCTTACACATACGGACCATATCTAGTCCAACTCTGGTACTGAAACTGATACAAAGCACTGGTCCTCTAACATCCAATGCTTCTCAGTTAAGATGAGAAACGTGTGAGCTTCGTGAACTATGTAGTTCGTTTGTGCTGTAAAGTAACTTCCCTTACCTGAAACGAATTCTTGTTTGTAGGAAGACTCAGAGCCTGGGATTTAACTCCTTTTCTGAAGTGAAACACACAACAGAGTTCTCATCCATTGATCACACTCTGCTTTAGAGCAAGAAGCACGCTCTATCTTTCTAGAGTCTATAAGACAGCAGGAAACTTGAGTGTGCAGAGAAAAAATGAACGGTGTTTCCTACCCATATGGATCATATCTAGTCCAACTCTGCTTCTGAAACTGGTACAAAGCACTGGTCCTCTAACATCCAATGCTTGTCAGTTAAGATTAGGAACGTGTGAACTTCGTGACTGATGTAATTCGTTTGAGCTGAAAAGTGACTGCCTTACCCGAAACGAATTCTTGCTTGTAGGAAAACTCAGAGCCGGGGATTTAACTCCATTTCTGTAGTGAAACCCACAGCAGAGTTCTCATCCATTGTTCACACTCTGCTTTAGAGCAAGAAGCATACTCTTGCTTTCCAGAGTCTCTAATAGAGTAGGAAACCTGAGTGTGCTCAGAACAAAAGAACGGTGTTTCCTACACATACAGACCATATCTAGTTCAACACTGCTTCTGAAACTGAAACAATCCACAGGACGTCTAACACCCAATGCTTGTCTGTGAAGATGAGAAACATGTGAGCTTCGTGAACAATGTAGTTCGTTTGAGCTGAAAGTAACTGCCCTTACTTGAAATGAAGTCTTCCTTGTAGGAAGACTCAGATCATGGGATTTAACTCCATTTCTGAAGAGAAACACACAACACAGTTCTCATCCATTGATCACACTCTGCTTTAGAGCAAGAAGCACGCTCTTGCTTTCTAGAGTCTCCAATACAGCATGAAACATGATTGTGCTGAGAACAAAAGAACGGTGTTTCTTACACATATGGACCATATCTAGTCCAACTCTGCTACTGAAACTGATACAAAGCACTGGTCCTCAAACATCCAATGCTTCTCAGGTAAGATGAGAAACGTGTGAGCTTCGTGAACTATGTAGTTCGTTTGAGCTGTAAAGTAACTTCCCTTACCTGAAACGAATTCTTGTTTGTAGGAAGACTCATAACCTGGGAATTAACTCCATTTCTGAAGTGAAACACACAACAGAGTTCTCATCCCTTGATCACACTCTTTTCTGTAGCAAGAAGCACACTCTAGCTTTCTAGAATCTCTAAGACAGCAGGATACTTGAGTGTGCTGAGTACAAATGAACGGTGTTTCCTACACATATGGATATTATCTAATCCAACTCTGCTTCTTAAACTGATACAAAGCACTGGTTCTCTAACATCCAATGCTTCTCAGTTAAGATGAGGAACGTGTGAACTTCGTGACCGATGTAATTCGTTTGAGCTGAAAAGGACGGCCCTTACCTGAAACGAATTCTTGCTTGTAGGAAAACTCAGAGCCGGGGATTTAACTCCATTTCTGAAGTGAAACACACAACAGAGTTCTCATCCATTGATCACACTCTGCTTTAGAGCAAGAAGCATGCTCCTGCTTTCTAGAGTCTCTAATACAGCAGGAAACATGATTGTGCTGAGAACAAAAGAACGGTGTTTCTTACACATACGGACCATATCTAGTCCAACTCTGGTACTGAAACTGATACAAAGCACTGGTCCTCTAACATCCAATGCTTCTCAGTTAAGATGAGAAACGTGTGAGCTTCGTGAACTATGTAGTTCGTTTGTGCTGTAAAGTAACTTCCCTTACCTGAAACGAATTCTTGTTTGTAGGAAGACGCAGAGCCTGGGATTTAACTCCTTTTCTGAAGTGAAACACACAACAGAGTTCTCATCCATTGATCACACTCTGCTTTAGAGCAAGAAGCACGCTCTATCTTTCTAGAGTCTCTAAGACAGCAGGAAACTTGAGTGTGCAGAGAAAAAATGAACGGTGTTTCCTACCCATATGGATCATATCTAGTCCAACTCTGCTTCTGAAACTGATACAAAGCACTGGTCCTCTAACATCCAATGCTTGTCAGTTAAGATTAGGAACGTGTGAACTTCGTGACTGATGTAATTCGTTTGAGCTGAAAAGTGACTGCCCTTACCCGAAACGAATTCTTGCTTGTAGGAAAACTCAGAACCGGGGATTTAACTCCATTTCTGTAGTGAAACCCACAGCAGAGTTCTCATCCATTGTTCACACTCTGCTTTAGAGCAAGAAGCATACTCTTGCTTTCCAGAGTCTCTAATAGAGTAGGAAACCTGAGTGTGCTCAGAACAAAAGAACGGTGTTTCCTACACATACAGACCATATCTAGTTCAACACTGCTTCTGAAACTGAAACAAACCACAGGACGTCTAACACCCAATGCTTGTCAGTGAAGATGAGAAACATGTGAGCTTCGTGAACAATGTAGTTCGTTTGAGCTGAAAGTAACTGCCCTTACTTGAAATGAAGTCTTCCTTGTAGGAAGACTCAGATCATGGGATTTAACTCCATTTCTGAAGAGAAACACACAACACAGTTCTCATCCATTGATCACACTCTGCTTTAGAGCAAGAAGCACGCTCTTGCTTTCTAGAGTCTCCAATACAGCAGGAAACATGATTTGCTGAGAACAAAAGAACGGTGTTTCTTACACATATGGACCATATCTAGTCCAACTCTGCTACTGAAACTGATACAAAGCAATGGTCCTCTAACATCCAATGCTTCTCAGGTAAGATGAGAAACGTGTGAGCTTCGTGAACTATGTAGTTCGTTTGAGCTGTAAAGTAACTTCCCTTACCTGAAACGAATTCTTGTTTGTAGGAAGACTCAGAGCATGGGATTTAACTCCATTTCTGAAGGGAAACACACAACACAGTTCTCATCCATTGATCAAAATCTGCTTTAGAACAAGAAGCACGCTCTTGCTTTCCAGAGTCTCTAATAGAGCAGGAAACCTGAGTGTGCTCAGAAGAAAAGAACCGTGTTTCCTATACATACGGACCATATCTAGTTCAACTCTGCTTGAAATTGATACAGAGCAAAGGTCCTCTAACATCCAGTGCTTAGCAGTTAAGATGAGGAATGTGTGAGCTTCCTGAACGATATAGTTACTTTGAGCTGTAAACTAAATGCCCTTACCTGAAACGAAGTCTTGCTTGTAGGAAGACTCAGAGCCTGGAATTTAACTCCATTTCTGATGTGAAACAAACAGCAGAGTTCTCATCCATTGTTCACACTCTGCTTTACAGCAAGAAGCACGCTCTTGCTTTCTAGAGTCTCTAATACAGCAGGAAACATGATTGTGCTGAGAACAAAAGAACGGTGTTTCTTACACATACGGACCATATCTAGTCCAACTCTGCTACTGAAACTGATACAAAGCACTGGTCCTCTAACATCCAATGCTTCTCAGTTAAGATGTGAAACGTGTGAGCTTCATGAACTATGTAGTTCGTTTGAGCTGTAAAGTAACTTCCCTTACCTGAAACGAATTCTTGTTTGTAGGAAGACTCAGAGCCTGGGATGTAACTCCATTTCTGAAGTGAAACACACAACAGAGGTCTCATCCCTTGATCACACTCTTTTCTATAGCAAGAAGCACACTCTAGCTTTCTAGAATCTCTAAGACAGCAGGATACTTGAGTGTGCTGAGTACAAATGAACGGTGTTTCCTACACATATGGATATTATCTAGTCCAACTCTGCTTCTGAAACTGATACAAAGCACTGGTCCTCTAACATCCAATGCTTGTCTGTTAAGATGAGGAACGTGTGAACTTCGTGACTGATGTAATTCGTTTGAGCTGAAAAGTGACTGCCCTTACCCGAAACGAATTCTTGCTTGTAGGAAAACTCAGACCCGGGGATTTAACTCCATTTCTGAAGTGAAACCCAAAGCAGAGTTCTCATCCATTGTTCACACTCTGCTTTAGAGCAAGAAGCATACTCTTGCTTTCCAGATTCTCTAATAGAGTAGGAAACCTGAGTTTCCTCAGAACAAAAGTACGGTGTTTCCTAAACATACAGACCATATCTAGTTCAACACTGCCACTGAAACTGAAACAAACCACAGGACGTCTAACACCCAATGCTTGTCAGTGAAGATGAGAAACATGTGAGCTTCGTGAACAATGTAGTTCGTTTGAGCTGAAAGTAACTGCCCTTACTTGAAATGAAGTCTTCCTTGTAGGAAGACTCAGATCATGGGATTTAACTCCATTTCTGAAGATAACACACAACACAGTTCTCATCCATTGATCACACTCTGCTTTAGAGCAAGAAGCACGCTCTTGCTTTCTAGAGTCTCTAATAAAGCAGGAAACATGATTGTAATGAGAACAAAAGAACGGTGTTTCTTACACATATGGACCATATCTAGTCCAACTCTGCTACTGAAACTGATACAATGCACTGGTCCTCTAACATCCAATGCTTCTCAGGTAAGATGAGAAACGTGTGAGCTTCGTGAACTATGTAGTTCGTTTGAGCAGTAAAGTAACTTCCCTTACCTGAAACGAATTCTTGTTTGTAGGAAGACTCAGAGCATGGGATTTAACTCCATTTCTGAAGTGAAACACACAACAGAGTTCTCATCCATTGATCACACTCTGCTTTAGAGCAAGAAGCACGCTCTTGCTTTCTAGAATCTCTAATACAGCAGGAATCGTGAGTGTGCTCAGAAGAACAGAACAGTGTTTCCTATACATACAGACCATATCTAGTTCAACTCTGCTTGAAATTGATAAAAAGCAAAGGTCCTCTAACATCCAATGCTAATCAGTTAAGATGAGAAACGTGTGAGCTTCGTGAACGATATAGTTTGTTTGAGCTGTAAACTAAATGCCCTTACCTGAAACGAAGTCTTGCTTGTAGGAAGACTCAGAGCCTGGAATTTAACTCCATTTCTGATGTGAAACAAACAGCAGAGTTCTCATCCATTGTTCACACTCTGCTTTACAGCAAGAAGCACGCTCTTGCTTTCTAGAGTCTCTAATACAGCAGGAAACATGATTGTGCTGAGAACAAAAGAACGGTGTTTCTTACACATACGGACCATATCTAGTCCAACTCTGCTACTGAAACTGATACAAAGCACTGGTCCACTAACATCCAATGCTTCTCAGTTAAGATGAGAAACGTGTGAGCTTCGTGAACTATGTAGTTCGTTTGAGCTGTAAAGTAACTTCCCTTACCTGAAACGAATTCTTGTTTGTAGGAAGACTCATAGCCTGAGATTTAACTCCATTTCTGAAGTGAAACACACAACAGAGTTCTCATCCCTTGATCACACTCTTTTCTAAAGCAAGAAGCACACTCTAGCTTTCTAGAATCTCTAAGACAGCAGGATACTTGAGTGTGCTGAGTACAAATGAACGGTGTTTCCTACACATACGGATATTATCTAGTCCAACTCTGCTTCTGAAACTGATACAAAGCACTGGTCCTCTAACATCCAATGCTTCTCAGTTAAGATGAGGAACGTGTGAACTTCGTGACCGATGTAATTCGTTTGAGCTGAAAAGTGACTGCCCTTGCCTGAAACGAAGTCTTGCTTGTAGGAAGACACAGAGCCTGGGATTTAACTCCATTTCTGAAGGGAAACACACAACACAGTTCTCATCCATGGATCACACACTGCTTTAGAGCAAGAAGCACGCTCTTGCTTTCTACAGTCTCTAATACAGCCGGAAAAGTGAGTGTGCTGAGAAAAAAGAATGGTGTTTCTTACACATATGGACCATATCTATTCCAACTCTGCTTATGAAACTTATACAGAGCACTGGTCCTCTAACATCCAATGCTTGTCAATAAAGATGAGAAACGTGTGAGCTTCGTGAATGATGTAGTTTGTTTGAGCTGAAAACTGACTGCCCTTACCTGAAAGGAAGTCTTGCTTGCAGGAAGACTCCGAGCCTGGGATTTAACTCCATTAGTGAAGGGACACACAACACAGTTCTCATCCATGGATCACACTCTGCTTTAGAGCAAGAAGCAGGCTCTTGCTTTCTAGAGTCTCTAATGCAGCAGGAAACGTGAGTGTCCTCAAAAGAAAAGAACCGTGTTTCCTCTACATACGGACCATATCTAGTTCAACTCTGCTTGAAATTGATACAAAGCAAAGGTCCTCTATCATCCAATGCTTGTCTGTTAAGATGAGAAACGTGTGAGCTTCGTAAACGATGTAGTTCGTTTGAGCTGAAAAGTGACTGCCCTTACCTGAAACGAAGTCTTGCTTGTAGGAAGACTCAGAGCATGGGATTTAACTCCATTTCTGAAGTGAAACACACAGCCGAGTTCTCATCCATTGTTCACACTCTGCTTTACAGCAAGAAGCACGCTCTTGCATTTTAGAATCTCTAATACAGCAGGAAACGTGAGTGTGCTCAGAAAAAAGAACCGTGTTTCCTATACATACAGATCATATATAGAACAACTCTGCTTCTGAAACTGATACAAAGCACTGGTCCTCTAACATCCAATGCTTGTCAGTTAAGATGAGTAACGTGTGAGCTTCGGGAACGATGTAGTTTGTTTGAGCTGAAAAGTGACTGCCCTTACCTGAAAAGAACTCTTGCTTTTAGTAAGACTCAGAGCCTGGGATTTAACAACATTTCTGAAGGGAAACACACAGCAGAGTTCTCATCCATTGTTCACACTCTGCTTTACAGCAAGAAGTACGCTCTTGCTTTCTAGAGTCTCTAAGACAGCAGGAAACATGAGTGTGATGAGAACAAAAGAAAGATTTTTCCTACACATACGGACCATATCTTGTCCAACTCTGCTTCTGAAATTGAAACAAACCATAGGTCTTCTATCATCCAATGCTTGTCAGTTAGGATGAGAAACGTATGAGCTCCCTGAACGATGTAGATCGTTTGAGATGAAAAGTGACTGCCCTTGCCTGAAACGAAGTGTTGCTTGTAGGAAGACACAGAGCCTGGGATTTAACTCCATTTCTGAAGGGAAACACACAACACAGTTCTCATCCATGGATCACACACTGCTTTAGAGCAAGAAGCACGCTCTTGCTTTCTACAGTCTCTAATACAGCCGGAAAAGTGAGTGTGCTGAGAAAAAAAATGGTGTTTCTTACACATACGGACCATATCTATTCCAACTCTGCTTCTGAAAATGATACAGAGTACTGGTCCTCTAACATCCAATGCTTGTCAATAAAGATGAGAAACGTGTGAGCTTCGTGAACGATGTAGTTTGTTTGAGCTGAAAACTGACTGCCCTTACCTGAAACGAATTCTTGCTTGCAGGAAGACTCCGAGCCTGGGATTTAACTCCATTTCTGAAGTGAAACACACAACACAGTTCTCATCCATGGATTACACTCTGCTTTGGAGTAAGAAGCATGCTCTTGCTTTCTAGAGTTTCTAATACAGCAGGAAACGTGAGTGTGCTCAGAAGAAAAGAACCTTGTTTGCTATACATGCGGACCATATCTAGTTCAACTCTGCTTGAAATTGATGCAAAGCAAAGGTCCTCTAACATCCAATGCTTCTCAGTTAAGATGAGATACGTGTGGGCTTCGTGAACGATATTGTTCGTTTGAGCTGTAAAGTAAATGCCCTTACCTGAAACGAAGTCTTCCTTGTATGAAGACTCTGAGCCAGGGATTTAACTCCATTTCTGAAGTGAAACACACAACAGAGTTCTCATCCATTGATCACACTATGCTTTAGAGCAAGAATCACGCTCTAGCTTTCTAGATTCTCTAAGACAGCAGGAAACTTGAGTGTCCTGAGAACAAATGAACGGTGTTTTCTACACATATGGACCATATCTTGTCCAACTCTGCTTCTGAAATTGAAACAAACCATAGGTCTTCTATCATCCAATGCTTGTCAGTTAGGATGAGAAACGTGTGAGCTTCCTGAACGATGTAGATCGTTTGAGATGAAAAGTGACTGCCCTTGCCTGAAACGAAGTGTTGCATGTAGGAAGACACAGAGCCTGGGATTTATCTCCATATCTGAAGGGAAACACACAACACAGTTCTCATCCACGGATCACACACTGCTTTAGAGCAAGAAGCACGCTCTTGCTTTCTAGACTCTCTAAGACAGCAGGAAACATGAGTGTGATGAGAACTATAGAACGGTGTTTCCTACACTTACGGACCATATCTAGTCCAACTCTGCTTATGAGACTGATACAAAGCACTGGTCGTCTAACATCCGATGCTTGTCAGTTAAGATGAGAAACGTGTGAGCTTCCTCAACGATGTAGTTTGTGAGCTGAAAAGTGACTGCCCTTACCTGAAACGAAGTCTTGCTTGTAGGAAGACACAGAGCCTTGGATTTAACTCCATTTCTGTAGGGAAACAGACAACACAGTTTTCATCCATGGATCACACTCTGCTTTAGAGCAAGAAGCACGCTCTTGCATTCTTGAGTCTCTAATACAACAGGAAACGTGAGTGTGCTCAGAAGAATAGAACCATGTTTCCTATACATACGGACCATATCAAGTTCAACTCTGCATGAAATTGATACAAAGCAAAGGTCCTCTAACATCCAATGTTCTCAGTTAAGATGAGAAACTTGTGAGCTTCGTGAACGATATAGTTCGTTTGAGCTGTAAAGTAAATGCCCTTACCTGAAACGAAGTGTTGCTTGTAGGAAGACTCAGATCCACGGATTTAACTCCATTTCTAAAGTGAAACACACAACAGAATTCTCATCTATAGACCACACTCTGCTTTACAGCAAGAAGCATGCTCTTGCTTTGTAGACTCTCTAAGACAGCAGGAAACATGAGTGTGATGAGAAAAAAGAACGGTGTTTCCTACACATATGGACCATATCTAGTCCAACTCTTCCTCTGAAACTGAAACAAACCAAAGGTCCTCTAACATCCAATGCTTGTCAGTTAAAATGAGAATCGTGTGAGCTTCGTGACCGATGTAATTCGTTTGAGCTGAAAAGTGATTGCCCTTACCAGAAACGAAGTCTTGCTTGTAGGAAGACTCAGAGCCTGGGATTTAATTCCATTTCTGATGTGAAACACACAACAGAGTTCTCATCCATTGATCACACTCTGCTTTAGAGCAAGAAGCACGCTCTAGCTTTCTAGAGTCTCTAAGACAGCAGGAAACTTGAGTGTGATGAGAACAAATGAACGGAGTTTCCTACACATACGGATCATATCTAGTCCAACTCTGCTTCTGAAACTGATACAAAGCACTGGTCCTCTAACATCCAATGCTTCTCAGTTAAGATGAGAAACATGTGAGCTTCGTGATCGATGTAGATTGTTTGAGTAGAAAAGTGACTGCCCTTACCTGAAACGAAGTCTTGCATGTAGGAAGACACAGAGCCTGGGATTTAACTCCATTTCTGAAGGGAATCACACAACACAGTTCTCATCCATGGATTACACTGTGCTTTGGAGCAAGTAGCACGCTCTTGCTTTCTAGAGTTTCTAATACAGCAGGAAACGTGAGTGTGCTCAGAAGAAAAAAACCGTGTTTCCTATAAATACGGACCACATCTAGTTCAACTCTGCTTGAAATTGATGCAAAGCAAAGGTCCTCTGACATGCAATGCTTCTCAGTTAAGATGAGATACGTGTGAGCTTCGTGAACGATATTGTTCGTTTGAGCTGTAAAGTAAATGCCCTTACCTGAAACGAAGTCTTGCTTGTAAGAAGACTCAGAGCCAGGGATTTAACTCCATTTCTGAAGGGAAACACACAACAGAGTTCTCATCCATTGATCACACTCTGGTTTAGAGCAAGAAGCACGCTCTTGCTTTCTAGAGTCTCTAATACACTAGGAAACTTGAGTGTGCTGAGAACAAATGAACGGTGTTAACTACACATACAGATCATATCTAGTCCAACTCTGCTTCTGAAACTGATAGAAATCACTGGACTTCTAACATCCAATGCTTGTCAGTTAAGATGAGAAACGTGTGAGCTAAGTGAACGATGTAGTTTGTTTGAGCTGAAAAGTGTCTGCCCTTACATGAAAGGAAGTCTTGCTTGTAGGAAGACTCAGAGCCTGGGATTTAACTCCATTTCTGAAGTGAAATACACAACCCAGTTCTCATCCATTGTTCACACACTGCTTTACAGCAAGAAGCACGCTCTTGCTTTCTACACTCTCTAAGACAGCAGGAAACATGTGTGTGATGAGAACAAAAGAACGGTGTTTCCTACACATTCGGACCATATCTAGTCCAACTCTGCTTCTGAAACTGAAACAAACCAAACGTCCTCTAACATCCAATGCTTGTCAGTTAAGATGAGAATCGTGTGAGCTTCGTGACCAATGTAATTCTTTTGAGCTGAAAAGTGACTGCGCTTACCTGAAACGAAGTCTTGCTTGTAGGAAGACTCAGAGGCTGGTTTAACTCCATTTCTGAAGTGAAATACACAACCGAGTTCTCATCCATTGTTCACACTCTGCTTTAGAGCAAGAACACGCTCTTGCTTTCTAGAGTCTCTACTACAGCAGGAAACGTGATTGTGCTGAGAACAAAAGAACGGTGTTTCTTACACATAGGGAACATATCTAGTCCAACTCTGCTTCTGAAACTAATACTAAGCACTGGTCCTCTAACATCCGATGCTTGTCAGTTAAGATGAGAAACGTGTGAGCTTCGTGAATGATGTAGGTTGTTTGAGCTGAAAAGTGACTGCCCTTACTTGAAACGAAGTCTTTATTGTAGGAAGACTCAGATCCTGGGATTTAACTCCATTTCTGAATTGAAACACACATCAGAGTTCTCATCCATTGATCACACTCTGCTTTAGAGGAAGAAGCACGCTCTTGCTTTCTAGAGTCTCTAATAAACCAGGAAACGTGAGTGTGCTGAGACCAAAGAACGGTGTTTCTTACACATACGGACCATATCTAGTCCAACTCTGCTTATGAAACTGATACAAAGCACTGGTCCTCTAACATCCAATGCTTGTCAGTTAAGATGAGAAACGTGTGAGCTTTGTGACCAATGTAATTCATTTGAGCTGAAGTGTGGCTGCCCTTACCTGCAACAAATTCTTGCTTGTAGGAAGACTCAGAGCCTGGGATTTAACTCCATTTCTGAAGTGAAACACACAACAAAGTTCTCATCCATTGATCACACTCTGCTTTAGAGCAAGACACATGCTCTTCCTTTCTAGAGTCTCTAAGACACCAGGAAACTTGAGTGTGCTGAGAACAAAAGAACGGTGATTCCTACACATAGGGAACATATCTAGTCCAACTCTGCTTCTGAAACTGATACAAAGCACTGGTCCTCTAATATCCAATGATTGTCAGTTAAGATGAGAAACGTGTGAGCTTCCTGAACGATGTAGTTCGTTTGAGTTGAAAAGTGACTGCCCTTACCTGAAACGAAATCTTGCTTGTAGGAAGACACAGAGCCAGGGATTTAACTCCATTTCTGAAGTGAAACACACAACAGAGTTCTCATCCATTGTTCACACTCTGCTTTACAGCAAGAAGCACGCTCTTGCTTTCTAGAGTCTCTAATACAGCAGGAAACGTGAGTGTGCTCAGAAGAAAAAAACCGTGTTTCCTATACCTACGGACCATATCTAGTTCAACTCTGCTTGAAATTGATGCAAAGCAAAGGTCATCTAACATCCAATGCTTCTCATTTAAGATGAGATACGTGTGAGCTTCGTGAACGATATTGTTCATTTGAGCTGTAAGTAAATGCCCTTACCTGAAACGAAGTCTTGCTTGTAGGAAGACTCAGAGCCAGGGATTTAACTCCATTTCTGAAGTGTAACACATAGCAGAGTTCTCATCCATTGTTCACACTCTGCTTTACAGCACGAAGCACGCTCTTGCTTTCTATACTCTCTAAGATAGCAGGAAACATGAGTGTGCTGAGAACAAATGAACGGAGTTTCCTACACATACAGATCATATCTAGTCCAACTCTGCTTCTGAAACTGATACAAAGCACTGGTCCTCTAACATCCAATGCTTGTCAGTTAAGATGAGAAATGTGTGAGCTTCCTGAACGATGTAGTTCGTTTGATCTGAAAAATGACTGCCCTTACCTGAAACGAAGTCTTGCTTGTAGGAAGACACAGAGCCTGGGATTTAACTCCATTTCTGTAGGGAATCACACAACACAGTTCTCATCCATGGATCACACTCTGCTTTACAGCAAGAAGCACGCTCTTGCTTTCTAGACTCTCTAAGACAGCAGGAAACATGAGTGTGATGAGAAAAAAAGAACGGTGTTTCCTACACATATGGACCATATCTAGTCCAACTCTTCCTCTGAAACTGAAACAAACCAAAGGTCCTCTAACATCCAATGCTTGTCAGTTAAAATGAGAATCGTGTGAGCTTCGTGAACGATGTAATTCGTTTGAGCTGAAAAGTGATTGCCCTTACCAGAAACGAAGTCTTGCTTGTAGGAAGACTCAGAGCGTGGGATTTAATTCCATTTCTGATGTGAAACACACAACAGAGTTCTCATCCATTGATCACACTCTGCTTTAGAGCAAGAAGCACGCTCTAGCTTTCTAGAGTCTCTAAGACAGCAGGAAACTTGAGTGTGCTGAGAACAAATGAACGGGGTTTCCTACATATACGGATCATATCTAGTCCAACTCTGCTTCTGAAACTGATACAAAGCACTGGGCCTCTAACATCCAATGCTTGTCAGTTAAGATGAGAAACGTGTGAGCTTTGTGATCGATGTAGTTTGTTTGAGCTGAAAAGTGACTGCCCTTACCTGACATGAAGTCTTGCTTGTAGGAAGACTCAGAGCTAGGGCTTTAACTCCGTTTCTGAAGTGTAACACACAGCAGAGTTCTCATCCATTGTTCACACTCTGCTTTACAGGAAGAAGCACGCTCTTGCTTTCTAGAATCTCTAAGAGAGCAGGAAACATGAGTGTGATGAGAACAAATGAACGGAGTTTCCTACACATACGGATCATATCTAGTCCAACTCTGCTTCTGAAACTGATACAAAGCACTGGTCCTCTAACATCCAATGCTTCTCAGTTAAGATGAGAAACATGTGAGCTTCGTGATCGATGTAGATTGTTTGAGCAGAAAAGTGACTGCCCTTACCTGAAACGAAGTCTTGCATGTAGGAAGACACAGAGCCTGGGATTTAACTCCATTTCTGAAGGGAATCACACAACACAGTTCTCATCCATGGATTACACTGTGCTTTGGAGCAAGTAGCACGCTCTTGCTTTCTAGAGTTTCTAATACAGCAGGAAACGTGAGTGTGCTCTGAAGAAAAAAAACGTGTTTCCTATAAATACGGACCACATCTAGTTCAACTCTGCTTGAAATTGATGCAAAGAAAAGGTCCTCTGACATGCAATGCTTCTCAGTTAAGAAGAGATACGTGTGAGCTTCGTGAACGATATTGTTCGTTTGAGCTGTAAAGTAAATGCCCTTACCTGAAACGAAGTCTTGCTTGTAAGAAGACTCAGAGCCAGGGATTTAACTCCATTTCTGAAGGGAAACACACAACAGAGTTCTCATCCATTGATCACACTCTGGTTTAGAGCAAGAAGCACGCTCTTGCTTTCTAGAGTCTCTAATACAGCAGGAAACTTGAGTGTGCTGAGAACAAATGAACGGTGTTAACTACACATACAGATCATATCTAGTCCAACTCTGCTTCTGAAACTGATAGAAATCACAGGACTTCTAACATCCAATGCTTGTCAGTTAAGATGAGAAACGTGTGAGCTAAGTGAACGATGTAGTTTGTTTGATCTGAAAAATGACTGCCCTTACCTGAAACGAAGTCTTGCTTGTAGGAAGACACAGAGCCTGGGATTTAACTCCATTTCTGAAGGGAATCACACAACACAGTTCTCATCCATGGATCACACTCTGCTTTGGAGCAAGAAGCACGCTCTTGCTTTCTAGAGTCTCTAATACAGCAGGAAACGTGAGTGTGCTCAGAAGAAAAGAACCGTGTTTCCTATACATACAGACCATATCTAGTTCAAGTCTGCTTGCAATTGATGCAAAGCAAAGGTCCTCTAACATCCAATGCTTCTCAGTTAAGATGAGATACGTGTGAGCTTCGTAAACGATGTAGTTTGTATGAGCTGAAAAGTGACTGCCCTTACCTGAAATGAATTCTTGCTTGTAGGAAGACTCAGAGCAGGGATTTAACTCCATTTCTGAAGTGTAACACACAGCAGAGTTCTCATCCATTGTTCACACTCTGCTTTACAGCAAGAAGCACGCTCTTGCTTTCTACACTCTCTAAGACAGCAGGAAACATGTGTGTGATGAGAACAAAGAACGGTGTTTCCTTCACATTCGGACCATATCTAGTCCAACTCTGCTTCTGAAACTGAAACAAACCAAACGTCCTCTAACATCCAATGCTTGTCAGTTAAGATGAGATTCGTGTGAGCTTCGTGACCAATGTAATTCTTTTGAGCTGAAAAGTGACTGCGCTTACCTGAAACGAAGTCTTGCTTGTAGGAAGACTCAGAGGCTGGGATTTAACTCCATTTCTGAAGTGAAATACACAACCGAGTTCTCATCCATTGTTCACACTCTGCTTTAGAGCAAGAAGCACGCACTAGCTTTCTAGATTCTCTAAGAGAGCAGGAAACTTGAGTGTGCTGAGAAGAAATGAACGGGGTTTCCTACATATACGGATCATATCTAGTCCAACTCTGCTTCTGAAACTGATACAAAGCACTGGTCCTCTAAAATCCAATGCTTGTCAGTTAAGATGAGAAACATGTGAGCTTCCTGAACGATGTAGTTCGTTTGATCTGAAAATTGACTGCCCTTACCTGAAACGAAGTCTTCCTTGTAGGAATACACAGAGCCTGGGATTTAACTCCATTTCTGAAGGGAATCACACAACACAGTTCTCATCCATGGATCACACTCAGCTTTGGAGCAAGTAGCTCGCTCTTGCTTTCTAGTGTCTCTAATACAGCAGGAAACGTGAGTGTGCTCAGAAGAAAAGAACCGTGTTTCCTATACATACAGACCATATCTAGTTCAACTTGCTTGAAAATGATGCAAAGCAAAGGTCCTCTAACATCCAGTGCTTCTCAGTTAAGATGAGATACGTGTGAGCTTCGTGAACGATATTGTTCATTTGAGCTGTAAAGTAAATGCCCTTACCTGAAACAAAGTCTTGCTTGTAGGAAGACTCAGAGCAGGGATTTAACTCCATTTCTGAAGTGAAACACACAACAGAGTTCTCATCCATTGATCACACTCTGCTTTAGAGCAAGAAGAACCCTCTGGCTTTCTAGAGTCTCTAAGACAGCAGGAAACTTCAGTGTGCTGAGAACAAATGAACGTTGTTTCCTTCACATATGGATCATATCCAGTCAAACTCTGCTCCTGAAACTGACACAAAGCACTGATCCTCTAACATCCAATGCTTGTCAGTTAAGATGAGAAACGTGTGAGCTTCGTGATCGATGTAGTTTGTTTGAGCTGACAAGTGACTGCCCTTACCTGAAACGAAGTCTTGCTTTTAGGAAGACACAGAGTTTGGGATTTAACTCCATTTCTGAAGTGAAACACACATCAGAGTTCTCATCCATTGATCACACTCTGCTTTAGAGGAAGAAGCACGCTCTTGCTTTCTAGAGTCTCTAATAAACCAGGAAACGTGAGTGTGCTGAGACCAAAGAACGGTGTTTCTTACACATACGGACCATATCTAGTCCAACTCTGCTTATGAAACTGATACAAAGCACTGGTCCTCTAACATCCAACGCTTGTCAGTTAAGATGAGAAACGTGTGAGCTTTGTGACCAATGTAATTCATTTGAGCTGAAGTGTGGCTGCCCTTACCTGCAACAAATTCTTGCTTGTAGGAAGACTCAGAGCCTGGGATTTAACTCCATTTCTGAAGTGAAACACACAACAGAGTTCTCATCCATTGTTCACACTCTGCTTTACAGCAAGAAGCACGCTCTTGCTTTCTAGAGTCTCTAATACAGCAGGAAACGTGAGTGTGCTCAGAAGAAAAAAACCGTGTTTCCTATACCTACGGACCATATCTAGTTCAACTCTGCTTGAAATTGATGCAAAGCAAAGGTCGTCTAACATCCAATGCTTCTCATTTAAGATGAGATACGTGTGCGCTTCGTGAACGATATTGTTCATTTGAGCTGTAAAGTAAATGCCCTTACCTGAAACGAAGTCTTGCTTGTAGGAAGACTCAGAGCCAGGGATTTAACTCCATTTCTGAAGTGTAACACATAGCAGAGTTCTCATCCATTGTTCACACTCTGCTTTACAGCACGAAGCACGCTCTTGCTTTCTAGACTCTCTAAGATAGCAGGAAACATGAGTGTGCTGAGAACAAATGAACGGAGTTTCCTACACATACAGATCATATCTAGTCCAACTCTGCTTCTGAAACTGATACAAAGCACTGGTCCTCTAACATCCAATGCTTGTCAGTTAAGATGAGAAATGTGTGAGCTTCCTGAACGATGTAGTTCGTTTGATCTGAAAAATGACTGCCCTTACCTGAAACGAAGTCTTGCTTGTAGGAAGACACAGAGCCTGGGATTTAACTCCATTTCTGAAGGGAATCACACAACACAGTTCTCATCCATGGATCACACTCTGCTTTGGAGCAAGAAGCACGCTCTTGCTTTCTAGAGTCTCTAATACAGCAGGAAACGTGAGTGTGCTCAGAAGAAAAGAACCGTGTTTCCTATACATACAGACCATATCTAGTTCAAGTCTGCTTGCAATTGATGCAAAGCAAAGGTCCTCTAACATCCAATGCTTCTCAGTTAAGATGAGATACGTGTGAGCTTCGTAAACGATGTCGTTTGTATGAGCTGAAAAGTGACTGCCCTTACCTGAAATGAATTCTTGCTTGTAGGAAGACTCAGAGCAGGGATTTAACTCCATTTCTGAAGTGTAACACACAGCAGAGTTCTCATCCATTGTTCACACTCTGCTTTACAGCAAGAAGCACGCTCTTGCTTTCTAGACTCTCTAAGATAGCAGGAAACATGAGTGTGCTGAGAACAAATGAACGGAGTTTCCTACACATACGGATCATATCTAGTCCAACTCTGCTTCTGAAACTGATACAAAGCACTGGTCCTCTAACATCCAATGATTGTCAGTTAAGATGAGATATGTGTGAGCTTCGTGAACGATATTGTTCATTTGAGCTGTAAAGTAAATGCCCTTACCTGAAACGAAGTCTTGCTTGTAGGAAGACTCAGAGCAGGGATTTAACTCCATTTCTGAAGTGAAACACACAACAGAGTTCTCATCCATTGATCACACTCTGCTTTAGAGCAAGAAGAACCCTCTAGCTTTCTAGAGTCTCTAAGACAGCAGGAAACTTGAGTGTGCTGAGAACAAATGAACGTTGTTTCCTACACATACGGATCATATCCAGTCAAACTCTGCTTCTGAAACTGACACAAAGCACTGGTCCTCTAACATCCAATGCTTGTCAGTTAAGATTAGAAACGTGTGAGCTTCCTGAACGATGTAGTTCGTTTGAGCTGAAAAGTGACTGCCCTTACCTGAAACGAAATCTTGCTTGTAGGAAGACACAGAGCCTGGGATTTAACACTATTTCTGAAGGGAATCACACAACACAGTTCTCATCCATGGATCACACTGTGCTTTGGAGCAAGAAGCATGCTTTGCTTTCTAGAGTCTCTAATACAGCAGGAAACGTGAGTGTGCTCAGAAGAAAAAAACCGTGTTTCCTATACCTACGGATCATATCTAGTTCTACACTGCTTGAAATTGATGCAAAGCAAAGGTCCTCTAACATCCAATGCTTCTCATTTAAGATGAGATACGTGTGAGCTTCGTGAACGATATAGTTCATTTGAGCTGTAAAGTAAATGCCCTTACCTGAAACGAAGTCTTGCTTGTAGGAAGACTAAGAGCCAGGGATTTAACTCCATTTCTGAAGTGTAACACATAGCAGCGTTCTCATCCATTATTCACACTCTGCTTTACAGCACGAAGCACGCTCTTGCTTTCTAGACTCTCTAAGATAGCAGGAACATGAGTGTGCTGAGAACAAATGAACGGAGTTTCCTACACATACGGATCATATCTAGTCCAACACTGCTTCTGAAACTGATACAAAGCACTGGTCCTCTAACATCCAATGCTTGTCAGTTAAGATGAGAAATGTGTGAGCTTCCTGAACGATGTAGTTCGTTTGATCTGAAAAATGACTGCCCTTACCTGAAACGAAGTCTTGCTTGTAGGAAGACACAGAGCCTGGGATTTAACTCCATTTCTGAAGGGAATCACACAACACAGTTCTCATCCATGGATCACACTCTGCTTTGGAGCAAGAAGCACGCTCTTGCTTTCTAGAGTCTCTAATACAGCAGGAAACGTGAGTGTGCTCAGAAGAAAAGAACCGTGTTTCCTATACATACAGACCATATCTAGTTCAAGTCTGCTTGCAATTGATGCAAAGCAAAGGTCCTCTAACATCCAATGCTTCTCAGTTAAGATGAGATATGTGTGAGCTTCTTAAACGATGTAGTTTGTATGAGCTGAAAAGTGACTGCCCTTACCTGAAATGAATTCTTGCTTGTAGGAAGACTCAGAGCAGGGATTTAACTCCATTTCTGAAGTGTAACACACAGCAGAGTTCTCATCCATTGTTCACACTCTGCTTTACAGCAAGAAGCACGCTCTTGCTTTCTAGACTCTCTAAGATAGCAGGAAACATGAGTGTGCTGAGAACAAATGAACGGAGTTTCCTACACATACGGATCATATCTAGTCCAACTCTGCTTCTGAAACTGATACAAAGCACTGGTCCTCTAACATCCAATGATTGTCAGTTAAGATGAGATATGTGTGAGCTTCGTGAACGATATTGTTCATTTGAGCTGTAAAGTAAATGCCCTTACCTGAAACGAAGTCTTGCTTGTAGGAAGACTCAGAGCAGGGATTTAACTCCATTTCTGAAGTGAAACACACAACAGAGTTCTCATCCATTGATCACACTCTGCTTTAGAGCAAGAAGAACCCTCTAGCTTTCTAGAGTCTCTAAGACAGCAGGAAACTTGAGTGTGCTGAGAACAAATGAACGTTGTTTCCTACACATACGGATCATATCCAGTCAAACTCTGCTTCTGAAACTGACACAAAGCACTGGTCCTCTAACATCCAATGCTTGTCAGTTAAGATTAGAAACGTGTGAGCTTCCTGAACGATGTAGTTCGTTTGAGCTGAAAAGTGACTGCCCTTACCTGAAACGAAATCTTGCTTGTAGGAAGACACAGAGCCTGGGATTTAACACTATTTCTGAAGGGAATCACACAACACAGTTCTCATCCATGGATCACACTGTGCTTTGGAGCAAGAAGCATGCTTTGCTTTCTAGAGTCTCTAATACAGCAGGAAACGTGAGTGTGCTCAGAAGAAAAAAACCGTGTTTCCTATACCTACGGATCATATCTAGTTCTACACTGCTTGAAATTGATGCAAAGCAAAGGTCCTCTAACATCCAATGCTTCTCATTTAAGATGAGATACGTGTGAGCTTCGTGAACGATATAGTTCATTTGAGCTGTAAAGTAAATGCCCTTACCTGAAACGAAGTCTTGCTTGTAGGAAGACTAAGAGCCAGGGATTTAACTCCATTTCTGAAGTGTAACACATAGCAGCGTTCTCATCCATTATTCACACTCTGCTTTACAGCACGAAGCACGCTCTTGCTTTCTAGACTCTCTAAGATAGCAGGAACATGAGTGTGCTGAGAACAAATGAACGGAGTTTCCTACACATACGGATCATATCTAGTCCAACACTGCTTCTGAAACTGATACAAAGCACTGGTCCTCTAACATCCAATGCTTGTCAGTTAAGATGAGAAATGTGTGAGCTTCCTGAACGATGTAGTTCGTTTGATCTGAAAAATGACTGCCCTTACCTGAAACGAAGTCTTGCTTGTAGGAAGACACAGAGCCTGGGATTTAACTCCATTTCTGAAGGGAATCACACAACACAGTTCTCATCCATGGATCACACTCTGCTTTGGAGCAAGAAGCACGCTCTTGCTTTCTAGAGTCTCTAATACAGCAGGAAACGTGAGTGTGCTCAGAAGAAAAGAACCGTGTTTCCTATACATACAGACCATATCTAGTTCAAGTCTGCTTGCAATTGATGCAAAGCAAAGGTCCTCTAACATCCAATGCTTCTCAGTTAAGATGAGATACGTGTGAGCTTCTTAAACGATGTAGTTTGTATGAGCTGAAAAGTGACTGCCCTTACCTGAAATGAATTCTTGCTTGTAGGAAGACTCAGAGCAGGGATTTAACTCCATTTCTGAAGTGTAACACACAGCAGAGTTCTCATCCATTGTTCACACTCTGCTTTACAGCAAGAAGCACGCTCTTGCTTTCTAGACTCTCTAAGATAGCAGGAAACATGAGTGTGCTGAGAACAAATGAACGGAGTTTCCTACACATACGGATCATATCTAGTCCAACTCTGCTTCTGAAACTGATACAAAGCACTGGTCCTCTAACATCCAAATATTGTCAGTTAAGATGAGATATGTGTGAGCTTCGTGAACGATATTGTTCATTTGAGCTGTAAAGTAAATGCCCTTACCTGAAACGAAGTCTTGCTTGTAGAAAGACTCAGAGCAGGGATTTAACTCCATTTCTGAAGTGAAACACACAACAGAGTTCTCATCCATTGATCACACTCTGCTTTAGAGCAAGAAGAACTCTCTAGCTTTCTAGAGTCTCTAAGACAGCAGGAAACTTGAGTGTGCTGAGAACAAATGAACGTTGTTTCCTACACATACGGATCATATCCAGTCAAACTCTGCTTCTGAAACTGACACAAAGCACTGGTCCTCTAACATCCAATGCTTGTCAGTTAAGATTAGAAACGTGTGAGCTTCCTGAACGATGTAGTTCGTTTGAGCTGAAAAGTGACTGCCCTTACCTGAAACGAAATCTTGCTTGTAGGAAGACACAGAGCCTGGGATTTAACACTATTTCTGAAGGGAATCACACAACACAGTTCTCATCCATGGATCACACTGTGCTTTGGAGCAAGAAGCATGCTCTTGCTTTCTAGAGTCTCTAATACAGCAGGAAACGTGAGTGTGCTCAGAAGAAAAAAACCGTGTTTCCTATACCTACGGATCATATCTAGTTCTACACTGCTTGAAATTGATGCAAAGCAAAGGTCCTCTAACATCCAATGCTTCTCATTTAAGATGAGATACGTGTGAGCTTCGTGAACGATATTGTTCATTTGAGCTGTAAAGTAAATGCCCTTACCTGAAACGAAGTCATGCTTGTAGGAAGACTCAGAGCAGGGATTTAACTCCATTTCTGAAGTGAAACACACAACAGAGTTCTCATACATTGATCACACTCTGCTTTAGAGCAAGAAGTACCCTCTAGCTTTCTAGAGTCTCTAAGACAGCAGGAAACTTGAGTGTGATGAGAACAAATGAACGGTGTTTCCTACACATACGGATCATATCCAGTCAAACTCTGCTTATGAAACTGACACAAAGCACTGGTCCTCTAACATCCTATGCTTGTCACTTAAGATGAGAAACGTGTGAGCTTCGTGATCGATGTAGTTTGTTTGAGCTGAAAAGTGACTGCCCTTACCTGAAACGAAGTCTTGCTTGTAGGAAGACTCAGAGCCTGGGATTTAACTCCATTTCTGAAGTGAAACATACACCCGAGTTCTCATCCATTGTTCACACTCTGCGTTACAGCAAGAAGCACGCTCTTGCTTTGTAGAATCTCTACAACAGCAGGAAACATGAGTGTGATGAGAACATAAGAACTGTATTTTCTGCACATACCGACCATATCTAGTCCAACTCTGCTTCTGAAACTGAAACAAACCACAGGTCCTCTAACATCCAATGCTTGTCAGTTAAGATGAGAAACGTGTGAGTTTCGTGATCGATGTAGTTAGTTTGAGCTGAAAAGTGACTGCCCTTACCTGAAACGAAGTCTTGCTTGTAGGAAGACTCAGAGCTTGGGATTTAACTCATTTCTGAAGTGAAACACACAACAGAGTTCTCATCCATTGATCAAACTCTGCTTTAGAGCAAGAAGCACGCTCTTGCTTAATAGAGTCTATAATAAACCAGGAAACGTGAGTGTGCTGAGAACAAAAGAACGGTGTTTCTTACACATATGGACCATATCTAGTCCAACTCTGCTTCTGAAACTGATACAAAGCACTGGTCCTCTAACATACAATGCTTGTCAGTTAAGATGAGAAACATGTGAGCTTCGTGACCAATGTAATTCATTTGAGCTGAAGTGTGACTGCCGTTACCTGCAACGAATTCTTGCTTGTAGGAAGACTCAGAGCCTGGGATTTAACTCCATTTCTGAAGTGAAACACACAACAAAGTTCTCATCCATTGATCACACTCTGCTTTAGAGCAAGAAGCATGCTCTAGCTTTCTAGAGTCTCTAAGACAGCGGGAAACTTGAGTGTGCTGAGAACAAAAGAACAGTGATTCCTACACATAGGGAACGTATCTAGTCCAACTCTGCTTCTGAAACTGATACAAAGCACTGGTCCTCTAACATCCAATGCTTGTCAGTTAAGATGAGAAACGTGTGAGCTTCCTGAGCGATGTAGTTCGTTTGAGCTGAAAAGTGACTGCCCTTACCTGAAACGACGTCTTGCTTGTAGGAAGACACAGAGCCTGGGATTTAACTCCATTTCTGAAGGGAATCACACAACACAGTTCTCATCCATGGATCACACTCTGCTTTGGAGCAAGAAGCACGCTCTTGCTTTCTAGAGTCTCTAATACAGCAGGAAACGTGAGTGTGCTCAAAAGAAAAGAACCATGTTTCCTATACATACAGACCATATCTAGTTCAAGTCTGCTTGCAATTGATGCAAAGCAAAGGTCCTCTAACATCCAATGCTTCTCAGTTAAGATGAGATACGTGTGAGCTTCGTAAACGATGTAGTTTGTATGAGCTGAAAAGTGACTGCCCTTACCTGAAATGAATTCTTGCTTGTAGGAAGACTCAGAGCCTGGGATTTAACTCCATTTCTGAAGTGAAACACACAGCCAAGTTCTCATCAATTGTTCACACTCTGCGTTACAGCAAGAAGCACGCTCTTGCTTTCTAGAATCTCTACGACAGCAGGAAATATGAGTGTGATGAGAACAAAAGAACTGTATTTCCTGCACATACGGACCATATCTAGTCCAACTCTGCTTCTGAAACTGAAACAAACCACAGGTCCTCTAACATCCAATGCTTGTCAGTTAAGATGAGAAACGTGTGAGTTTCGTGATCGATGTAGTTAGTTTTAGCTGAAAAGTGACTGCCCTTACCTGAAACGAAGTCTTGCTTGTAGGAAGACTAAGAGCCAGGGATTTAACTCCATTTCTGAAGTGTAACACATAGCAGCGTTCTCATCCATTATTCACACTCTGCTTAACAGCAAGAAGCACGCTCTTGCTTTCTAGACTCTCTAAGATAGCAGGAACATGAGTGTGCTGAGAACAAATGAACGGAGTTTCCTACACATACGGATCATATCTAGTCCAACACTGCTTCTGAAACTGATACAAAGCACTGGTCCTCTAACATCCAATGCTTGTCAGTTAAGATGAGAAATGTGTGAGCTTCCTGAACGATGTAGTTCGTTTGATCTGAAAAATGACTGCCCTTACCTGAAACGAAGTCTTGCTTGTAGGAAGACACAGAGCCTGGGATTTAACTCCATTTCTGAAGGGAATCACACAACACAGTTCTCATCCATGGATCACACTCTGCTTTGGAGCAAGAAGCACGCTCTTGCTTTCTAGAGTCTCTAATACAGCAGGAAACGTGAGTGTGCTCAGAAGAAAAGAACCGTGTTTCCTATACATACAGACCATATCTAGTTCAAGTCTGCTTGCAATTGATGCAAAGCAAAGGTCCTCTAACATCCAATGCTTCTCAGTTAAGATGAGATATGTGTGAGCTTCTTAAACGATGTAGTTTGTATGAGCTGAAAAGTGACTGCCCTTACCTGAAATGAATTCTTGCTTGTAGGAAGACTCAGAGCAGGGATTTAACTCCATTTCTGAAGTGTAACACACAGCAGAGTTCTCATCCATTGTTCACACTCTGCTTTACAGCAAGAAGCACGCTCTTGCTTTCTAGACTCTCTAAGATAGCAGGAAACATGAGTGTGCTGAGAACAAATGAACGGAGTTTCCTACACATACGGATCATATCTAGTCCAACTCTGCTTCTGAAACTGATACAAAGCACTGGTCCTCTAACATCCAATGATTGTCAGTTAAGATGAGATATGTGTGAGCTTCGTGAACGATATTGTTCATTTGAGCTGTAAAGTAAATGCCCTTACCTGAAACGAAGTCTTGCTTGTAGGAAGACTCAGAGCAGGGATTTAACTCCATTTCTGAAGTGAAACACACAACAGAGTTCTCATCCATTGATCACACTCTGCTTTAGAGCAAGAAGAACCCTCTAGCTTTCTAGAGTCTCTAAGACAGCAGGAAACTTGAGTGTGCTGAGAACAAATGAACGTTGTTTCCTACACATACGGATCATATCCAGTCAAACTCTGCTTCTGAAACTGACACAAAGCACTGGTCCTCTAACATCCAATGCTTGTCAGTTAAGATTAGAAACGTGTGAGCTTCCTGAACGATGTAGTTCGTTTGAGCTGAAAAGTGACTGCCCTTACCTGAAACGAAATCTTGCTTGTAGGAAGACACAGAGCCTGGGATTTAACACTATTTCTGAAGGGAATCACACAACACAGTTCTCATCCATGGATCACACTGTGCTTTGGAGCAAGAAGCATGCTTTGCTTTCTAGAGTCTCTAATACAGCAGGAAACGTGAGTGTGCTCAGAAGAAAAAAACCGTGTTTCCTATACCTACGGATCATATCTAGTTCTACACTGCTTGAAATTGATGCAAAGCAAAGGTCCTCTAACATCCAATGCTTCTCATTTAAGATGAGATACGTGTGAGCTTCGTGAACGATATAGTTCATTTGAGCTGTAAAGTAAATGCCCTTACCTGAAACGAAGTCTTGCTTGTAGGAAGACTAAGAGCCAGGGATTTAACTCCATTTCTGAAGTGTAACACATAGCAGCGTTCTAATCCATTATTCACACTCTGCTTTACAGCACGAAGCACGCTCTTGCTTTCTAGACTCTCTAAGATAGCAGGAACATGAGTGTGCTGAGAACAAATGAACGGAGTTTCCTACACATACGGATCATATCTAGTCCAACACTGCTTCTGAAACTGATACAAAGCACTGGTCCTCTAACATCCAATGCTTGTCAGTTAAGATGAGAAATGTGTGAGCTTCCTGAACGATGTAGTTCGTTTGATCTGAAAAATGACTGCCCTTACCTGAAACGAAGTCTTGCTTGTAGGAAGACACAGAGCCTGGGATTTAACTCCATTTCTGAAGGGAATCACACAACACAGTTCTCATCCATGGATCACACTCTGCTTTGGAGCAAGAAGCACGCTCTTGCTTTCTAGAGTCTCTAATACAGCAGGAAACGTGAGTGTGCTCAGAAGAAAAGAACCGTGTTTCCTATACATACAGACCATATCTAGTTCAAGTCTGCTTGCAATTGATGCAAAGCAAAGGTCCTCTAACATCCAATGCTTCTCAATTAAGATGAGATACGTGTGAGCTTCTTAAACGATGTAGTTTGTATGAGCTGAAAAGTGACTGCCCTTACCTGAAATGAATTCTTGCTTGTAGGAAGACTCAGAGCAGGGATTTAACTCCATTTCTGAAGTGTAACACACAGCAGAGTTCTCATCCATTGTTCACACTCTGCTTTACAGCAAGAAGCACGCTCTTGCTTTCTAGACTCTCTAAGATAGCAGGAAACATGAGTGTGCTGAGAACAAATGAACGGAGTTTCCTACACATACGGATCATATCTAGTCCAACTCTGCTTCTGAAACTGATACAAAGCACTGGTCCTCTAACATCCAATGATTGTCAGTTAAGATGAGATATGTGTGAGCTTCGTGAACGATATTGTTCATTTGAGCTGTAAAGTAAATGCCCTTACCTGAAACGAAGTCTTGCTTGTAGGAAGACTCAGAGCAGGGATTTAACTCCATTTCTGAAGTGAAACACACAACAGAGTTCTCATCCATTGATCACACTCTGCTTTAGAGCAAGAAGAACCCTCTAGCTTTCTAGAGTCTCTAAGACAGCAGGAAACTTGAGTGTGCTGAGAACAAATGAACGTTGTTTCCTACACATACGGATCATATCCAGTCAAACTCTGCTTCTGAAACTGACACAAAGCACTGGTCCTCTAACATCCAATGCTTGTCAGTGAAGATTAGAAACGTGTGAGCTTCGTGATCGATGTAGTTTGTTTGAGCTGAAAAGTGACTGCCCTTACCTGAAACGAAATCTTGCTTGTAGGAAGACACAGAGCCTGGGATTTAACACTATTTCTGAAGGGAATCACACAACACAGTTCTCATCCATGGATCACACTGTGCTTTGGAGCAAGAAGCATGCTCTTGCTTTCTAGAGTCTCTAATACAGCAGGAAACGTGAGTGTGCTCAGAAGAAAAAAACCGTGTTTCCTATACCTACGGATCATATCTAGTTCTACACTGCTTGAAATTGATGCAAAGCAAAGGTCCTCTAACATCCAATGCTTCTCATTTAAGATGAGATACGTGTGAGCTTCGTGAACGATATTGTTCATTTGAGCTGTAAAGTAAATGCCCTTACCTGAAACGAAGTCATGCTTGTAGGAAGACTCAGAGCAGGGATTTAACTCCATTTCTGAAGTGAAACACACAACAGAGTTCTCATACATTGATCACACTCTGCTTTAGAGCAAGAAGTACCCTCTAGCTTTCTAGAGTCTCTAAGACAGCAGGAAACTTGAGTGTGATGAGAACAAATGAACGGTGTTTCCTACACATACGGATCATATCCAGTCAAACTCTGCTTATGAAACTGACACAAAGCACTGGTCCTCTAACATCCTATGCTTGTCACTTAAGATGAGAAACGTGTGAGCTTCGTGATCGATGTAGTTTGTTTGAGCTGAAAAGTGACTGCCCTTACCTGAAACGAAGTCTTGCTTGTAGGAAGACTCAGAGCCTGGGATTTAACTCCATTTCTGAAGTGAAACATACACCCGAGTTCTCATCCATTGTTCACACTCTGCGTTACAGCAAGAAGCACGCTCTTGCTTTGTAGAATCTCTACAACAGCAGGAAACATGAGTGTGATGAGAACATAAGAACTGTATTTTCTGCACATACCGACCATATCTAGTCCAACTCTGCTTCTGAAACTGAAACAAACCACAGGTCCTCTAACATCCAATGCTTGTCAGTTAAGATGAGAAACGTGTGAGTTTCGTGATCGATGTAGTTAGTTTGAGCTGAAAAGTGACTGCCCTTACCTGAAACGAAGTCTTGCTTGTAGGAAGACTCAGAGCTTGGGATTTAACTCATTTCTGAAGTGAAACACACAACAGAGTTCTCATCCATTGATCAAACTCTGCTTTAGAGCAAGAAGCACGCTCTTGCTTAATAGAGTCTATAATAAACCAGGAAACGTGAGTGTGCTGAGAACAAAAGAACGGTGTTTCTTACACATATGGACCATATCTAGTCCATCTCTGCTTCTGAAACTGATACAAAGCACTGGTCCTCTAACATACAATGCTTGTCAGTTAAGATGAGAAACATGTGAGCTTCGTGACCAATGTAATTCATTTGAGCTGAAGTGTGACTGCCGTTACCTGCAACGAATTCTTGCTTGTAGGAAGACTCAGAGCCTGGGATTTAACTCCATTTCTGAAGTGAAACACACAACAAAGTTCTCATCCATTGATCACACTCTGCTTTAGAGCAAGAAGCATGCTCTAGCTTTCTAGAGTCTCTAAGACAGCGGGAAACTTGAGTGTGCTGAGAACAAAAGAACAGTGATTCCTACACATAGGGAACGTATCTAGTCCAACTCTGCTTCTGAAACTGATACAAAGCACTGGTCCTCTAACATCCAATGCTTGTCAGTTAAGATGAGAAACGTGTGAGCTTCCTGAGCGATGTAGTTCGTTTGAGCTGAAAAGTGACTGCCCTTACCTGAAACGACGTCTTGCTTGTAGGAAGACACAGAGCCTGGGATTTAACTCCATTTCTGAAGGGAATCACACAACACAGTTCTCATCCATGGATCACACTCTGCTTTGGAGCAAGAAGCACGCTCTTGCTTTCTAGAGTCTCTAATACAGCAGGAAACGTGAGTGTGCTCAAAAGAAAAGAACCATGTTTCCTATACATACAGACCATATCTAGTTCAAGTCTGCTTGCAATTGATGCAAAGCAAAGGTCCTCTAACATCCAATGCTTCTCAGTTAAGATGAGATACGTGTGAGCTTCGTAAACGATGTAGTTTGTATGAGCTGAAAAGTGACTGCCCTTACCTGAAATGAATTCTTGCTTGTAGGAAGACTCAGAGCCTGGGATTTAACTCCATTTCTGAAGTGAAACACACAGCCAAGTTCTCATCAATTGTTCACACTCTGCGTTACAGCAAGAAGCACGCTCTTGCTTTCTAGAATCTCTACGACAGCAGGAAATATGAGTGTGATGAGAACAAAAGTACTGTATTTCCTGCACATACGGACCATATCTAGTCCAACTCTGCTTCTGAAACTGAAACAAACCACAGGTCCTCTAACATCCAATGCTTGTCAGTTAAGATGAGAAACGTGTGAGTTTCGTGATCGATGTAGTTAGTTTTAGCTGAAAAGTGACTGCCCTTACCTGAAACGAAGTCTTGCTTGTAGGAAGACTCAGAGCTTGGGATTTAACTCATTTCTGAAGTGAAACACACAACAGAGTTCTCATCCATTGTTCACACTCGGCTTTACAGCAAGAAGCACGCTCTTGCTTTCTAGAGTCTCTAATACAGCAGGAAACGTGAGTGTGCTCAGAAGAAAAAAACCGTGTTTCCTATACCTACGGACCATATCTAGTTCAACTCTGATTGAAATTGATGCAAAGCAAAGGTCGTCTAACATCCAATGCTTCTCATTTAAGATGAGATACGTGTGAGCTTCGTGAACGATATTGTTCATTTGAGCTGTAAAGTAAATGACCATACCTGAAACGAAGTCTTGCTTGTAGGAAGACTCAGAGACAGGGATTTAACTCCATTTCTGAAGTGTAACACATAGCAGAGTTCTCATCCATTGTTCACACTCTGCTTTACAGCACGAAGCACGCTCTTGCTTTCTACACTCTCTAAGATAGCAGGAAACATGAGTGTGCTGAGAACAAATGAACGGAGTTTCCTACACATACGGATCATATCTAGTCCAACTCTGCTTCTGAAACTGATACAAAGCACTGGTCCTCTAACATCCAATGATTGTCAGTTAAGATGAGATACGTGTGAGCTTCGTGAACGATATTGTTTATTTGAGCTGTAAAGTAAATGCCCTTTCCTGAAACGAAGTCTTGCTTGTAGGAAGACTCAGAGCAGGGATTTAACTCCATTTCTGAAGTGAAACACACAACAGAGTTCTCATCCATTGATCACACTCTGCTTTAGAGCAAGAAGAACCCTCTAGCTTTCTAGAGTCTCTAAGACAGCAGGAAACTTGAGTGTGCTGAGAACAAATGAACGTTGTTTCCTACACATACGGATCATATCCAGTCAAACTCTGCTTCTGAAACTGACACAAATCACTGGTCCTCTAACGTCCAATGCTTGTCAGTTAAGATGAGAAACGTGTGAGCTTCCTGAACGATGTAGTTCGTTTGAGTTGAAAAGTGACTGCCCTTACCTGAAACGAAATCTTGCTTGTAGGAAGACACAGAGCCAGGGATTTAACTCCATTTCTGAAGTGAAACACACAACAGAGTTCTCATCCATTGTTCACACTCTGCTTTACAGCAAGAAGCACGCTCTTGCTTTCTAGAGTCTCTAATACAGCAGGAAACATGAGTGTGCTGAGAACAAAAGAACGGTGTTTCTTACACATAAGGACCATATCTAGTCCAACTCTGCTTCTGAAACTGATACAAAGCACTGGTCCTCTAACATCCAATGTTTGTGAGTTAAGATGAGAAACGTGTGAGCTTCCTGAACGATGTAGTTCGTTTGATCTGAAAAGGGACTGTCCTTACCTGAAACGAAGTCTTGCTTGTAGGAAGACACAGAGCCTGGGATTTAACCCCATTTCTGAAGGGAATCACACAACACAGTTCTCATCCATGGATCACACTGTGCTTTGGAGCAAGAAGCACGCTCTTGCTTTCTAGAGTCTCTAATACAGCAGGAAACGTGAGTGTGCTCAGAAGAAAAAAACCGTGTTTCCTATACCTACGGACCATATCTAGTTCAACTCTGCTTGAAATTGATGCAAAGCAAAGGTCGTCTAACATCCAATGCTTCTCATTTAAGATGAGATACGTGTGAGCTTCGTGAACGATATTGTTCATTTGAGCTGTAAAGTAAATGCCCTTACCTGAAACGAAGTCTTGCTTGTAGGAAGACTCAGAGCCAGGGATTTAACTCCATTTCTGAAGTGTAACACATAGCAGCGTTCTCATCCATTGTTCACACTCTGCTTTACAGTACGAAGCACGCTCTTGCTTTCTAGACTCTCTAAGATAGCAGGAAACATGAGTGTGCTGAGAACAAATGAACGGAGTTTCCTACACATACGGATCATATCTAGTCCAACTCCGCTTCTGAAACTGATACAAAGCACTGGTCCTCTAACATCCAATGCTTGTCAGTTAAGATGAGAAACGTGTGAGCTTCCTGAACGATGTAGTTCGTTTGATCTGAAAAGTGACTGCCCTTACCTGAAACGAAGTCTTGCTTGTAGGAAGACACAGAGCCTGTGATTTAACTCCATTTCTGAAGGGAATCACACAACACAGTTCTCATCCATGGATCACACTCTGCTTTGGAGCAAGAAGCACGCTCTTGCTTTCTAGAGTCTCTAATACAGCAGGAAACGTGAGTGTGCTAAGAAAAGAACCGTGTTTCCTATACATACAGACCATATCTAGTTCAAGTCTGCTTGCAATTGATGCAAAGCAAAGGTCCTCTAACATCCAATGCTTCTCAGTTAAGATGAGATACGTGTGAGCTTCGTAAACGATGTAGTTTGTATGAGCTGAAAAGTGACTGCCCTTACATGAAATGAATTCTTGCTTGTAGGAAGACTCAGAGCCTGGGATTTAACTCCATTTCTGAGGTGAAACACACAGCCGAGTTCTCATCCATTGTTCACACTCTGCTTTACAGCAAGAAGCACGCTCTTGCTTTCTAGACTCTCTACGACAGCAGGAAATATGAGTGTGATGAGAACAAAAGAACTGTATTTCCTGCACATACGGACCATATCTAGTCCAACTCTGCTTCTGAAACTGAAACAAACCACAGTTCCTCTAACATCCAATGCTTGTCAGTTAAGATGAGAAACGTGTGTGTTTCGTGATCGATGTAGTTAGTTTGAGCTGAAAAGTGACTGCCCTTACCTGAATCGAAGTCTTGCTTGTAGGAAGACTCAGAGCTTGGGATTTAACTCATTTCTGAAGTGAAACACACAACAGAGTTCTCATCCATTGATCACACTCTGCTTTAGAGCAAGAAGCAAGCTCTTGCTTTCTAGAGTCTCTAATACAGCAGGAAACGTGAGTGTGCTCAGAAGAAGAAAACCGTGTTTCCTGTACCTTACGGACCATATCTAGTTCAACTCTGCTTGAAATTGATGCAAAGCAAAGGTCCTCTAACATCCAATGCTTCTCAGTTAAGATGAGATAAGTGTGAGCTTCGTGAACGATATTGTTCATTTGAGCTGTAAAGTAAATGATTACCTGAAACGAAGTCTTGCTTGTAGGAAGACTCAGAGCCAGGGATTTAACTCCATTTCTGAAGTGTAACACACAGCAGAGTTCTCATCCATTGTTCACACTCTGCTTTACAGCAAGAAGCACGCTCTTGCTTTCTAGACTCTCTAAGATAGCAGGAAACATGAGTGTGCTGAGAACAAATGAACGGAGTTTCGTACACATACTGATCATATCTAGTCCAACTCTGCTTCTGAAACTGATACAAAGCACTGGTCCTCTAACATCCAATGATTGTCAGTTAAGATGAGATAAGTGTGAGCTTCGTGAACGATATTGTTCATTTGAGCTGTAAAGTAAATGCCCTTACCTGAAACGAAGTCTTGCTTGTAGGAAGACTCAGAGCAGGGATTTAACTCCATTTCTGAAGTGAAACACACAACAGAGTTCTCATCCATTGATCACACTCTGCTTTAGAGCAAGAAGAACCCTCTAGGTTTCTAGAGTTTCTAAGACAGCAGGAAACTTGAGTGTGCTGAGAACAAATGAACGTTGTTTCCTACACATACGGATCATATCCAGTCAAACTCTGCTTCTGAAACTGACACAAATCACTGGTCCTCTAACGTCCAATGCTTGTCAGTTAAGATGAGAAACGTGTGAGCTTCCTGAACGATGTAGTTCGTTTGAGCTGAAAAGTGACTGCCCATACCTGAAACGAAATCTTGCTTGTAGGAAGACACAGAGCCAGGGATTTAACTCCATTTCTGAAGTGAAACACACAACAGAGTTCTCATCCATTGTTCACACTCTGCTTTACAGCAAGAAGCACGCTCTTGCTTTCTAGAGTCTCTAATACAGCATTAAACGTGAGTGTGCTCAGAAGAAGAAAACCGTGTTTCCTATACCTACGGACCATATCTAGTTCAACTCTGCTTGAAATTGATGCAAAGCAAAGGTCGTCTAACATCCAATGCTTCTCATTTAAGATGAGATTCGTGTGAGCTTCGTGAACGATATTGTTCATTTGAGCTGTAAAGTAAATGCCCTTACCTGAAAGGAAGTCTTGCTTGTAGGAAGACTCAGAGCCAGGGATTTAACTCCATTTCTGAAGTGTAACACATAGCAGAGTTCTCATCCATTGTTCACACTCTGCTTTACAGCACGAAGCACGCTCTTGCTTTCTAGACTCTCTAAGATAGCAGGAAACCTGAGTGTGCTGAGAACAAATGAACGGAGTTTCCTACACATACGGATCATATCTAGTCCAACTCTGCTTCTGAAACTGATACAAAGCAATTGTCCTCTAACATCCAATGCTTGTCAGTTAAGATGAGAAACGTGTGAGCTTCCTGAACGATGTAGTTCGTTTGAGCTGAAAAGTGACTGCCCTTACCTGAAACGAAGTCTTGCTTGTAGGAAGACACAAAGCCTGGGATTTAACTCCATTTCTGAAGGGAATCACACAACACAGTTCTCATCCATGGATCACACTCTGCTTTGGAGCAAGAAGCACGCTCTTGCTTTCTAGAGTCTCTAATACAGCAGGAAACGTGAGTGTGCTCAGAAGAAAAGAACCGTGTTTCCTATACATACAGACCATATCTCGTTCAAGTCTGCTTGCAATTGATGCAAAGCAAAGGTCCTCTAACATCCAATGCTTCTCAGTTAAGATGAGATACGTGTGAGCTTCTTAAACGATGTAGTTTGTATGAGCTGAAAAGTGACTGCCCTTACCTGAAATGAATTCTTGCTTGTAGGAAGACTCAGAGCCAGGGATTTACCTCCATTTCTGAAGTGAAACACACAGCCAAGTTCTCATCCATTGTTTACACTCTGCGTTACAGCAAGAAGCACGCTCTTGCTTTCTAGACTCTCTACGACAGCAGGAAATATGAGTGTGATGAGAACAAAAGAACTGTATTTTCTGCACATACGGACCATATCTAGTCCAACTCTGCTTCTGAAACTGATACAAAGCACTGGTCCTCTAGCATAAAATGCCTGTCAGTTAAGATGAGAAACGTGTGAGCTTCGTGACCAATGTAATTCATTTGAGCTGTAGTGTGACTGCCCTTACCTGCAACGAATTCTTGCTTGTAGGAAGACTCAGAGCCTGGGATTTAACTCCATTTCTGAAGTGAAACACACAACAAAGTTCTCATCCATTGATCACACTCTGCTTTAGAGCAAGAAGCATGCTCTAGCTTTCTAGAGTCTCTAAGACAGCGGGAAACTTGAGTGTGCTGAGAACAAAAGAACAGTGATTCCTACACATAGGGAACGTATCTAGTCCAACTCTGCTTCTGAAACTGATACAAAGCACTGGTCCTCTAACATCCAATGCTTGTCAGGTAAGATGAGAAACGTGTGAGCTTCCTGAGCGATGTAGTTCGTTTGAGCTGAAAAGTGACTGCCCTTACCTGAAACGACGTCTTGCTTGTAGGAAGACACAGAGCCTGGGATTTAACTCCATTTCTGAAGGGAATCACACAACACAGTTCTCATCCATGGATCACACTCTGCTTTGGAGCAAGAAGCACGCTCTTGCTTTCTAGAGTCTCTAATACAGCAGGAAACGTGAGTGTGCTCAGAAGAAAAGAACCGTGTTTCCTATACATACAGACCATATCTAGTTCAAGTCTGCTTGCAATTGATGCAAAGCAAAGGTCCTCTAACATCCAATGCTTCTCAGTTAAGATGAGATACGTGTGAGCTTCTTAAACGATGTAGTTTGTATGAGCTGAAAAGTGACTGCCCTTACCTGAAATGAATTCTTGCTTGTAGGAAGACTCAGAGCCTGGGATTTACCTCCATTTCTGAAGTGAAACACACAGCCGAGTTCTCATCCATTGTTTACACTCTGCGTTACAGCAAGAAGCACGCTCTTGCTTTCTAGACTCTCTACGACAGCAGGAAATATGAGTGTGATGAGAACAAAAGAACTGTATTTTCTGCACATACGGACCATATCTAGTCCAACTCTGCTTCTGAAACTGATACAAAGCACTGGTCCTCTAGCATAAAATGCCTGTCAGTTAAGATGAGAAACGTGTGAGCTTCGTGACCAATGTAATTCATTTGCGCTGTAGTGTGACTGCCCTTACCTGCAACAAATTCTTGCTTGTAGGAAGACTCAGAGCCTGGGATTTAACTCCATTTCTGAAGTGAAACACACAACAAAGTTCTCATCCATTGATCACACTCTGCTTTAGAGCAAGAAGCATGCTCTAGCTTTCTAGAGTCTCTAAGACAGCAGAAAACTTGAGAGTGCTGAGAACAAAAGAACGGTGATTCCTACACATAGGGAACATATCTAGTCCAACTCTGCTTCTGAAACTGATACAAAGCACTGGTCCTCTAACATCCAATGCTTGTCAGTTAAGATGAGAAACGTATGAGCTTCCTGAACGATGTAGTTCGTTTGACCTGAAAAGTGACTGCCCTTACCTGAAACGAAGTCTTGCTTGTAGGAAGACTCAGAGCCTGGGATTTAACTCCATTTCTGAAGGGAATCACACAACACAGTTCTCATCCATGGATCACACTGTGCTTTGGAGCAAGAAGCACGCTCTTGCTTTCTAGAGTCTCTAATACAGCAGGAAACGTGAGTGTGCTCAGAAGAAAAAAACCGTGTTTCCTATACCTTACGGACCATATCTAGTTCAACTCTGCTTGAAATTGATGCAAAGCAAAGGTCCTCTAACATCCAATGCTTCTCAGTTAAGATGACATAAGTGTGAGCTTCGTGAACGATATTGTTCATTTGAGCTGTAAAGTAAATGATTACCTGAAACGAAGTCTTGCTTGTAGGAAGACTCAGAGCAGGGATTTAACTCCATTTCTGAAGTGAAACACACAACAGAGTTCTCATCCATTGATCACACTCTGCTTTAGAGCAAGAAGAACCCTCTAGGTTTCTAGAGTCTCTAAGACAGCAGGAAACTTGAGTGTGCTGAGAACAAATGAACGTTGGTTCCTACACATACGGATCATATCCAGTCAAACTCTGCTTCTGAAACTGACACAAATCACTGGTCCTCTAACGTCCAATGCTTGTCAGTTAAGATGAGAAACGTGTGAGCTTCCTGAACGATGTAGTTCGTTTGAGCTGAAAAGTGACTGCCCTTACCTGAAACGAAATCTTGCTTGTAGGAAGACACAGAGCCAGGGATTTAACTCCATATCTGAAGTGAAACACACAACAGAGTTCTCATCCATTGTTCACACTCTGCTTTACAGCAAGAAGCACGCTCTTGCTTTCTAGAGTCTCTAATACAGCAGGAAACGTGAGTGTGCTCAGAAGAAAAAAACCGTGTTTCCTATACCTACGGATCATATCTAGTTCTACACTGCTTGAAATTGATGCAAAGCAAAGGTCCTCTAACATCCAATGCTTCTCATTTAAGATGAGATACGTGTGAGCTTCGTGAACGATATTGTTCATTTGAGCTGTAAAGTAAATGCCCTTACCTGAAACGAAGTCTTGCTTGTAGGAAGAATCAGAGCAGGGATTTAACTCCATTTCTGAAGTGAAACACACAACAGAGTTCTCATACATTGATCACACTCTGCTTTAGAGCAAGAAGTACCCTCTAGCTTGCTAGAGTCTCTAAGACAGCAGGAAACTTGAGTGTGATGAGAACAAATGAACGGTGTTTCCTACACATACGGATCATATCCAGTCAAACTCTGCTTATGAAACTGACACAAAGCACTGGTCCTCTAACATCCTATGCTTGTCAGTTAAGATGAGAAACGTGTGAGCTTCGTGATCGATGTAGTTTGTTTGAGCTGAAAAGTGACTGCCCTTACCTGAAACGAAGTCTTGCTTGTAGGAAGACTCAGAGCCTGGGATTTAACTCCATTTCTGAAGTGAAACACACACCCGAGTTCTCATCCATTGTTCACACTCTGCGTTACAGCAAGAAGCACGCTCTTGCTTTGTAGACTCTCTACAACAGCAGGAAATATGAGTGTGATGAGAACATAAGAACTGTATTTTCTGCACATACCGACCATATCTAGTCCAACTCTGCTTCTGAAACTGAAACAAACCACAGGTCCTCTAACATCCAATGCTTGTCAGTTAAGATGAGAAACGTGTGAGTTTCGTGATCGATGTAGTTAGTTTGAGCTGAAAAGTGACTGCCCTTACCTGAAACGAAGTCTTGCTTGTAGGAAGACTCAGAGCTTGGGATTTAACTCATTTCTGAAGTGAAACACACAACAGAGTTCTCATCCATTGATCAAACTCTGCTTTAGAGCAAGAAGCACGCTCTTGCTTAATAGAGTCTATAATAAACCAGGAAACGTGAGTGTGCTGAGAACAAAAGAACGGTGTTTCTTACACATATGGACCATATCTAGTCCAACTCTGCTTCTGAAACTGATACAAAGCACTGGTCCTCTAACATACAATGCTTGTCAGTTAAGATGAGAAACATGTGAGCTTCGTGACCAATGCAATTCATTTGAGCTGAAGTGTGACTGCCGTTACCTGCAACGAATTCTTGCTTGTAGGAAGACTCAGAGCCTGGGATTTAACTCCATTTCTGAAGTGAAACACACAACAAAGTTCTCATCCATTGATCACACTCTGCTTTAGAGCAAGAAGCATGCTCTAGCTTTCTAGAGTCTCTAAGACAGCGGGAAACTTGAGTGTGCTGAGAACAAAAGAACAGTGATTCCTACACATAGGGAACGTATCTAGTCCAACTCTGCTTCTGAAACTGATACAAAGCACTGGTCCTCTAACATCCAATGCTTGTCAGGTAAGATGAGAAACGTGTGAGCTTCCTGAGCGATGTAGTTCGTTTGAGCTGAAAAGTGACTGCCCTTACCTGAAACGACGTCTTGCTTGTAGGAAGACACAGAGCCTGGGATTTAACTCCATTTCTGAAGGGAATCACACAACACAGTTCTCATCCATGGATCACACTCTGCTTTGGAGCAAGAAGCACGCTCTTGCTTTCTAGAGTCTCTAATACAGCAGGAAACGTGAGTGTGCTCAGAAGAAAAGAACCGTGTTTCCTATACATACAGACCATATCTAGTTCAAGTCTGCTTGCAATTGATGCAAAGCAAAGGTCCTCTAACATCCAATGCTTCTCAGTTAAGATGAGATACGTGTGAGCTTCTTAAACGATGTAGTTTGTATGAGCTGAAAAGTGACTGCCCTTACCTGAAATGAATTCTTGCTTGTAGGAAGACTCAGAGCCTGGGATTTACCTCCATTTCTGAAGTGAAACACACAGCCGAGTTCTCATCCATTGTTTACACTCTGCGTTACAGCAAGAAGCACGCTCTTGCTTTCTAGACTCTCTACGACAGCAGGAAATATGAGTGTGATGAGAACAAAAGAACTGTATTTTCTGCACATACGGACCATATCTAGTCCAACTCTGCTTCTGAAACTGATACAAAGCACTGGTCCTCTAGCATAAAATGCCTGTCAGTTAAGATGAGAAACGTGTGAGCTTCGTGACCAATGTAATTCATTTGAGCTGTAGTGTGACTGCCCTTACCTGCAACAAATTCTTGCTTGTAGGAAGACTCAGAGCCTGGGATTTAACTCCATTTCTGAAGTGAAACACACAACAAAGTTCTCATCCATTGATCACACTCTGCTTTAGAGCAAGAAGCATGCTCTAGCTTTCTAGAGTCTCTAAGACAGCAGAAAACTTGAGAGTGCTGAGAACAAAAGAACGGTGATTCCTACACATAGGGAACATATCTAGTCCAACTCTGCTTCTGAAACTGATACAAAGCACTGGTCCTCTAACATCCAATGCTTGTCAGTTAAGATGAGAAACGTATGAGCTTCCTGAACGATGTAGTTCGTTTGACCTGAAAAGTGACTGCCCTTACCTGAAACGAAGTCTTGCTTGTAGGAAGACTCAGAGCCTGGGATTTAACTCCATTTCTGAAGGGAATCACACAACACAGTTCTCATCCATGGATCACACTGTGCTTTGGAGCAAGAAGCACGCTCTTGCTTTCTAGAGTCTCTAATACAGCAGGAAACGTGAGTGTGCTCAGAAGAAAAAAACCGTGTTTCCTATACCTTACGGACCATATCTAGTTCAACTCTGCTTGAAATTGATGCAAAGCAAAGGTCCTCTAACATCCAATGCTTCTCAGTTAAGATGACATAAGTGTGAGCTTCGTGAACGATATTGTTCATTTGAGCTGTAAAGTAAATGCCCTTACCTGAAACGAAGTCTTGCTTGTAGGAAGACTCAGAGCAGGGATTTAACTCCATTTCTGAAGTGAAACACACAACAGAGTTCTCATCCATTGATCACACTCTGCTTTAGAGCAAGAAGAACCCTCTAGGTTTCTAGAGTTTCTAAGACAGCAGGAAACTTGAGTGTGCTGAGAACAAATGAACGTTGTTTCCTACACATACGGATCATATCCAGTCAAACTCTGCTTCTGAAACTGACACAAATCACTGGTCCTCTAACGTCCAATGCTTGTCAGTTAAGATGAGAAACGTGTGAGCTTCCTGAACGATGTAGTTCGTTTGAGCTGAAAAGTGACTGCCCATACCTGAAACGAAATCTTGCTTGTAGGAAGACACAGAGCCAGGGATTTAACTCCATTTCTGAAGTGAAACACACAACAGAGTTCTCATCCATTGTTCACACTCTGCTTTACAGCAAGAAGCACGCTCTTGCTTTCTAGAGTCTCTAATACAGCATTAAACGTGAGTGTGCTCAGAAGAAGAAAACCGTGTTTCCTATACCTACGGACCATATCTAGTTCAACTCTGCTTGAAATTGATGCAAAGCAAAGGTCGTCTAACATCCAATGCTTCTCATTTAAGATGAGATTCGTGTGAGCTTCGTGAACGATATTGTTCATTTGAGCTGTAAAGTAAATGCCCTTACCTGAAAGGAAGTCTTGCTTGTAGGAAGACTCAGAGCCAGGGATTTAACTCCATTTCTGAAGTGTAACACATAGCAGAGTTCTCATCCATTGTTCACACTCTGCTTTACAGCACGAAGCACGCTCTTGCTTTCTAGACTCTCTAAGATAGCAGGAAACCTGAGTGTGCTGAGAACAAATGAACGGAGTTTCCTACACATACGGATCATATCTAGTCCAACTCTGCTTCTGAAACTGATACAAAGCAATTGTCCTCTAACATCCAATGCTTGTCAGTTAAGATGAGAAACGTGTGAGCTTCCTGAACGATGTAGTTCGTTTGAGCTGAAAAGTGACTGCCCTTACCTGAAACGAAGTCTTGCTTGTAGGAAGACACAAAGCCTGGGATTTAACTCCATTTCTGAAGGGAATCACACAACACAGTTCTCATCCATGGATCACACTCTGCTTTGGAGCAAGAAGCACGCTCTTGCTTTCTAGAGTCTCTAATACAGCAGGAAACGTGAGTGTGCTCAGAAGAAAAGAACCGTGTTTCCTATACATACAGACCATATCTCGTTCAAGTCTGCTTGCAATTGATGCAAAGCAAAGGTCCTCTAACATCCAATGCTTCTCAGTTAAGATGAGATACGTGTGAGCTTCTTAAACGATGTAGTTTGTATGAGCTGAAAAGTGACTGCCCTTACCTGAAATGAATTCTTGCTTGTAGGAAGACTCAGAGCCAGGGATTTACCTCCATTTCTGAAGTGAAACACACAGCCAAGTTCTCATCCATTGTTTACACTCTGCGTTACAGCAAGAAGCACGCTCTTGCTTTCTAGACTCTCTACGACAGCAGGAAATATGAGTGTGATGAGAACAAAAGAACTGTATTTTCTGCACATACGGACCATATCTAGTCCAACTCTGCTTCTGAAACTGATACAAAGCACTGGTCCTCTAGCATAAAATGCCTGTCAGTTAAGATGAGAAACGTGTGAGCTTCGTGACCAATGTAATTCATTTGAGCTGTAGTGTGACTGCCCTTACCTGCAACGAATTCTTGCTTGTAGGAAGACTCAGAGCCTGGGATTTAACTCCATTTCTGAAGTGAAACACACAACAAAGTTCTCATCCATTGATCACACTCTGCTTTAGAGCAAGAAGCATGCTCTAGCTTTCTAGAGTCTCTAAGACAGCGGGAAACTTGAGTGTGCTGAGAACAAAAGAACAGTGATTCCTACACATAGGGAACGTATCTAGTCCAACTCTGCTTCTGAAACTGATACAAAGCACTGGTCCTCTAACATCCAATGCTTGTCAGGTAAGATGAGAAACGTGTGAGCTTCCTGAGCGATGTAGTTCGTTTGAGCTGAAAAGTGACTGCCCTTACCTGAAACGACGTCTTGCTTGTAGGAAGACACAGAGCCTGGGATTTAACTCCATTTCTGAAGGGAATCACACAACACAGTTCTCATCCATGGATCACACTCTGCTTTGGAGCAAGAAGCACGCTCTTGCTTTCTAGAGTCTCTAATACAGCAGGAAACGTGAGTGTGCTCAGAAGAAAAGAACCGTGTTTCCTATACATACAGACCATATCTAGTTCAAGTCTGCTTGCAATTGATGCAAAGCAAAGGTCCTCTAACATCCAATGCTTCTCAGTTAAGATGAGATACGTGTGAGCTTCTTAAACGATGTAGTTTGTATGAGCTGAAAAGTGACTGCCCTTACCTGAAATGAATTCTTGCTTGTAGGAAGACTCAGAGCCTGGGATTTACCTCCATTTCTGAAGTGAAACACACAGCCGAGTTCTCATCCATTGTTTACACTCTGCGTTACAGCAAGAAGCACGCTCTTGCTTTCTAGACTCTCTACGACAGCAGGAAATATGAGTGTGATGAGAACAAAAGAACTGTATTTTCTGCACATACGGACCATATCTAGTCCAACTCTGCTTCTGAAACTGATACAAAGCACTGGTCCTCTAGCATAAAATGCCTGTCAGTTAAGATGAGAAACGTGTGAGCTTCGTGACCAATGTAATTCATTTGCGCTGTAGTGTGACTGCCCTTACCTGCAACAAATTCTTGCTTGTAGGAAGACTCAGAGCCTGGGATTTAACTCCATTTCTGAAGTGAAACACACAACAAAGTTCTCATCCATTGATCACACTCTGCTTTAGAGCAAGAAGCATGCTCTAGCTTTCTAGAGTCTCTAAGACAGCAGAAAACTTGAGAGTGCTGAGAACAAAAGAACGGTGATTCCTACACATAGGGAACATATCTAGTCCAACTCTGCTTCTGAAACTGATACAAAGCACTGGTCCTCTAACATCCAATGCTTGTCAGTTAAGATGAGAAACGTATGAGCTTCCTGAACGATGTAGTTCGTTTGACCTGAAAAGTGACTGCCCTTACCTGAAACGAAGTCTTGCTTGTAGGAAGACTCAGAGCCTGGGATTTAACTCCATTTCTGAAGGGAATCACACAACACAGTTCTCATCCATGGATCACACTGTGCTTTGGAGCAAGAAGCACGCTCTTGCTTTCTAGAGTCTCTAATACAGCAGGAAACGTGAGTGTGCTCAGAAGAAAAAAACCGTGTTTCCTATACCTTACGGACCATATCTAGTTCAACTCTGCTTGAAATTGATGCAAAGCAAAGGTCCTCTAACATCCAATGCTTCTCAGTTAAGATGACATAAGTGTGAGCTTCGTGAACGATATTGTTCATTTGAGCTGTAAAGTAAATGATTACCTGAAACGAAGTCTTGCTTGTAGGAAGACTCAGAGCAGGGATTTAACTCCATTTCTGAAGTGAAACACACAACAGAGTTCTCATCCATTGATCACACTCTGCTTTAGAGCAAGAAGAACCCTCTAGGTTTCTAGAGTCTCTAAGACAGCAGGAAACTTGAGTGTGCTGAGAACAAATGAACGTTGGTTCCTACACATACGGATCATATCCAGTCAAACTCTGCTTCTGAAACTGACACAAATCACTGGTCCTCTAACGTCCAATGCTTGTCAGTTAAGATGAGAAACGTGTGAGCTTCCTGAACGATGTAGTTCGTTTGAGCTGAAAAGTGACTGCCCTTACCTGAAACGAAATCTTGCTTGTAGGAAGACACAGAGCCAGGGATTTAACTCCATATCTGAAGTGAAACACACAACAGAGTTCTCATCCATTGTTCACACTCTGCTTTACAGCAAGAAGCACGCTCTTGCTTTCTAGAGTCTCTAATACAGCAGGAAACGTGAGTGTGCTCAGAAGAAAAAAACCGTGTTTCCTATACCTACGGATCATATCTAGTTCTACACTGCTTGAAATTGATGCAAAGCAAAGGTCCTCTAACATCCAATGCTTCTCATTTAAGATGAGATACGTGTGAGCTTCGTGAACGATATTGTTCATTTGAGCTGTAAAGTAAATGCCCTTACCTGAAACGAAGTCTTGCTTGTAGGAAGAATCAGAGCAGGGATTTAACTCCATTTCTGAAGTGAAACACACAACAGAGTTCTCATACATTGATCACACTCTGCTTTAGAGCAAGAAGTACCCTCTAGCTTGCTAGAGTCTCTAAGACAGCAGGAAACTTGAGTGTGATGAGAACAAATGAACGGTGTTTCCTACACATACGGATCATATCCAGTCAAACTCTGCTTATGAAACTGACACAAAGCACTGGTCCTCTAACATCCTATGCTTGTCAGTTAAGATGAGAAACGTGTGAGCTTCGTGATCGATGTAGTTTGTTTGAGCTGAAAAGTGACTGCCCTTACCTGAAACGAAGTCTTGCTTGTAGGAAGACTCAGAGCCTGGGATTTAACTCCATTTCTGAAGTGAAACACACACCCGAGTTCTCATCCATTGTTCACACTCTGCGTTACAGCAAGAAGCACGCTCTTGCTTTGTAGACTCTCTACAACAGCAGGAAATATGAGTGTGATGAGAACATAAGAACTGTATTTTCTGCACATACCGACCATATCTAGTCCAACTCTGCTTCTGAAACTGAAACAAACCACAGGTCCTCTAACATCCAATGCTTGTCAGTTAAGATGAGAAACGTGTGAGTTTCGTGATCGATGTAGTTAGTTTGAGCTGAAAAGTGACTGCCCTTACCTGAAACGAAGTCTTGCTTGTAGGAAGACTCAGAGCTTGGGATTTAACTCATTTCTGAAGTGAAACACACAACAGAGTTCTCATCCATTGATCAAACTCTGCTTTAGAGCAAGAAGCACGCTCTTGCTTAATAGAGTCTATAATAAACCAGGAAACGTGAGTGTGCTGAGAACAAAAGAACGGTGTTTCTTACACATATGGACCATATCTAGTCCAACTCTGCTTCTGAAACTGATACAAAGCACTGGTCCTCTAACATACAATGCTTGTCAGTTAAGATGAGAAACATGTGAGCTTCGTGACCAATGCAATTCATTTGAGCTGAAGTGTGACTGCCGTTACCTGCAACGAATTCTTGCTTGTAGGAAGACTCAGAGCCTGGGATTTAACTCCATTTCTGAAGTGAAACACACAACAAAGTTCTCATCCATTGATCACACTCTGCTTTAGAGCAAGAAGCATGCTCTAGCTTTCTAGAGTCTCTAAGACAGCGGGAAACTTGAGTGTGCTGAGAACAAAAGAACAGTGATTCCTACACATAGGGAACGTATCTAGTCCAACTCTGCTTCTGAAACTGATACAAAGCACTGGTCCTCTAACATCCAATGCTTGTCAGGTAAGATGAGAAACGTGTGAGCTTCCTGAGCGATGTAGTTCGTTTGAGCTGAAAAGTGACTGCCCTTACCTGAAACGACGTCTTGCTTGTAGGAAGACACAGAGCCTGGGATTTAACTCCATTTCTGAAGGGAATCACACAACACAGTTCTCATCCATGGATCACACTCTGCTTTGGAGCAAGAAGCACGCTCTTGCTTTCTAGAGTCTCTAATACAGCAGGAAACGTGAGTGTGCTCAGAAGAAAAGAACCGTGTTTCCTATACATACAGACCATATCTAGTTCAAGTCTGCTTGCAATTGATGCAAAGCAAAGGTCCTCTAACATCCAATGCTTCTCAGTTAAGATGAGATACGTGTGAGCTTCTTAAACGATGTAGTTTGTATGAGCTGAAAAGTGACTGCCCTTACCTGAAATGAATTCTTGCTTGTAGGAAGACTCAGAGCCTGGGATTTACCTCCATTTCTGAAGTGAAACACACAGCCGAGTTCTCATCCATTGTTTACACTCTGCGTTACAGCAAGAAGCACGCTCTTGCTTTCTAGACTCTCTACGACAGCAGGAAATATGAGTGTGATGAGAACAAAAGAACTGTATTTTCTGCACATACGGACCATATCTAGTCCAACTCTGCTTCTGAAACTGATACAAAGCACTGGTCCTCTAGCATAAAATGCCTGTCAGTTAAGATGAGAAACGTGTGAGCTTCGTGACCAATGTAATTCATTTGAGCTGTAGTGTGACTGCCCTTACCTGCAACAAATTCTTGCTTGTAGGAAGACTCAGAGCCTGGGATTTAACTCCATTTCTGAAGTGAAACACACAACAAAGTTCTCATCCATTGATCACACTCTGCTTTAGAGCAAGAAGCATGCTCTAGCTTTCTAGAGTCTCTAAGACAGCAGAAAACTTGAGAGTGCTGAGAACAAAAGAACGGTGATTCCTACACATAGGGAACATATCTAGTCCAACTCTGCTTCTGAAACTGATACAAAGCACTGGTCCTCTAACATCCAATGCTTGTCAGTTAAGATGAGAAACGTATGAGCTTCCTGAACGATGTAGTTCGTTTGACCTGAAAAGTGACTGCCCTTACCTGAAACGAAGTCTTGCTTGTAGGAAGACTCAGAGCCTGGGATTTAACTCCATTTCTGAAGGGAATCACACAACACAGTTCTCATCCATGGATCACACTGTGCTTTGGAGCAAGAAGCACGCTCTTGCTTTCTAGAGTCTCTAATACAGCAGGAAACGTGAGTGTGCTCAGAAGAAAAAAACCGTGTTTCCTATACCTTACGGACCATATCTAGTTCAACTCTGCTTGAAATTGATGCAAAGCAAAGGTCCTCTAACATCCAATGCTTCTCAGTTAAGATGACATAAGTGTGAGCTTCGTGAACGATATTGTTCATTTGAGCTGTAAAGTAAATGATTACCTGAAACGAAGTCTTGCTTGTAGGAAGACTCAGAGCAGGGATTTAACTCCATTTCTGAAGTGAAACACACAACAGAGTTCTCATCCATTGATCACACTCTGCTTTAGAGCAAGAAGAACCCTCTAGGTTTCTAGAGTCTCTAAGACAGCAGGAAACTTGAGTGTGCTGAGAACAAATGAACGTTGGTTCCTACACATACGGATCAGATCCAGTCAAACTCTGCTTCTGAAACTGACACAAATCACTGGTCCTCTAACGTCCAATGCTTGTCAGTTAAGATGAGAAACGTGTGAGCTTCCTGAACGATGTAGTTCGTTTGAGCTGAAAAGTGACTGCCCTTACCTGAAACGAAATCTTGCTTGTAGGAAGACACAGAGCCAGGGATTTAACTCCATATCTGAAGTGAAACACACAACAGAGTTCTCATCCATTGTTCACACTCTGCTTTACAGCAAGAAGCACGCTCTTGCTTTCTAGAGTCTCTAATACAGCAGGAAACGTGAGTGTGCTCAGAAGAAAATAACCGTGTTTCCTATACCTACAGACCATATCTAGTTGAACTCTGCTTGAAATTGATGCAAAGCAAAGGTCGTCTAACATCCAATGCTTCTCATTTAAGATGAGATACGTGTGAGCTTCGTGAACGATATAGTTCATTTGAGCTGTAAAGTAAATGCCCTTACCTGAAACGAAGTCTTGCTTGTAGGAAGACTAAGAGCCAGGGATTTAACTCCATTTCTGAAGTGTAACACATAGCAGCGTTCTCATCCATTATTCACACTCTGCTTTACAGCACGAAGCACGCTCTTGCTTTCTAGACTCTCTAAGATAGCAGGAACATGAGTGTGCTGAGAACAAATGAACGGAGTTTCCTACACATACGGATCATATCTAGTCCAACACTGCTTCTGAAACTGATACAAAGCACTGGTCCTCTAACATCCAATGATTGTCAGTTAAGATGAGATATGTGTGAGCTTCGTGAACGATATTGTTCATTTGAGCTGTAAAGTAAATGCCCTTACCTGAAACGAAGTCTTGCTTGTAGGAAGACTCAGAGCAGGGATTTAACTCCATTTCTGAAGTGAAACACACAACAGAGTTCTCATCCATTGATCACACTCTGCTTTAGAGCAAGAAGAACCCTCTAGCTTTCTAGAGTCTCTAAGACAGCAGGAAACTTGAGTGTGCTGAGAACAAATGAACGTTGTTTCCTACACATACGGATCATATCCAGTCAAACTCTGCTTCTGAAACTGACACAAAGCACTGGTCCTCTAACATCCAATGCTTGTCAGTTAAGATTAGAAACGTGTGAGCTTCCTGAACGATATAGTTCGTTTGAGCTGAAAAGTGACTGCCCTTACCTGAAACGAAATCTTGCTTGTAGGAAGACACAGAGCCTGGGATTTAACACTATTTCTGAAGGGAATCACACAACACAGTTCTCATCCATGGATCACACTGTGCTTTGGAGCAAGAAGCATGCTCTTGCTTTCTAGAGTCTCTAATACAGCAGGAAACGTGAGTGTGCTCAGAAGAAAAAAACCGTGTTTCCTATACCTACGGATCATATCTAGTTCTACACTGCTTGAAATTGATGCAAAGCAAAGGTCCTCTAACATCCAATGCTTCTCATTTAAGATGAGATACGTGTGAGCTTCGTGAACGATATTGTTCATTTGAGCTGTAAAGTAAATGCCCTTACCTGAAACGAAGTCTTGCTTGTAGGAAGACTCAGAGCAGGGATTTAACTCCATTTCTGAAGTGAAACACACAACAGAGTTCTCATACATTGATCACACTCTGCTTTAGAGCAAGAAGTACCCTCTAGCTTTCTAGAGTCTCTAAGACAGCAGGAAACTTGAGTGTGATGAGAACAAATGAACGGTGTTTCCTACACATACGGATCATATCCAGTCAAACTCTGCTTATGAAACTGACACAAAGCACTGGTCCTCTAACATCCTATGCTTGTCAGTTAAGATGAGAAACGTGTGAGCTTCGTGATCGATGTAGTTTGTTTGAGCTGAAAAGTGACTGCCCTTACCTGAAACGAAGTCTTGCTTGTAGGAAGACTCAGAGCCTGGGATTTAACTCCATTTCTGAAGTGAAACACACACCCGAGTTCTCATCCATTGTTCACACTCTGCGTTACAGCAAGAAGCACGCTCTTGCTTTGTAGACTCTCTACAACAGCAGGAAATATGAGTGTGATGAGAACATAAGAACTGTATTTTCTGCACATACCGACCATATCTAGTCCAACTCTGCTTCTGAAACTGAAACAAACCACAGGTCCTCTAACATCCAATGCTTGTCAGTTAAGATGAGAAACGTGTGAGTTTCGTGATCGATGTAGTTAGTTTGAGCTGAAAAGTGACTGCCCTTACCTGAAACGAAGTCTTGCTTGTAGGAAGACTCAGAGCTTGGGATTTAACTCATTTCTGAAGTGAAACACACAACAGAGTTCTCATCCATTGATCAAACTCTGCTTTAGAGCAAGAAGCACGCTCTTGCTTAATAGAGTCTATAATAAACCAGGAAACGTGAGTGTGCTGAGAACAAAAGAACGGTGTTTCTTACACATATGGACCATATCTAGTCCAACTCTGCTTCTGAAACTGATACAAAGCACTGGTCCTCTAACATACAATGCTTGTCAGTTAAGATGAGAAACATGTGAGCTTTGTGACCAATGCAATTCATTTGAGCTGAAGTGTGACTGCCGTTACCTGCAACGAATTCTTGCTTGTAGGAAGACTCAGAGCCTGGGATTTAACTCCATTTCTGAAGTGAAACACACAACAAAGTTCTCATCCATTGATCACACTCTGCTTTAGAGCAAGAAGCATGCTCTAGCTTTCTAGAGTCTCTAAGACAGCGGGAAACTTGAGTGTGCTGAGAACAAAAGAACAGTGATTCCTACACATAGGGAACGTATCTAGTCCAACTCTGCTTCTGAAACTGATACAAAGCACTGGTCCTCTAACATCCAATGCTTGTCAGGTAAGATGAGAAACGTGTGAGCTTCCTGAGCGATGTAGTTCGTTTGAGCTGAAAAGTGACTGCCCTTACCTGAAACGACGTCTTGCTTGTAGGAAGACACAGAGCCTGGGATTTAACTCCATTTCTGAAGGGAATCACACAACACAGTTCTCATCCATGGATCACACTGTGCTTTGGAGCAAGAAGCACGCTCTTGCTTTCTAGAGTCTCTAATACAGCAGGAAACGTGAGTGTGCTCAGAAGAAAAGAACCGTGTTTCCTATACATACAGACCATGTCTAGTTCAACTCTGCTTGAAATTGATGCAAAGCAAAGGTCCTTTAACATCCAATGCTTCTCAGTTAAGATGAGATACGTGTGAGCTTCGTGAACGATATTGTTCATTTGAGCTGTAAAGTAAATGCCCTTACCTGAAACGAAGTCTTGCTTGTAGGAAGACTCAGAGCCTGGGATTTAACTCCATTTCTGAAGTGTAACACACAGCAGAGTTCTCATCCATTGTTCACACTCTGCTTAACAGCAAGAAGCACGCTCTTGCTTTCTAGACTCACTAAGATAGCAGGAAACATGAGTGTGCTGAGAACAAATGAACGGAGTTTCCTACACATACGGATCATATCTAGTCCAACTCTGCTTCTGAAACTGATACAAAGCACTGGTCCTCTAACATCCAATGATTGTCAGTTAAGATGAGATACGTGTGAGCTTCGTGAACGATATTGTTCATTTGAGCTGTAAAGTAAATGCGCTTACCTGAAACGAAGTCTTGCTTGTAGGAAGACTCAGAGCAGGGATTTAACTCCATTTCTGAAGTGAAACACACAACAAAGTTCTCATCCATTTATCACACTCTGCTTTAGAGCAAGAAGAACCCTCTAGCTTTCTAGAGTCTCTAAGACAGCAGGAAACTTGAATGTGCTGAGAACAAATGAACGTTGTTTCCCACACATACGGATCATATCCAGTCAAACTCTGCTTCTGAAACTGACACAAATCACTGGTCCTCTAACGTCCAATGCTTGTCAGTTAAGATGAGAAACGTGTGAGCTTCCTGAACGATGTAGTTCGTTTGAGCTGAAAAGTGACTGCCCTTACCTGAAACGAAGTCTTGCTTGTAGGAAGACACAGAGCCTGGGATTTAACTCCATTTCTGAAGGGAATCACACAACACAGTTCTCATCCATGGATCACACTCTGCGTTACAGCAAGAAGCACGCTCTTGCTTTCTAGACTCTCTACGACAGCAGGAAATATGAGTGTGATGAGAACAAAAGAACTGTATTTCCTGCACATACGGACCATATCTAGTCCAACTCTGCTTCTGAAACTGAAACAAACCACAGGTCCTCTAACATCCAATGCTTGTCAGTTAAGATGAGAAACGTGTGAGTTTCGTGATCGATGTAGTTAGTTTTAGCTGAAAAGTGACTGCCCTTACCTGAAACGAAGTCTTGCTTGTAGGAAGACTCAGAGCTTGGGATTTAACTCATTTCTGAAGTGAAACACACAACAGAGTTCTCATCCATTGATCACACTCTGCTTTAGAGCAAGAAGCACGCTCTTGCTTTCTAGAGTCTCTAATACAGCAGGAAACGTGAGTGTGCTCAGAAGAAAAAAACCGTGTTTCCTATACCTTACGGACCATATCTAGTTCAACTCTGCTTGAAATTGATGCAAAGCAAAGGTCCTCTAACATCCAATGCTTCTCAGTTAAGATGAGATAAGTGTGAGCTGCGTGAACGATATTGTTCATTTGAGCTGTAAAGTAAATGATTACCTGAAACGAAGTCTTGCTTGTAGGAAGACTCAGAGCAGGGATTTAACTCCATTTCTGAAGTGAAACACACAACAGAGTTCTCATCCATTGATCACACTCTGCTTTAGAGCAAGAAGAACCCTCTAGTTTTCTAGAGTCTCTAAGACAGCAGGAAACTTGAGTGTGCTGAGAACAAATGAACGGTGGTTCCTACACATACAGATCATATCCAGTCAAACTCTGCTTCTGAAACTGACACAAATCAGTGGTCCTCTAACGTCCAATGCTTGTCAGTTAAGATGAGAAACGTGTGAGCTTCCTGAACGATGTAGTTCGTTTGAGCTGAAAAGTGACTGCCCTTACCTGAAACGAAATCTTGCTTGTAGGAAGACACAGAGCCAGGGATTTAACTCCATATCTGAAGTGAAACACACAACAGAGTTCTCATCCATTGTTCACACTCTGCTTTACAGCAAGAAGCACGCTCTTGCTTTCTAGAGTCTCTAATACAGCAGGAAACGTGAGTGTGCTCAGAAGAAAAAAAAAGTGTTTCCTATACCTACAGACCATATCTAGTTGAACTCTGCTTGAAATTGATGCAAAGCAAAGGTCGTCTAACATCCAATGCTTCTCATTTAAGATGAGATACGTGTGAGCTTCGTGAACGATATTGTTCATTTGAGCTGTAAATTAAATGCCCTTACCTGAAACGAAGTCTTGCTTGTAGGAAGACTCAGAGCCAGGCCAGGGATTTAACTCCATTTCTGAAGTGTAACACACAGCAGAGTTCTCATCCATTGTTCACACTCTGCTTTACAGCACGAAGCACGCTCTTGCTTTCTAGACCCTCTAAGATAGCAGGAACATGAGTGTGCTGAGAACAAATGAACGGAGTTTCCTACACATACGGATCATATCTAGTCCAACACTGCTTCTGAAACTGATACAAAGCACTGGTCCTCTAACATCCAATGCTTGTCAGTTAAGATGAGAAACGTGTGAGCTTCCTGAACGATGTAGTTCGTTTGAGCTGAAAAGTGACTGCCCTTACCTGAAACGAAGTCTTGCTTGTAGGAAGACACAGAGCCTGGGATTTAACTCCATTTCTGAAGGGAATCACACAACACAGTTCTCATCCATGGATCACCCTCTGCTTTGGAGCAAGAAGCACGCTCTTGCTTTCTAGAGTGTCTAATACAGCAGGAAACGTGAGTGTGCTCAGAAGAAAAGAACCGTGTTTCCTATACATACAGACCATATCTAGTTCAAGTCTGCTTGCAATTGATGCAAAGCAAAGGTCCTCTAACATCCAATGCTTCTCATTTAAGATGAGATACGTGTGAGCTTCGTAAACGATGTAGTTTGTATGAGCTGAAAAGTGACTGCCCTTACCTGAAATGAATTCTTGCTTGTAGGAAGACTCAGAGCCTGGGATTTAACTCCATTTCTGAAGTGAAACACACAGCCGAGTTCTCATCCATTGTTCACACTCTGCGTTACAGCAAGAAGCACGCTCTTGCTTTCTACAAACTCTACGACAGCAGGAAATATGAGTGTGATGAGATCAAAAGAACTGTATTTCCTGCACCTACGGACCATATCTAGTCCAACTCTGCTTCTGAAACTGAAACAAACCACAGGTCCTCTAACATCCAATGCTTGTCAGTTAAGAGATGAGAAACGTGTGAGTTTCGTGATCGATGTAGTTAGTTTGAGCTGAAAAGTGACTGCCCTTACCTGCAACGAATTCTTGCTTGTAGGAAGACTCAGAGCCTGGGATTTAACTCCATTTCTGAAGTGAAACACACAACAAAGTTCTCATCCATTGATCACACTCTGCTTTAGAGCAAGAAGCATGCTCTAGCTTTCTAGAGTCTCTAAGACAGCAGAAAACTTGAGAGTGCTGAGAACAAAAGAATGGTGATTCCTACACATAGGGAACATATCTAGTCCAACTCTGCTTCTGAAACTGATACAAAGCACTGGTCCTCTAACATCCAATGCTTGTCAGTTAAGATGAGAAACGTGTGAGCTTCCTGAACGATGTAGTTCGTTTGAGCTGAAAAGTGACTGCCCTTACCTGAAACGAAGTCTTGCTTGTAGGAAGACTCAGAGCCTGGGATTTAACTCCATTTCTGAAGGGAATCACACAACACAGTTCTCATCCATGGATCACACTGTGCTTTGGAGCAAGAAGCACGCTCTTGCTTTCTAGAGTCTCTAATACAGCAGGAAACGTGAGTGTGCTCAGAAGAAAAAAACCGTGTTTCCTATACCTTACGGACCATATCTAGTTCAACTCTGCTTGAAATTGATGCAAAGCAAAGGTCCTCTAACATCCAATGCTTCTCAGTGAAGATGAGATAAGTGTGAGCTTCGTGAACGATATTGTTCATTTGAGCTGTAAAGTAAATGATTACCTGAAACGAAGTCTTGCTTGTAGGAAGACTCAGAGCAGGGATTTAACTCCATTTCTGAAGTGAAACACACAACAGAGTTCTCATCCATTGATCACACTCTGCTTTAGAGCAAGAAGAACCCTCTAGTTTTCTAGAGTCTCTAAGACAGCAGGAAACTTGAGTGTGCTGAGAACAAATGAACGTTGGTTCCTACACATACGGATCATATCCAGTCAAACTCTGCTTCTGAAACTGACACAAATCAGTGGTCCTCTAACGTCCAATGCTTGTCAGTTAAGATGAGAAACGTGTGAGCTTCCTGAACGATGTAGTTCGTTTGAGCTGAAAAGTGACTGCCCTTACCTGAAACGAAATCTTGCTTGTAGGAAGACACAGAGCCAGGGATTTAACTCCATATCTGAAGTGAAACACACAACAGAGTTCTCATCCATTGTTCACACTCTGCTTTACAGCAAGAAGCACGCTCTTGCTTTCTAGAGTCTCTAATACAGCAGGAAACGTGAGTGTGCTCAGAAGAAAAAAAAAGTGTTTCCTATACCTACAGACCATATCTAGTTGAACTCTGCTTGAAATTGATGCAAAGCAAAGGTCGTCTAACATCCAATGCTTCTCATTTAAGATGAGATACGTGTGAGCTTCGTGAACGATATTGTTCATTTGAGCTGTAAATTAAATGCCCTTACCTGAAACGAAGTCTTGCTTGTAGGAAGACTCAGAGCCAGGGATTTAACTCCATTTCTGAAGTGTAACACATAGCAGCGTTCTCATCCATTATTCACACTCTGCTTTACAGCACGAAGCACGCTCTTGCTTTCTAGACTCTCTAAGATAGCAGGAACATGAGTGTGCTGAGAACAAATGAACGGAGTTTCCTACACATACGGATCATATCTAGTCCAACACTGCTTCTGAAACTGATACAAAGCACTGGTCCTCTAACATCCAATGCTTGTCAGTTAAGATGAGAAACGTGTGAGCTTCCTGAACGATGTAGTTCGTTTGAGCTGAAAAGTGACTGCCCTTACCTGAAACGAAGTCTTGCTTGTAGGAAGACACAGAGCCTGGGATTTAACTCCATTTCTGAAGGGAATCACACAACACAGTTCTCATCCATGGATCACACTCTGCTTTGGAGCAAGAAGCACGCTCTTGCTTTCTAGAGTGTCTAATACAGCAGGAAACGTGTTTGTGCTCAGAAGAAAAGAACCGTGTTTCCTATACATACAGACCATATCTAGTTCAAGTCTGCTTGCAATTGATGCAAAGCAAAGGTCCTCTAACATCCAATGCTTCTCAGTTAAGATGAGATACGTGTGAGCTTCATAAACGATGTAGTTTGTATGAGCTGAAAAGTGACTGCCCTTACCTGAAATGAATTCTTGCTTGTAGGAAGACTCAGAGCCTGGGATTTAACTCCATTTCTGAAGTGAAACACACAGCCGAGTTCTCATCCATTGTTCACACTCTGCGTTACAGCAAGAAGCACGCTCTTGCTTTCTAGACTCTCTACAACAGCAGGAAATATGAGTGTGATGAGAACAAAAGAACTGTATTTCCTGCACATACGGACCATATCTAGTCCAACTCTGCTTCTGAAACTGATACAAAGCACTGGTCCTCTAGCATACAATGCCTGTCAGTTAAGATGAGAAACGTGTGAGCTTCGTGACCAATGTAATTCATTTGAGCTGAAGTGTGACTGCCCTTACCTGCAACGAATTCTTGCTTGTAGGAAGACTCAGAGCCTGGGATTTAACTCCATTTCTGAAGTGAAACACACTACAAAGTTCTCATCCATTGATCACACTCTGCTTTAGAGCAAGAAGCATGCTCTAGCTTTCTAGAGTCTCTAAGACAGCAGAAAACTTGATAGTGCTGAGAACAAAAGAACGGTGATTCCTACACATAGGGAACATATCTAGTCCAACTCTGCTTCTGAAACTGATACAAAGCACTGGTCCTCTAACATCCAATGCTTGTCAGTTAAGATGAGAAACGTGTGAGCTTCCTGAACGATGTAGTTCGTTTGACCTGAAAAGTGACTGCCCTTACCTGAAACGAAGTCTTGCTTGTAGGAAGACTCAGAGCCTGGGATTTAACTCCATTTCTGAAGGGAATCACACAACACAGTTCTCATCCATGGATCACACTGTGCTTTGGAGCAAGAAGCACGCTCTTGTTTCTAGAGTGTCTAATACAGCAGGAAACGTGAGTGTGCTCAGAAGAAAAAAACCGTGTTTCCTATACCTTACGGACCATATCTAGTTCAACTCTGCTTGAAATTGATGCAAAGCAAAGGTCCTCTAACATCCAATGCTTCTCAGTTAATATGAGATAAGTGTGAGCTTCGTGAACGATATTGTTCATTTGAGCTGTAAAGTAAATGATTACCTGAAACGAAGTCTTGCTTGTAGGAAGACTCAGAGCCAGGGATTTAACTCCATTTCTGAAGTGTAACACACAGCAGAGTTCTCATCCATTGTTCACACTCTGCTTTACAGCACGAAGCACGCTCTTGCTTTCTAGACCCTCTAAGATAGCAGGAACATGAGTGTGCTGAGAACAAATGAACGGAGTTTCCTACACATACGGATCATATCTAGTCCAACACTGCTTCTGAAACTGATACAAAGCACTGGTCCTCTAACATCCAATGCTTGTCAGTTAAGATGAGAAACGTGTGAGCTTCCTGAACGATGTAGTTCGTTTGAGCTGAAAAGTGACTGCCCTTACCTGAAACGAAGTCTTGCTTGTAGGAAGACACAGAGCCTGGGATTTAACTCCATTTCTGAAGGGAATCACACAACACAGTTCTCATCCATGGATCACACTCTACTTTGGATCAAGAAGCACGCTCTTGCTTTCTAGAGTCTCTAATACAGCAGGAAACGTGAGTGTGCTCAGAAGAAAAGAACCGTGTTTCCTATACATACAGACCATATCTAGTTCAAGTCTGCTTGCAATTGATGCAAAGCAAAGGTCCTCTAACATCCAATGCTTCTCATTTAAGATGAGATACGTGTGAGCTTCGTAAACGATGTAGTTTGTATGAGCTGAAAAGTGACTGCCCTTACCTGAAATGAATTCTTGCTTGTAGGAAGACTCAGAGCCTGGGATTTAACTCCATTTCTGAAGTGAAACACACAGCCGAGTTCTCATCCATTGTTCACACTCTGCGTTACAGCAAGAAGCACGCTCTTGCTTTCTAGAAACTCTACGACAGCAGGAAATATGAGTGTGATGAGATCAAAAGAACTGTATTTCCTGCACCTACGGACCATATCTAGTCCAACTCTGCTTCTGAAACTGAAACAAACCACAGGTCCTCTAACATCCAATGCTTGTCAGTTAAGAGATGAGAAACGTGTGAGTTTCGTGATCGATGTAGTTAGTTTGAGCTGAAAAGTGACTGCCCTTACCTGCAACGAATTCTTGCTTGTAGGAAGACTCAGAGCCTGGGATTTAACTCCATTTCTGAAGTGAAACACACAACAAAGTTCTCATCCATTGATCACACTCTGCTTTAGAGCAAGAAGCATGCTCTAGCTTTCTAGAGTCTCTAAGACAGCAGAAAACTTGAGAGTGCTGAGAACAAAAGAATGGTGATTCCTACACATAGGGAACATATCTAGTCCAACTCTGCTTCTGAAACTGATACAAAGCACTGGTCCTCTAACATCCAATGCTTGTCAGTTAAGATGAGAAACGTGTGAGCTTCCTGAACGATGTAGTTCTTTTGAGCTGAAAAGTGACTGCCCTTACCTGAAACGAAGTCTTGCTTGTAGGAAGACTCAGAGCCTGGGATTTAACTCCATTTCTGAAGGGAATCACACAACACAGTTCTCATCCATGGATCACACTGTGCTTTGGAGCAAGAAGCACGCTCTTGCTTTCTAGAGTCTCTAATACAGCAGGAAACGTGAGTGTGCTCAGAAGAAAAAAACCGTGTTTCCTATACCTTACGGACCATATCTAGTTCAACTCTGCTTGAAATTGATGGAAAGCAAAGGTCCTCTAACATCCAATGCTTCTCAGTTAAGATGAGATAAGTGTGAGCTTCGTGAACGATATTGTTCATTTGAGCTGTAAAGTAAATGATTACCTGAAACGAAGTCTTGCTTGTAGGAAGACTCAGAGCAGGGATTTAACTCCATTTCTGAAGTGAAACACACAACAGAGTTCTCATCCATTGATCACACTCTGCTTTAGAGCAAGAAGAACCCTCTAGTTTTCTAGAGTCTCTAAGACAGCAGGAAACTTGAGTGTGCTGAGAACAAATGAACGTTGGTTCCTACACATACGGATCATATCCAGTCAAACTCTGCTTCTGAAACTGACACAAATCAGTGGTCCTCTAACGTCCAATGCTTGTCAGTTAAGATGAGAAACGTGTGAGCTTCCTGAACGATGTAGTTCGTTTGAGCTGAAAAGTGACTGCCCTTACCTGAAACGAAATCTTGCTTGTAGGAAGACACAGAGCCAGGGATTTAACTCCATATCTGAAGTGAAACACACAACAGAGTTCTCATCCATTGTTCACACTCTGCTTTACAGCAAGAAGCACGCTCTTGCTTTCTAGAGTCTCTAATACAGCAGGAAACGTGAGTGTGCTCAGAAGAAAAAAAAAGTGTTTCCTATACCTACAGACCATATCTAGTTGAACTCTGCTTGAAATTGATGCAAAGCAAAGGTCGTCTAACATCCAATGCTTCTCATTTAAGATGAGATACGTGTGAGCTTCGTGAACGATATTGTTCATTTGAGCTGTAAATTAAATGCCCTTACCTGAAACGAAGTCTTGCTTGTAGGAAGACTCAGAGCCAGGGATTTAACTCCATTTCTGAAGTGTAACACATAGCAGCGTTCTCATCCATTATTCACACTCTGCTTTACAGCACGAAGCACGCTCTTGCTTTCTAGACTCTCTAAGATAGCAGGAACATGAGTGTGCTGAGAACAAATGAACGGAGTTTCCTACACATACGGATCATATCTAGTCCAACACTGCTTCTGAAACTGATACAAAGCACTGGTCCTCTAACATCCAATGCTTGTCAGTTAAGATGAGAAACGTGTGAGCTTCCTGAACGATGTAGTTCGTTTGAGCTGAAAAGTGACTGCCCTTACCTGAAACGAAGTCTTGCTTGTAGGAAGACACAGAGCCTGGGATTTAACTCCATTTCTGAAGGGAATCACACAACACAGTTCTCATCCATGGATCACACTCTGCTTTGGAGCAAGAAGCACGCTCTTGCTTTCTAGAGTGTCTAATACAGCAGGAAACGTGTTTGTGCTCAGAAGAAAAGAACCGTGTTTCCTATACATACAGACCATATCTAGTTCAAGTCTGCTTGCAATTGATGCAAAGCAAAGGTCCTCTAACATCCAATGCTTCTCAGTTAAGATGAGATACGTGTGAGCTTCATAAACAATGTAGTTTGTATGAGCTGAAAAGTGACTGCCCTTACCTGAAATGAATTCTTGCTTGTAGGAAGACTCAGAGCCTGGGATTTAACTCCATTTCTGAAGTGAAACACACAGCCGAGTTCTCATCCATTGTTCACACTCTGCGTTACAGCAAGAAGCACGCTCTTGCTTTCTAGACTCTCTACAACAGCAGGAAATATGAGTGTGATGAGAACAAAAGAACTGTATTTCCTGCACATACGGACCATATCTAGTCCAACTCTGCTTCTGAAACTGATACAAAGCACTGGTCCTCTAGCATACAATGCCTGTCAGTTAAGATGAGAAACGTGTGAGCTTCGTGACCAATGTAATTCATTTGAGCTGAAGTGTGACTGCCCTTACCTGCAACGAATTCTTGCTTGTAGGAAGACTCAGAGCCTGGGATTTAACTCCATTTCTGAAGTGAAACACACTACAAAGTTCTCATCCATTGATCACACTCTGCTTTAGAGCAAGAAGCATGCTCTAGCTTTCTAGAGTCTCTAAGACAGCAGAAAACTTGATAGTGCTGAGAACAAAAGAACGGTGATTCCTACACATAGGGAACATATCTAGTCCAACTCTGCTTCTGAAACTGATACAAAGCACTGGTCCTCTAACATCCAATGCTTGTCAGTTAAGATGAGAAACGTGTGAGCTTCCTGAACGATGTAGTTCGTTTGACCTGAAAAGTGACTGCCCTTACCTGAAACGAAGTCTTGCTTGTAGGAAGACTCAGAGCCTGGGATTTAACTCCATTTCTGAAGGGAATCACACAACACAGTTCTCATCCATGGATCACACTGTGCTTTGGAGCAAGAAGCACGCTCTTGTTTCTAGAGTGTCTAATACAGCAGGAAACGTGAGTGTGCTCAGAAGAAAAAAACCGTGTTTCCTATACCTTACGGACCATATCTAGTTCAACTCTGCTTGAAATTGATGCAAAGCAAAGGTCCTCTAACATCCAATGCTTCTCAGTTAATATGAGATAAGTGTGAGCTTCGTGAACGATATTGTTCATTTGAGCTGTAAAGTAAATGATTACCTGAAACGAAGTCTTGCTTGTAGGAAGACTCAGAGCCAGGGATTTAACTCCATTTCTGAAGTGTAACACACAGCAGAGTTCTCATCCATTGTTCACACTCTGCTTTACAGCACGAAGCACGCTCTTGCTTTCTAGACCCTCTAAGATAGCAGGAACATGAGTGTGCTGAGAACAAATGAACGGAGTTTCCTACACATACGGATCATATCTAGTCCAACACTGCTTCTGAAACTGATACAAAGCACTGGTCCTCTAACATCCAATGCTTGTCAGTTAAGATGAGAAACGTGTGAGCTTCCTGAACGATGTAGTTCGTTTGAGCTGAAAAGTGACTGCCCTTACCTGAAACGAAGTCTTGCTTGTAGGAAGACACAGAGCCTGGGATTTAACTCCATTTCTGAAGGGAATCACACAACACAATTCTCATCCATGGATCACACTCTGCTTTGGAGCAAGAAGCACGCTCTTGCTTTCTAGAGTCTCTAATACAGCAGGAAACGTGAGTGTGCTCAGAAGAAAAGAACCGTGTTTCCTATACATACAGACCATATCTAGTTCAAGTCTGCTTGCAATTGATGCAAAGCAAAGGTCCTCTAACATCCAATGCTTCTCATTTAAGATGAGATACGTGTGAGCTTCGTAAACGATGTAGTTTGTATGAGCTGAAAAGTGACTGCCCTTACCTGAAATGAATTCTTGCTTGTAGGAAGACTCAGAGCCTGGGATTTAACTCCATTTCTGAAGTGAAACACACAGCCGAGTTCTCATCCATTGTTCACACTCTGCGTTACAGCAAGAAGCACGCTCTTGCTTTCTAGAAACTCTACGACAGCAGGAAATATGAGTGTGATGAGATCAAAAGAACTGTATTTCCTGCACATACGGACCATATCTAGTCCAACTCTGCTTCTGAAACTGAAACAAACCACAGGTCCTCTAACATCCAATGCTTGTCAGTTAAGAGATGAGAAACGTGTGAGTTTCGTGATCGATGTAGTTAGTTTGAGCTGAAAAGTGACTGCCCTTACCTGCAACGAATTCTTGCTTGTAGGAAGACTCAGAGCCTGGGATTTAACTCCATTTCTGAAGTGAAACACACAACAAAGTTCTCATCCATTGATCACACTCTGCTTTAGAGCAAGAAGCATGCTCTAGCTTTCTAGAGTCTCTAAGACAGCAGAAAACTTGAGAGTGCTGAGAACAAAAGAATGGTGATTCCTACACATAGGGAACATATCTAGTCCAACTCTGCTTCTGAAACTGATACAAAGCACTGGTCCTCTAACATCCAATGCTTGTCAGTTAAGATGAGAAACGTGTGAGCTTCCTGAACGATGTAGTTCGTTTGAGCTGAAAAGTGACTGCCCTTACCTGAAACGAAGTCTTGCTTGTAGGAAGACTCAGAGCCTGGGATTTAACTCCATTTCTGAAGGGAATCACACAACACAGTTCTCATCCATGGATCACACTGTGCTTTGGAGCAAGAAGCACGCTCTTGCTTTCTAGAGTCTCTAATACAGCAGGAAACGTGAGTGTGCTCAGAAGAAAAAAACCGTGTTTCCTATACCTTACGGACCATATCTAGTTCAACTCTGCTTGAAATTGATGCAAAGCAAAGGTCCTCTAACATCCAATGCTTCTCAGTTAAGATGAGATAAGTGTGAGCTTCGTGAACGATATTGTTCATTTGAGCTGTAAAGTAAATGATTACCTGAAACGAAGTCTTGCTTGTAGGAAGACTCAGAGCAGGGATTTAACTCCATTTCTGAAGTGAAACACACAACAGAGTTCTCATCCATTGATCACACTCTGCTTTAGAGCAAGAAGAACCCTCTAGTTTTCTAGAGTCTCTAAGACAGCAGGAAACTTGAGTGTGCTGAGAACAAATGAACGTTGGTTCCTACACATACGGATCATATCCAGTCAAACTCTGCTTCTGAAACTGACACAAATCAGTGGTCCTCTAACGTCCAATGCTTGTCAGTTAAGATGAGAAACGTGTGAGCTTCCTGAACGATGTAGTTCGTTTGAGCTGAAAAGTGACTGCCCTTACCTGAAACGAAATCTTGCTTGTAGGAAGACACAGAGCCAGGGATTTAACTCCATATCTGAAGTGAAACACACAACAGAGTTCTCATCCATTGTTCACACTCTGCTTTACAGCAAGAAGCACGCTCTTGCTTTCTAGAGTCTCTAATACAGCAGGAAACGTGAGTGTGCTCAGAAGAAAAAAAAAGTGTTTCCTATACCTACAGACCATATCTAGTTGAACTCTGCTTGAAATTGATGCAAAGCAAAGGTCGTCTAACATCCAATGCTTCTCATTTAAGATGAGATACGTGTGAGCTTCGTGAACGATATTGTTCATTTGAGCTGTAAATTAAATGCCCTTACCTGAAACGAAGTCTTGCTTGTAGGAAGACTCAGAGCCAGGGATTTAACTCCATTTCTGAAGTGTAACACATAGCAGCGTTCTCATCCATTATTCACACTCTGCTTTACAGCACGAAGCACGCTCTTGCTTTCTAGACTCTCTAAGATAGCAGGAACATGAGTGTGCTGAGAACAAATGAACGGAGTTTCCTACACATACGGATCATATCTAGTCCAACACTGCTTCTGAAACTGATACAAAGCACTGGTCCTCTAACATCCAATGCTTGTCAGTTAAGATGAGAAACGTGTGAGCTTCCTGAACGATGTAGTTCGTTTGAGCTGAAAAGTGACTGCCCTTACCTGAAACGAAGTCTTGCTTGTAGGAAGACACAGAGCCTGGGATTTAACTCCATTTCTGAAGGGAATCACACAACACAGTTCTCATCCATGGATCACACTCTGCTTTGGAGCAAGAAGCACGCTCTTGCTTTCTAGAGTGTCTAATACAGCAGGAAACGTGTTTGTGCTCAGAAGAAAAGAACCGTGTTTCCTATACATACAGACCATATCTAGTTCAAGTCTGCTTGCAATTGATGCAAAGCAAAGGTCCTCTAACATCCAATGCTTCTCAGTTAAGATGAGATACGTGTGAGCTTCATAAACGATGTAGTTTGTATGAGCTGAAAAGTGACTGCCCTTACCTGAAATGAATTCTTGCTTGTAGGAAGACTCAGAGCCTGGGATTTAACTCCATTTCTGAAGTGAAACACACAGCCGAGTTCTCATCCATTGTTCACACTCTGCGTTACAGCAAGAAGCACGCTCTTGCTTTCTAGACTCTCTACAACAGCAGGAAATATGAGTGTGATGAGAACAAAAGAACTGTATTTCCTGCACATACGGACCATATCTAGTCCAACTCTGCTTCTGAAACTGATACAAAGCACTGGTCCTCTAGCATACAATGCCTGTCAGTTAAGATGAGAAACGTGTGAGCTTCGTGACCAATGTAATTCATTTGAGCTGAAGTGTGACTGCCCTTACCTGCAACGAATTCTTGCTTGTAGGAAGACTCAGAGCCTGGGATTTAACTCCATTTCTGAAGTGAAACACACTACAAAGTTCTCATCCATTGATCACACTCTGCTTTAGAGCAAGAAGCATGCTCTAGCTTTCTAGAGTCTCTAAGACAGCAGAAAACTTGATAGTGCTGAGAACAAAAGAACGGTGATTCCTACACATAGGGAACATATCTAGTCCAACTCTGCTTCTGAAACTGATACAAAGCACTGGTCCTCTAACATCCAATGCTTGTCAGTTAAGATGAGAAACGTGTGAGCTTCCTGAACGATGTAGTTCGTTTGACCTGAAAAGTGACTGCCCTTACCTGAAACGAAGTCTTGCTTGTAGGAAGACTCAGAGCCTGGGATTTAACTCCATTTCTGAAGGGAATCACACAACACAGTTCTCATCCATGGATCACACTGTGCTTTGGAGCAAGAAGCACGCTCTTGCTTTCTAGAGTGTCTAATACAGCAGGAAACGTGAGTGTGCTCAGAAGAAAAAAACCGTGTTTCCTATACCTTACAGACCATATCTAGTTCAACTCTGCTTGAAATTGATGCAAAGCAAAGGTCCTCTAACATCCAATGCTTCTCAGTTAATATGAGATAAGTGTGAGCTTCGTGAACGATATTGTTCATTTGAGCTGTAAAGTAAATGATTACCTGAAATGCAGTCTTGCTTGTAGGAAGACTCAGAGCCAGGGATTTAACTCCATTTCTGAAGTGTAACACACAGCAGAGTTCTCATCCATTGTTCACACTCTGCTTTACAGCACGAAGCACGCTCTTGCTTTCTAGACTCTCTAAGATAGCAGGAACATGAGTGTGCTGAGAACAAATGAACGGAGTTTCCTACACATACGGCTCATATCTAGTCCAACACTGCTTCTGAAACTGATACAAAGCACTGGTCCTCTAACATCCAATGCTTGTCAGTTAAGATGAGAAATGTGTGAGCTTCCTGAACGATGTAGTTCGTTTGAGCTGAAAAGTGACTGCCCTTACCTGAAACGAAGTCTTGCTTGTAGGAAGACACAGAGCCTGGGATTTAACTCCATTTCTGAAGGGAATCACACAACACAGTTCTCATCCATGGATCACACTCTGCTTTGGAGCAAGAAGCACGCTCTTGCTTTCTAGAGTCTCTAATACAGCAGGAAACGTGAGTGTGCTCAGAAGAAAAGAACCGTGTTTCCTATACATACAGACCATATCTAGTTCAAGTCTGCTTGCAATTGATGCAAAGCAAAGGTCCTCTAACATCCAATGCTTCTCAGTTAAGATGAGATACGTGTGAGCTTCGTAAACGATGTAGTTTGTATAAGCTGAAAAGTGACTGCCCTTACCTGAAATGAATTCTTGCTTGTAGGAAGACTCAGAGCCTGGGATTTAACTCCATTTCTGAAGTGAAACACACAGCCGAGTTCTCATCCATTGTTCACACTCTGCGTTACAGGAAGAAGCACGCTCTTGCTTTCTAGACTCTCTACGACAGCAGGAAATATGAGTGTGATGAGAACAAAAGAACTGTATTTCCTGCACATACGGACGATATCTAGTCCAACTCTGCTTCTGAAACTGAAACAAACCACAGGTCCTCTAACATCCAATGCTTGTCAGTTAAGAGATGAGAAACGTGTGAGTTTCTTGATCGATGTAGTTAGTTTGAGCTGAAAAGTGACTGCCCTTACCTGCAAAGAATTCTTGCTTGTAGGAAGACTCAGAGCCTGGGATTTAACTCCATTTCTGAAGTGAAACACACAACAAAGTTCTCATCCATTGATCACACTCTGCTTTAGAGCAAGAAGCATGCTCTAGCTTTCTAGAGTCTCTAAGACAGCAGAAAACTTGAGAGTGCTGAGAACAAAAGAACGGTGATTCCTACACATAGGGAACATATCTAGTCCAACTCTGCTTCTGAAACTGATACAAAGCACTGGTCCTCTAACATCCAATGCTTGTCAGTTAAGATGAGAAACGTGTGAGCTTCCTGAACGATGTAGTTCGTTTGAGCTGAAAAGTGACTGCCCTTACCTGAAACGAAGTCTTGCTTGTAGGAAGACACAGAGCCTGGGATTTAACTCCATTTCTGAAGGGAATCACACAACACAGTTCTCATCCATGGATCACACTCTGCTTTGGAGCAAGAAGCACGCTCTTGCTTTCTAGAGTGTCTAATACAGCAGGAAACGTGTTTGTGCTCAGAAGAAAAGAACCGTGTTTCCTATACATACAGACCATATCTAGTTCAAGTCTGCTTGCAATTGATGCAAAGCAAAGGTCCTCTAACATCCAATGCTTCTCAGTTAAGATGAGATACGTGTGAGCTTCATAAACGATGTAGTTTGTATGAGCTGAAAAGTGACTGCCCTTACCTGAAATGAATTCTTGCTTGTAGGAAGACTCAGAGCCTGGGATTTAACTCCATTTCTGAAGTGAAACACACAGCCGAGTTCTCATCCATTGTTCACACTCTGCGTTACAGCAAGAAGCACGCTCTTGCTTTCTAGACTCTCTACAACAGCAGGAAATATGAGTGTGATGAGAACAAAAGAACTGTATTTCCTGCACATACGGACCATATCTAGTCCAACTCTGCTTCTGAAACTGATACAAAGCACTGGTCCTCTAGCATACAATGCCTGTCAGTTAAGATGAGAAACGTGTGAGCTTCGTGACCAATGTAATTCATTTGAGCTGAAGTGTGACTGCCCTTACCTGCAACGAATTCTTGCTTGTAGGAAGACTCAGAGCCTGGGATTTAACTCCATTTCTGAAGTGAAACACACAACAAAGTTCTCATCCATTGATCACACTCTGCTTTAGAGCAAGAAGCATGCTCTAGCTTTCTAGAGTCTCTAAGACAGCAGAAAACTTGATAGTGCTGAGAACAAAAGAACGGTGATTCCTACACATAGGGAACATATCTAGTCCAACTCTGCTTCTGAAACTGATACAAAGCACTGGTCCTCTAACATCCAATGCTTGTCAGTTAAGATGAGAAACGTGTGAGCTTCCTGAACGATGTAGTTCGTTTGACCTGAAAAGTGACTGCCCTTACCTGAAACGAAGTCTTGCTTGTAGGAAGACTCAGAGCCTGGGATTTAACTCCATTTCTGAAGGGAATCACACAACACAGTTCTCATCCATGGATCACACTGTGCTTTGGAGCAAGAAGCACGCTCTTGTTTCTAGAGTGTCTAATACAGCAGGAAACGTGAGTGTGCTCAGAAGAAAAAAACCGTGTTTCCTATACCTTACGGACCATATCTAGTTCAACTCTGCTTGAAATTGATGCAAAGCAAAGGTACTCTAACATCCAATGCTTCTCAGTTAATATGAGATAAGTGTGAGCTTCGTGAACGATATTGTTCATTTGAGCTGTAAAGTAAATGATTACCTGAAACGAAGTCTTGCTTGTAGGAAGACTCAGAGCCAGGGATTTAACTCCATTTCTGAAGTGTAACACACAGCAGAGTTCTCATCCATTGTTCACACTCTGCTTTACAGCACGAAGCACGCTCTTGCTTTCTAGACCCTCTAAGATAGCAGGAACATGAGTGTGCTGAGAACAAATGAACGGAGTTTCCTACACATACGGATCATATCTAGTCCAACACTGCTTCTGAAACTGATACAAAGCACTGGTCCTCTAACATCCAATGCTTGTCAGTTAAGATGAGAAACGTGTGAGCTTCCTGAACGATGTAGTTCGTTTGAGCTGAAAAGTGACTGCCCTTACCTGAAACGAAGTCTTGCTTGTAGGAAGACACAGAGCCTGGGATTTAACTCCATTTCTGAAGGGAATCACACAACACAGTTCTCATCCATGGATCACACTCTGCTTTGGAGCAAGAAGCACGCTCTTGCTTTCTAGAGTCTCTAATACAGCAGGAAACGTGAGTGTGCTCAGAAGAAAAGAACCGTGTTTCCTATACATACAGACCATATCTAGTTCAAGTCTGCTTGCAATTGATGCAAAGCAAAGGTCCTCTAACATCCAATGCTTCTCATTTAAGATGAGATACGTGTGAGCTTCGTAAACGATGTAGTTTGTATGAGCTGAAAAGTGACTGCCCTTACCTGAAATGAATTCTTGCTTGTAGGAAGACTCAGAGCCTGGGATTTAACTCCATTTCTGAAGTGAAACACACAGCCGAGTTCTCATCCATTGTTCACACTCTGCGTTACAGCAAGAAGCACGCTCTTGCTTTCTAGAAACTCTACGACAGCAGGAAATATGAGTGTGATGAGATCAAAAGAACTGTATTTCCTGCACATACGGACCATATCTAGTCCAACTCTGCTTCTGAAACTGAAACAAACCACAGGTCCTCTAACATCCAATGCTTGTCAGTTAAGAGATGAGAAACGTGTGAGTTTCGTGATCGATGTAGTTAGTTTGAGCTGAAAAGTGACTGCCCTTACCTGCAACGAATTCTTGCTTGTAGGAAGACTCAGAGCCTGGGATTTAACTCCATTTCTGAAGTGAAACACACAACAAAGTTCTCATCCATTGATCACACTCTGCTTTAGAGCAAGAAGCATGCTCTAGCTTTCTAGAGTCTCTAAGACAGCAGAAAACTTGAGAGTGCTGAGAACAAAAGAATGGTGATTCCTACACATAGGGAACATATCTAGTCCAACTCTGCTTCTGAAACTGATACAAAGCACTGGTCCTCTAACATCCAATGCTTGTCAGTTAAGATGAGAAACGTGTGAGCTTCCTGAACGATGTAGTTCGTTTGAGCTGAAAAGTGACTGCCCTTACCTGAAACGAAGTCTTGCTTGTAGGAAGACTCAGAGCCTGGGATTTAACTCCATTTCTGAAGGGAATCACACAACACAGTTCTCATCCATGGATCACACTGTGCTTTGGAGCAAGAAGCACGCTCTTGCTTTCTAGAGTCTCTAATACAGCAGGAAACGTGAGTGTGCTCAGAAGAAAAAAACCGTGTTTCCTATACCTTACGGACCATATCTAGTTCAACTCTGCTTGAAATTGATGCAAAGCAAAGGTCCTCTAACATCCAATGCTTCTCAGTTAAGATGAGATAAGTGTGAGCTTCGTGAACGATATTGTTCATTTGAGCTGTAAAGTAAATGATTACCTGAAACGAAGTCTTGCTTGTAGGAAGACTCAGAGCAGGGATTTAACTCCATTTCTGAAGTGAAACACACAACAGAGTTCTCATCCATTGATCACACTCTGCTTTAGAGCAAGAAGAACCCTCTAGTTTTCTAGAGTCTCTAAGACAGCAGGAAACTTGAGTGTGCTGAGAACAAATGAACGTTGGTTCCTACACATACGGATCATATCCAGTCAAACTCTGCTTCTGAAACTGACACAAATCAGTGGTCCTCTAACGTCCAATGCTTGTCAGTTAAGATGAGAAACGTGTGAGCTTCCTGAACGATGTAGTTCGTTTGAGCTGAAAAGTGACTGCCCTTACCTGAAACGAAATCTTGCTTGTAGGAAGACACAGAGCCAGGGATTTAACTCCATATCTGAAGTGAAACACACAACAGAGTTCTCATCCATTGTTCACACTCTGCTTTACAGCAAGAAGCACGCTCTTGCTTTCTAGAGTCTCTAATACAGCAGGAAACGTGAGTGTGCTCAGAAGAAAAAAAAAGTGTTTCCTATACCTACAGACCATATCTAGTTGAACTCTGCTTGAAATTGATGCAAAGCAAAGGTCGTCTAACATCCAATGCTTCTCATTTAAGATGAGATACGTGTGAGCTTCGTGAACGATATTGTTCATTTGAGCTGTAAATTAAATGCCCTTACCTGAAACGAAGTCTTGCTTGTAGGAAGACTCAGAGCCAGGGATTTAACTCCATTTCTGAAGTGTAACACATAGCAGCGTTCTCATCCATTATTCACACTCTGCTTTACAGCACGAAGCACGCTCTTGCTTTCTAGACTCTCTAAGATAGCAGGAACATGAGTGTGCTGAGAACAAATGAACGGAGTTTCCTACACATACGGATCATATCTAGTCCAACACTGCTTCTGAAACTGATACAAAGCATTGGTCCTCTAACATCCAATGCTTGTCAGTTAAGATGAGAAACGTGTGAGCTTCCTGAACGATGTAGTTCGTTTGAGCTGAAAAGTGACTGCCCTTACCTGAAACGAAGTCTTGCTTGTAGGAAGACACAGAGCCTGGGATTTAACTCCATTTCTGAAGGGAATCACACAACACAGTTCTCATCCATGGATCACACTCTGCTTTGGAGCAAGAAGCACGCTCTTGCTTTCTAGAGTGTCTAATACAGCAGGAAACGTGTTTGTGCTCAGAAGAAAAGAACCGTGTTTCCTATACATACAGACCATATCTAGTTCAAGTCTGCTTGCAATTGATGCAAAGCAAAGGTCCTCTAACATCCAATGCTTCTCAGTTAAGATGAGATACGTGTGAGCTTCATAAACGATGTAGTTTGTATGAGCTGAAAAGTGACTGCCCTTACCTGAAATGAATTCTTGCTTGTAGGAAGACTCAGAGCCTGGGATTTAACTCCATTTCTGAAGTGAAACACACAGCCGAGTTCTCATCCATTGTTCACACTCTGCGTTACAGTAAGAAGCATGCTATTGCTTTCTAGACTCTCTACAACAGCAGGAAATATGAGTGTGATGAGAACAAAAGAACTGTATTTCCTGCACATACGGACCATATCTAGTCCAACTCTGCTTCTGAAACTGATACAAAGCACTGGTCCTCTAGCATACAATGCCTGTCAGTTAAGATGAGAAACGTGTGAGCTTCGTGACCAATGTAATTCATTTGAGCTGAAGTGTGACTGCCCTTACCTGCAACGAATTCTTGCTTGTAGGAAGACTCAGAGCCTGGGATTTAACTCCATTTCTGAAGTGAAACACACAACAAAGTTCTCATCCATTGATCACACTCTGCTTTAGAGCAAGAAGCATGCTCTAGCTTTCTAGAGTCTCTAAGACAGCAGAAAACTTGAGAGTGCTGAGAACAAAAGAATGGTGATTCCTACACATAGGGAACATATCTAGTCCAACTCTGCTTCTGAAACTGATACAAAGCACTGGTCCTCTAACATCCAATGCTTGTCAGTTAAGATGAGAAACGTGTGAGCTTCCTGAACGATGTAGTTCGTTTGAGCTGAAAAGTGACTGCCCTTACCTGAAACGAAGTCTTGCTTGTAGGAAGACTCAGAGCCTGGGATTTAACTCCATTTCTGAAGGGAATCACACAACACAGTTCTCATCCATGGATCACACTGTGCTTTGGAGCAAGAAGCACGCTCTTGCTTTCTAGAGTCTCTAATACAGCAGGAAACGTGAGTGTGCTCAGAAGAAAAAAACCGTGTTTCCTATACCTTACGGACCATATCTAGTTCAACTCTGCTTGAAATTGATGCAAAGCAAAGGTCCTCTAACATCCAATGCTTCTCAGTTAAGATGAGATAAGTGTGAGCTTCGTGAACGATATTGTTCATTTGAGCTGTAAAGTAAATGATTACCTGAAACGAAGTCTTGCTTGTAGGAAGACTCAGAGCAGGGATTTAACTCCATTTCTGAAGTGAAACACACAACAGAGTTCTCATCCATTGATCACACTCTGCTTTAGAGCAAGAAGAACCCTCTAGTTTTCTAGAGTCTCTAAGACAGCAGGAAACTTGAGTGTGCTGAGAACAAATGAACGTTGGTTCCTACACATACGGATCATATCCAGTCAAACTCTGCTTCTGAAACTGACACAAATCAGTGGTCCTCTAACGTCCAATGCTTGTCAGTTAAGATGAGAAACGTGTGAGCTTCCTGAACGATGTAGTTCGTTTGAGCTGAAAAGTGACTGCCCTTACCTGAAACGAAATCTTGCTTGTAGGAAGACATAGAGCCAGGGATTTAACTCCATATCTGAAGTGAAACACACAACAGAGTTCTCATCCATTGTTCACACTCTGCTTTACAGCAAGAAGCACGCTCTTGCTTTCTAGAGTCTCTAATACAGCAGGAAACGTGAGTGTGCTCAGAAGAAAAAAAAAGTGTTTCCTATACCTACAGACCATATCTAGTTGAACTCTGCTTGAAATTGATGCAAAGCAAAGGTCGTCTAACATCCAATGCTTCTCATTTAAGATGAGATACGTGTGAGCTTCGTGAACGATATTGTTCATTTGAGCTGTAAATTAAATGCCCTTACCTGAAACGAAGTCTTGCTTGTAGGAAGACTCAGAGCCAGGGATTTAACTCCATTTCTGAAGTGTAACACATAGCAGCGTTCTCATCCATTATTCACACTCTGCTTTACAGCACGAAGCACGCTCTTGCTTTCTAGACTCTCTAAGATAGCAGGAACATGAGTGTGCTGAGAACAAATGAACGGAGTTTCCTACACATACGGATCATATCTAGTCCAACACTGCTTCTGAAACTGATACAAAGCACTGGTCCTCTAGCATACAATGCCTGTCAGTTAAGATGAGAAACGTGTGAGCTTCGTGACCAATGTAATTCATTTGAGCTGAAGTGTGACTGCCCTTACCTGCAACGAATTCTTGCTTGTAGGAAGACTCAGAGCCTGGGATTTAACTCCATTTCTGAAGTGAAACACACAACAAAGTTCTCATCCATTGATCACACTCTGCTTTAGAGCAAGAAGCATGCTCTAGCTTTCTAGAGTCTCTAAGACAGCAGAAAACTTGAGAGTGCTGAGAACAAAAGAACGGTGATTCCTACACATAGGGAACATATCTAGTCCAACTCTGCTTCTGAAACTGATACAAAGCACTGGTCCTCTAACATCCAATGCTTGTCAGTTAAGATGAGAAACGTGTGAGCTTCCTGAACGATGTAGTTCGTTTGACCTGAAAAGTGACTGCCCTTACCTGAAACGAAGTCTTGCTTGTAGGAAGACTCAGAGCCTGGGATTTAACTCCATTTCTGAAGGGAATCACACAACACAGTTCTCATCCATGGATCACACTGTGCTTTGGAGCAAGAAGCACGCTCTTGCTTTCTAGAGTGTCTAATACAGCAGGAAACGTGAGTGTGCTCAGAAGAAAAAAACCGTGTTTCCTATACCTTACGGACCATATCTAGTTCAACTCTGCTTGAAATTGATGCAAAGCAAAGGTCCTCTAACATGCAATGCTTCTCAGTTAATATGAGATAAGTGTGAGCTTCGTGAACGATATTGTTCATTTGAGCTGTAAAGTAAATGATTACCTGAAATGCAGTCTTGCTTGTAGGAAGACTCAGAGCCAGGGATTTAACTCCATTTCTGAAGTGTAACACACAGCAGAGTTCTCATCCATTGTTCACACTCTGCTTTACAGCACGAAGCACGATCTTGCTTTCTAGACTCTCTAAGATAGCAGGAACATGAGTGTGCTGAGAACAAATGAACGGAGTTTCCTACACATACGGATCATATCTAGTCCAACACTGCTTCTGAAACTGATACAAAGCACTGGTCCTCTAACATCCAATGCTTGTCAGTTAAGATGAGAAACGTGTGAGCTTCCTGAACGATGTAGTTCGTTTGAGCTGAAAAGTGACTGCCCTTACCAGAAACGAAGTCTTGCTTGTAGGAAGACACAGAGCCTGGGATTTAACTCCATTTCTGAAGGGAATCACACAACACAGTTCTCATCCATGGATCACACTCTGCTTTGGAGCAAGAAGCACGCTCTTGCTTTCTAGAGTCTCTAATACAGCAGGAAACGTGAGTGTGCTCAGAAGAAAAGAACCGTGTTTCCTATACATACAGACCATATCTAGTTCAAGTCTGCTTGCAATTGATGCAAAGCAAAGGTCCTCTAACATCCAATGCTTCTCAGTTAAGATGAGATACGTGTGAGCTTCGTAAACGATGTAGTTTGTATAAGCTGAAAAGTGACTGCCCTTACCTGAAATGAATTCTTGCTTGTAGGAAGACTCAGAGCCTGGGATTTAACTCCATTTCTGAAGTGAAACACACAGCCGAGTTCTCATCCATTGTTCACACTCTGCGTTACAGCAAGAAGCACGCTCTTGCTTTCTAGACTCTCTACGACAGCAGGAAATATGAGTGTGATGAGAACAAAAGAACTGTATTTCCTGCACATACGGACCATATCTAGTCCAACTCTGCTTCTGAAACTGAAACAAACCACAGGTCCTCTAACATCCAATGCTTGTCAGTTAAGAGATGAGAAACGTGTGAGTTTCGTGATCGATGTAGTTAGTTTGAGCTGAAAAGTGACTGCACTTACCTGCAACGAATTCTTGCTTGTAGGAAGACTCAGAGCCTGAGATTTAACTCCATTTCTGAAGTGAAACACACAACAAAGTTCTCATCCATTGATCACACTCTGCTTTAGAGCAAGAAGCATGCTCTAGCTTTCTAGAGTCTCTAAGACAGCAGAAAACTTGAGAGTGCTGAGAACAAAAGAACGGTGATTCCTACACATAGGGAACATATCTAGTCCAACTCTGCTTCTGAAACTGATACAAAGCACTGGTCCTCTAACATCCAATGCTTGTCAGTTAAGATGAGAAACGTGTGAGCTTCCTGAACGATGTAGTTCGTTTGAGGTGAAAAGTGACTGCCCTTACCTGAAACGAAGTCTTGCTTGTAGGAAGACTCAGAGCCTGGGATTTAACTCCATTTCTGAAGGGAATCACACAACACAGTTCTCATCCATGGATCACACTGTGCTTTGGAGCAAGAAGCACGCTCCTGCTTTCTAGAGTCTCTAATACAGCAGGAAACGTGAGTGTGCTCAGAAGAAAAAAACCGTGTTTCCTATACCTTACCGACCATATCTAGTTCAACTCTGCTTGAAATTGATGCAAAGCAAAGGTCCTCTAACATCCAATGCTTCTCAGTTAATATGAGATAAGTGTGAGCTTCGTGAACGATATTGTTCATTTGAGCTGTAAAGTAAATGATTACCTGAAATGAAGTCTTGCTTGTAGGAAGACTCAGAGCCAGGGATTTAACTCCATTTCTGAAGTGAAACACACAACAGAGTTCTCATCCATTGATCATACTCTGCTTTAGAGCAAGAAGCACGCTCTTGCTTTCTAGAGTCTCTAATGAACCAGGAAACCTGAGTGTGCTGAGAACCAAAGAACGGTGTTTCTTACACATACGGACCATATCTAGGCCAACTCTGCTTCTGAAACTGATACAAAGCAGTGGTCCTCTAACATACAATGCTTGTCAGTTAAGATGAGAAACGTGTGAGCTTCGTGACCAATGTAATTCATTTGAGCTGAAGTGTGACTGCCCTTACCTGCAACGAATTCTTGCAGGTAGGAAGACTCAGAGCCTGGGATTTAACTCCATTTCTGAAGTGAAACACACAACAAAGTTCTCATCCATTGATCACACTCTGCTTTGGAGCAAGAAGCATGCTCTAGCTTTCTAGAGCCTCTAAGACAGCAGGAACTTGAGTGTGCTGAGAACAAAAGAACGGTGATTCCTACACATAGGGAACATATCTAGTCCAACTCTGCTTCTGAAACTAATACAAAGCACTGGTCCTCTAACATCCAATGCTTGTCAGTTAAGATGAGAAACGTGTGAGCTTCCTGAGCGATGTAGTTCGTTTGAGCTGAAAAGTGACTGCCCTTACCTGAAACGAAGTCTTGCTTGTAGGAAGACTCAGACCCTGGGATTTAACTCCATTTCTGAAGTGAATCACACAACACAGTTCTCATCCATGGATCACACTCTGCTTTGGAGCAAGAAGCACGCTCTTGCTTTCTAGAGTCTCTAATAAAGCAGGAAGCGTGAATGTTCTCAGAAGAAAAGAACTGTGTTTCCTATAAATACAGACCATATCTAGTTCAACTCTGCTTGAAATTGATGGAAAGCAAAGGTCCTCTAACATCCAATGCTTCTCAGTTAAGATGAGATACGTGTGAACTTCGTGAATGATAATGTTCATTTGAGCTGTAAAGTAAATGCCCTTACCTGAAACGAAGTCTTGCTTGTAGGAAGACTCAGAGCATGGATTTAACTCCATTTCTGAAGTGAAACACACAACAGAGTTCTCATCCATTGATCACACTCTGCTTTAGAGCAAGAAGAACCCTCTAGCTTTCTAGAGTCTCTAAGACAGCAGGAAACTTGAATGCGCTGAGAACAAATGAACGTTGTTTCCTACACATACAGGTTCATATCCAGTCACACTCTGCTTCTGATACTGACACAAAGCACTGGTCCTCTAACATCCAATGCTTGTCAGTTAAGATGAGAAATGTGTGAGCTTCGTGATAGATGTAGTTTGTTTGAGCTGAAAAGTGACTGCCATTACCTGAAACGAAATCTTTCTTGTAGGAAGACTCAGAGCTTGGGATTTAACTCATTTCTGAAGTGAAACACACAACAGAGTTCTCATCCATTGATCACACTCTGCTTTAGAGCAAGAAGCACGCTCTTGCTTTCTAGAGTCTCTAATGAACCAGGAAACGTGAGTGTGCTGTGAACCAAAGAACGGTGTTTCTTACTCATACGGACCATATCTTGGCCAACTCTGCTTCTGAAACTGATACAAAGCACTGGTCCTCTAACATACAATGCTTGTCAGTTAAGATGAGAAACGTGTGAGCTTCGTGACCAATGTAATTCATTTGAGCTGAAGTGTGACTGCCCTTACCTGCAACGAATTCTTGCAGGTAGGAAGACTCAGAGCCTGGGATTTAACTCCATTTCTGAAGTGAAACACACAACAAAGTTCTCATCCATTGATCACACTCTGCTTTGGAGCAAGAAGCATGCTCTAGCTTTCTAGAGCCTCTAAGACAGCAGGAAACTTGAGTGTGCTGAGAACAAAACAACGGTGATTCCTACACATAGGGACCATATCTAGTCCAACTCTGCTTCTGAAACTAATACAAAGCACTGGTCCTCTAACATCCAATGCTTGTCAGTTAAGATGAGAAACGTGTGAGCTTCCTGAGCGATGTAGTTCGTTTGAGCTGAAAAGTGACTGCCCTTACCTGAAACGAAGTCTTGCTTGTAGGAAGACTCAGACCCTGGGATTTAACTCCATTTCTGAAGTGAATCACACAACACAGTTCTCATCCATGGATCACACTCTGCTTTGGAGCAAGAAGCACGCTCTTGCTTTCTAGAGTCTCTAATACAGCAGGAAACGTGAATGTTCTCAGAAGAAAAGAACCGTGTTTCCTATACATACAGACCATATCTAGTTCAACTCTGCTTGAAATTGATGGAAAGCAAAGGTCCTCTAACATCCAATGCTTCTCAGTTAAGATGAGATACGTGTGAGCTTCGTGAAAGATATTGTTCATTTGAGCAGTAAAGTAAATGCCCTTACCAGAAAAGAATTCTTGCTTGTAGGAAGACTCAGAGCAGGGATTTAACTCCATTTCTGAAGTGAAACACACAATAGAGTTCTCATTCATTGATCACACTCTGCTTTAGAGCAAGAAGTACCCTCTAGATACTAGAGTCTCTAAGACAGCAGGAAACTTGAGTGTGCTGAGAACAAATGAACGTTGGTTCCTACACATACGGATCATATCCAGTCAAACTCTGCTTCTGAAACTGACACAAAGCACTGGTCCTCTAACATCCAATGCTTGTAAGTTAAGATGAGAAACGTGTGAGCTTCGTGATAGATGTAGTTTGTTTGAGCTGAAAAGTGACTGCCCTTACCTGAAACGAAATCTTGCTTGTAGGAAGACTCAGAGCTTGGGATTTAACTCATTTCTGAAGTGAGACACACAACAGAGTTCTCATCCATTGATCACACTCTGCTTTAGAGCAAGAAGCACGCTCTTGCTTTCTAGAGTCTCTAATGAACCAGGAAACGTGAGTGTGCTGAGAACCAAAGAACGGTGTTTCTTACACATACGGACCATATCTAGGCCAACTCTGCTTCTGAAACTGATACAAAGCAGTGGTCCTCTAACATACAATGCTTGTCAGTTAAGATGAGAAACGTGTGAGCTTCGTGACCAATGTAATTCATTTGAGCTGAAGTGTGACTGCCCTTACCTGCAACGAATTCTTGCAGGTAGGAAGACTCAGAGCCTGGGATTTAACTCCATTTCTGAAGTGAAACACACAACAAAGTTCTCATCCATTGATCACACTCTGCTTTAGAGCAAGAAGCATGCTCTAGCTTTCTAGAGTCTCTAAGACAGCAGGAAACTTGAGTGTGCTGAGAACAAAAGAACGGTGATTCCTACACATAGGGAACATATCTAGTCCAACTCTGCTTCTGAAACTGATACAAAGCACTGGTCCTCTAACATCCAATGCTTGTCAGTTAAGATGAGAAACGTATGAGCTTCCTGAACGATGTAGTTCGTTTGAGCTGAAAAGTGACTGCCCTTACCTGAAACGAAATCCTGCTTGTAGGAAGACACAGAGCCTGGGATTTAACTCCATTTCTGAAGGGAATCACACAACACAGTTCTCATCCATGGATCACACTCTGCTTTGGAGCAAGAAGCACGCTCTTGCTTTCTAGAGTCTCTAATACAGCAGGAAACGTGAGTGTGCTCAGAAGAAAAGAACTGTGTTTCCTATACATACAGACCATATCTAGTTCAACTCTGCTTGAAATTGATGGAAAGCAAAGGTCCTCTAACATCCAATGCTTCTCAGTTAAGATGAGATACGTGTGAGCTTCGTGAATGATATTGTTCATTTGAGCTGTAAAGTAAATGCCCTTACCTGAAACGAAGTCTTGCTTGTAGGAAGACTCAGAGCATGGATTTAACTCCATTTCTGAAGTGAAACACACAACAGAGTTCTCATCCATTGATCACACTCTGCTTTAGAGCAAGAAGAACCCTCTAGCTTTCTAGAGTCTCTAAGACAGCAGGAAACTTGAATGCGCTGAGAACAAATGAACGTTGTTTCCTACACATACAGGTTCATATCCAGTCACACTCTGCTTCTGATACTGACACAAAGCACTGGTCCTCTAACATCCAATGCTTGTCAGTTAAGATGAGAAACGTGTGAGCTTCGTGATAGATGTAGTTTGTTTGAGCTGAAAAGTGACTGCCCTTACCTGAAACGAAATCTTGCTTGTAGGAAGACTCAGAGCTTGGGATTTAACTCATTTCTGAAGTGAAACACACAACAGAGTTCTCATCCATTGATCATACTCTGCTTTAGAGCAAGAAGCACGCTCTTGCTTTCTAGAGTCTCTAATGAACCAGGAAACCTGAGTGTGCTGAGAACCAAAGAACGGTGTTTCTTACACATACGGACCATATCTAGGCCAACTCTGCTTCTGAAACTGATACAAAGCAGTGGTCCTCTAACATACAATGCTTGTCAGTTAAGATGAGAAACGTGTGAGCTTCGTGACCAATGTAATTCATTTGAGCTGAAGTGTGACTGCCCTTACCTGCAACGAATTCTTGCAGGTAGGAAGACTCAGAGCCTGGGATTTAACTCCATTTCTGAAGTGAAACACACAACAAAGTTCTCATCCATTGATCACACTCTGCTTTAGAGCAAGAAGCATGCTCTAGCTTTCTAGAGTCTCTAAGACAGCAGGAAACTTGAGTGTGCTGAGAACAAAACAACGGTGATTCCTACACATAGGGAACATATCTAGTCCAACTCTGCTTCTGAAACTGATACAAAGCACTGGTCCTCTAACATCCAATGCTTGTCAGTTAAGATGAGAAACGTGTGAGCTTCCTGAACGATGTAGTTCGTTTGAGCTGAAAAGTGACTGCCCTTACCTGAAACGAAGTCCTGCTTGTAGGAAGACACAGAGCCTGGGATTTAACTCCATTTCTGAAGGGAATCACACAACACAGTTCTCATCCATGGATCACACTCTGCTTTGGAGCAAGAAGCACGCTCTTGCTTTCTAGAGTCTCTAATACAGCAGGAAATGTGAGTGTGCTCAGAAGAAAAGAACTGTGTTTCCTATACATACAGACCATATCTAGTTCAACTCTGCTTGAAATTGATGGAAAGCAAAGGTCCTCTAACATCCAATGCTTCTCAGTTAAGATGAGATACGTGTGAACTTCGTGAATGATAATGTTCATTTGAGCTGTAAAGTAAATGCCCTTACCTGAAACGAAGTCTTGCTTGTAGGAAGACTCAGAGCATGGATTTAACTCCATTTCTGAAGTGAAACACACAACAGAGTTCTCATCCATTGATCACACTCTGCTTTAGAGCAAGAAGAACCCTCTAGCTTTCTAGAGTCTCTAAGACAGCAGGAAACTTGAATGCGCTGAGAACAAATGAACGTTGTTTCCTACACATACAGGTTCATATCCAGTCACACTCTGCTTCTGATACTGACACAAAGCACTGGTCCTCTAACATCCAATGCTTGTCAGTTAAGATGAGAAACGTGTGAGCTTCGTGATAGATGTAGTTTGTTTGAGCTGAAAAGTGACTGCCATTACCTGAAACGAAATCTTTCTTGTAGGAAGACTCAGAGCTTGGGATTTAACTCATTTCTGAAGTGAAACACACAACAGAGTTCTCATCCATTGATCACACTCTGCTTTAGAGCAAGAAGCACGCTCTTGCTTTCTAGAGTCTCTAATGAACCAGGAAACGTGAGTGTGCTGTGAACCAAAGAACGGTGTTTCTTACTCATACGGACCATATCTTGGCCAACTCTGCTTCTGAAACTGATACAAAGCACTGGTCCTCTAACATACAATGCTTGTCAGTTAAGATGAGAAACGTGTGAGCTTCGTGACCAATGTAATTCATTTGAGCTGAAGTGTGACTGCCCTTACCTGCAACGAATTCTTGCAGGTAGGAAGACTCAGAGCCTGGGATTTAACTCCATTTCTGAAGTGAAACACACAACAAAGTTCTCATCCATTGATCACACTCTGCTTTGGAGCAAGAAGCATGCTCTAGCTTTCTAGAGCCTCTAAGACAGCAGGAAACTTGAGTGTGCTGAGAACAAAACAACGGTGATTCCTACACATAGGGACCATATCTAGTCCAACTCTGCTTCTGAAACTAATACAAAGCACTGGTCCTCTAACATCCAATGCTTGTCAGTTAAGATGAGAAACGTGTGAGCTTCCTGAGCGATGTAGTTCGTTTGAGCTGAAAAGTGACTGCCCTTACCTGAAACGAAGTCTTGCTTGTAGGAAGACTCAGACCCTGGGATTTAACTCCATTTCTGAAGTGAATCACACAACACAGTTCTCATCCATGGATCACACTCTGCTTTGGAGCAAGAAGCACGCTCTTGCTTTCTAGAGTCTCTAATAAAGCAGGAAGCGTGAATGTTCTCAGAAGAAAAGAACCGTGTTTCCTATAAATACAGACCATATCTAGTTCAACTCTGCTTGAAATTGATGGAAAGCAAAGGTCCTCTAACATCCAATGCTTCTCAGTTAAGATGAGATACGTGTGAGCTTCGTGAAAGATATTGTTCATTTGAGCAGTAAAGTAAATGCCCTTACCAGAAAAGAATTCTTGCTTGTAGGAAGACTCAGAGCAGGGATTTAACTCCATTTCTGAAGTGAAACACACAATAGAGTTCTCATTCATTGATCACACTCTGCTTTAGAGCAAGAAGTACCCTCTAGATACTAGAGTCTCTAAGACAGCAGGAAACTTGAGTGTGCTGAGAACAAATGAACGTTGGTTCCTACACATACGGATCATATCCAGTCAAACTCTGCTTCTGAAACTGACACAAAGCACTGGTCCTCTAACATCCAATGCTTGTCAGTTAAGATGAGAAACGTGTGAGCTTCGTGATAGATGTAGTTTGTTTGAGCTGAAAAGTGACTGCCCTTACCTGAAGCGAAATCTTGCTTGTAGGAAGACTCAGAGCTTGGGATTTAACTCATTTCTGAAGTGAAACACACAACAGAGTTCTCATCCATTGATCACACTCTGCTTTAGAGCAAGAAGCACGCTCTTGCTTTCTAGAGTCTCTAATGAACCAGGAAACGTGAGTGTGCTGAGAACCAAAGAACGGTGTTTCTTACACATACGGACCATATCTAGGCCAACTCTGCTTCTGAAACTGATACAAAGCAGTGGTCCTCTAACATACAATGCTTGTCAGTTAAGATGAGAAACGTGTGAGCTTCGTGACCAATGTAATTCATTTGAGCTGAAGTGTGACTGCCCTTACCTGCAACGAATTCTTGCAGGTAGGAAGACTCAGAGCCTGGGATTTAACTCCATTTCTGAAGTGAAACACACAACAAAGTTCTCATCCATTGATCACACTCTGCTTTAGAGCAAGAAGCATGCTCTAGCTTTCTAGAGTCTCTAAGACAGCAGGAAACTTGAGTGTGCTGAGAACAAAAGAACGGTGATTCCTACACATAGGGAACATATCTAGTCCAACTCTGCTTCTGAAACTGATACAAAGCACTGGTCCTCTAACATCCAATGCTTGTCAGTTAAGATGAGAAACGTGTGAGCTTCCTGAACGATGTAGTTCGTTTGAGCTGAAAAGTGACTGCCCTTACCTGAAACGAAATCCTGCTTGTAGGAAGACACAGAGCCTGGGATTTAACTCCATTTCTGAAGGGAATCACACAACACAGTTCTCATCCATGGATCACACTCTGCTTTGGAGCAAGAAGCACGCTCTTGCTTTCTAGAGTCTCTAATACAGCAGGAAACGTGAGTGTGCTCAGAAGAAAAGAACTGTGTTTCCTATACATACAGACCATATCTAGTTCAACTCTGCTTGAAATTGATGCAAAGCAAAGGTCCTCTAACATCCAATGCTTCTCAGTTAAGATGAGATACGTGTGAGCTTCGTGAATGATATTGTTCATTTGAGCTGTAAAGTAAATGCCCTTACCTGAAACGAAGTCTTGCTTGTAGGAAGACTCAGAGCATGGATTTAACTCCATTTCTGAAGTGAAACACACAACAGAGTTCTCATCCATTGATCACACTCTGCTTTAGAGCAAGAAGAACCCTCTAGCTTTCTAGAGTCTCTAAGACAGCAGGAAACTTGAATGCGCTGAGAACAAATGAACGTTGTTTCCTACACATACAGGTTCATATCCAGCCACACTCTGCTTCTGATACTGACACAAAGCACTGGTCCTCTAACATCCAATGCTTGTCAGTTAAGATGAGAAACGTGTGAGCTTCGTGATAGATGTAGTTTGTTTGAGCTGAAAAGTGACTGCCCTTACCTGAAACGAAATCTTGCTTGTAGGAAGACTCAGAGCTTGGGATTTAACTCATTTCTGAAGTGAAACACACAACAGAGTTCTCATCCATTGATCATACTCTGCTTTAGAGCAAGAAGCACGCTCTTGCTTTCTAGAGTCTCTAATGAACCAGGAAACCTGAGTGTGCTGAGAACCAAAGAACGGTGTTTCTTACACATACGGACCATATCTAGGCCAACTCTGCTTCTGAAACTGATACAAAGCAGTGGTCCTCTAACATACAATGCTTGTCAGTTAAGATGAGAAAAGTGTGAGCTTCGTGACCAATGTAATTCATTTGAGCTGAAGTGTGACTGCCCTTACCTGCAACGAATTCTTGCAGGTAGGAAGACTCAGAGCCTGGGATTTAACTCCATTTCTGAAGTGAAACACACAACAAAGTTCTCATCCATTGATCACACTCTGCTTTAGAGCAAGAAGCATGCTCTAGCTTTCTAGAGTCTCTAAGACAGCAGGAAACTTGAGTGTGCTGAGAACAAAAGAACGGTGATTCCTACACATAGGGAACATATCTAGTCCAACTCTGCTTCTGAAACTGATACAAAGCACTGGTCCTCTAACATCCAATGCTTGTCAGTTAAGATGAGAAACGTGTGAGCTTCCTGAACGATGTAGTTCGTTTGAGCTGAAAAGTGACTGCCCTTACCTGAAACGAAGTCCTGCTTGTAGGAAGACACAGAGCCTGGGATTTAACTCCATTTCTGAAGGGAATCACACAACACAGTTCTCATCCATGGATCACACTCTGCTTTGGAGCAAGAAGCACGCTCTTGCTTTCTAGAGTCTCTAATACAGCAGGAAACGTGAGTGTGCTCAGAAGAAAAGAACTGTGTTTCCTATACATACAGACCATATCTATTTCAACTCTGCTTGAAATTGATGGAAAGCAAAGGTCCTCTAACATCCAATGCTTCTCAGTTAAGATGAGATACGTGTGAACTTCGTGAATGATAATGTTCATTTGAGCTGTAAAGTAAATGACCTTACCTGAAACGAAGTCTTGCTTGTAGGAAGACTCAGAGCATGGATTTAACTCCATTTCTGAAGTGAAACACACAACAGAGTTCTCATCCATTGATCACACTCTGCTTTAGAGCAAGAAGAACCCTCTAGCTTTCTAGAGTCTCTAAGACAGCAGGAAACTTGAATGCGCTGAGAACAAATGAACGTTGTTTCCTACACATACAGGTTCATATCCAGTCACACTCTGCTTCTGATACTGACACAAAGCACTGGTCCTCTAACATCCAATGCTTGTCAGTTAAGATGAGAAACGTGTGAGCTTCGTGATAGATGTAGTTTGTTTGAGCTGAAAAGTGACTGCCATTACCTGAAACGAAATCTTTCTTGTAGGAAGACTCAGAGCTTGGGATTTAACTCATTTCTGAAGTGAAACACACAACAGAGTTCTCATCCATTGATCACACTCTGCTTTAGAGCAAGAAGCACGCTCTTGCTTTCTAGAGTCTCTAATGAACCAGGAAACGTGAGTGTGCTGTGAACCAAAGAACGGTGTTTCTTACTCATACGGACCATATCTTGGCCAACTCTGCTTCTGAAACTGATACAAAGCACTGGTCCTCTAACATACAATGCTTGTCAGTTAAGATGAGAAACGTGTGAGCTTCGTGACCAATGTAATTCATTTGAGCTGAAGTGTGACTGCCCTTACCTGCAACGAATTCTTGCAGGTAGGAAGACTCAGAGCCTGGGATTTAACTCCATTTCTGAAGTGAAACACACAACAAAGTTCTCATCCATTGATCACACTCTGCTTTGGAGCAAGAAGCATGCTCTAGCTTTCTAGAGCCTCTAAGACAGCAGGAAACTTGAGTGTGCTGAGAACAAAACAACGGTGATTCCTACACATAGGGACCATATCTAGTCCAACTCTGCTTCTGAAACTAATACAAAGCACTGGTCCTCTAACATCCAATGCTTGTCAGTTAAGATGAGAAACGTGTGAGCTTCCTGAGCGATGTAGTTCGTTTGAGCTGAAAAGTGACTGCCCTTACCTGAAACGAAGTCTTGCTTGTAGGAAGACTCAGACCCTGGGATTTAACTCCATTTCTGAAGTGAATCACACAACACAGTTCTCATCCATGGATCACACTCTGCTTTGGAGCAAGAAGCACGCTCTTGCTTTCTAGAGTCTCTAATACAGCAGGAAACGTGAATGTTCTCAGAAGAAAAGAACCGTGTTTCCTATACATACAGACCATATCTAGTTCAACTCTGCTTGAAATTGATGGAAAGCAAAGGTCCTCTAACATCCAATGCTTCTCAGTTAAGATGAGATACGTGTGAGCTTCGTGAAAGATATTGTTCATTTGAGCAGTAAAGTAAATGCCCTTACCAGAAAAGAATTCTTGCTTGTAGGAAGACTCAGAGCAGGGATTTAACTCCATTTCTGAAGTGAAACACACAATAGAGTTCTCATTCATTGATCACACTCTGCTTTAGAGCAAGAAGTACCCTCTAGATACTAGAGTCTCTAAGACAGCAGGAAACTTGAATGCACTGAGAACAAATGAACGTTGTTTCCTACACATACAGGTTCATATCCAGTCACACTCTGCTTCTGATACTGACACAAAGCACTGGTCCTCTAACATCCAATGCTTGTCAGTTAAGATGAGAAACGTGTGAGCTTCGTGATAGATGTAGTTTGTTTGAGCTGAAAAGTGACTGCCATTACCTGAAACGAAATCTTTCTTGTAGGAAGACTCAGAGCTTGGGATTTAATTCATTTCTGAAGTGAAACACACAACAGAGTTCTCATCCATTGATCACACTCTGCTTTAGAGCAAGAAGCACGCTCTTGCTTTCTAGAGTCTCTAATGAACCAGGAAACGTGAGTGTGCTGTGAACCAAAGAACGGTGTTTCTTACTCATACGGACCATATCTTGGCCAACTCTGCTTCTGAAACTGATACAAAGCACTGGTCCTCTAACATACAATGCTTGTCAGTTAAGATGAGAAACGTGTGAGCTTCGTGACCAATGTAATTCATTTGAGCTGAAGTGTGACTGCCCTTACCTGCAACGAATTCTTGCAGGTAGGAAGACTCAGAGCCTGGGATTTAACTCCATTTCTGAAGTGAAACACACAACAAAGTTCTCATCCATTGATCACACTCTGCTTTAGAGCAAGAAGCATGCTCTAGCTTTCTAGAGTCTCTAAGACAGCAGGAAACTTGAGTGTGCTGAGAACAAAAGAACGGTGATTCCTACACATAGGGAACATATCTAGTCCAACTCTGCTTCTGAAACTGATACAAAGCACTGGTCCTCTAACATCCAATGCTTGTCAGTTAAGATGAGAAACGTGTGAGCTTCCTGAATGATGTAGTTCGTTTGAGCTGAAAAGTGACTGCCCTTACCTGAAACGAAGTATTGCTTGTAGGAAGACACAGAGCCTGGGATTTAACTCCATTTCTGAAGGGAATCACACAACACAGTTCTCATCCATGGATCACACTCTGCTTTGGAGCAAGAAGCACGCTCTTGCTTTCTAGAGTCTCTAATACAGCAGGAAACGTGAGTGTGCTCAGAAGAAAAGAACCGTGTTTCCTATACATACAGACCATATCTAGTTCAACTCTGCTTGAAATTGATGCAAAGCAAAGGTCCTCTAACATCCAATGCTTCTCAGTTAAGATGAGATACGTGTGAGCTTTGTGAACGATATTGTTCATTTGAGCTGTAAAGTAAATGCCCTTACCTGAAACGATGTCTTGCTTGTAGGAAGACTCAGAGCAGGGATTTAACTCCATTTCTGAAGTGAAACACACAACAGAGTTCTCATCCATTGATCACACTCTGCTTTAGAGCAAGAAGAACCCTCTAGCTTTCTAGAGTCTCTAAGAGAGCAGGAAACTTGAGTGTGCTGAGAACAAATGAACGTTGTTTCCTACACATACGGATCATATCCAGTCAAACTCTGCTTCTGAAACTGACACAAAGCACTGGTCCTCTAACATCCAATGCTTTTCAGTTAAGATGAGAAACGTGTGAGCTTCGTGATCGATGTAGATTGTTTGAGCTGAAAAGTGACTGCCCTTACCTGAAACAAAGTCTTGCTTGTAGGAAGACTCAGAGCTTGGGATTTAACTCATTTCTGAAGTGAAACACACAACAGAGTTCTCATCCATTGATCACACTCTGCTTTAGAGCAAGAAGCACGCTCTTGCTTTCTAGAGTCTCTAATAAACCAGGAAACGTGAGTGTGCTGAGGACCAAAGAACCGTGTTTCTTACACATATGGACCATATCTAGGCAAACTCTGCTTCTGAAACTGATACAAAGCAGTGGTCCTCTAACATACAATGCTTGTCAGTTAAGAAGAGAAACGTGTGAGCTTCGTGACCAATGTAATTCATTTGAGCTGAAGTGTGACTGCCCTTACCTGCAACGAATTCTTGCAGGTAGGAAGACTCAGAGCCTGGGATTTAACTCCATTTCTGAAGTGAAACACACAACAAAGTTCTCATCCATTGATCACACTCTGCTTTAGAGCAAGAAGCATGCTCTAGCTTTCTAGAGTCTCTAAGACAGCAGGAAACTTGAGTGTGCTGAGAACAAAAGAACGGTGATTCCTACACATAGGGAACATATCTAGTCCAACTCTGCTTCTGAAACTGATACAAAGCACTGGTCCTCTAACATCCAATGCTTGTCAGTTAAGATGAGAAACGTGTGAGCTTCCTGAATGATGTAGTTCGTTTGAGCTGAAAAGTGACTGCCCTTACCTGAAACGAAGTCTTGCTTGTAGGAAGACACAGAGCCTGGGATTTAACTCCATTTCTGAATGGAATCACACAACACAGTTCGCATGCATGGATAACACTGTGCTTTGGAGCAAGAAGCACGCTCTTGCTTTCTAGAGTCTCTAATACAGCAGGAAACGTGAGTGTGGTCATAAGATAAAACCGTGTTTCCTATACCTACGGACCATATCTAGTTCAACTCTGCTTGAAATTGATGCAAAGCAAAGGTCCTCTAACATCCAATGCTTCTCAATTAAGATGAGATACTTGTGAGCTTCGTGAACGATATTGTTTATTTGAGCTGTAAGTAAATGCCCTTCCCTGAAACGAAATCTTTCTTGTAGGAAGACTCAGAGCCAGGGATTTAACTCCATTTCTGAAGTGTAACACACAGCAGAGTTCTCATCCATTGTTCGCACTCTGCTTTACAGCAAGAAGCACGCTCTCGCTTTCTAGACTCTCTAAGATAGCAGGAAACATGAGTGTGCTGAGAACAAATGAACGGAGTTTCCTACACATACGGATCATATCTAGTCCAACTCTACTTCTGAAACTGATACAACGCACTGGTCCTCTAACATCCAATGCTTGTCAATTAAGATGAGAATCGTGTGAGCTTCCTGAACGATGTAGTTTGTTTGAGCTGAAAAGTGACTGCCCTTACCTGAAACGAAGTCTTGCTTGTAGGAAGACACAGAGCCTGGGATTTAACTCCATTTCTGAAGGGAATCACACAACACAGTTCTCATCCATGGATCACACTCTGCTTTGGAGCAAGAAGCACGCTCTTGCTTTCTAGAGTCTCTAATACAGCAGGAAACGTGAGTGTTCTCAGAAGAAAAGAACCGTGTTTCCTATACATACAGACCATATCTAGTTCAACTCTGCTTGAAATTGAGGCAAAGCAAAGGTCCTCTAACATCCAATGCTTCTCAGTTAAGATGAGATAGGTGTGAGCTTCATGAAAGATATTGTTCATTTGAGCAGTAAAGTAAATGCCCTTACCTGAAACGAATTCTTGCTTGTAGGAAGACTCAGAGCAGGGATTTAACTCCATTTCTGAATTGAAACACACAACAGAGTTCTCATCCATTGATCACACTCTGCTTTAGAGCAAGAAGTACCCTCTAGCTTTCTAGAGTCTCTAAGACAGCAGGAAACTTGAGTGTGCTGAGAACAAATGAACGTTGGTTCCTACACATACGGATCATATCCAGTCAAACTCTGCTTCTGAAACTGACACAAAGCACTGGTCCTCTAACATCCAATGCTTGTCAGTTTAGATGAGAATCGTGTGAACTTCGTGAACGATGTAGTTCGTTTGAGCTCTAAAGTAACTGCCCTTACCTGAAAAGAAGTCTTGCTTGTAGGAAGACTCAGAGCCTGCGATTTAACTCAATTTCTGAAGTGAAACACACAGCAGAGTTCTCATCCATTGCTCACACTCTGCTTTAGAGCTAGAAGCACACTCTTGCTTTCTAGAGTCTCTAAGAGAGCAGGAAAAGTGAGTGTGATGATAACAAAAGATCGGTGTTGCCTACAAATCCAGACCATATCTAGTCCAACTCTGCTTCTGAAACTGATACAAAGCACTGGTCCTCTAACACCCAATGCTTGGTAGTTAAGAAGGGAAACTTGTAAGCTTCGTGAATGATGTAGTTCGTTTGAACTGAAAAGTGGCTGCCATTACCTGAAACGAAGTGTTGCTTCTAGGAAGACACAGTGCCTGGGATTTAACTCCATTTCTGAAGGGAATCACACAACAGAGTTCACATCCATGGATCACACTCTGCTTTAGAGCAAGAAGAACGCTCTTGCTATCTAGAATCTCTAATACAGCAGGAAATGTGGTTGTGCTCAGAAGAAAAGAACAGTGTTTCCTACACATACGGACCATATCTAGTTCAAATATGCTTCTGAAACTGAAAGAAACCACAGGTCTTCTAACATCCAATGCTTGTCATTTCAGATGAGAAACGTGTGAACTTTGTGAACGATGTAGTTCATTTGAGCTGAAAAGTGACTGCCCTAACCTGAGAAGATATCTTGCTAGTAGGAAAACACAGAGCCTGGGATTTAACTCCATTTCTGAAGGGAAACACTGAGCATAGTTCTCATCCATGGATCACACTCTGCTTTAGAGCAAGAAGCACTGTCTTGCTTTCTAGAGTGTCTAAAACAGTAGGAAACATGAGTGTGCTCAGAAAAAAAGAACGGTGTTTCCTATACATACGGACCATATCTAGTTCAACTCTGCTTCTGAAATTGAAACAAACCACAGGTAATCTAACATCCAATGCTTGTCAGTTAAGATGAGAAACGTTTGAGCTTCGTGAACGATGTAGTTCGTTTGAGCTGTAAAGAAACTGCCCTTACCTGAAAAGAAGTCTTGCTTGTAGGAAGACACAGAGGCTGGGATTTAACTCCATTTCTTAAGGGAAACACACAACACAATTCTCATCCATGGATCACACTCTGCTTTAGAGCATGAAGCACGCTCTAGCTTTCAAGAGTCTGAAGACAGCAGGAAAGGTGAGTGTGCTGAGAACAAAAGAACGGTGTTTGCTACACATAGGGACCATATCTAGTCCAACTCTGCTTCTGAAATTGATACAAAGCACAGGTCCGCTAACATCCAATGCTTGTCATTTAAGATGAGAAACGTGTGAGCTTCGTGAACGATGTAGTTTGTTTGAGCTGAAAAGTGAATGTCCTTACCAGAAATGAAATAGTGCTTGTAGGAAGACAGAGCGCCTGGGATTTACTCCATTTCTGAAGGGAAACACACAACATAGTTCTCATCCATGAATAACACTCTACTTTAGAGCAAGAAGCACGCTCTTGCTTCTAGATTCTCTAATATAGCAGGAAACTTGAGCGTGCTCATAACAAAAGAATAGTTTTTCCTACAAATACAGACCATATATAGTTCATCTCTACTTCTGACTCTGAAAGAAACCAGAGGTCCTCTAACATCCAATGCTTGTCAGTTTAGATGAGAAACGTGTGAGCTTCGTGAACGATGTAGTTCGTTTGAGCTGTAATGTAACTGCCCTTACCTGAAAAGAATTCTGGCTAGTAGGAAGACACAGCGCCTGGGATTTACCTCCATTTCTGAAGGGAAACACACAGCATAGTTCTCATCCATAGATCACACTCTGCTTTAGAGCAAGAAGCACGCTCTTGCTTTCTAGATTCTCTAATACAGCAGGAAACGTGAGTGTGCTCAGAAGAAAAGAACGGTGTTTCCTATACATACGGATCATATCTCGTTCAACTCTGCTTGAAATTGATACAAAGCAAAGGTCCTCTAACATCCAATGCTTGTCATTTCAGATGAGAAACGTGTGAGCTTCATGAAGGTGTAGTTCGTTTGAGCTGAAAAGTGACTGCCCTAACCAGAAAAGATGTCTTGATAGTAGCAAAACACAGAGCCTGGCATTTAACTCCATTTCTGAAGGGAAACACTCAGCATAGTTCTCATCCATGGATCACACTCTGCTTTAGAGCAAGAAGCACTCTCGTGCTTTCTAGAGTCTCTAAAAGAGCAGGAAAATTGAGTGTGCTCAGAACAAAAGAATGGTGTTTCCTACAAATAGAGACATATCTAGTTCATCTCTGCTTCTGAAACTGAAACAAACCAGAAGTCCTCTAACATCCAATGCTTGTCAGTTAAGATGAGAAACGTGTGAGCTTCGTGAACGATGTAGTTCCTTTGAGCTGAAAAGTGACTGCCCTTACATGAAACGAGTCTTGCTTGTAGGAAGACACAGAGCCTGGGATTTAACTCCATTTCTGAAGTGAAACACACAACAAAGTTCTCATCCATTGATCACACTCTGCTTTAGAGCAAGAAGCATGCTCTAGCTTTCTAGAGTCTCTAAGACAGCAGGAAACTTGAGTGTGCTGAGAACAAAAGAACTGTGATTCCTACACATAGGGAACATATCTAGTCCAACTCTGCTTCTGAAACTGATACAAAGCACTGGTCCTCTAACATCCAATGCTTGTCAGTTAAGATGAGAAACGTGTGAGCTTCCTGAATGATGTAGTTCGTTTGAGCTGAAAAGTGACTGCCCTTACCTGAAACGAAGTCTTGCTTGTAGGAAGACACAGAGCCTGGGATTTAACTCCATTTCTGAATGGAATCACACAACACAGTTCGCATGCATGGATAACACTGTGCTTTGGAGCAAGAAGCACGCTCTTGCTTTCTAGAGTCTCTAATACAGCAGGAAACGTGAGTGTGGTCATAAGATAAAACCGTGTTTCCTATACCTACGGACCATATCTAGTTCAACTCTGCTTGAAATTGATGCAAAGCAAAGGTCCTCTAACATCCAATGCTTCTCAGTTAAGATGAGATACTTGTGAGCTTCGTGAACGATATTGTTCATTTGAGCTGTAAGTAAATGCCCTTCCCTGAAACGAAATCTTTCTTGTAGGAAGACTCAGAGCCAGGGATTTAACTCCATTTCTGAAGTGTAACACACAGCAGAGTTCTCATCCATTGTTCACACTCTGCTTTACAGCAAGAAGCACGCTCTCGCTTTCTAGACTCTCTAAGATAGCAGGAAACATGAGTGTGCTGAGAACAAATGAACGGAGTTTCCTACACATACGGATCATATCTAGTCCAACTCTACTTCTGAAACTGATACAACGCACTGGTCCTCTAACATCCAATGCTTGTCAGTTAAGATGAGAATCGTGTGAGCTTCCTGAACGATGTAGTTTGTTTGAGCTGAAAAGTGACTGCCCTTACCTGAAACGAAGTCCTCCTTGTAGAAAGACACAGAGCCTGGGATTTAACTCCATTTCTGAAGGGAATCACACAACACAGTTCTCATCCATGGATCACACTCTGCTTTGGAGCAAGAAGCACGCTCTTGCTTTCTAGAGTCTCTAATACAGCAGGAAACGTGAGTGTTCTCAGAAGAAAAGAACCGTGTTTCCTATACATACAGACCATATCTAGTTCAACTCTGCTTGAAATTGAGGCAAAGCAAAGGTCCTCTAACATCCAATGCTTCTCAGTTAAGATGAGATAGGTGTGAGCTTCGTGAAAGATATTGTTCATTTGAGCAGTAAAGTAAATGCCCTTACCTGAAACGAATTCTTGCTTGTAGGAAGACTCAGAGCAGGGATTTAACTCCATTTCTGAAGTGAAACACACAACAGAGTTCTCATCCATTGATCACACTCTGCTTTAGAGCAAGAAGTACCCTCTAGCTTTCTAGAGTCTCTAAGACAGCAGGAAACTTGAGTGTGCTGAGAACAAATGAACGTTGGTTCCTACACATACGGATCATATCCAGTCAAACTCTGCTTCTGAAACTGACACAAAGCACTGGTCCTCTAACATCCAATGCTTGTCAGTTTAGATGAGAAACGTGTGAACTTCGTGAACGATGTAGTTCGTTTGAGCTCTAAAGTAACTGCCCTTACCTGAAAAGAAGTCTTGCTTGTAGGAAGACTCAGAGCCTGCGATTTAACTCAATTTCTGAAGTGAAACACACAGCAGAGTTCTCATCCATTGCTCACACTCTGCTTTAGAGCTAGAAGCACACTCTTGCTTTCTAGAGTCTCTAAGAGAGCAGGAAAAGTGAGTGTGATGATAACAAAAGATCGGTGTTGCCTACAAATCCAGACCATATCTAGTCCAACTCTGCTTCTGAAACTGATACAAAGCACTGGTCCTCTAACACCCAATGCTTGGTAGTTAAGAAGGGAAACTTGTAAGCTTCGTGAATGATGTAGTTCGTTTGAACTGAAAAGTGGCTGCCATTACCTGAAACGAAGTGTTGCTTCTAGGAAGACACAGTGCCTGGGATTTAACTCCATTTCTGAAGGGAATCACACAACAGAGTTCACATCCATGGATCACACTCTGCTTTAGAGCAAGAAGAACGCTCTTGCTATCTAGAATCTCTAATACAGCAGGAAATGTGGTTGTGCTCAGAAGAAAAGAACAGTGTTTCCTACACATACGGACCATATCTAGTTCAAATATGCTTCTGAAACTGAAAGAAACCACAGGTCTTCTAACATCCAATGCTTGTCATTTCAGATGAGAAACGTGTGAGCTTTGTGAACGATGTAGTTCATTTGAGCTGAAAAGTGACTGCCCTAACCTGAGAAGATATCTTGCTAGTAGGAAAACACAGAGCCTGGGATTTAACTCCATTTCTGAAGGGAAACACTCAGCATAGTTCTCATCCACGGATCACACTCTGCTTTAGAGCAAGAAGCACTGTCTTGCTTTCTAGAGTGTCTAAAACAGTAGGAAACATGAGTGTGCTCAGAACAAAAGAACGGTGTTTCCTATACATACAGACCATATCTAGTTCAACTCTGCTTCTGAAATTGAAACAAACCACAGGTAATCTAACATCCAATGCTTGTCAGTTAAGATGAGAAACGTTTGAGCTTCGTGAACGATGTAGTTCGTTTGAGCTGTAAAGAAACTGCCCTTACCTGAAAAGAAGTCTTGCTTGTAGGAAGACACAGAGGCTGGGATTTAACTCCATTTCTTAAGGGAAACACACAACACAATTCTCATCCATGGATCACACTCTGCTTTAGAGCATGAAGCACGCTCTAGCTTTCAAGAGTCTGAAGACAGCAGGAAAGGTGAGTGTGCTGAGAACAAAAGAACGGTGTTTGCTACACATAGGGACCATATCTAGTCCAACTCTGCTTCTGAAATTGATACAAAGCACAGGTCCGCTAACATCCAATGCTTGTCATTTAAGATGAGAAACGTGTGAGCTTCGTGAACGATGTAGTTTGTTTGAGCTGAAAAGTGAATGTCCTTACCAGAAATGAAATAGTGCTTGTAGGAAGACAGAGCGCCTGGGATTTACTCCATTTCTGAAGGGAAACACACAACATAGTTCTCATCCATGAATAACACTCTGCTTTAGAGCAAGAAGCACGCTCTTGCTTCTAGATTCTCTAATATAGCAGGAAACTTGAGCGTGCTCATAACAAAAGAATAGTTTTTCCTACAAATACAGACCATATATAGTTCATCTCTACTTCTGACTCTGAAAGAAACCAGAGGTCCTCTAACATCCAATGCTTGTCAGTTTAGATGAGAAACGTGTGAGATTCGTGAACGATGTAGTTCGTTTGAGCTGTAATGTAACTGCCCTTACCTGAAAAGAATTCTGGCTAGTAGGAAGACACAGCGCCTGGGATTTACCTCCATTTCTGAAGGGAAACACACAGCATAGTTCTCATCCATGGATCACACTCTGCTTTAGAGCAAGAAGCACGCTCTTGCTTTCTAGATTCTCTAATACAGCAGGAAACGTGAGTGTGCTCAGAAGAAAAGAACGGTGTTTCCTATACATACGGATCATATCTCGTTCAACTCTGCTTGAAATTGATACAAAGCAAAGGTCCTCTAACATCCAATGCTTGTCATTTCAGATGAGAAACGTGTGAGCTTCATGAAGGTGTAGTTCGTTTGAGCTGAAAAGTGACTGCCCTAACCAGAAAAGATGTCTTGCTAGTAGCAAAACACAGAGCCTGGCATTTAACTCCATTTCTGAAGGGAAACACTCAGCATTGTTCTCATACATGGATCACACTCTGCTTTAGAGCAAGAAGCACTCTCGTGCTTTCTAGAGTCTCTAAAAGAGCAGGAAAATTGAGTGTGCTCAGAACAAAAGAATGGTGTTTCCTACAAATAGGGACCATATCTAGTTCATCTCTGCTTCTGAAACTGAAACAAACCAGAAGTCCTCTAACATCCAATGCTTGTCAGTTAAGATGAGAAACGTGTGAGCTTCGTGAACGATGTAGTTCCTTTGAGCTGAAAAGTGACTGCCCTTACATGAAACGAGTCTTGCTTGTAGGAAGACACAGAGCCTGGGATTTAACTCCATTTCTGAAGGGAAACACACAACACAGTTCTCATCCATGGATCACACTCTGCTTTAGAGCAAGCAGTATGGTCTTGCTTCGAGATTCTCTAAGACAGCAGGAAACTTGAGCGTGCTCAGAACAAAAGGACCGTTTTTCCTATACATACGGACCATATCTAGTTCATCTCGGCTTCTGACTATGAAACAAACCAGAGGTACTCTAACATCCAATGCTTGTCAGTTTAGATGAGAAACGTGTGAACTTCGTGAAAGATGTAGTTCGTTTGAGCTCTAAAGTAACTGCCCTTACCTGAAAAGAAGTCTTGCTTGTAGGAAGACTCAGAGCCTGGGTTTTAACTCAATTTCTGAAGTGAAACACACAGCAGAGTTCTCATCCATTGCTCACACTATGCTTTAGAGCTAGAAGCACACTCTTGCTTTCTAGAGTCTCTAAGAGAGCAGGAAAAATGAGTGTGATGATAACAAAAGAACGGTGTTGCCTACACGTCCGGACCATATCTAGTCCAACTCTGCTTCTGAAACTGATACAAAGCACTAGTCCTCTAACAACCAATGCTTGGTAGTTAAGAAGGGAAACTGGTAAGCTTCGTGAATGATGTAGTTCGTTTGAACTGAAAAGTGACTGCCATTACCTGAAACGAAGTGTTGCTTCTAGGAAGACTCAGTGCCTGGGATTTAACTCCATTTCTGAAGGGAAACACACAACAGAGTTCACATCCATTGATCACACTCTGCTTTAGAGCAAGAAGAACGCTCTTGCTTTCTAGAATCTCTAATACAGCAGTAAATGTGGTTGTGCTCAGAAGAAAAGAACAGTGTTTCCTACATATACGGACCATATCTAGTTCAAATCTGCTTCTGAAACTGAAAGAAAACACAGGTCTTCTAACATCCAATGCTTGTCAGTTAAGATGAAAAACGTGTGAGCTTCGTGAACGATGTAGTTCGTTTGAGCTGTAAAGTAACTGACCTTACCTGAAACGAAGTCTTGCTTGTAGGCAGACACAGAGCCTGGGAATTAACTCCATTTCTGAAGGGAAACACACAGCATAGTTCTCATCCTTGGATCAAAATCTGCGTTAGAGCCAGAAGCATGCTCTAGCTTTCTAGAGTCTGAAGACAGCAGGAAACGTGAGTGTGCTGAGAACAAAAGAACGGTGTTTCCTACACATACGGACCATATCTCGTCCAACTCTGCTTCTGAAACTGATACAAACCACTGGTCCTCTAACATTCAATGCTTGTCAGTTAAGATGAGAAACGTGTGAACTTCGTGAATTATGTAGTTCATTTGAGCTGAAAAGTGACTGCCCTTACTTGAAACGAAGTCTTGCTTGTAGGAAGACACAGAGCCTGGGATTTAACTCCATTTGTGAAGTGAAACACATAGCAGAGTTCTCATCCATAGATCACACTCTGCTTTAGAGCAAGAAGCACGCTCTTGCTTTCTAGATTCTCTAAGACAGCAGGAAACGTGAGTGTGCTGAAAACAAAAGAACCGTGTTTGCTACACATAGGGACCATATCTAGTCCAACTCTGCTTCTGAAATTGATACAAAGCACAGGTCCGCTAACATCGAATGCTTGTCATTTAAGATGAGAAACGTGTGAGCTTCGTGAACGATGTAGTTTGTTTGAGCTGAAAAGTGACTGCCCTTACTTGAAACGAAGTCTTGCTTGTAGGAAGACACAGAGACTGGGATTTAACTCCATTTGTGAAGTGAAACACATAGCAGAGTTCTCATCCATTGATCACACTCTGCTTTAGAGCAAAAAGCACGCTCTTGCTTTCCAGAGTCTCAAAGAGTGAAAGAAATGTGAGTGTGATGCGAACAAAAGAACAGTGTTTCCTACACATACGGACCATATCTAGTCCAACTCTGCTTGTGAAACTGATACAAAGCACTGGTCCTCTAACATCCAATGCTTGTCATTTCAGATGAGAAACGTGTGAGCTTCATGAAGGTGTAGTTCGTTTGAGTGAAAAGTGACTGCCCTATCCTGAGAAGATGTCTTGCTATTAGCAAAACACAGAGCCTGGCATTTAACTCCATTTCTGAAGGGAAACACTCAGCATAGTTCTCATCCATGGATCACACTCTGCTTTAGAGCAAGAAGCACTCTCGTGCTTTCTAGAGTCTCTTAAAGAGCAGGAAACATGAGTGTGCTCAGAAAAAAAGAATGGTGTCTCCTACAAATAGGGACCATATCTAGTTCATCTCTGCTTCTGAAACTGAAACAAACCAGAAGTCCTCTAACATCAAATGCTTGTCAGTTTAGATGAGAAAAGTGTGAGCTTCGAGAACAATGTAGTTCGTTTGAGCTGAAAAGTGACTGCCCTTACCTGAAACCAAGTCTTGCATGTATGAAGACACAGAGCCTGGGGTTTAACTCCATTTCTGAAAGGAAACACACTACTCAGTTCTCATCCATGGATCAAACTCTGCTTTAGAGCAAGAAGCACGCTCTTGCTTTCTAGAGTCTCTAATACCGCAGGAAACGTAAGTTTGCTCAGAAGAAAAGAAAGGTGTTTCCTACACATACGGACCATATCTAGTTCAACACTGCTTCTGAAACTGAAACAAAGCAAAGGTCCTCTAACATCCAATGCTTCTCAGTTAAGATGAGAAACGTGTGAGCTTCATGAACGATGTAGTTCGTTTGAGCTGTAAAGAAACTGCCCTTAACTGAAACGAAGTCTTTCATGTAGGAAGACACAGAGCCTGGGATTTAACTCCATTTCTGAAGTGAAACACACAGCAGAGTTCTCATCCATTGATCACACTCTGCTTTAGAGCAAGAAGCACGCTCTTGCTTTGCTGAGTCTCTAAGAGTGAAGGAAACCTGAGTGTGATGCGAACAAAAGAACGTTGTTTCCTACACATACGGACTATATCTACTCCAACTCTCCTTCTGAAACTGACACAAAGCACTGGTCCTCTAACATTCAATGCTTCTCAGTTAAGATCGGAAACCTGTGAGCTTCATGAAGGATGTAGTTCGTTTGAGCTGTAAAGTAACTGCCCTTACTTGAATCGAAGTCTTCCTAGTAGGAAGACTCAGAGCATGGGATTTAAAGCCATTTCTGAAGAGAAACAGACAGCAGAGTTCTCATCCATTGATCACACTCTGCTTTAGAGCAAGAAGCACGCTCTAGCTTTCTAGTGTCTGAAGACATCAGGAAACGTGAGTGTGCTGAGAACAAAAGAACAGTGTTTCCTACACATACGGACCATATCTAGTCCAACTCTGCTTCTGAAACTGATACAAAGCACCGGTCCTCTAACATCCAATGCTTGTCAGTTAAGATGAGAAACGTGTGAGCTTCGTGAACGATGTAGTTCCTTTGAGCTGAAAAGTGACTGCCCTTACCTGAAACGAAGTCTTGTTTGTAGGAAGACACAGAGCCTGGGATTTAACTCCATTTCTGAAGTGAAACACACAACAGAGTTCTCATCCATTGATCACACTCTGCTTTAGAGCAAGAAGCACGGTCTTGCTTCTAGATTCTCTAAGACAGCAGGAAATGTGAGTGTGCTGAGAACAAAAGAATGGTGTTTCCTACACATAAGGACGATATCTAGTCCAACTCTGCTTCTGAAACTGATACAAAGCACTGGTCCTCTAACATCCAATGCTTGGTAGTTAAGAAGGGAAACTTGTAAGCTTTGTGAAAGATGTAGTTCGTTTGAACTGATAAGTGACTGCCCTTACCTGAAATGAAGTCTTGTTTGTAGGAAGAAACAGAGCCTGGGATTTAACTCCATTTCTGAAGTGAAACACACAGCAGAGTTCTCATCCATTGATCACACTCTGCTTTAGAGCAAGAAGCATGCTCTTGCTTTCCAGAGTCTCAAAGAGTGAAAGAAATGTGAGTGTGATGCAAACAAAAGAACGGTGTTTCCTACTCATACGGACCATATCTAGTCCAACTCTGCTTCTGAAACTGATACAACGCACTGGTCCTCTAATTTCCAATGTTTGTCATTTCAGATGAGAAACGTGTGAGCTTCATGAAGGTGTAGTTCGTTTGAGTGAAAAGTGACTGCCCTAACCTGAAAAGATGTCTTGCTAGTAGCAAAACACAGAGCCTGGGATTTAACTCCATTTTTGAAGGGAAACACTCAGCATAGTTCTCATCCATGGATCACACTCTGCTTTAGAGCAAGAAGCACTCTCGTGCTTTATAGAGTCTCTAAAAGAGCAGGAACCTTGAGTGTGCTCAGAACAAAAGAATGGTGTCTCCTACAAATATGGACCATATCTAGTTCATCTCTGCTTCTGAAACTGAAACAAACCAGAAGTCCTCTAACATCAAATGCTTGTCAGTTTAGATGAGAAAAGTGTGAGCTCTGAGAACAATGTAGTTCGTTTGAGCTGAAAAGTGACTGCCCTTACCTGAAACCAAGTCTTCCATGTATGAAGACACAGAGCCTGGGGTTTAACTCCATTTCTGAAAGGAAATACACTACTCAGTTCTCATCCATGGATCAAACTCTGCTTTAGAGCAAGAAGCACGCTTTTGCTTTCTAGAGTCTCTAAAACCGCAGGAAACGTGAGTTTGCTCTGAAGAAAAGAAAGGTGTTTCCTATACATACGGACGATATCTAGTTCAACTCTACTTGAAATTGATACAAAGCAAAGGTCCTCTAACATCCAATGCTTATCAGTTAAGATGATTAACGTGTGAGCTTCGTGAAGGATGTAGTTCGTTTGAGCTGTAAGGTAACTGCCCTTACCTGAAAACAAATCTTGCTTGTAGGAAGACACAGAGCCAGGGATTTAACTCCATTTCTGAAGAGAAAAACATAACAGAGTTATCATCCATTGATCACACACTGCTCAAGAGCAAGAATCACGCTCTTGCTTTCTAGAGTCTCTAATACAGCAGGAAACTTGAGTGTGCTCAGAACAAAAAAGCAGTGTTTCCTACACATACGGGCCATATCTAGTTCAACTCTACTTCTGAAACTGATACAAAGCACTGGTCCTCTAACATTCAATGCTTCTCAGTTAAGATGAGAAACGTGTGAGCTTCGTGAACGATGTAGTTCGTTTAAGCTGAAGAGTGACTGCCCTTACCTGAAACGAAATTGTGCTTGTAGGAAGACACAGAGCCTGGGAATTAACTCCATTTCTGAAGGGAAACAGACAGCATAGTTCTCATCCATGGATCACACTCTGCTTTAGAGCAAGAAGCACGGTCTTGCTTCTAGATTCTCTAAGACAGCAGGAAACGTGAGCGTGCTCAGAACAAAAGAACGGTTTTTCCTACACATATGGACCATATCTAGTTCATCTCTGCTTCTGACTCTGAAACACACCAGAGGTCCTCTAACATCCAATGCTTCTCAGTTTAGATGAGAAACGTGTGAGCTCCGTGAACGATGTAGTTCGTTTGAGCTGAAAAGTGACTGCCCTTACCTGAAACGATGTCTTGCATGTATGAAGACACAGAGCCTGGGGTTTAACTCCATTTCTGGATGGAAACACACAACTCAGTTCTCATCCATGCATCACACTCTGCTTTAGAGCAAAAAGCACGCTTTTGCTTTCTAGAGTCTAATACCGCAGGAAACGTGAGTGTGCTCCGAAGAAAAGAATGGTGTTTCCTATACATACGGACCATATCTAGTTCAACTCTGCCTCTGAAAGTGAAACAAACCACAGGTCCTCTAACATCCAATGCTGGTCAGTTAAGATGAGAAACGTTTGAGCTTCGTGAACGATGTAGTTCTTTTGAGCTGTAAAGAAACTGCCCTTACCTGAAACGAAGTCTTGCTTGTAGGAAGACACAGAGCCTGGGATTTAACGCCATTTCTAAGGGAAGCACACAACACAGTTCTCATCCATGGATCACACTCTGCTTTAGAGCAAGAAGCACGCTCTTGCTTTCTAGAGTCTCTAATACAGCAGGAAACGTGAGTGTGCTCATAACAATAAAGCGGTGTTTCCTACACATATGGGCCATATCTACTCCAACTCTGCTTGTGAACCTGATAGAAAGCACTGGTCCTCTAACATCCAATGCTTGTCAGTTAAGATGAGAAACATGTGATCTTGGTGAACGATGTAGTTCCTTTGAGCTGAAAAGTGACTGCCCTTACCTGAAACGAAGTCTTGCTTGTAGGAAGACACAGAGCCTGGAGTTTAACTCCATTTCTGAAGGGAAACACACAACACAGTTCTCATCCATGGATCACACTCTGCTTTAGAGCAAGAAGCATGCTCTAGCTTTCTAGAGTCTGAACACAGCAGGAAACGTGAGTGTGCTCAGAAGAAAAGAATGGTGTTTCCTATACATACGGACCATATCTAGCCAACTCTGTTTGAAATTGATACAAAGCAAAGGTCCTCTAACATCCAATGCTTCTCAGTTAAGATGAGAAATGTGTGAGCTTCGTGAACGATGTAGTTCCTTTGAGCTGGTAGGTAACTGCCCTTACCTGAAACGAAGTCTTGCTTGTAGGAAGACGCAGAGCCTGGGATTTAACTCCATTTGTGAAGTGAAACACACAACACAGTTCTCATCCATAGATCACACTCTGCTTTAGAGCAAGAAGCACGCTCTTGGTTTCTAGATTCTCTAAGACAGCAGGAAACATGAGTGTGCTGAGAACAAAAGAACGGTGTTTGCTACACATAGGTACCATATCTAGTCCAACTCTGCTTCTGAAATTGATACAAGGCACAGGTACTCTAACATCCAATGCTTGTCATTTAAGATGAGAAACGTGTGAGCTTCGTGAACGATGTAGTTCGTTTGAGCTCTAAAGTAACTGCCCTTACGTGAATCGAACTCTTCCTTGTAGGAAGACTCAGAGCCTGGGATTTAACTCCATTTATGAAGAGAAACAGACAGCAGAGTTCTCATCCATTGATCACACTCTGTTTTAGGGCAAGAAGCACGCTCTAGCTTTCTAGAGTCTGAAGACAGCAGGAAACGTGAGTGTGCTGAGAACAAAAGAACGGTATTTCCTATACATACGGACCATATCTAGTTCAACTCTGCTTCTGAAACTGATACAAAGGACTGGTCCTCTAACATTCAATGATTGTCAGTTAAGATGAAAAACGTGAGAACTTCGTGAACGATGTAGTTCGTTTGAGCTGAAAAGTGACTGCCCTAACCTGAGAAGATGTCTTGCTAGTAGGAAAACACAGAGCCTGGGATTTAACTCCATTTCTGAAGGGAAACACTCACCATAGTTCTCATCCATGGATCACACTCTACTTTAGATCAAGAAAAACGCTCTTGCTTTCTAGATTGTCTAATACAGCAGGAAACGTGAGTGTGCTCAGAAGAAAAGAACGGTGTTTCCTATATATACGGACCATATCTAGTTCAACTCTGCTTGAAATTGAAACAAAGCAAAGGTCCTCTAACATCCAATGATTCTCAGTTAAGAAGAGAAATGTGTGAGCTTCGTGAACGATGTAGTTCGTTTGAACTCTAAAGTAACTGCCCTTACTTGAATCGAAGTCTTCCTTGTAGGAAGACTCAGAGCCTGGGATTTAACTCCATTTCTGAAGAGAAACAGACAGCAGAGTTCTCATCCACTGATCACACTCTGCTTTAGAGCAAGAAGCACGCTCTAGCTTTCTAGAGTCTGAAGACAGCAGGAAACGTGAGTGTGCTGAGAACAAAAGAACGGTGTTTCCTATACATACAGACCATATCTAGACCAACTCTGTTTGAAATTGATACAAAGCAAAGGTCTTCTAACATCCAATGCTTCTCAGTTAAGATGAGAAATGTGTGATTTTCGTGAACGATGTAGTTCCTTTGAGCTGTTAGGTAACTGCCCTTACCTGAAACGAAGTCTTGCTTGTAGGAAGACACAGAGCCTGGGATTTAACTCCATTTGTGAAGTGAAACACACAGCAGACATCTCATCCATAGATAACACTCTGCTTTAGAGCAAGAAGCACGCTCTTGGTTTCTAGATTCTCTAAGACAGCAGGAAACGTGAGTGTGCTGAGAACAAAAGAACGGTGTTTGCTACACATAGGGACCATATCTAGTTCAACTCTACTTCAAATTGATACAAAGCAAAGGTCCTCTAACATCCAATGCTTATCAGTTAAGATGAGAAACGTGTGAGCTTCATGAAGGATGTAGTTCGTTTGAGCTGAAAAGTGACTGCCCTTACCTGAAACGAAGTCTTGTTTGTAGGAAGACACAGAGCCTGGGATTTAACTCCATTTCTGAAGGGAAACACACAACACAGTACTCATCCATGGATCACACTCTGCTTTAGAGCAAGAAGCACGCTCTTGCTTTCTAGAGTCTCTAATATAGCAGCAAACATGAGTGTGCTCAGAAGAATAGAACGGTGTTTCCTATACATACGGACCATATCTAGTTCAACTCTACTTGAAATTGAAACAAAGCAAAGGTCCTCTAACATCCAATGCTTATCAGTTAAGATGAGAAACGTGTGAGCTTCGTGAAGGATGTAGTTCGTTTGAGCTGTAAAGTAACTGCCCTTACCTGAAACCAATTCTTGCTTGTAGGAAGACACTGAGCCAGGGATTTAACTCCATTTCTGAAGAGAAACACATAACAGAGTTATCATCCATAGATCACACACTGCTTAAGAGCAAGAATCACGCTCTTGCTTTCTAATACAGCAGGAAACTTGAGTGTGCTCAGAACAAAAGAACGGTGTTTCCTACACATACGGCCCATATCTAGTTCAACTCTGCTTCTGAAACTGAAAGAAACCACAGGTCCTCTAACATCCAATGCTTGTCAGTTTAGATGAGAAACGTGTGAGCTTCGTGAACGATGTAGATAGTTTGAGCTGTAAAGTAACTGCCCTTGCCTGAAACGAAGTCTTGCTTGTAGGAAGACACAGAGCCTGGGAATTAACTCCATTTCTGAAGTGAAACACACAACAGAGTTCTCATCCATTGATCACACTCTGCTTTAGAGCAAGAAGCACGGTCTTGCTTCTAGATTCTCTAAGACAGCAGGAAATGTGAGTGTGCTGAGAACAAAAGAATGGTGTTTCCTACATATAAGGACCATATCTAGTCCAGCTCTGCTTCTGAAACTTATACAAAGCACTGGTCCTCTAACATCCAATGTTGGTAGTTAAGAAGGGAAACTTGTAAGCTTTGTGAACGATGTAGTTCGTTTGAACTGATAAGTGACTGCCCTTACCTGAAATGAAGTCTTGCTTGTAGGAAGAAACAGAACCTGGGATTTAACTCCATTTCTGAAGTGAAACACACAGCAGAGTTCTCATCCATTGATCACACTCTGCTTTAGAGCAAGAAGCACGCTCTTGCTTTCCTGAGACTCTAAGAGAGAAGGAAAAGTGAATGTGATGAGAACAAAAGAACGGTGTTTCCTACACATACGGATCATATCTAGTCCAACTCTGCTTCTGAAACTTATACAAAGCACTGGTCCTCTAACATCCAATGCTTGTCATTTCAGATGAGAAACGTGTGAGCTTCGTGAACGATTTAGTTCATTTGAGCTGAAAAGTGACTGCCCTAACCTGAGAAGATGTCTTGCTAGTAGGAAAACACAGAGCCTGGGATTTAACTCCATTTCTGAAGGGAAATACTCAGCATAGTTCTCATCCATGGACCACACTCTGCTTTAGAGCAAGAAGCACTCTCTAGCTTTCTAGAGTCTCTAAAACAGTAGGAAACTTGAGTGTGCTCAGAACAAAAGAACGGTGTTTCCTACAAATACGGACCATATCTAGTTCATCTCTGCTTCTGAAACTGAAACAAACCAGAAGTCCTCTAACATCCAATGCTTGTCAGTTTAGATGAGAAACGTGTGAGTTTCCTGAACGATGTAGTTCGTTTGACCTGAAAAGTGACTGCCCTTACCTGAAACGATGTCTAACATGTATGAAGACACAGAGCCTGGGATTTAACTCCATTTCTGGAGGGAAACACACAACTCAGTTCTCATCCATGGATCACACTCCGCTTTAGAGCAAGAGACACGCTCTTGCTTTCTAGAGTCTCTAATACAGCAGGAAACGTGAGTGTGGTCATAAGATAAAACCGTGTTTCCTATACCTACGGACCATATCTAGTTCAACTCTGCTTGAAATTGATGCAAAGCAAAGGTCCTCTAACATCCAATGCTTCTCAGTTAAGATGAGATACTTGTGAGCTTCGTGAACGATATTGTTCATTTGAGCTGTAAGTAAATGCCCTTCCATGAAATGAAATCTTTCTTGTAGGAAGACTCAGAGCCAGGGATTTAACTCCATTTCTGAAGTGTAACACACAGCAGAGTTCTCATCCATTGTTCACACTCTGCTTTACAGCAAGAAGCACGCTCTTGCTTTCTAGACTCTCTAAGATAGCAGGAAACATGAGTGTGCTGAGAACAAATGAACGGAGTTTCCTACACATACGGATCATATCTAGTCCAACTCTACTTCTGAAACTGATACAACACACTGGTCCTCTAACATCCAATGCTTGTCAATTAAGATGAGAGACGTGTGAGCTTCCTGAACGATGTAGTTTGTTTGAGCTGAAAAGTGACTGCCCTTACCTGAAAAGAAGTCCTGCATGTAGAAAGACACAGAACCTGGGATTTAACTCCATTTCTGAAGGGAATCACACAACACAGTTCTCATCCATGGATCACACTCTGCTTTGGAGCAAGAAGCACGCTCTTGCTTTCTAGAGTCTCTAATACAGCAGGAAACGTGAGTGTTCTCAGAAGAAAAGAACCGTGTTTCCTATACATACAGACCATATCTAGTTCAACACTGCTTGAAATTGAGGCAAAGCAAAGGTCCTCTAACATCCAATGCTTCTCAGTTAAGATGAGATACGTGTGAGCTTCGTGAATGATATTGTTCATTTGAGCAGTAAAGTAAATGCCCTTACCTGAAACGAATTCTTGCTTGTAGGAAGACTCAGAGCAGGGATTTAACTCCATTTCTGATGTGAAACACACAATAGAGTTCTCATCCATTGATCACACTCTGCTTTAGAGCAAGAAGTACCCTCTAGCTTTCTAGAGTCTCTAAGACAGCAGGAAACTTGAGTGTGCTGAGAACAAATGAACGTTGGTTCCTACACATACGGATCATATCCAGTCAAACTCTGCTTCTGAAACTGACACAAAGCACTGGTCCTCTAACATCCAATGCTTGTCAGTTAAGATGAGAAACGTGTGAGCTTTGTGATCGATGTAGTTTGTTTGAGCTGAAAAGTGACTGCCCTTACCTGAAACGAAATCTTGCTTGTAGGAAGACTCAGAGCTTGGATTTAACTCATTTCTGAAGTGAAACACACAATAGAGTTCTCATCCATTGATCACACTCTGCTTTGGAGCAAGAAGCACGCTCTTGCTTTCTAGAGTCTCTAATACAGCAGGAAACATGAGTGTTCTCAGAAGAAAAGAACCGTGTTACCTATACATACAGACCATATCTAGTTCAACTCTGCTTGAAATTGATGCAAAGCAAAGGTCCTCTAACATCCAATGCTTCTCAGTTAAGATGAGATACGTGTGAGCTTCGTGAAAGATATTGTTCATTTGAGCTGTAAAGTAAATGCCCTTACCTGAAATGAACTCTTGCTTGTAGGAAGACTCAGAGCTTGGGATTTAACTCATTTCTGAAGTGAAACACACAACATTGTTCTCATCCATTGATCACACTCTGCTTTAGAGCAAGAAGCACGCTCTTGCTTTCGAGATTCTCTAATAAACCAGGAAACGTTAGTGGGCTGAGAACAAAAGAACGGTGTTTCTTACACATACGGACCATATCTAGTCCAACTCTGCTTCGGAAACTGATACAAAGCACTGGTCCTCTAACATACAATGCTTGTCAGTTAAGATGAGAAACGTGTGAGCTTCGTGACCAATGTAATTCATTTGAGCTGAAGTGTGACTGCCCTTCCCTGCAACGAATTCTTGCTTGTAGGAAGACTCAGAGCCTGGGATTTAACTCCATTTATGAAGTGAAACACACAACAAAGTTCTCATCCATTGATCACACACTGCTTTAGAGCAAGAAGCATGCTCTTGCTTTCTAGAGTCTCTAAGACAGCAGGAAACTTGAGTGTGCTGAGAACAAAAGAACAGTGATTCCTACACATAGGGAACATATCTAGTCCAACTCTGCTTCTGAAACTGATATAAAGCACTGGTCCTCTAACATCCAATGCTTGTCAGTTAAGATGAGAAACGTGTGACCTTCCTGAACGATGTAGTTCGTTTGAGCTGAAAAGTGACTGCCCTTACCTGAAACGAAGTCTTGCTTGTAGGAAGACACAGAGCCTGGGATTTAACTCCATTTCTGAAGGGAATCACACAAAACAGTTCTCATCCATGGATCACACTCTGCTTTGGAGCAAGAAGCACGCTCTTGCTTTCTAGAGTCTCTAATACAGCAGGAAACATGAGTGTGCTCAGAAGAAAAAAACCGTGTTTCCTATACCTACGGACCATATCTAGTTCAACTCTGCTTTAAATTGATGCAAAGCAAAGGTCCTCTAACATCCAATGCTTCTCAGTTAAGATGAGATACTTGTGAGCTTCGTGAACGATATTATTCATTTGGGCTGTAAGTAAATGCCCTTACCAGAAACGAAGTCTTGCTTGTAGGAAGACTCAGAGCCAGGGATTTAACTCCATTTCTGATGTGTAACACACAGCAGAGTTCTCATCCATTGTTCACACTCTGCTTTACAGCAAGAAGCACGCTCTTGCTTTCTAGACTCTCTAAGATAGCAGGAAACATGAGTGTGCTGAGAACAAATGAACGGAGTTTCCTACACATACGGATCATATCTAGTCCAACTCTACTTCTGAAACTGATACAAAGCACTGGTCCTCTAACATCCAATGCTTGTCAATTAAGATGAGAAACGTGTGAGCTTCCTGAACGTTGTAGTTTGTTTGAGCTGAAAAGTGACTGCCCTTACCTGAAACGAAGTCTTGCTTGTAGGAAGACACAGAGCCTTGGATTTAACTCCATTTCTGAAGGGAATCACACAACACAGTTCTCATCCATGGATCACACTCTGCTTTGGAGCAAGAAGCACGCTCTTGCTTTCGAGATTCTCTAATACAGCAGGAAACCTGAGTGTGCTCAGAAGAAAAAAATCGTGTTTCCTATACATACAGACCATATCTAGTTAAACTCTGGTAGAAATTGATGAAAAGCAAAGGTCCTCTAACATCCAATGCTTCTCAGTTAAGATGAGATTCGTGTGAGCTTCGTGAACGATACTGTTCATTTGAGCTGCAAAGTAAAAGCCCTTACCTGAAACGAAGTCTTGCTTGTAGGAAGACTCAGAGTAGGGATTTAACTCCATTTCTGAAGTGAAACACACAACAGAGTTCTCATCCATTGATCACACTCTGCTTTAGAGCAAGAAGCACGGTCTTGCTTTCTAGAGTCTCTAATAAACCAGGAAACGTGAGTGTGCTAAGAACCAAAGAACGGTGTTTCTTACACATACGGACCATATCTAGTCCAACTCTGCTTCTGAAACTGATACAAAGCACTGGTCCTCTAACATACAATGCTTGTCAGTTAAGATGAGAAACGTGTGAGCTTCGTGACCAATGTAATTCATTTGAGCTGAAGTGTGACTGCCCTTACCTGTAACGAATTCTTGCTTGTAGGAAGACTCAGAGCCTGGGATTTAACTCCATTTCTGAAGTGAAACACACAACAGAGTTCTCATCCATTGATCACACTCTGCTTTAGAGCAAGAAGTACCCTCTAGCTTTCTAGAGTCTCTAAGACAGCAGGAAAGTTGAGTGTGTTGAGAACAAAAGAACGGTGATTCCTACACATAGGGAACATATCTAGTCCAAATCTGCTTCTGAAACTGATACAAAGCACTGGTCCTCTAACATCCAATGCTTGTCAGATAAGATGAGAAACGTGTGAGCTTCCTGAACGATGTAGTTCGTTTGAGCTGAAAAGTGACTGCCCTTACCTGAAATGAAGTCTTGCTTGTAGGAAGACACAGAGCCTGGGATTTAACTCCATTTCTGAGGGGAATCACACAACACAGTTCGCATGCATGGATCACACTGTGCTTTGGAGCAAGAAGCACGCTCTTGCTTTCCAGAGTCTCTAATACAGCAGGAAACGTGAGTGTGCTCATAAGAAAAAAACCGTGTTTCCTATACCTATGGACCATATCTAGATGAACTCTGCTTGAAATTGATGCAAAGCAAAGGTCCTCTAACATCCAATGCTTCTCAGTTAAGATGAGATACTTGTGAGCTTCGTGAACGATATTGTTCATTTGAACTGTAAGTAACTGCCCTTACCTGAAACGAAGTCTTGCTTGTAGGAAGACTCAGAGCAGGGATTTAACACCATTTCTGAAGTGAAACACACAACAGAGTTCTCATCCATTGATCACACTCTGCTTTAGAGCAAGAAGAACCCTCTAGCTTTCCAGAGTCTCTAAGACAGCAGGAAACTTGAGTGTTCTGAGAACAAATGAACGTTGTTTCCTACACATACGGATCATATCCAGTCAAACTCTGCTTCTGAAACTGACACAAAGCACTGGTCCTCTAACATCCAATGCTTGTCAGTTAAGATGAGAATCGTGTGAGCTTCGTGACCAATGTAATTCGTTTGAGCTGAAAAGTGACTGCGCTTACCTGAAACGAAGTCTTACTTTTAGGAAGACTCAGAGCCTGGGATTTAACTCCATTTCTGAAGTGTAACACACAGCATAGTTCTCATCCAAGGTTCACACTCTGCTTTAGAGCAAGAAGCACGCTCTAACTTTCTAGATTCTCTAAGACAGCAGGAAAATTGAGTGTGCTGAGAACAAATGAACGGGGTTTCCTACACATACGGATCATATCTAGTCCAACTCTGCTTCTGAAACTGATACAAAGCACTGGTCCTCTAACATCCAATGCTTGTCAGTTAAGATGAGAAACGTGTGAGCTTCCTGAACGATGCAGTTCGTTTGAGCTGAAAAGTGCCTGCCCTTACCTGAAACGAAGTCTTGCTTGTAGGAAGACACAGAGCCTGGGATTTAACTCCATTTCTGAAGGGAGTGACACAACACAGTTCTCATCCATGGATCACAATCTGCTTTGGAGCAAGAAGCACGCTCTTGCTTTCTAGATTCTCTAATACAGCAGGAAACGTGAGTGTGCTCAGAAGAAAAGAACCGTGTTTCCTATACATACAGACCATGTCTAGTTCAACTCTGCTTGAAATTGATGCAAAGCAAAGGTCCTCTAAAATCCAATGCTTCTCAGTTAAGATGAGAAACGTGTGAGCTTCCTGAATGATGTAGTTCCTTTGAGCTGAAAAGTGACTGCCCTTACCTGAAACGAAGTCTTGCTTGTAGGAAGACACATAGCCTGGGATTTAACTCCATTTCTGAAGGGAATCACATAACACTGTTCTAATCCATGGAACACACTCTGCTTTAATGCAAGAAGCACGCTCTAGCTTTCTAGAGTCTCTAAGACAGCAGGAAAATTGAATGTGCTGAGAAAAAATGAACGGGATATCCTACTCATATGGATCATATCTAGTCCAACTCTGCTTCTGAAACTGATACAAAGCACTGGTCCTCTAACATCCAATGCTTGTTAGTTAAGATGAGAAACGTGTGAGCTTCTTGAACGATGTAGATAGTTTGAGCTGAAAAGCGACTGCCCTAACTTGAAACACGAAGTCTTGCTTGTAGGAAGACACAGAGCCTGGGATTTAACTCCATTTCTGAAGGGAATCACAAAACACAGTTCGCATGCATGGATCACACTGTGCTTTGGAGCAAGAAGCACGCTCTTGCTTTCTAGAGTCTCTAATACAGCAGGAAACGTGAGTGTGCTCATAAGAAAAAAACCATGTTCCCTATACCTATGGACCATATCTAGATCAACTCTGCTTGAAATTGATGCAAAGCAAAGGTCCTCTAACATCCAATGCTTCTCAGTTAAGATGAGATACTTGTGAGCTTCGTGAACGATATTGTTCATTTGAGCTGTAAGTAAATGCCCTTACCTGAAACGAAGTCTTGCTTATATGAAGACTCAGAGCCAGGGAATTAACGCCATTTCTGAAGTGTAACACACAGCAGAGTTCTCATCCATTGTTCACACTCTGCTTTACAGCAAGAAGCAAGCTCTTGCTTTCTAGACTCTCTAAGACAGCAGGAAACATGAGTGTGATGAGAACAAATGAACGGAGTTTCCTACACGTACGGATCATATCTGGTCCAACTCTGCTTCTGAAACTGAAACAAAGCACTTGTCCTCTAACATCCAATGCTTGTCAGTTAAGATGAGAAACGTGTGAGCTTCCTGAACGATGTAGTTCGTTTGAGCTGAAAAGTGACTGCCCTTACCTGAAACGAAGTCCTGCTTGTAGGAAGACACAGAGCCTGGGATTTAACTCCATTTCTGAAGGGAATCACACAACACAGTTCTCATCCATGGATCACACTCTGCTTTGGAGAAAGAAGCACGCTCTTGCTTTCTAGAGTCTCTAAAACAGCAGGAAACGTGAGTGTGCTCAGAAGAAAAGAACCGTGTTTCCTATACATACAGACCATATCTAGTTAAACTCTGCTTGAAATTGATGCAAAGCAAAGGTCCTCTAACATCCAATGCTTCTCAGTTAAGATGAGATACGTGTGAGCTTCGTGAAAGATATTGTTCATTTGAGCTGTAAAGTAAATGCCCTTACCTGAAACGAAGTCTTGCTTGTAGGAATACTCAGAGCAGGGATTTAACTCCATTTCTGAAGTGAAACACACAACAGAATTCTCATCCATTGATCACACTCTGCTTTAGAGCAAGAAGTACCCTCTAGCTTTCTAGAGTCTCTAAGACAGCAGGAAATTTGAGTGTGCTGAGAAAAAATGAACGGTGTTTCCTACACATACGCATCATATCCAGTCAAATTCTGCTTCTGAAACTGACACAAAGCACTGGTCCTCTAACATCCAATGCTTGTCAGTTAAGATGAGAAACGTGTGAGCTTCATGATCGATGTAGTTTGTTTGAGCTGAAAAGTGACTGCCCTTACCTGAAAAGAAGTCTTGCTTGTAGGAAGACTCAGAGCTTGGGATTTAACTCTTTCTGAAGTGAAACACACAACATTGTTCTCATCCATTGATCACACTCTGCTTTAGAGCAAGAAGCACGCTCTTGCTTTCGAGATTCTGTAATAAACAAGGAAACGTTAGTGTGCTGAGAACAAAAGAACGGTGTTTCTTACACATACAGACCATATCTAGTCCAACTCTGCTTCTGAAACTGATACAAAGCACTGGTCCTCTAACATACAATGCTTGACAGTTAAGATGAGAAACGTGTGAGCTTCGTGACCAATGTAATTCATTTGAGCTGAAGTGTGACTGCCCTTACCTGCAACGAATTCTTGCTCTTAGGAAGACTCAGAGCCTGGGATTTAACTCCATTTATGAAGTGAAACACACAACAAAGTTCTCATCCATTGATCACACACTGCTTTAGAGCAAGAAGCACGCTCTAGCTTTCTAGAGTCTCTAAGACAGCAGGAAAATTGAATGTGCTGAGAAAAAATGAACGGGATTTCCTACACATACGGATCATATCTAGTCCAACTCTGCTTCTGAAACTGATACAAAGCACTGGTCCTCTAACATCCAATGCTTGTTAGTTAAGATGAGAAACGTGTGAGCTTCTTGAACGATGTAGATCGTTTGAGCTGAAAAGCGATTGCCCTAACCTGAAACACGAAGTCTTGCTTGTAGGAAGACACAGAGCCTGGGATTTAACTCCATTTCTGAAGGGAATCACAAAACACAGTTCGCATGCATGGATCACACTGTGCTTTGGAGCAAGAAGCACGCTCTTGCTTTCTAGAGTCTCTAATACAGCAGGAAACGTGAGTGTGCTCATAAGAAAAAAACCATGTTCCCTATACCTATGGACCATATCTAGATCAACTCTGCTTGAAATTGATGCAAAGCAAAGGTCCTCTAACATCCAATGCTTCTCAGTTAAGATGAGATACTTGTGAGCTTCGTGAACGATATTGTTCATTTGAGCTGTAAGTAAATGCCCTTACCTGAAACGAAGTCTTGCTTGTAGGAAGATTCAGAGCCAGGGAATTAACGCCATTTCAGAAGTGTAACACACAGCAGAGTTCTCATCCATTGTTTGCAATCTGCTTTACAGCAAGAAGCAAGCTCTTGCTTTCTAGACTCTCTAAGACAGCAGGAAACATGAGTGTGATGAGAACAAATGAACGGAGTTTCCTACACGTACGGATCATATCTGGTCCAACTCTGCTTCTGAAACTGAAACAAAGCACTTGTCCTCTAACATCCAATGCTTGTCAGTTAAGATGAGAAACGTGTGAGCTTCTTGAACGATGTAGTTCGTTTGAGCGGAAAAGTGACTGCCCTTACCTGAAACGAAGTCTTGCTTGTTGTAAGACACAGAGCCTGGGATTTAACTCCATTTCTGAAGGGAATCACACAACACAGTTCTCATCCATGGATCACACTCTGCTTTGGAGAAAGAAGCACGCTCTTGCTTTCTAGAGTCTCTAATACAGCAGGAAACGTGAGTGTGCTCAGAAGAAAAGAACCGTGTTTCCTATACATACAGACCATATCTAGTTAAACTCTGCTTGAAATTGATGCAAAGCAAAGGTCCTCTAACATCCAATGCTTCTCAGTTAAGATGAGATACGTGTGAGCTTCGTGAAAGATATTGTTCATTTGAGCTGTAAAGTAAATGTCCTTACCTGAAACGAAGTCTTGCTTGTAGGAAGACTCAGAGCAGGGATTTAACTCCATTTCTGAAGTGAAACACACAACAGAGTTCTCATCCATTGATCACACTCTGCTTTTGAGCAAGAAGTACCCTCTAGCTTTCTAGAGTCTCTAAGACAGCAGGAAATTTGAGTGTGCTGAGAAAAAATGAACGGTGTTTCCTACACATACAGATCATATCCAGTCAAATTCTGCTTCTGAAACTGACACAAAGCACTGGTCCTCTAACATCCAATGCTTGTCAGTTAAGATGAGAAACGTGTGAGCTTCATGATCGATGTAGTTTTTTTGAGCTGAAAAGTGACTGCCCTTACCTGAAAAGAAGTCTTGCTTGTAGGAAGACTCAGAGCTTGGGATTTAACTCTTTTTGAAGTGAAACACACAACATTGTTCTCATCCATTGATCACACTCTGCTTTAGAGCAAGAAGCACGCTCTTGCTTTCGAGATTCTGTAATAAACAAGGAAACGTTAGTGTGCTGAGAACAAAAGAACGGTGTTTCTTACACATACAGACCATATCTAGTCCAACTCTGCTTCTGAAACTGATACAAAGCACTGGTCCTCTAACATACAATGCTTGTCAGTTAAGATGAGAAACGTGTGAGCTTCGTGACCAATGTAATTCATTTGAGCTGAAGTGTGACTGCCCTTACCTGCAACGAATTCTTGCTCTTAGGAAGACTCAGAGCCTGGGATTTAACTCCATTTATGAAGTGAAACACACAACAAAGTTCTCATCCATTGATCACACTCTGCTTTAGAGCAAGAAGTACCCTCTAGCTTTCTAGAGTCTCTAAGACAGCAGGAAACGTGAGTGTGCTCAGAAGAAAAAAACCGTGTTTCCTATACCTATGGACCATATCTACTTCAACTCTGCTTGAAATTGATGCGAAGCAAAGTCCTCTAACATCCAATGCTTCTCAGTTAAGATGAGATACTTGTGAGCTTCGTGAACGATATTATTGATTTGAGCTGTAAGTAAATGCCCTTACCTGAAACGAAGTCTTGCTTGTAGGAAGACTCAGAGCCAGGGATTTAACTCCATTTCTGATGTGTAACACACAGCAGAGTTCTCATCCATTGTTCACACTCTGCTTTACAGCAAGAAGCACGCTCTTGCTTTCTAGACTCTCTAAGATAGCAGGAAACATGAGTGTGCTGAGAACAAATGAACGGAGTTTCCTACACATACGGATCATATCTAGTCCAACTCTACTTCTGAAACTGATACAAAGCACTGGTCCTCTAACATCCAATGCTTGTCAATTAAGATGAGAAACGTGTGAGCTTCCTGAACGTTGTAATTTGTTTGAGCTGAAAAGTGACTGCCCTTACCTGAAACGAAGTCTTGCTTGTAGGAAGACACAGAGCCTTGGATTTAACTCCATTTCTGAAGGGAATCACACAACACAGTTCTCATCCATGGATCACACTCTGCTTTGGAGCAAGAAGCACGCTCTTGCTATCGAGATTCTCTAATACAGCAGGAAACCTGAGTGTGCTCAGAAGAAAAGAACCGTGTTTCCTATACATACAGACCATATCTAGTTCAACTCTGGTTGAAATTGATGAAAAGCAAAGGTCCTCTAACATCCAATGCTTCTCAGTTAAGATGAGATACGTGTGAGCTTCGTGAACGATACTGTTCATTTGAGCTGCAATGTAAAAGCCCTTACCTGAAACGAAGTCTTGCTTGTAGGAAGACTCAGAGTAGGGATTTAACTCCATTTCTGAAGTGAAACAAACAACAGAGTTCTCATCCATTGATCACACTCTGCTTTAGAGCAAGAAGTACCCTCTAGCTTTCTAGAGTCTCTAAGACAGCAGGAAACTTGAGTGTGCTGAGAACAAATGAACGTTGTTTCCTACACATACGGATCATATCCAGTCAAACTCTGCTTCTGAAACTGACACAAAGCACTGGTCCTCTAACATCCAATGCTTGTCAGTTAAGATGAGAAACGTGTGAGCTTCGTGATCGATGTAGTTTGTTTGAGCTGAAAAGTGACTGCTCTTCCCTGAAACGACGTCTTGATTGTAGGAAGACTCAGAGCTTGGGATTTAACTCCATTTCTGAAGTGAAACACACAACAGAGTTCTCATCCATTGATCACACTCTGCTTTAGAGCAAGAAGCACGGTCTTGCTTTCTAGATTCTCTAAGACAGCAGGAAAATTGAGTGTGCTGAGAACAAATGAACGGGGTTTCCTACACATACGGATCATATCTAGTCCAACTCTGCTTCTGAAACTGATACAAAGCACTGGTCCTCTAACATCCAATGCTTGTCAGTTAAGATGAGAAACGTGTGAGCTTCCTGAACGATGCAGTTCGTTTGAGCTGAAAAGTGACTGCCCTTACCAGAAACGAAGTCTTGCTTGTAGGAAGACACAGAGCCTGGGATTTAACTCCATTTCTGAAGGGAGTGACACAACACAGTTCTCATCCATGGATCACACTCTGCTTTGGAGCAAGAAGCACGCTCTTGCTTTCTAGATTCTCTAATACACCAGGAAACGTGAGTGTGCTCAAAAGAAAAGAACCGTGTTTCCTATACATACAGACCATGTCTAGTTCAACTCTGCTTGAAATTGATGCAAAGCAAAGGTCCTCTAACATCCAATGCTTCTCAGTTAAGATGAGAAACTTGTGAGCTTTGTGAACGATATTGTTCGTTTGAGCTGTAAGTAAATGCCCTTACCTGAAATGAAGTCTTGCTTGTAGGAACACTCAGAGCCTTTGATTTAACTCCATTTCTGAAGGGAAACACACAGAATCGTTCTCATCCATGGATCACACTCTGCTTTAGAGCAAGAGGCACGCTCTTGCTTTCTATAGTCTCTGAGACAGCAGGAAACATGAGTGTGATGAGAACAAAAGAACGGTGTTTCCGACACATACGGACCATATCTAGTCCAACTCTGCTTCTGAAACTGAAACAAACTACAGGTCCTCTAACATCCAATGCTTGTCAGTTAAGATGAGAAACGTGTGAGCTTCCTGAACGATGTAGTTCCTTTGAGCTGAAAAGTGACTGCCCTTACCTGAAATGAAGTCTTGCTTGTAGGAAGACACATAGCCTGGGATTTAACTCCATTTCTGAAGGGAATCACATAACACTGTTCTAATCCATGGAACACACTCTGCTTTAAAGCAAGAAGCACGCTCTAGCTTTCTAGAGTCTCTAAGACAGCAGGAAAATTGAATGTGCTGAGAAAAAATGAACGGGATTTCCTACACATACGGATCATATCTAGTCCAACTCTGCTTCTGAAACTGATACAAAGCACTGGTCCTCTAACATCCAATGCTTGTTAGTTAAGATGAGAAACGTGTGAGCTTCTTGAACGATGTAGATAGTTTGAGCTGAAAAGCGACTGCCCTAACCTGAAACACGAAGTCTTGCTTGTAGGAAGACACAGAGCCTGGGATTTAACTCCATTTCTGAAGGGAATCACAAAACACAGTTCGCATGCATGGATCACACTGTGCTTTGGAGCAAGAAGCACGCTCTTGCTTTCTAGAGTCTCTAATACAGCAGGAAACGTGAGTGTGCTCATAAGAAAAAAACCATGTTCCCTATACCTATGGACCATATCTAGATCAACTCTGCTTGAAATTGATGCAAAGCAAAGGTCCTCTAACATCCAATGCTTCTCAGTTAAGATGAGATACTTGTGAGCTTCGTGAACGATATTGTTCATTTGAGCTGTAAGTAAATGCCCTTACCTGAAACGAAGTCTTGCTTGTAGGAAGATTCAGAGCCAGGGAATTAACGCCATTTCAGAAGTGTAACACACAGCAGAGTTCTCATCCATTGTTCACAATCTGCTTTACAGCAAGAAGCAAGCTCTTGCTTTCCAGACTCTCTAAGACAGCAGGAAACATGAGTGTGATGAGAACAAATGAACGGAGTTTCCTACACGTACGGATCATATCTGGTCCAACTCTGCTTCTGAAACTGAAACAAAGCACTTGTCCTCTAACATCCAATGCTTGTCATTTAAGATGAGAAACGTGTGAGCTTCTTGAACGATGTAGTTCGTTTGAGCTGAAAAGTGACTGCCCTTACCTGAAACGAAGTCTTGCTTGTAGTAAGACACAGAGCCTGGGATTTAACTCCATTTCTGAAGGGAATCACACAACACAGTTCTCATCCATGGATCACACTCTGCTTTGGAGAAAGAAGCATGCTCTTGCTTTCTAGAGTCTCTAATACAGCAGGAAACGTGAGTGTGCTCAGAAGAAAAGAACCGTGTTTCCTATACATACAGACCATATCTAGTTAAACTCTGCTTGAAATTGATGCAAAGCAAAGGTCCTCTAACATCCAATGCTTCTCAGTTAAGATGAGATACGTGTGAGCTTCGTGAAAGATATTGTTCATTTGAGCTGTAAAGTAAATGCCCTTACCTGAAACGAAGTCTTGCTTGTAGGAAGACTCAGAGCAGGGATTTAACTCCATTTCTGAAGTGAAACACACAACAGAGTTCTCATCCATTGATCACACTCTGCTTTTGAGCAAGAAGTACCCTCTAGCTTTCTAGAGTCTCTAAGACAGCAGGAAATTTGAGTGTGCTGAGAAAAAATGAACGGTGTTTCCTACACATACAGATCATATCCAGTCAAATTCTGCTTCTGAAACTGACACAAAGCACTGGTCCTCTAACATCCAATGCTTGTCAGTTAAGATGAGAAACGTGTGAGCTTCGTGACCAATGTAATTCATTTGAGCTGAAGTGTGACTGCCCTTACCTGCAACGAATTCTTGCTCTTAGGAAGACTCAGAGCCTGGGATTTAACTCCATTTATGAAGTGAAACACACAACAAAGTTCTCATCCATTGATCACACACTGCTTTAGAGCAAGAAGCATGCTCTAGCTTTCTAGATTCTCTAAGACAGCAGGAAACTTGAGTGTGCTGAGAACAAATGAACGTTGTTTCCTACACATACGGATCATATCCAGTCAAACTCTGCTTCTGAAACTGATACAAAGCACTGGTCCTCTAACATCCAATGCTTGTCAGTTAAGATAAGAAACGTGTGAGCTTCCTGAACGATGTAGTTCGTTTGAGCTGAAAAGTGACTGCCCTTACCTGCAACGAAGTCTTGCTTGTAGGAAGACACAGAGCCTGGGATTTAACTCCATTTCTGAAGGGAATCACAAAACACAGTTCGCATGCATGGATCACACTGTGCTTTGGAGCAAGAAGCACGCTCTTTCTTTCTAGAGTCTCTAATACAGCAGGAAACGTGAGTGTGCTCATAAGAAAAAAACCATGTTCCCTATACCTATGGACCATATCTAGATCAACTCTGCTTGAAATTGATGCAAAGCAAAGGTCCTCTAACATCCAATGCTTCTCAGTTAAGATGAGATACTTGTGAGCTTCGTGAACGATATTGTTCATTTGAGCTGTAAGTAAATGCCCTTACCTGAAACGAAGTCTTGCTTGTAGGAAGATTCAGAGCCAGGGAATTAACGCCATTTCAGAAGTGTAACACACAGCAGAGTTCTCATCCATTGTTCACAATCTGCTTTACAGCAAGAAGCAAGCTCTTGCTTTCTAGACTCTCTAAGACAGCAGGAAACATGAGTGTGATGAGAACAAATGAACGGAGTTTCCTACACGTACGGATCATATCTGGTCCAACTCTGCTTCTGAAACTGAAACAAAGCACTTGTCCTCTAACATCCAATGCTTGTCAGTTAAGATGAGAAACGTGTGAGCTTCTTGAACGATGTAGTTCGTTTGAGCGGAAAAGTGACTGCCCTTACCTGAAACGAAGTCTTGCTTGTAGTAAGACACAGAGCCTGGGATTTAACTCCATTTCTGAAGGGAATCACACAACACAGTTCTCATCCATGGATCACACTCTGCTTTGGAGAAAGAAGCATGCTCTTGCTTTCTAGAGTCTCTAATACAGCAGGAAACGTGAGTGTGCTCAGAAGAAAAGAACCGTGTTTCCTATACATACAGACCATATCTAGTTAAACTCTGCTTGAAATTGATGGAAAGCAAAGGTCCTCTAACATCCAATGCTTCTCAGTTAAGATGAGATACGTGTGAGCTTCGTGAAAGATATTGTTCATTTGAGCTGTAAAGTAAATGCCCTTACCTGAAACGAAGTCTTGCTTGTAGGAAGACTCAGAGCAGGGATTTAACTCCATTTCTGAAGTGAAACACACAACAGAGTTCTCATCCATTGATCACACTCTGCTTTTGAGCAAGAAGTACCCTCTAGCTTTCTAGAGTCTCTAAGACAGCAGGAAATTTGAGTGTGCTGAGAAAAAATGAACGGTGTTTCCTACACATACAGATCATATCCAGTCAAATTCTGCTTCTGAAACTGACACAAAGCACTGGTCCTCTAACATCCAATGCTTGTCAGTTAAGATGAGAAACGTGTGAGCTTCATGATCGATGTAGTTTGTTTGAGCTGAAAAGTGACTGCCCTTACCTGAAAAGAAGTCTTGCTTGTAGGAAGACTCAGAGCTTGGGATTTAACTCTTTTTGAAGTGAAACACACAACATTGTTCTCATCCATTGATCACACTCTGCTTTAGAGCAAGAAGCACGCTCTTGCTTTCGAGATTCTGTAATAAACAAGGAAACGTTAGTGTGCTGAGAACAAAAGAACGGTGTTTCTTACACATACAGACCATATCTAGTCCAACTCTGCTTCTGAAACTGATACAAAGCACTGGTCCTCTAACATACAATGCTTGTCAGTTAAGATGAGAAACGTGTGAGCTTCGTGACCAATGTAATTCATTTGAGCTGAAGTGTGACTGCCCTTACCTGCAACGAATTCTTGCTCTTAGGAAGACTCAGAGCCTGGGATTTAACTCCATTTATGAAGTGAAACACACAACAAAGTTCTCATCCATTGATCACACACTGTTTTAGAGCAAGAAGCATGCTCTAGCTTTCTAGATTCTCTAAGACAGCAGGAAACTTGAGTGTGCTGAGAACAAATGAACGTTGTTTCCTACACATACGGATCATATCCAGTCAAACTCTGCTTCTGAAACTGATACAAAGCACTGGTCCTCTAACATCCAATGCTTGTCAGTTAAGATAAGAAACGTGTGAGCTTCCTGAACGATGTAGTTTGTTTGAGCTGAAAAGTGACTGCCCTTACCTGCAACGAAGTCTTGCTTGTAGGAAGACACAGAGCCTGGGATTTAACTCCATTTCTGAAGGGAATCACACAACACAGTTCGCATGCATAGATAACACTGTGCTTTGGAGCAAGAAGCACGCTCTTTCTTTCTAGAGTCTCTAATACAGCAGGAAACGTGAGTGTGCTCATAAGAAAAAAACCGTGTTTCCTATACCTATGGACCATATCTAGTTCAACTCTGCTTGAAATTGATGCGAAGCAAAGTCCTCTAACATCCAATGCTTCTCAGTTAAGATGAGATACTTGTGAGCTTCGTGAACGATATTATTCATTTGAGCTGTAAGTAAATGAATGCCCTTACCTGAAACGAAGTCTTGCTTGTAGGAAGACTCAGAGCCAGGGATTTAACTCCATTTCTGATGTGTAACACACGGCAGAGTTCTCATCCATTGTTCACACTCTGCTTTACAGCAAGAAGCACGCTCTTGCTTTCTAGACTCTCTAAGATAGCAGGAAACATGAGTGTGCTGAGAACAAATGAACGGAGTTTCCTACACATACGGATCATATCTAGTCCAACTCTACTTCTGAAACTGATACAAAGCACTGGTCCTCTAACATCCAATGCTTGTCAATTAAGATGAGAAACGTGTGAGCTTCCTGAACGTTGTAGTTTGTTTGAGCTGAAAAGTGACTGCCCTTACCTGAAACGAAGTCTTGCTTGTAGGAAGACACAGAGCCTTGGATTTAACTCCATTTCTGAAGGGAATCACACAACACAGTTCTCATCCATGGATCACACTCTGCTTTGGAGCAAGAAGCAAGCTCTTTCTTTCGAGATTCTCTAATACAGCAGGAAACCTGAGTGTGCTCAGAAGAAAAGAACCGTGTTTCCTATACATACAGACCATATCTAGTTCAACTCTGCTTGAAATTGATGAAAAGCAAAGGTCCTCTAACATCCAATGCTTCTCAGTTAAGATGAAATACGTGTGAGCTTCGTGAACGATACTGTTCATTTGAGCTGCAAAGTAAAAGCCCTTACCTGAAACGAAGTCTTGCTTGTAGGAAGACTCAGAGTAGGGATTTAACTCCATTTCTGAAGTGAAACACACAACAGAGTTCTCATCCATTGATCACACTCTGCTTTAGAGCAAGAAGTACCCTCTAGCTTTCTAGAGTCTCTAAGACAGCAGGAAACTTGAGTGTGCTGAGAACAAATGAACGTTGTTTCCTACACATACGGATCATATCCAGTCAAACTCTGCTTCTGAAACTGACACAAAGCACTGGTCCTCTAACATCCAATGCTTGTCAGTTAAGATGAGAAACGTGTGAGCTTCGTGATCGATGTAGTTTGTTTGAGCTGAAAAGTGACTGCTCTTCCCTGAAACGAACTCTTGCTTGTAGGAAGACTCAGAGCTTGGGATTTAACTCCATTTCTGAAGTGAAACACACAACAGAGTTCTCATCCATTGATCACACTCTGCTTTAGAGCAAGAAGCACGGTCTTGCTTTCTAGAGTCTCTAATAAACCAGGAAACGTGAGTGTGCTAAGAACCAAAGAACTGTGTTTCTTACAAATACGGACCATATCTAGTCCAACTCTGCTTCTGAAACTGATACAAAGCACTGGTCCTCTAACATACAATGCTTGTCAGTTAAGATGAGAAACGTGTGAGCTTCGTGACCAATGTAATTCATTTGAGCTGAAGTGTGACTGCCCTTACCTGTAACGAATTCTTGCTTGTAGGAAGACTCAGAGCCTGGGATTTAACTCCATTTCTGAAGTGAAACACACAACAGAGTTCTCATCCATTGATCACACTCTGCTTTAGAGCAAGAAGTACCCTCTAGCTTTCTAGAGTCTAAGACAGCAGGAAAGTTGAGTGTGCTGAGAACAAAAGAACGGTGATTCCTACACATAGGGAACATATCTAGTCCATATCTGCTTCTGAAACTGATACAAAGCACTGGTCCTCTAACATCCAATGCTTGTCAGTTAAGATGAGAAACGTGTGAGCTTCCTGAACGATGTAGTTCGTTTGAGCTGAAAAGTGACTGCCCTTACCTGAAACGAAGTCTTGCTTGTAGGAAGACACAGAGCCTGGGATTTAACTCCATTTCTGAGGGGAATCACACAACACAGTTCGCATGCATGGATCACACTGTGCTTTGCAGCAAGAAGCACGCTCTTGCTTTCCAGAGTCTCTAATACAACAGGAAACGTGAGTGTGCTCATAAGAAAAAAACCGTGTTTCCTATACCTATGGACCATATCTAGATCAACTCTGCTTGAAATTGATGCAAAGCAATGGTCCTCTAACATCCAATGCTTCTCAGTTAAGATGAGATACTTGTGAGCTTCGTGAACGATATTGTTCATTTGAACTGTAAGTAAATGCCCTTACCTGAAACGAAGTCTTGCTTGTAGGAAGACTCAGAGCAGGGATTTAACACCATTTCTGAAGTGAAACACACAACAGAGTTCTCATCCATGGATCACACTCTGCTTTAGCGCAAGAAGAACCCTCTAGCTTTCCAGAGTCTCTAAGACAGCAGGAAACTTGAGTGTTCTGAGAACAAATGAACGTTGTTTCCTACACATACGGATCATATCCAGTCAAACTCTGTTTCTGAAACTGACACAAAGCACTGGTCCTCTAACATCCAATGCTTGTCAGTTAAGATGAGAATCGTGTGAGCTTCGTGACCAATGTAATTCGTTTGAGCTGAAAAGTGACTGCGCTTACCTGAAACGAAGTCTTACTTTTAGGAAGACTCAGAGCCTGGGATTTAACTCCATTTCTGAAGTGTAACACACAGCATAGTTCTCATCCAAGGTTCACACTCTGCTTTAGAGCAAGAAGCACGCTCTAACTTTCTAGATTCTCTAAGACAGCAGGAAAATTGAGTGTGCTGAGAACAAATGAACGGGGTTTCCTACACATACGGATCATATCTAGTCCAACTCTGCTTCTGAAACTGATACAAAGCACTGGTCCTCTAACATCCAATGCTTGTCAGTTAAGATGAGAAACGTGTGAGCTTCCTGAACGATGCAGTTCGTTTGAGCTGAAAAGTGACTGCCTTTACCTGAAACGAAGTCTTGCTTGTAGGAAGACACAGAGCCTGGGATTTAACTCCATTTCTGAAGGGAGTGACACAACACAGTTCTCATCCATGGATCACACTCTGCTTTGGAGCAAGAAGCACGCTCTTGCTTTCTAGATTCTCTAATACAGCAGGAAACATGAGTGTGCTCAGAAGAAAAGAACCGTGTTTCCTATACATACAGACCATGTCTAGTTCAACTCTGCTTGAAATTGATGCAAACAAAGGTCCTCTAACATCCAATGCTTCTCAGTTAAGATGAGAAACTTGTGAGCTTTGTGAACGATATTGTTTGTTTGAGCTGTAAGTAAATGCCCTTACCTGAAATGAAGTCTTGCTTGTAGGAACACTCAGAGCCTTTGATTTAACTCCATTTCTGAAGGGAAACACACAGAATCGTTCTCATCCATGGATCACACTCTGCTTTAGAGCAAGAGGCACGCTCTTGCTTTCTATAGTCTCTGAGACAGCAGGAAACATGAGTGTCATTAGAACAAAAGAACGGTGTTTCCGACACATACGGACCATATCTAGTCCAACTCTGCTTCTGAAACTGAAACAAACTACAGGTCCTCTAACATCCAATGCTTGTCAGTTAAGATGAGAAACGTGTGAGCTTCCTGAACGATGTAGTTCCTTTGAGCTGAAAAGTGACTGCGCTTACCTGAATCGAAGTCTTGCTTTTAGGAAGACTCAGAGCCTGGGATTTAACTCCATTTCTGAAGGGAAACACACAACAGAGTTCTCATCCATTGATCAAACTCTGCTTTAGAGCAAGAAGCACGCTCTTGCTTTCTAGAGTCTCTAATACAGCAGGAAACATGAGTGTGCTGAGAACAAAAGAATGGAGTTTCTTACACATACAGACCATATCTAGTCCAACTATGCTTCTGAAACTGATACAAAGCACTGGTCCTCTAACATCCAATGCTTCTCAGTTAAGATGAGAAACGTGTGAGCTTCGTGACCGATGTAATTCGTTTGAGCTGAAAAGTGACTGCCCTTACGTGAAACAAAGTCTTCCTTGTAGGAAGACTCAGATCCTGGGATTTAACTGAATTTCTGAAGTGAAACACACAAGAGAGTTCTCATACATTGATCACACTCTGCTTTAGAGCAAGAAGCACGCTCTTGCTTTCTAGAGTCTCTAATACAGCAGGAAATGTGAGTGTGCTGAGAACAAAAGAACAGTGTTTCTTACACTTACAGACCATATCTAGTCCAACTCTGCTTCTGAAACTGATACAAAGCACTGGTCCTCTAACATCCGATGCTTGTCAGTTAAGATGAGAAACGTGTGAGCTTTGTGATCGATGTAGTTTTTTTGAGCTGAAAAGTGACTGCCCTTACCGGAAATGAACTCTTGCATGTAGGAAGACTCAGAGCCTGGGATTTAACTCCATTTCTGAAATGAAACACACAACACAGTTTTCATCCATTGATCACACTCAGCTTTAGAGCAAGAAGCACGCTCTTGCATTCCAGAGTCTCTAATACAACAGGAAACCTGGTGTGTGCAGAAGAAAAGAACCGTGTTTCCTATACATAGTGACCATATCTAGTTCAACTCTGCTTGAAATTGATACAAAGCAAAGGTCCTCTAACATCCAATGCTTCTCTGTTAAGATGAGAAACGTGTGAGCTTCGTGAACAATGTAGTTCGTTTGAGCTGAAAAGTAACTTCCCTTACCTGAAACGAAGTCTTGCTTATAGGAAGACTCAGAGCCTGGGATTTAACTCCATTTCTGAAGGGAAACACACAACAGAGTTCTCATCCATTGATCAAAGTCTGCTTTAGAGCACGAAGCACGCTCTTGCTTTCTAGAGTCTCTAATACAGCAGGAAACATGAGTGTGATGAGAACAAAAGAACGGTGTTTCTTACACATACGGACCATATCTAGTCCAACTATGCTTCTGACACTGATACAAAGCACAGGTCCTCTAACATCCAATGCTTGTCAGTTAAGATGAGAAACGTGTGAGCTTCGTGACCAATGTAATTCGTTTGAGCTGAAAAGTGACTGCCCTTACCTGAAAGGAAGTCTTGCTTGTAGGAAGACTCAGATCCTGGGATTTAACTCCATTTCTGAAGGGAATCACATAACACAGTTCTCATCCATGGATCACACTCTGCTTTAGAGCAAGAAGCACGCTCTAGCTTTCTTGAGTCTCTAAGACAGCAGGAAACTTGAGTGTGCTGAGATCAAATGAACGGTGTTTCCTACACATACAGATCATATCTAGTCCAACTCTGCTTCTGAAACTGATACAAAGCACTGATCCTCTAACATCCAATGCTTTTCAGTTAAGATGAGAATCATGTGAGCTTTGTGGTCGATGTAGTTTTTTTGAGCTGAAAATGACTGCCCTTACCTGAAACGAAGTCTTACTTGTAGGAAGACTCAGAGCCCGGGATTTAACTCCATTTCTGAAGTGAAACACACAGCAGAGTTCTCATCCATTGTTCACACTCTGCTTTGGAGCTAGAAGCACGCTCTTGCTTTCTAGACTCTCTAAGACAGCAGGAAACATGAGTGTGATGAGAACAAAAGAATGGTGTTTCCTAAACACACGGACCGTATATAGTCCAACTCTGCTTCTGAAACTGAAACAAACCAAAGGTCCATTAACATCCAATGCTTGTCAGTTAAGATGCGAATCGTGTTAGCTTCGTGACCGATGTAATTCTTTGGGCTGAAAAGTGACTGCCCTTACGTGAAACAAAGTCTTGCTTGTAGGAAGACTCAGAGCCTGGGATTTAACTGCATTTCACAAGTGAAACACACAACAGAGTTCTCATCCATTGATCACACTCTGCTTTACAGCAAGAAGCACGCTCTTGCTTTCTAGACGATCTAAGACAGCAGGAAATATGAGTGTGATGAGAACAAAAGAACGGTGTTTCCTACACATACGGACCATATCTAATCCAAATCTGCTTCTGAAACTGAAACAAACCACAGGTCCTCTAACATCCAATTCTTGTCAGTTAAGATGAGAAACGTGTGAGCTTCGTGAATGATGCAGTTCGTTTGAGCTGTAATGTAAATTCCCATACCTGAAAAGAAGTCTTGCTTGTAGGAAGACTCAGAGCCTGGGATTCAACTCCATTTCTGAAGTGAAACACACAACACAGGTCTCAACAATGATCACAATCTGCTTTAGAGCAAGAAGCACGCTCTTGCATTCTAGAGCCTCTAATACAGCAGGAAATGTGAGTGTGTTGAGAACAAAAGAACAGTGTATCTTACACATACGGACCATATCTAGTCCAACTCTGCTTCTGAATCTGAAACAAACCAAAGGTCCTCTAACATCCAATGCTTCTCAGTTAAGATGAGAAACGTGTGAGCTTCGTGACCGATGTAATTCGTTTGAGCTGAAAAGTGACTGCCCTTACGTGAAACAAAGTCTTCCTTGTAGGAAGACTCAGATCCTGGGATTTAACTGAATTTCTGAAGTGAAACACACAAGAGAGTTCTCATACATTGATCACACTCTGCTTTAGAGCAAGAAGCACGCTCTTGCTTTCTAGAGTCTCTAATACAGCAGGAAATGTGAGTGTGCTGAGAACAAAAGAACAGTGTTTCTTACACTTACAGACCATATCTAGTCCAACTCTGCTTCTGAAACTGATACAAAGCACTGGTCCTCTAACATCCGATGCTTGTCAGTTAAGATGAGAAACGTGTGAGCTTTGTGATCGATGTAGTTTTTTTGAGCTGAAAAGTGACTGCCCTTACCGGAAATGAACTCTTGCATGTAGGAAGACTCAGAGCCTGGGATTTAACTCCATTTCTGAAATGAAACACACAACACAGTTTTCATCCATTGATCACACTCAGCTTTAGAGCAAGAAGCACGCTCTTGCATTCCAGAGTCTCTAATACAACAGGAAACCTGGTGTGTGCAGAAGAAAAGAACCGTGTTTCCTATACATAGTGACCATATCTAGTTCAACTCTGCTTGAAATTGATACAAAGCAAAGGTCCTCTAACATCCAATGCTTCTCTGTTAAGATGAGAAACGTGTGAGCTTCGTGAACGATGTAGTTCGTTTGAGCTGAAAAGTAACTTCCCTTACCTGAAACGAAGTCTTGCTTATAGGAATACTCAGAGCCTGGGATTTAACTCCATTTCTGAAGGGAAACACACAACAGAGTTCTCATCCATTGATCAAAGTCTGCTTTAGAGCACGAAGCACGCTCTTGCTTTCTAGAGTCTCTAATACAGCAGGAAACATGAGTGTGATGAGAACAAAAGAACGGTGTTTCTTACACATACGGACCATATCTAGTCCAACTATGCTTCTGAAACTGATACAAAGCACTGGTCCTCTAACATCCAATGCTTGTCAGTTAAGATGAGAAACGTGTGATCTTCGTGACTGAAGTAATTCGTTGGAGCTGAAAAGTGACTGCCCTTACCTGAAACGAAGTCTTTCTTGTCGCAAGACACAGAGCCTGGGATTTAACTCGATTTTTGAAGTGAACCACAAAACAGAGTTCTCATACATTGATCACACTCTGCTTTAGAGCAAGAAGCACGCTCTTGCATTCCAGAGTCTCTAACACAGCAGGAAACCTGTGTGTGCTCAGAAGAAAAGAACCGTTTTTCAAATACATAAGGACCATATCTAGTTCAACTATGCTTGAAATTGATACAAAGCAAAGTCCTCTAACATCCAATGCTTCTCTGTTAAGATGAGAAACATGTGAGCTTCGTGAACGATATAGTTCGTTTGAGCTGAAAAGTGACTGCCCTTACCTGTAACGAAGTCTTGCTTGTAGGAAGACTCAGAGCCTGGGATTTAACTCCATTTCTGAAGTGAAACCCACAACAGAGTTCTCATCCTTTGATTACACTCTGCTTTAGAGCAAGAAGCACGCTCTTGCTTTCTAGAGTCTCTAATAGAGCAGGAAACCTGAGTGTGCTGAGAACAAAAGAACGATGTTTCTTACACATACGGACCATATCTATTTCAACTCTGCTTCTGAAACTGATACAAAGCACTGGTCCTGTAACATCCAATGATTGTCAGTTAAGATGAGAAACATGTAAGCTTTGTGACCGATGTAATTCGTTTGAGCTGAAAAGTGACTGCCCTTACCTGAAATGAAGTCTTGCTTGTAGGAAGACTCAGAGCCTGGGATTTAACTCCATTTCTGAAGTGAAACACACAACAGAGTTCTCATCCATTGATCACACTCTGCTTTAGAGCAAGAAGCACGCTCTTGCTTTCTAGAGTCTCTAATACAGCAGGAAACATGAGTGTGATGAGAACAAAAGAACGGTGTTTCTTACACATACGGACCATATCTAGTCCAACTATGCTTCTGAAACTGATACAAAGCACTGGTCCTCTAACATCCAATGCTTGTCAGTTAAGATGAGAAACGTGTGATCTTCGTGACTGAAGTAATTCGTTGGAGCTGAAAAGTGACTGCCCTTACCTGAAACGAAGTCTTTCTTGTCGCAAGACTCAGAGCCTGGGATTTAACTCGATTTTTGAAGTGAAACACAAAACAGAGTTCTCATACATTGATCACACTCTGCTTTAGAGCAAGAAGCACACTCTTGCATTCCAGAGTCTCTAACACAGCAGGAAACCTGTGTGTGCTCAGAAGAAAAGAACCGTGTTTCCTATACATACGGACCATATCTAGTTCAACTCTGCTTGAAATTGATACAAAGCAAAGGTCCTCTAACATCCAATGCTTCTCTGTTAAGATGAGAAACGTGTGAGCTTCGTGAACGATATAGTTCGTTTGAGCTGTAAAGTAAATGCCCATACCTGAAACGAAGTTTGCTTGTAGGAAGACTCAGAGGCAGGGATTAAACTCCATTTCTGAAATGAAACACACAACACAGTTAGCATCCATTGATCACACTCTGCTTTAGAGCAAGAAGCACGCTCTTGCTTTCTAGAGTCTCTAATAGAGCAGGAAACATGAGTGTGCTGAGAACAAAAGAACGGTGTTTCTTACACATATGGACCATATTTATTCCTACTCTGCTTCTGAAACTGATACAAAGCACTGGTCCTCTACCATCCAATGCTTGTGAGTTAAGATGAGAAACTTGTGAGCTTCCTGAACGATGTAGTTCGTTTGAGGTGAAAAGTGACTACCCATACCTGAAACGGAGTCTTGCTTGTAGGAAGACACAGAGCCTGGGATTTAACTCCATTTCTGAAGGGAAACTCACAAAACAGTTGTAATCCATGGATCACACTCTGCTTTAATGCAAGAACCTGGCTCTTGCTTTCTAGAGTCTCTAATGCAGCAGGAAACGTGAGTGTCCTCAAAAGAAAAGAACCGTGTTTCCTATACATAAGGACCATATCTAGTTCAACTCTTCTTGAAATTGATACAAAGCAAAGGTACTCTAATATCCAATGCTTGTCTGTTAAGAGGAGAAATGTGTGTGCTTCGTGAACGATGTAGTTCGTTTGAGCTGTAAAGTAACTGCCCTTACCTAAAACGAAGTCTTGCTTGTAGGAAGACTCAGAGCCAGGGATTTAACTCCAATTCTGAAGTGAAACAAACAACAGAATTCTCATCCCTTGATCACACTCTGCTTTAGAGCAAGAAGCACACTCTAGCTTTCTAGAATCTCTAATACAGCAGGAAACCTGAGTGTGCTTAGAACAAAAGAACGGTGTTTCCTACACATACGGACCATATCTGGTCCAACTCTGCTTCTGAAACTGAAACAAACCAAAGGTCCTCTAACATCCAATGCTTGTCAGTTAAGATGAGATACGTGTGAGCTTCGTGAACGATGTAGTTTGTTTGAGCTGAAAAGTGACTGCCCTTACCTGTAACGAAGTCTTGCTTGTAGGAAGACTCAGAGCCTGGGATTTAACTCCATTTCTGAAGTGAAACCCACAACAGAGTTCTCATCCATTGATTACACTCTGCTTTAGAGCAAGAAGCACGCTCTTGCTTTCTAGAGTCTCTAATAGAGCAGGAAACCTGAGTGTGCTGAGAACAAAAGAACGATGTTTCTTACACATACGGACCATATCTATTTCAACTCTGCTTCTGAAACTGATACAAAGCACTGGTCCTGTAACATCCAATGCTTGTCAGTTAAGATGAGAAACATGTAAGCTTTGTGACCGATGTAATTCGTTTGAGCTGAAAAGTGACTGCCCTTACCTGAAACGAAGTCTTGCTTGTAGGAAGACTCAGAGCCTGGGATTTAACTCCATTTCTGAAGTGAAACACACAACAGAGTTCTCATCCATTGATCACACTCTGCTTTAGAGCAAGAAGCACGCTCTTGCTTTCTAGAGTCTCTAATACAGCAGGAAACATGAGTGTGATGAGAACAAAAGAACGGTGTTTCTTACACATACGGACCATATCTAGTCCAACTATGCTTCTGAAACTGATACAAAGCACTGGTCCTCTAACATCCAATGCTTGTCAGTTAAGATGAGAAACGTGTGATCTTCGTGACTGAAGTAATTCGTTGGAGCTGAAAAGTGACTGCCCTTACCTGAAACGAAGTCTTTCTTGTCGCAAGACTCAGAGCCTGGGATTTAACTCGATTTTTGAAGTGAAACACAAAACAGAGTTCTCATACATTGATCACACTCTGCTTTAGAGCAAGAAGCACGCTCTTGCATTCCAGAGTCTCTAACACAGCAGGAAACCTGTGTGTGCTCAGAAGAAAAGAACCGTGTTTCCTATACATACGGACCATATCTAGTTCAACTCTGTTTGAAATTGATACAAAGCAAAGGTCCTCTAACATCCAATGCTTCTCTGTTAAGATGAGAAACGTGTGAGCTTTGTGAACGATATAGTTCGTTTGAGCTGTAAAGTAAATGCCCATACCTGAAACGAAGTTTGCTTGTAGGAAGACTCAGAGGCAGGGATTAAACTCCATTTCTGAAATGAAACACACAACACAGTTAGCATCCATTGATCACACTCTGCTTTAGAGCAAGAAGCACGCTCTTGCTTTCTAGAGTCTCTAATAGAGCAGGAAACATGAGTGTGCTGAGAACAAAAGAACGGTGTTTTTTACACATATGGACCATATTTATTCCTACTCTGCTTCTGAAACTGATACAAAGCACTGGTCCTCTACCATCCAATGCTTGTGAGTTAAGATGAGAAACTTGTGAGCTTCCTGAACGATGTAGTTCGTTTGAGGTGAAAAGTGACTACCCATACCTGAAACGGAGTCTTGCTTGTAGGAAGACACAGAGCCTGGGATTTAACTCCATTTCTGAAGGGAAACTCACAAAACAGTTGTAATCCATGGATCACACTCTGCTTTAATGCAAGAACCTGGCTCTTGCTTTCTAGAGTCTCTAATGCAGCAGGAAACGTGAGTGTCCTCAAAAGAAAAGAACCGTGTTTCCTATACATAAGGACCATATCTAGTTCAACTCTTCTTGAAATTGATACAAAGCAAAGGTACTCTAATATCCAATGCTTGTCTGTTAAGAGGAGAAATGTGTGTGCTTCGTGAACGATGTAGTTCGTTTGAGCTGTAAAGTAACTGCCCTTACCAAAAACGAATTCTTGCTTGTAGGAAGACTCAGAGCCAGGGATTTAACTCCAATTCTGAAGTGAAACAAACAACAGAATTCTCATCCCTTGATCACACTCTGCTTTAGAGCAAGAAGCACACTCTAGCTTTCTAGAATCTCTAATACAGCAGGAAACCTGAGTGTGCTTAGAACAAAAGAACGGTGTTTCCTACACATACGGACCATATCTGGTCCAACTCTGCTTCTGAAACTGAAACAAACCAAAGGTCCTCTAACATCCAATGCTTGTCTGTTAAGATGAGATACGTGTGAGCTTCGTGAACGATGTAGTTTGTTTGAGCTGAAAAGTGACTGCCCTTACCTGTAACGAAGTCTTGCTTGTAGGAAGACTCAGAGCCTGGGATTTAACTCCATTTCTGAAGTGAAACCCACAACAGAGTTCTCATCCATTGATTACACTCTGCTTTAGAGCAAGAAGCACGCTCTTGCTTTCTAGAGTCTCTAATAGAGCAGGAAACCTGAGTGTGCTGAGAACAAAAGAACGATGTTTCTTACACATACGGACCATATCTATTTCAACTCTGCTTCTGAAACTGATACAAAGCACTGGTCCTGTAACATCCAATGCTTGTCAGTTAAGATGAGAAACATGTGAGCTTTGTGACCGATGTAATTCGTTTGAGCTGAAAAGTGACTGCCCTTACCTGAAACGAAGTCTTGCTTGTAGGAAGACTCAGAGCCTGGGATTTAACTCCATTTCTGAAGTGAAACACACAACAGAGTTCTCATCCATTGATCACACTCTGCTTTAGAGCAAGAAGCACGCTCTTGCTTTCTAGAGTCTCTAATACAGCAGGAAACATGAGTGTGATGAGAACAAAAGAACGGTGTTTCTTACACATACGGACCATATCTAGTCCAACTATGCTTCTGAAACTGATACAAAGCACTGGTCCTCTAACATCCAATGCTTGTCAGTTAAGATGAGAAACGTGTGATCTTCGTGACTGAAGTAATTCGTTGGAGCTGAAAAGTGACTGCCCTTACCTGAAACGAAGTCTTTCTTGTCGCAAGACTCAGAGCCTGGGATTTAACTCGATTTTTGAAGTGAAACACAAAACAGAGTTCTCATACATTGATCACACTCTGCTTTAGAGCAAGAAGCACGCTCTTGCATTCCAGAGTCTCTAACACAGCAGGAAACCTGTGTGTGCTCAGAAGAAAAGAACCGTGTTTCCTATACATACGGACCATATCTAGTTCAACTCTGTTTGAAATTGATACAAAGCAAAGGTCCTCTAACATCCAATGCTTCTCTGTTTAGATGAGAAACGTGTGAGCTTCGTGAACGATATAGTTCGTTTGAGCTGTAAAGTAAATGCCCATACCTGAAACGAAGTTTGCTTGTAGGAAGACTCAGAGGCAGGGATTAAACTCCATTTCTGAAATGAAACACACAACACAGTTAGCATCCATTGATCACACTCTGCTTTAGAGCAAGAAGCACGCTCTTGCTTTCTAGAGTCTCTAATAGAGCAGGAAACATGAGTGTGCTGAGAACAAAAGAACGGTGTTTCTTACACATACGGACCATATTTATTCCTACTCTGCTTCTGAAACTGATACAAAGCACTGGTCCTCTGCCATCCAATGCTTGTGAGTTAAGATGAGAAACTTGTGAGCTTCCTGAACGATGTAGTTCGTTTGAGGTGAAAAGTGACTACCCATACCTGAAACGGAGTCTTGCTTGTAGGAAGACACAGAGCCTGGGATTTAACTCCATTTCTGAAGGGAAACTCACAAAACAGGTGTAATCCATGGATCACACTCTGCTTTAGAGCAAGACCCTGGCTCTTGCTTTCTAGAGTCTCTAATGCAGCAGGAAACGTGAGTGTCCTCAAAAGAAAAGAACCGTGTTTCCTATACATAAGGACCATATCTAGTTCAACTCTTCTTGAAATTGATACAAAGCAAAGGTACTCTAATATCCAATGCTTGTCTGTTAAGAGGAGAAATGTGTGTGCTTCGTGAACGATGTAGTTCGTTTGAGCTGTAAAGTAACTGCCCTTACCTAAAACGAAGTCTTGCTTGTAGGAAGACTCAGAGCCAGGGATTTAACTCCAATTCTGAAGTGAAACAAACAACAGAATTCTCATCCCTTAATCACACTCTGCTTTAGAGCAAGAAGCACACTCTAGCTTTCTAGAATCTCTAATACAGCAGGAAACCTGAGTGTGCTTAGAACAAAAGAACGGTGTTTCCTACACATACGGACCATATCTTGTCCAACTCTGCTTCTGAAACTGAAACAAACCAAAGGTCCTCTAACATCCAATGCTTGTCAGTTAAGATGAGATACGTGTGAGCTTCGTGAACGATGTAGTTTGTTTGAGCTGAAAAGTGACTGCCCTTACCTGTAACGAAGTCTTGCTTGTAGGAAGACTCAGAGCCTGGGATTTAACTCCATTTCTGAAGTGAAACCCACAACAGAGTTCTCATCCATTGATTACACTCTGCTTTAGAGCAAGAAGCACGCTCTTGCTTTCTAGAGTCTCTAATAGAGCAGGAAAACTGAGTGTGCTGAGAACAAAAGAACGATGTTTCTTACACATACGGACCATATCTATTTCAACTCTGCTTCTGAAACTGATACAAAGCACTGGTCCTGTAACATCCAATGCTTGTCAGTTAAGATGAGAAACATGTGAGCTTTGTGACTGAAGTAATTCGTTGGAGCTGAAAAGTGACTGCCCTTACCTGAAACGAAGTCTTTCTTGTCGCAAGACTCAGAGCCTGGGATTTAACTCGATTTTTGAAGTGAAACACAAAACAGAGTTCTCATACATTGATCACACTCTGCTTTAGAGCAAGAAGCACGCTCTTGCATTCCAGAGTCTCTAACACAGCAGGAAACCTGTGTGTGCTCAGAAGAAAAGAACCGTGTTTCCTATACATACGGACCATATCTAGTTCAACTCTGTTTGAAATTGATACAAAGCAAAGGTCCTCTAACATCCAATGCTTCTCTGTTAAGATGAGAAACGTGTGAGCTTCGTGAACGATATAGTTCGTTTGAGCTGTAAAGTAAATGCCCATACCTGAAACGAAGTTTGCTTGTAGGAAGACTCAGAGGCAGGGATTAAACTCCATTTCTGAAATGAAACACACAACACAGTTAGCATCCATTGATCACACTCTGCTTTAGAGCAAGAAGCACGCTCTTGCTTTCTAGAGTCTCTAATAGAGCAGGAAACATGAGTGTGCTGAGAACAAAAGAACGGTGTTTCTTACACATATGGACCATATTTATTCCTACTCTGCTTCTGAAACTGATACAAAGCACTGGTCCTCTACCATCCAATGCTTGTGAGTTAAGATGAGAAACTTGTGAGCTTCCTGAACGATGTAGTTCGTTTGAGGTGAAAAGTGACTACCCATACCTGAAACGGAGTCTTGCTTGTAGGAAGACACAGAGCCTGGGATTTAACTCCATTTCTGAAGGGAAACTCACAAAACAGTTGTAATCCATGGATCACACTCTGCTTTAGAGCAAGACCCTGGCTCTTGCTTTCTAGAGTCTCTAATGCAGCAGGAAACGTGAGTGTCCTCAAAAGAAAAGAACCGTGTTTCCTATACATAAGGACCATATCTAGTTCAACTCTTCTTGAAATTGATACAGAGCAAAGGTACTCTAATATCCAATGCTTGTCTGTTAAGAGGAGAAATGTGTGTGCTTCGTGAACGATGTAGTTTGTTTGAGCTGAAAAGTGACTGCCCTTACCTGTAATGAAGTCTTGCTTGTAGGAAGACTCAGAGCCTGGGATTTAACTCCATTTCTGAAGTGAAACCCACAACAGAGTTCTCATCCATTGATTACACTCTGCTTTAGAGCAAGAAGCACGCTCTTGCTTTCTAGAGTCTCTAATAGAGCAGGAAACCTGAGTGTGCTGAGAACAAAAGAACGATGTTTCTTACACATACGGACCATATCTATTTCAACTCTGCTTCTGAAACTGATACAAAGCACTGGTCCTGTAACATCCAATGCTTGTCAGTTAAGATGAGAAACATGTGAGCTTTGTGACCGATGTAATTCGTTTGAGCTGAAAAGTGACTGCCCTTACCTGAAACGAAGTCTTGCTTGTAGGAAGACTCAGAGCCTGGGATTTAACTCCATTTCTGAAGTGAAACACACAACAGAGTTCTCATCCATTGATCACACTCTGCTTTAGAGCAAGAAGCACGCTCTTGCATTTTAGAGTCTCTAATACCGCAGGAAACCTGAGTGTGCTCATAAGAAAGAACCGTGTTTCCTATACATACTGATCATATCTAGTCCCACTTTGCTTCTGAAACAGATACAAAGCACTGGTCCTCTAACATCCAATGTTCTCAGTAAAGATGAGAAACTTGTGAGCTTCGTGAATGATATAGTTCGTTTGAGCTGTAAAGTAAATGCCCTTACCTGAAACGAAGTCTTGCTTGTAGGAAGACTCAGAGCAATGGATTTAACTGAATTTTTAAAGTGAAACACACAACAGAGTTTTCATCCATTGATCACATCTGCTTTAGAACAAGAAGCACGCACTAGCTTTATAGAATCTCTAAGACAGCAGGAAACTTGAGTGTGCTGAGAACAAATGAACGGTGTTTCCTACACTTACGGATCATATCTAGTCCAACGCTGTTTCTGAAACTGATACAAAGCACTGGTCCTCTAACATCCAATGCTAGTCAGTTAAGTTGAAAACGTGTGAGCTTCGTGACCAATGTAATTCGTTTGAGATGAAAAGTGACTGCCCTTACCTGAAAAGAAGTCTTGCTTTTAGTAAGACTCAGCGCCTGGGATTTAACAACATTTCCGAAGTGAAACACACACACAGCAGAGTTCTAATCCATTGTTCACACTCTGCTTTACAGCAAGAAGCACGCTCTTGCTTTCTAGAGTCTCTAATACAGCAGGAAACATGGGTGTGCTAAGAACAAAAAACGGTGTTTCATACACATACGGACCATATCTTGTCCAACTCTGCTTCTGAAACTGAAACAAACCAAAGGTCCTCTAACATCCAATGCTTGTAAGTTAAGATGAGAAACGTGTGAGCTTCGTGAATTATGTAGTTCCTTTGAGTTGTAAAGCAACTTCCCTTATCTGAATCGAAGTCTTGCTTGTAGGAAGACTCAGAGCATGGGATTTAACTCCATTTCTGAAGTGAAACACACAGCAGAGTTCTCATTGATTGATCACACTCTGCTTTACAGCAAGAAGCACGCTCTTGCTTTCTAGACTCTCTAAGACAGCAAGAAACATGAGTGTGAAGAGAACAAAAGAACGGTGTTTCCTACACATACGGACCATATCTAGTCCAACTCTGCTTCTGAAACTGAAACAAAGCAAAGGTCCTCTAACATCCAATGCTTGTCAGTTAAGATGAGAAACGTGTGAGCTTCGTGACCAATGTAATTCGTTTGAGCTGAAAAGTGACTGCCCTTATGTGAAACGAAGTCTTGCTTGTAGGAAGACTCAGAGCCTGGGATTTAACTACATTTCTGAAGGGAATCACATAACACAGTTCTCATCCATGGATCACACTCTGCTTTAGAGCAAGAAGCACGCTCTAGCTTTCTTGAGTCTCTAAGACAGCAGGAAACTTGAGTGTGCTGAGATCAAATGAACGGTGTTTCCTACACATACAGATCATATCTAGTCCAACTCTGCTTCTGAAACTGATACAAAGCACTGATCCTATAACATCCAATGATTTTCAGTTAAGATGAGAAACGTGTGAGCTTTGTGGTCGATGTAGTTTTTTTGAGCTGAAAATGACTGCCCTTACCTGAAACGAAGTCTTGCTTGTAGGAAGACTCAGAGCCCGGGATTTAACTCCATTTCTGAAGTGAAACACACAGCAGAGTTCTCATCCATTGTTCACACTCTGCTTTAGAGCTAGAAGCACGCTCTTGCTTTCTAGACTCTCTAAGACAGCAGGAAATATGAGTGTGATCAGAACAAAAGAATGGTGTTTCCTACACATACGGACCATATCTAGTCCAACTCTGCTTCTGAAACTGAAACAAACCACAGGTCCTCTAACATCCAATGCTTGTCATTTAAGATGAGAAACGTGTGAGCTTCGTGACCGATATAATTCGTTTGAGCTGAAAAGTGACTGCCCTTACCTGAAACGAAGTCTTGCATGTAGGAAGACTCAGAGCCTGGGATTTAACTCCATTTCTGAAGTGAAACACACAACAGAGTTCTCATCCATTGATCACACTCTGCTTTAGAGCAAGAAGGACGCTCTTGCTTTCTAGAGTCTCTAATAGAGCAGGAAATGTGAGTGTGCTGAGAACAAAAGTACAGTGTTTCTTACACATACAGACCATATCAAGTCCAACTCTGCTTCTGAAATTGATACAAAGCACTGGTCCTCTAACATCCGAGGCTTGTCAGTTAAGATGAGAAACGTGTGAGCTTTGTGATCGATGTAGTTTTTTTCAGCTGAAAAGTGACTGCCCTTACCTGAAACGAAGTCTTGCATGTAGGAAGACTCAGAGCCTGGGATTTAACTCTATATCTGAAGTGAAACACACAACAGAGTTCACATCCAATGATCACACTCTGCTTTACAGCAAGAAGCACGCTCTTGCTTTCAAGACTCTCTAAGACAGCAGGAAACATGAGTGTGATGAGAACAAAAGAACGGTGTTTCCTACACATACGGACCATATCTAGTCTAACTCTGCTTCTGAAACTGAAACAAACCAAAGGTCCTCTAACATCCAATGCTTTTGAGTTAAGATGAGAAACGTGTGAGCTTCGTGACCGATGTAATTCGTTTGAGCTGAAAAGTGACTGCCCTTACGTGAAACAAAGTCTTGCTTGTAGGAAGACTCAGAGCCTGGCATTTAACTGCATTTCTCAAGTGAAACACACAACAGAGTTCTCATCCATTGATCACACTCTGCTTTACAGCAAGAAGCACGCTCTTGCTTTCTAGACTCTCTAAGACAGCAGGAAATATGAGTGTGATGAGAACAAAAGAACGGTGTTTCCTACACATACGGACCATATCTAGTCCAAATCTGCTTCTGAAACTGAAACAAACCACAGGTCCTCTAACATCCAATTCTTGTCAGTTAAGATGAGAAACGTGTGAGCTTCGTGATTGATGTAGTTCGTTGGAGCTGTAATGTAAATTCCCTTACCTGAAAAGAAGTCTTGCTTGTAGGAAGACTCAGAGCCTGGGATTCAACTCCATTTCTGAAGTGAAACTCACAACAGAGGTCTCATCCATTGATCACACTCTGCTTTAGAGCAAGAAGGACGCTCTTGCTTTCTAGAGCCTCTAATACAGCAGGAAATGTGAGTGTGCTGAGAACAAAAGAACGGTGTATCTTACACATACGGACCATATCTAGTCCAACTCTGCTTCTGAAACTGATACAAAGCACTGGTCCTCTAACATTCAGTGCTTCTCAGTTAAGATGAGAAACGTGTGAGCTTCGTGAACGATATAGTTCGTTTGAGCTGTAAAGTAAATTCCCTTACCTGCAATGAATTCTTGCTTGTAGAAAGACTCAGAGCCTGGGTTTTAACTCCATATCTGAAGTGAAACACACAACAGAGTTCTCATCCAATGATCACACTCTGCTTTAGAACAAGAAGCACACTCTTGCTTTCAAGACTCTCTAAGACAGCAAGAAACATGAGTGTGATGAGAACAAAAGAACGGTGTTTCCTACACATACGGACCATATCTAGTCCAACTCTGCTTCTGAAACTGAAACAAACCAAAGGTCCTCTAACATCCAATGCTTGTCAGTTAAGATGAGAAACGTGTGAGCTTCGTGACCGATGTAATTCGTTTGAGCTGAAAAGTGACTGCCCTTACGTGAAACAAAGTCTTGCTTGTAGGAAGACTCAGAGCCTGGGATTTAAATGCATTTCTGAGGTGAAACACACAACAGAGTTCTCATCCATTGATCACACTCTGCTTTAGAGCAAGAAGCACGCTCTAGCTTTCTAGAGTCTCTAATAGAGCAGGAAATGTGAGTGTGCTGAGAACAAAAGTACAGTGTTTCTTACACATACAGACCATATCTAGTCCAACTCTGCTTCTGAAACTGATACAAAGCACTGGTCCTCTAACATCCGATGCTTGTCAGTTAAGATGAGAAACGTGTGAGCTTTGTGATCGATGTAGTTTTTTTCAGCTGAAAAGTTACTGCCCTTACCTGAAACGAAGTCTTGCATGTAGGAAGACTCAGAGCCTGGGATTTAACTCCATATCTGAAGTGAAACACACAACAGAGTTCACATCCAATGATCACACTCTGCTTTACAGCAAGAAGCACGCTCTTGCTTTCAAGACTCTCTAAGACAGCAGGAAACATGAGTGTGATGAGAACAAAAGAACGGTGTTTCCTACACATACGGACCATATCTAGTCTAACTCTGCTTCTGAAACTGAAACAAACCAAAGTTCCTCTAACATCCAATGCTTGTGAGTTAAGATGAGAAACGTGTGAGCTTCGTGACCGATGTAATTCCTTTGAGCTGAAAAGTGACTGCCCTTACGTGAAACAAAGTCTTGCTTGTAGGAAGACTCAGAGCCTGGCATTTAACTGCATTTCTCAAGTGAAACACACAACAGAGTTCTCATCCATTGATCACACTCTGCTTTACAGCAAGAAGCACGCTCTTGCTTTCTAGACTCTCTAAGACAGCAGGAAATATGAGTGTGATGAGAACAAAAGAACGGTGTTTCCTACACATATGGACCATATCTAGTCCAAATCTGCTTCTGAAACTGAAACAAACCACAGGTCCTCTAACATCCAATTCTTGTCAGTTAAGAGGAGAAACGTGTGAGCTTCATGAATGATGTAGTTCATTTGAGCTGTAATGTAAATTCCCTCACCTGAATAGTAGTCTTGCTTGTAGGAAGACTCAGAGCCTGGGATTCAACTCCATTTCTGAAGTGAAACACACAACAGAGGTCTCAACAATGATAACACTCTGCTTTAGAGCAAGAAGGACGCTCTTGCTTTCAAGACTCTCTAAGACAGCAGGAAACATGAGTGTGATGAGAACAAAAGAACAGTGTTTCCTACACATACGGACCATATCTAGTCCAACTCTGCTTCTGAATCTGAAACAAACCAAAGGTCCTCCAACATCCAATGCTTGTCAGTTAAGATGAGAAACGTGTGAGCTTCGTGACCGATGTAATTAGTTCGAGCTGAAAAGTGACTGCCCTTACGGGAAACAAAGTCTTGCTTGTAGGAAGACTCAGAGCCTGGGATTTAACTGCATTTCTGAAGTGAAACACACAACAGAGTTCTCATCCATTGATTACACTCTGCTTTAGAGCAAGAAGCACGCTCTTGCTTTCTAGAGCCTCTAATACAGCAGGAAACGTGAGTGTGCTCAGAAGAAAAGAACCGTGTTTCCTATACATACGGACCATATCATGTTCAACTCTGCTTGAAATTGATACAAAGCAAAGGTCCTCTTACATCCAATGCTTGTCAGTTAAGATGAGGAACATGTGAACGTCAAGAACAAAGTAGTTTGTTTGAGCTGAAAAGTGACTGCCCTTACCTGAAACGAAGTCTTGCTTGTAGGAAGACTCAGAGTCTGGGATTTAACTCCATTTCTGAAGTGAAACTCACAACAGAGGTCTCATCCGTGGATCACACTCTGCTTTAGAGCAAGAAGCACGCTCTTGCTTTCTAGAGCCTCTAATACAGCAGGAAATGTGAGTGTGCTGAGAACAAAAGAACTGTGTATCTTACACATACGGACCATATCTAGTCCAACTCTGCTTCTGAAACTGATACAAAGCACTGGTCCTCTAACATTCAGTGCTTCTCAGTTAAGATGAGAAACGTGTGAGCTTTGTGAACGATATAGTTCGTTTGAGCTGTAAAGTAAATTCCCTTACCTGCAATGAATTCTTGCTTGTAGAAAGACTCAGAGCCTGGGTTTTAACTCCATATCTGAAGTGAAACACACAACAGAGTTCTCATCCAATGATCACACTCTGCTTTACAGCAAGAAGCACACTCTAGCTTTCTAGAGTCTCTAAGACAGCAGGAAACTTGAGTGTGCTGAGAACAAATGATGGGGTTTCCTACACATACGGATCATATCTAGTCCAACTCTGCTTGAAATTGATACAAACCACAGGTCCTCTAACAACCAATGCTTGTCAGTTAAGATGAGAAACGTGTGAGCTTCGTGAATGAGGTAGTTCGTTTGAGCTGTAATGTAAATTCCCTTACCTGAAACGAATTCTTCCTTGTAGGAAGACTCAAAGCCTGGGATTCAACTCCATTTCTGAAGTGAAGCACACAACAGAGGTCTCATCCATTGATCACACTCTGCTTTAGAGCACGAAGCACGCTCTTGCTTTCTAGAGTCTCTCATACAGCAGGAAACTTGAGTGTGCAGAGAACAAATGAACGGTGTTTCATACACATACGGATCATATCCAGTCAAACTCTGCTTCTGAAACTGACACAAAGCACTGGTCCTCTAACATCCAATGCTTGTCAGTTAAGATGAGAAACGTGTGAGCTTCGTGATCGATGTAGTTTGTTTGAGCTGAAAAGTGACTGCCCTTACCTGATAGGAAGTCTTGCTTGTAGGAAGACTCAGAGTCTGGGATTTAACTCCATTTCTGAAGTGAAACACACAGCCGAGTACTCATCCATTGTTCACACTCTGCTTTACAGCAAGAAGCACGCTCTTGCTTTCTAGACTCTCTAAGACAGCAGGAAATACGAGTGTGATGAGAACAAAAGAACGGTGTTTCCTACACATACGGACCATATCTAGTCCAAATCTGCTTCTGAAACTGAAACAAACCACAGGTCCTCTAACATCCAATTCTTGTCAGTTAAGATGAGAAACGTGTGAGCTTCGTGAATGATGTAGTTCGTTTGAGCTGTAATGTAAATTCCCTTACCTGAAACGAAGTCTTGCTTGTAGGAAGACTCAGAGCCTGGGATTCAACTCCATTTCTGAAGTGAAACTCACAACAGAGGTCTCATCCATTGATCACACTCTGCTTTAGAGCAAGAAGCACGCTCTTGCTTTCTAGAGCCTCTAATACAGCAGGAAACATGAGTGTGCTCAGAAGAAAAGAACCGTGTTTCCTATACATACGGACCATATCATGTTCAACTCTGCTTGAAATTGATACAAAGCAAAGGTCCTCTTACATCCAATGCTTGTCAGTTAAGATGAGGAACATGTGAACGTCAAGAACGAAGTAGTTTGTTTGAGCTGAAAAGTGACTGCCCTTACCTGAAACGAAGTCTTGCTTGTAGGAAGACTCAGAGTCTGGGATTTAACTCCATTTCTGAAGTGAAACTCACAACAGAGGTCTCATCCGTGGATCACACTCTGCTTTAGAGCAAGAAGCACGCTCTTGCTTTCTAGAGCCTCTAATACAGCAGGAAATGTTAGTGTGCGGAGAACAAAAGAACGGTGTATCTTACACATACGGACCATATCTAGTCCAACTCTGCTTCTGAAACTGATACAAAGCACTGGTCCTCTAACATTCAGTGCTTCTCAGTTAAGATGAGAAACGTGTGAGCTTCGTGAACGATATAGTTTGTTTGAGCTGTAAAGTAAATTCCCTTACCTGCAATGAATTCTTGCTTGTAGAAAGACTCAGAGCCTGGGTTTTAACTCCATATCTGAAGTGAAACACACAACAGAGTTCTCATCCAATGATCACACTCTGCTTTACAGCAAGAAGCACGCTCTTGCTTTCAAGACTCTCTAAGACAGCAGGAAACATGAGTGTGATGAGAACAAAAGAACGGTGTTTCCTACACAAACGGACCATATTTAGTCCAACTCTGCTTCTGAAACTGAAACAAACCAAAGGTCCTCTAACATCCAATGCTTGTCAGTTAAGATGAGAAACGTGTGAGCTTCGTGACGGATGTAATTCGTTTGAGCTGAAAAGTGACTGCCCTTACGTGAAACAAAGTCTTGCTTGTAGGAAGACTCAGAGCCTGGGATTTAAATGCATTTCTGAGGTGAAACACACAACAGAGTTCTCATCCATTGATCACACTCTGCTTTAGAGCAAGAAGCACGCTCTTGCTTTCTAGAGTCTCTAATAGAGCAGGAAATGTGAGTGTGCTAAGAACAAAAGTACAGTGTTTCTTACACATACAGACCATATCTAGTCCAACTCTGCTTCTGAAACTGATACAAAGCACTGGTCCTCTAACATCCGAGGCTTGTCAGTTAAGATGAGAAACGTGTGAGCTTTGTGATCGATGTAGTTTTTTTCAGCTGAAAAGTGACTGCCCTTACCTGAAACGAAGTCTTGCATGTAGGAAGACTCAGAGCCTGGGATTTAACTCCATATATGAAGTGAAACACACAACAGAGTTCACATCCAATGATCACACTCTGCTTTACAGCAAGAAGCACACTCTTGCTTTCTAGACTCTCTAAGACAGCAGGAAATATGAGTGTGATGAGAACAAAAGAACGGTGTTTCCTACACATACGGACCATATCTAGTCCAAATCTGCTTCTGAAACTGAAACAAACCACAGGTCCTCTAACATCCAATTCTTGTCAGTTAAGATGAGAAACGTGTGAGCTTCGTGAATGATGTAGTTCGTTTGAGCTGTAATGTAAATTCCCTCACGTGAAAAGAAGTCTTGCTTGTAGGAAGACTCAGAGCCTGGGATTCAACTCCATTTCTGAAGTGAAACACACAACAGAGGTCTCAACAATGACCACATTCTGCTTTAGAGCAACAAGGATGCTCTTGCTTTCTAGAGCCTCTAATAGAGCAGGAAATGTGAGTGTGCTGAGAACAAAAGAACGGTGTATCTTACACATACGGACCATATCTAGTCCAACTCTGCTTCTGAAACTGATACATAGCACTGGTCCTCTAACATTCAGTGCGTCTCAGTGAAGATGGGAAACGTGTGAGCTTCGTGAACGATATAGTTCGTTTGAGCTGTAAAGTAAATTCCCTTACCTGCAATGAATTCTTGCTTGTAGGAAGACTGAGAGCCTGGGATTTAACTCCATATCTGAAGTGAAACACACAACAGAGTTCTCATCCAATGATCACACTCTGCTTTACAGCAAGAAGCACGCTCTTGCTTTCAAGACTCTCTAAGACAGCAGGAAACATGAGTGTGATGAGAACAAAAGAACGGTGTTTCCTACACATACGGACCATATCTAGTCCAACTCTGCTTCTGAATCTGAAACAAACCAAAGGTCCTCCAACATCCAATGCTTGTCAGTTAAGATGAGAAACGTGTGAGCTTCGTGACCGATGTAATTAGTTCGAGCTGAAAAGTGACTGCCCTTACGGGAAACAAAGTCTTGCTTGTAGGAAGACTCAGAGCCTGGGATTTAACTGCATTTCTGAAGTGAAACACACAACAGAGTTCTCATCCATTGATTACACTCTGCTTTAGAGCAAGAAGCACGCTCTTGCTTTCTAGAGTCTCTAATAGAGCAGGAAATGTGAGTGTGCTGAGAACAAAAGAACAGTGTTTCTTACACATACAGACCATATCTAGTCCAACTTTGCTTCTGAAACTGATACAAAGCACTGGTCCTCTAACATCCGATGCTTGTCAGTTAAGATGAGAAACGTGTGAGCTTTGTGATCGATGTAGTTTTTTGGAGCTGAAAAGTGACTGCCCTTACCTGAAACGAAGTCTTGCATGTAGGAAGACTCAGAGCCTGGGATTTAACTCCATTTCTGAAGTGAAACACACAACAGAGTTCTCATCCATTGATCACACTCTGCTTTAGAGCAAGAAGCATGCTCTTGCTTTCTAGAGTCTCTAATAAAGCAGGAAACGTGAGTGTGCTGAGAACAAAAGAACGGTGTTTCTTAGACATACAGACCATACCTAGTCCAACTCTGCTTCTGAAACTGATACAAAGCACTGGACCTCTAACATACAATGCTTGTCAGTTAAGATTAGAAACGTGTATGCTTCGTGACCAATGTAATTCGTTTGAGCTGAAGAGTGACTGCCCTTACCTGAATCGAAGTCTTGCTTGTAGGAAGACTCAGAAACTGGGATTTAAAACCATTTCTGAAGTGAAACACATAGCCGAGTTCTCATTCATTGTTCAGACTCTGCTTTATAGCAAGAAGCACTCTCTTGCTTTCTAGACTCTCTAAGACAGCAGGAAATATGAGTGTGATGAGAACAAAACAACGGTGTTTCCTACACACAAGGACCATATATAGTCCAACTCTGCCTCTGAAACTGAAACAAACCAAAGGTCCTCTAACATCCAATGCTTGTCAGTTAAGATGAGAAACGTGTGAGCTTCGTTACCGATGTAATTCTTTGGGTTGAAAAGTGACTGCCGTTACCTGAAACGAAGTCTTGCTTGTAGGTATACACAGAGCCTGGGATTTAACTCCATTTCTGAAGGGAATCACATAACACAGTTCTCATCCATGGATCACACTCTGCTTTAGAGCAAGAAGCACACTCTAGCTTTCTAGAGTCTCTAAGACAGCAGGAAACTTGAGTGTGCTGAGAACAAATGATGGGGTTTCCTACACATACGGATCATATCTAGTCCAACTCTGCTTGAAATTGATACAAACCACAGGTCCTCTAACAACCAATGCTTGTCAGTTAAGATGAGAAACGTGTGAGCTTCGTGAATGAGGTAGTTCGTTTGAGCTGTAATGTAAATTCCCTTACCTGAAACGAATTCTTCCTTGTAGGAAGACTCAAAGCCTGGGATTCAACTCCATTTCTGAAGTGAAGCACACAACAGAGGTCTCATCCATTGATCACACTCTGCTTTAGAGCACGAAGCACGCTCTTGCCTTCTAGAGTCTCTCATACAGCAGGAAACTTGAGTGTGCAGAGAACAAATGAACGGTGTTTCATACACATACGGATCATATCCAGTCAAACTCTGCTTCTGAAACTGACACAAAGCACTGGTCCTCTAACATCCAATGCTTGTCAGTTAAGATGAGAAACGTGTGAGCTTCGTGATCGATGTAGTTTGTTTGAGCTGAAAAGTGACTGCCCTTACCTGATAGGAAGTCTTGCTTGTAGGAAGACTCAGAGTCTGGGATTTAACTCCATTTCTGAAGTGAAACACACAGCCGAGTACTCATCCATTGTTCACACTCTGCTTTACAGCAAGAAGCACGCTCTTGCTTTCTAGACTCTCTAAGACAGCAGGAAATACGAGTGTGATGAGAACAAAAGAACGGTGTTTCCTACACATACGGACCATATCTAGTCCAAATCTGCTTCTGAAACTGAAACAAACCACAGGTCCTCTAACATCCAATTCTTGTCAGTTAAGATGAGAAACGTGTGAGCTTCGTGAATGATGTAGTTCGTTTGAGCTGTAATGTAAATTCCCTTACCTGAAACGAAGTCTTGCTTGTAGGAAGACTCAGAGCCTGGGATTCAACTCCATTTCTGAAGTGAAACTCACAACAGAGGTCTCATCCATTGATCACACTCTGCTTTAGAGCAAGAAGCACGCTCTTGCTTTCTAGAGCCTCTAATACAGCAGGAAACATGAGTGTGCTCAGAAGAAAAGAACCGTGTTTCCTATACATACGGACCATATCATGTTCAACTCTGCTTGAAATTGATACAAAGCAAAGGTCCTCTTACATCCAATGCTTGTCAGTTAAGATGAGGAACATGTGAACGTCAAGAACGAAGTAGTTTGTTTGAGCTGAAAAGTGACTGCCCTTACCTGAAACGAAGTCTTGCTTGTAGGAAGACTCAGAGTCTGGGATTTAACTCCATTTCTGAAGTGAAACTCACAACAGAGGTCTCATCCGTGGATCACACTCTGCTTTAGAGCAAGAAGCACGCTCTTGCTTTCTAGAGCCTCTAATACATCAGGAAATGTGAGTGTGCTGAGAACAAAAGAACGGTGTATCTTACACATACGGACCATATCTAGTCCAACTCTGCTTCTGATACTGATACAAAGCACTGGTCCTCTAACATTCAGTGCTTCTCAGTTAAGATGAGAAACGTGTGAGCTTCGTGAACGATATAGTTCGTTTGAGCTGTAAAGTAAATTCCCTTACCTGCAATGAATTCTTGCTTGTAGAAAGACTCAGAGCCTGGGTTTTAACTCCATATCTGAAGTGAAACACACAACAGAGTTCTCATCCAATGATCACACTCTGCTTTACAGCAAGAAGCACGCTCTTGCTTTCAAGACTCTCTAAGACAGCAGGAAACATGAGTCTGATGAGAACAAAAGAACGGTGTTTCCTACACAAACGGACCATATTTAGTCCAACTATGCTTCTGAAACTGAAACAAACCAAAGTTCCTCTAACATCCAATGCTTGTGAGTTAAGATGAGAAACGTGTGAGCTTCGTGACCGATGTAATTCGTTTGAGCTGAAAAGTGACTGCCCTTACGTGAAACAAAGTCTTGCTTGTAGGAAGACTCAGAGCCTGGGATTTAAATGCATTTCTGAGGTGAAACACACAAAAGAGTTCTCATCCATTGATCACACTCTGCTTTAGAGCAAGAAGCACGCTCTTGCTTTCTAGAGTCTCTAATAGAGCAGGAAATGTGAGTGTGCTAAGAACAAAAGTACAGTGTTTCTTACACATACAGACCATATCTAGTCCAACTCTGCTTCTGAAACTGATACAAAGCACTGGTCCTCTAACATCCGAGGCTTGTCAGTTAAGATGAGAAACGTGTGAGCTTTGTGATCGATGTAGTTTTTTTCAGCTGAAAACTGACTGCCCTTACCTGAAACGAAGTCTTGCATGTAGGAAGACTCAGAGCCTGGGATTTAACTCCATATATGAAGTGAAACACACAACAGAGTTCACATCCAATGATCACACTCTGCTTTACAGCAAGAAGCACGCTCTTGCTTTCTAGACTCTCTAAGACAGCAGGAAATATGAGTGTGATGAGAACAAAAGAACGGTGTTTCCTACACATACGGACCATATCTTGTCCAAATCTGCTTCTGAAACTGAAACAAACCACAGGTCCTCTAACATCCAATTCTTGTCAGTTAAGATGAGAAACGTGTGAGCTTCGTGACCGATGTAATTCGTTCGAGCTGAAAAGTGACTGCCCTTACGGGAAACAAAGTCTTGCTTGTAGGAAGATTCAGAGCCTGGGATTTAACTGCATTTCTGAAGTGAAACACACAACAGAGTTCTCATCAATTGATTACACTCTGCTTTAGAGCAAGAAGCACGCTCTTGCTTTCTAGAGTCTCTAAAAAAGCAGGAAACGTGAGTGTGCTGAGAACAAAAGAACGGTGTTTCTTACACATACAGACCATACCTAGTCCAACTCTGCTTCTGAAACTGATACAAAGCACTGGACCTCTAACATACAATGCTTGTCAGTTCAGATGAGAAACGTGTGAGCTTCGTTACCGATGTAATTCTTTGGGTTGAAAAGTGACTGCCGTTACCTGAAACGAAGTCTTGCTTGTAGGTATACACAGAGCCTGGGATTTAACTCCATTTCTGAAGGGAATCACATAACACAGTTCCCATCCATGGATCACACTCTGCTTTAGAGCAAGAAGCACACTCTAGCTTTCTAGAGTCTCTAAGACAGCAGGAAACTTGAGTGTGCTGAGAACAAATGATGGGGTTTCCTACACATACGGATCATATCTAGTCCAACTCTGCTTGAAATTGATACAAACCACAGGTCCTCTAACAACCAATGCTTGTCAGTTAAGATGAGAAACTTGTGAGCTTCGTGAATGAGGTAGTTCGTTTGAGCTGTAATGTAAATTCCCTTACCTGAAACGAATTCTTCCTTGTAGGAAGACTCAAAGCCTGGGATTCAACTCCATTTCTGAAGTGAAGCACACAACAGAGGTCTCATCCATTGATCACACTCTGCTTTAGAGCAGGAAGCATGCTCTTGCTTTCTAGAGTCTCTCATACAGCAGGAAACTTGAGTGTGCTGAGAACAAATGAACGGTGTTTCCTACACATACGGATCATATCCAGTCAAACTCTGCTTCTGAAACTGACACAAAGCACTCGTCCTCTAACATCCAATGCTTGTCAGTTAAGATGAGAAACGTGTGAGCTTCGTGATCGATGTAGTTTGTTTGAGCTGAAAAGTGACTGCCCTTACCTGATAGGAAGTCTTGCTTGTAGGAAGACTCAGAGTCTGGGATTTAACTCCATTTCTGAAGTGAAACACACAGCCGAGTACTCATCCATTGTTCATACTCTGCTTTAGAGCAAGAAGCACGCTCTTGCTTTCTAGACTCTCTAAGACAGCAGGAAATATGAGTGTGATGAGAACAAAAGAACGGTGTTTCCTACACATACGGACCATATCTAGTCCAAATCTGCTTCTGAAACTGAAACAAACCACAGGTCCTCTAACATCCAATTCTTCTCAGTTAAGATGAGAAACGTGTGAGCTTCGTGAATGATGTAGTTCATTGGAGCTGTAATGTAAATTCCCTTACCTGAAAAGAAGTCTTGCTTGTAGGAAGACTCAGAGCCTGGCATTTAACTGCATTTCTCAAGTGAAACACACAACAGAGTTCTCATCCATTGATCACACTCTGCTTTACAGCAAGAAGCACGCTCTTGCTTTCTAGACTCTCTAAGACAGCAGGAAATATGAGTGTGATGAGAACAAAAGAACGGTGTTTCCTACACATACGGACCATATCTAGTCCAAATCTGCTTCTGAAACTGAAACAAACCACAGGTCCTCTAACATCCAATTCTTGTCAGTTAAGATGAGAAACGTGTGAGCTTCGTGAATGATGTAGTTCATTTGAGCTGTAATGTAAATTCCCTCACCTGAATAGTAGTCTTGCTTGTAGGAAGACTCAGAGCCTGGGATTCAACTCCATTTCTGAAGTGAAACACACAACAGAGGTCTCAACAATGATCACACTCTGCTTTAGAGCAAGAAGGACGCTCTTGCTTTCTAGAGCCTCTAATACAGCAGGAAATGTGAGTGTGCTGAGAACAAAAGAACGGTGTATCTTACACATATGGACCATATCTAGTCCAACTCTGCTTCTGAAACTGATACAAAGCACTGGTCCTCTAACATTCAGTGCTTCTCAGTGAAGATGGGAAACGTGTGAGCTTCGTGAACGATATAGTTCGTTTGAGCTGTAAAGTAAATTCCCTTACCTGCAATGAATTCTTGCTTGTAAGAAGACTGAGAGCCTGGGATTTAACTCCATATCTGAAGTGAAACACACAACAGAGTTCTCATCCAATGATCACACTCTGCTTTAGAGCAAGAAGCACGCTCTTGCTTTCAAGACTCTCTAAGACAGCAGGAAACATGAGTGTGATGAGAACAAAAGAACGGTGTTTCCTACACATACGGACCATATCTAGTCCAACTCTGCTTCTGAATCTGTAACAAACCAAAGGTCCTCCAACATCCAATGCTTGTCAGTTAAGATGAGAAACGTGTGAGCTTCGTGACCGATGTAATTCGTTCGAGCTGAAAAGTGACTGCCCTTACGGGAAACAAAGTCTTGCTTGTAGGAAGACTCAGAGCCCGGGATTTAACTGCATTTCTGAAGTGAAACACACAACAGAGTTCTCATCCATTGATTACACTCTGCTTTAGAGCAAGAAGCACGCTCTTGCTTTCTAGAGTCTCTAATAGAGCAGGAAATGTGAGTGTGCTTAGAACAAAAGAACAGTGTTTCTTACACATACAGACCATATCTAGTCCAACTCTGCTTCTGAAACTGATACAAAGCACTGGTCCTCTAACATCCGATGCTTGTCAGTTAAGATGAGAAACGTGTGAGCTTTGTGATCGATGTAGTTTTTTGGAGCTGAAAAGTGACTGCCCTTACCTGAAATGAAGTCTTGCATGTAGGAAGACTCAGAGCCTGGGATTTAACTCCATTTCTGAAGTGAAACACACAACAGAGTTCTCATCCATTGATCACACTCTGCTTTAGAGCAAGAAGCATGCTCTTGCTTTCTAGAGTCTCTAATAAAGCAGGAAACGTGAGTGTGCTGAGAACAAAAGAACGGTGTTTCTTACACATACAGACCATACCTAGTCCAACTCTGCTTATGAAACTGATACAAAGCACTGGACCTCTAACATACAATGCTTGTCAGTTAAGATTAGAAACGTGTGAGCTTCGTGACCAATGTAATTCGTTTGAGCTGAAAAGTGACTGCCCTTACGTGAAACAAAGTCTTGCTTGTAGGAAGACTCAGAGCCTGGGATTTAAATGCATTTCTGAGGTGAAACACACAACAGAGTTCTCATCCATTGATCACACTCTGCTTTAGAGCAAGAAGCACGCTCTTGCTTTCTAGAGTCTCTAATAGAGCAGGAAATGTGAGTGTGCTAAGAACAAAAGTACAGTGTTTCTTACACATACAGACCATATCTAGTCCAACTCTGCTTCTGAAACTGATACAAAGTACTGGTCCTCTAACATCCGAGGCTTGTCAGTTAAGATGAGAAACGTGTGAGCTTTGTGATCGATGTAGTTTTTTTCAGCTGAAAAGTGACTGCCCTTACCTGAAACGAAGTCTTGCATGTAGGAAGACTCAGAGCCTGGGATTTAACTCCATATATGAAGTGAAACACACAACAGAGTTCACATCCAATGATCACACTCTGCTTTACAACAAGAAGCACGCTCTTGCTTTCTAGACTCTCTAAGACAGCAGGAAATATGAGTGTGATGAGAACAAAAGAACGGTGTTTCCTACACATACGGACCATATCTAGTCCAAATCTGCTTCTGAAACTGAAACAAACCACAGGTCCTCTAACATCCAATTCTTGTCAGTTAAGATGAGAAACGTGTGAGCTTCGTGAATGATGTAGTTCGTTGGAGCTGTAATGTAAATTCCGTACCTGAAAAGAAGTCTTGCTTGTAGGAAGACTCAGAGCCTGGGATTCAACTCCATTTCTGAAGTGAAACTCACAACAGAGGTCTCATCCATTGATCACACTCTGCTTTAGAGCAAGAAGCACGCTCTTGCTTTCTAGAGCCTCTAATACAGCAGGAAATGTGAGTGTGCTGAGAACAAAAGAACGGTGAATCTTACACATAAGGACCATATCTAGTCCAACTCTGCTTCTGAAACTGATACAAAGCACTGGTCCTCTAACATTCAGTGCTTCTCAGTTAAGATGAGAAACGTGTGAGCTTCGTGAACGATATAGTTCGTTTGAGCTGTAAAGTAAATTCCCTTACCTGCAATGAATTCTTGCTTGTAGAAAGACTCAGAGCCTGGGTTTTAACTCCATATCTGAAGTGAAACACACAACAGAGTTCTCATCCAATGATCACACTCTGCTTTAGAACAAGAAGCACGCTCTTGCTTTCAAGACTCTCTAAGACAGCAGGAAACTTGAGTGTGATGAGAACAAAAGAACGGTGTTTCCTACACATACGGACCATATCTAGTCCAACTATGCTTCTGAAACTGAAACAAACCAAAGGTCCTCTAACATCCAATGCTTGTCAGTTAAGATGAGAAACGTGTGAGCTTCGTGACCGATGTAATTCGTTTGAGCTGAAAAGTGACTGCCTTACGTGAAACAAAGTCTTGCTTGTAGGAAGACTCAGAGCCTGGGATTTAAATGCATTTCTGAGGTGAAACACACAACAGAGTTCTCATCCATTGATCACACTCTGCTTTAGAGCAAGAAGCATGCTCTTGCTTTCTAGAGTCTCTAATAGAGCAGGAAATGTGAGTGTGCTGAGAACAAAAGTACAGTGTTTCTTACACATACAGACCATATCTAGTCCAACTCTGCTTCTGAAACTGATACAAAGCACTGGTCCTCTAACATCCGATGCTTGTCAGTTAAGATGAGAAACGTGTGAGCTTTGTGATCGATGTAGTTTTTTCAGCTGAACAGTGACTGCCCTTACCAGAAACGAAGTCTTGCATGTAGGAAGACTCAGAGCCTGGGATTTAACTCCATATCTGAAGTGAAACACACAACAGAGTTCACATCCAATGATCACACTCTGCTTTACAGCAAGAAGCACGCTCTTGCTTTCAAGACTCTCTAAGACAGCAGGAAACATGAGTGTGATGAGAACAAAAGAACGGTGTTTCCTACACATACGGACCATATCTAGTCTAAATCTGCTTCTGAAACTGAAACAAACCAAAGTTCCTCTAACATCCAATGCTTGTGAGTTAAGATGAGAAACGTCTGAGCTTCGTGACCGATGTAATTCGTTTGAGCTGAAAAGTGACTGCCCTTACGTGAAACAAAGTCTTGCTTGTAGGAAGACTCAGAGCCTGGCATTTAACTGCATTTCTCAAGTGAAACACACAACAGAGTTCTCATCCATTGATCACACTCTGCTTTACAGCAAGAAGCACGCTCTTGCTTTCTAGACTCTCTAAGACAGCAGGAAATATGAGTGTGATGAGAACAAAAGAACGGTGTTTCCTACACATACGGACCATATCTAGTCCAAATCTGCTTCTGAAACTGAAACAAACCACAGGTCCTCTAACATCCAATTCTTGTCAGTTAAGATGAGAAACGTGTGAGCTTCGTGAATGATGTAGTTCATTTGAGCTGTAATGTAAATTCCCTCACCTGAATAGTAGTCTTGCTTGTAGGAAGACTCAGAGCCTGGGATTCAACTCCATTTCTGAAGTGAAACACACAACAGAGGTCTCAACAATGATCACACTCTGCTTTAGAGCAAGAAGGACGCTCTTGCTTTCTAGAGCCTCTAATACAGCAGGAAATGTGAGTGTGCTGAGAACAAAAGAACGGTGTATCTTACACATATGGACCATATCTAGTCCAACTCTGCTTCTGAAACTGATACAAAGCACTGGTCCTCTAACATTCAGTGCTTCTCAGTGAAGATGGGAAACGTGTGAGCTTCGTGAACGATATAGTTCGTTTGAGCTGTAAAGTAAATTCCCTTACCTGCAATGAATTCTTGCTTGTAAGAAGACTGAGAGCCTGGGATTTAACTCCATATCTGAAGTGAAACACACAACAGAGTTCTCATCCAATGATCACACTCTGCTTTAGAGCAAGAAGCACGCTCTTGCTTTCAAGACTCTCTAAGACAGCAGGAAACATGAGTGTGATGAGAACAAAAGAACGGTGTTTCCTACACATACGGACCATATCTAGTCCAACTCTGCTTCTGAATCTGTAACAAACCAAAGGTCCTCCAACATCCAATGCTTGTCAGTTAAGATGAGAAACGTGTGAGCTTCGTGACCGATGTAATTCGTTCGAGCTGAAAAGTGACTGCCCTTACGGGAAACAAAGTCTTGCTTGTAGGAAGACTCAGAGCCCGGGATTTAACTGCATTTCTGAAGTGAAACACACAACAGAGTTCTCATCCATTGATTACACTCTGCTTTAGAGCAAGAAGCACGCTCTTGCTTTCTAGAGTCTCTAATAGAGCAGGAAATGTGAGTGTGCTTAGAACAAAAGAACAGTGTTTCTTACACATACAGACCATATCTAGTCCAACTCTGCTTCTGAAACTGATACAAAGCACTGGTCCTCTAACATCCGATGCTTGTCAGTTAAGATGAGAAACGTGTGAGCTTTGTGATCTATGTAGTTTTTTTCAGCTGAAAAGTGACTGCCCTTATCTGAAACGAAGTCTTGCATATAGGAAGACTCAGAGCCTGGGATTTAACTCCATATCTGAAGTGAAACACACAACAGAGTTCACATCCAATGATCACACTCTGCTTTACAGCAAGAAGCACGCTCTTGCTTTCAAGACTCTCTAAGACAGCAGGAAACTTGAGTGTGATGAGAACAAAAGAACGGTGTTTCCTACACATACGGACCATATCTAGTCTAAATCTGCTTCTGAAACTGAAACAAACCAAAGTTCCTCTAACATCCAATGCTTGTGAGTTAAGATGAGAAACGTGTGAGCTTCGTGACCGATGTAATTCGTTTGAGTTGAAAAGTGACTGCCCTTACGTGAAACAAAGTCTTGCTTGTAGGAAGACTCAGAGCCTGGCATTTAACTGCATTTCTCAAGTGAAACACACAACAGAGTTCTCATCCATTGATCACACTCTGCTTTACAGCAAGTAGCACGCTCTTGCTTTCTAGACTCTCTAAGACAGCAGGAAATATGAGTGTGATGAGAACAAAAGAACGGTGTTTCCTACACATACGGATCATATCTAGTCCAAATCTGCTTCTGAAACTGAAACAAACCACAGGTCCTCTAACATCCAATTCTTGTCAGTTAAGATGAGAAACGTGTGAGCTTCGTGAATGATGTAGTTCATTTGAGCTGTAATGTAAATTCCCTCACCTGAATAGTAGTCTTGCTTGTAGGAAGACTCAGAGCCTGGGATTCAACTCCATTTCTGAAGTGAAACACACAACAGAGGTCTCAACAATGATCACACTCTGCTTTAGAGCAAGAAGGACGCTCTTGCTTTCTAGAGCCTCTAATACAGCAGGAAATGTGAGTGTGCTGAGAACAAAAGAACGGTGTATCTTACACATATGGACCATATCTAGTCCAACTCTGCTTCTGAAACTGATACAAAGCACTGGTCCTCTAACATTCAGTGCTTCTCAGTGAAGATGGGAAACGTGTGAGCTTCGTGAACGATATAGTTCGTTTGAGCAGTAAAGTAAATTCCCTTACCTGCAATGAATTCTTGCTTGTAAGAAGACTGAGAGCCTGGGATTTAACTCCATATCTGAAGTGAAACACACAACAGAGTTCTCATCCAATGATCACACTCTGCTTTAGAGCAAGAAGCACGCTCTTGCTTTCAAGACTCTCTAAGACAGCAGGAAACATGAGTGTGATGAGAACAAAAGAATGGTGTTTCCTACACATACGGACCATATCTAGTCCAACTCTGCTTCTGAATCTGAAACAAACCAAAGGTCCTCCAACATCCAATGCTTGTCAGTTAAGATGAGAAACGTGTGAGCTTCGTGACCGATGTAATTCGTTCGAGCTGAAAAGTGACTGCCCTTACGGGAAACAAAGTCTTGCTTGTAGGAAGACTCAGAGCCTGGGATTTAACTGCATTTCTGAAGTGAAACACACAACAGAGTTCTCATCCATTGATTACACTCTGCTTTAGAGCAAGAAGCACGCTCTTGCTTTCTAGAGTCTCTTATAGAGCAGGAAATGTGAGTGTGCTAAGAACAAAGGAACAGTGTTTCTTACACATACAGACCATATCTAGTCCAACTCTGCTTCTGAAACTGATACAAAGCACTGGTCCTCTAACATCCGATGCTTGTCAGTTAAGATGAGAAACGTGTGAGCTTTGTGATCGATGTAGTTTTTTGGAGCTGAAAAGTGACTGCCCTTACCTGAAACGAAGTCTTGCATGTAGGAAGACTCAGAGCCTGGGATTTAACTCCATTTCTGAAGTGAAACACACAACAGAGTTCTCATCCATTGATCACACTCTGCTTTAGAGCAAGAAGCATGCACTTGCTTTCTAGAGTCTCTAATAAAGCAGGAAACGTGAGTGTGCTGAGAACAAAAGAACGGTGTTTCTTACACATACAGACCATACCTAGTCCAACTCTGCTTCTGAAACTGATACAAAGCCCTGGACCTCTAACATACAATGCTTGTCAGTTAAGATTAGAAACGTGTGAGCTTCGTGACCAATGTAATTCGTTTGAGCTGAAGAGTGACTGCCCTTACCTGAATCGAAGTCTTGCTTGTAGGAAGACTCAGAAACTGGAATTTAAAACCATTTCTGAAGTGAAACACATAGCCGAGTTCTCATTCATTGTTCACACTCTGCTTTATAGCAAGAAGCACTCTCTTGCTTTCTAGACTATCTAAGACAGCAGGAAATATGAGTGTGATGAGAACAAAACAACAGTGTTTCCTACACACAAGGACCATATATAGTCCAACTCTGCTTCTGAAACTGAAACAAACCAAAGGTCCTCTAACATCCAATGCTTGTCAGTTAAGATGAGAAACGTGTGAGCTTCGTTACCGATGTAATTCTTTGGGTTGAAAAGTGACTGCCGTTACCTGAAACGAAGTCTTGCTTGTAGGTATACACAGAGCCTGGGATTTAACTCCATTTCTGAAGGGAATCACATAACACAGTTCTCATCCATGGATCACACTCTGCTTTAGAGCAAGAAGCACACTCTAGCTTTCTAGAGTCTCTAAGACAGCAGGAAACTTGAGTGTGCTGAGAACAAATGATGGGGTTTCCTACACATACGGATCATATCTAGTCCAAATCTGCTTGAAATTGATACAAACCACAGGTCCTCTAACAACCAATGCTTGTCAGTTAAGATGAGAAACGTGTGAGCTTCGTGAATGAGGTAGTTCGTTTGAGCTGTAATGTAAATTCTCTTACCTGAAACGAATTCTTCCTTTTAGGAAGACTCAAAGCCTGGGATTCAACTCCATTTCTGAAGTGAAGCACACAACAGAGGTCTCATCCATTGATCACACTCTGCTTTAGAGCACGAAGCACGCTCTTGCTTTCTAGAGTCTCTCATACAGCAGGAAACTTGAGTGTGCAGAGAACAAATGAACGGTGTTTCCTACACATACGGATCATATCCAGTCAAACTCTGCTTCTGAAACTGACACAAAGCACTGGTCCTCTAACATCCAATGCTTGTCAGTTAAGATGAGAAACGTGTGAGCTTCGTGATCGATGTAGTTTGTTTGAGCTGAAAAGTGACTGCCCTTACCTGATAGGAAGTCTTGCTTGTAGGAAGACTCAGAGTCTGGGATTTAACTCCATTTCTGAAGTGAAACACACAGCCGAGTACTCATCCATTGTTCACACTCTGCTTTACAGCAAGAAGCACCTTCTTGCTTTCTAGACTCTCTAAGACAGCAGGAAATATGAGTGTGATGATAACAAAATAACGGTGTTTCCTACATATACAGACCATAACTAGTCCAAATCTGCTTCTAAACCTGAAACAAACCACAGGTCCTCTAACATCCAATTCTTGTCAGTTAAGATGAGAAACGTGTGAGCTTCGTGAATGATGTAGTTCGTTTGAGCTGTAATGTAAATTCCCTTACCTGAAACGAAGTCTTGCTTGTAGGAAGACTCAGAGCCTGGGATTCAACTCCATTTCTGAAGTGAAACTCACAACAGAGGTCTCATCCATTGATCACACTCTGCTTTAGAGCAAGAAGCACGCTCTTGCTTTCTAGAGCCTCTAATACAGCAGGAAACTTGAGTGTGCTCAGAAGAAAAGAACCGTGTTTCCTATACATACGGACCATATCATGTTCAACTCTGCTTGAAATTGATACAAAGCAAAGGTCCTCTTACATCCAATGCTTGTCAGTTAAGATGAGGAACATGTGAACGTCAAGAACGATGTAGTTCGTTTGAGCTGAAAAATGACTGCCCTTACCTGAAAGGAAGTCTTGCTTGTAGGAAGACTCAGAGTCTGGGATTTAACTCCATTTCTGAAGTTAAACTCACAACAGAGGTCTCATCCGTGGATCACACTCTGCTTTAGAGCAAGAAGCACGCTCTTGCTTTCTAGAGCCTCTAATACAGCAGGAAATGTGAGTGTGCTGAGAACAAAAGAACGGTGTATCTTACACATACGGACCATATCTAGTCCAACTCTGCTTCTGAAACTGATACAAAGCACTGGTCCTCTAACATTCAGTGCTTCTCAGTTAAGATGAGAAACGTGTGAGCTTCGTGAACGATATAGTTCGTTTGAGCTGTAAAGTAAATTCCCTTACCTGCAATGAATTCTTGCTTGTAGAAAGACTCAGAGCCTGGGTTTTAACTCCATATCTGAAGTGAAACATACAACGGAGTTCTCATCCAATGATCACACTCTGCTTTAGAGCAAGAAGCATGCTCTTGCTTTCAAGACTCTCTAAGACAGCAGGAAACATGAGTGTGATGAGAACAAAAGAACGGTGTTTCCTACACAAACGGACCATATTTAGTCCAACTCTGCTTCTGAAACTGAAACAAACCAAAGGTCCTCTAACATCCAATGCTTGTCAGTTAAGATGAGAAACGTGTGAGCTTCGTGACCGATGTAATTCGTTTGAGCTGAAAAGTGACTGCCCTTACGTGAAACAAAGTCTTGCTTGTAGGAAGACTCAGAGCCTGGGATTTAAATGCATTTCTGAGGTGAAACACACAACAGAGTTCTCATCCATTGATCACACTCTGCTTTAGAGCAAGAAGCACGCTCTTGCTTTCAAGAGATTCTAATAGAGTAGGAAATGTGAGTGTGCTAAGAACAAAAGTACAGTGTTTCTTACACATACAGACCATATCTAGTCCAACTCTGCTTCTGAAACTGATACAAAGCACTGGTCCTCTAACATCCAAGGCTTGTCAGTTAAGATGAGAAACGTGTGAGCTTTGTGATCGATGTAGTTTTTTTCAGCCTAAAAGTGACTGCCCTTACCTGAAACGAAGTCTTGCATGTAGGAAGACTCAGAGCCTGGGATTTAACTCCATATATGAAGTGAAACACACAACAGAGTTCACATCCAATGATCACACTCTGCTTTACAGCAAGAAGCACGCTCTTGCTTTCTAGACTCTCTAAGACAGCAGGAAACATGAGTGTGATGAGAACAAAAGAACGGTGTTTCCTACACATACGGACCATATCTAGTCCAAATCTGCTTCTGAAACTGAAACAAACCACAGGTCCTCTAACATCCAATTCTTGTCAGTTAAGATGAGAAACGTGTGAGCTTCGTGAATGATGTAGTTCGTTTGAGCTGTAATGTAAATTCCCTCACGTGAAAAGAAGTCTTGCTTGTAGGAAGACTCAGAGCCTGGGATTCAACTCCATTTCTGAAGTGAAACACACAACAGAGGTCTCAACAATGACCACACTCTGCTTTAGAGCAAGAAGGATGCTCTTGCTTTCTAGAGCCTCTAATAGAGCTGGAAATGTGAGTGTGCTGAGAACAAAAGAACGGTGTATCTTACACATACGGACCATATCTAGTCCAACTCTGCTTCTGAAACTGATACAAAGCACTGGTCCTCTAACATTCAGTGCTTCTCAGTGAAGATGGGAAACGTGTGAGCTTCGTGAACGATATAGTTCGTTTGAGCTGTAAAGTAAATTCCCTTACAGGCAATGAATTCTTGCTTGTAGGAAGACTGAGAGCCTGGGATTTAACTCCATATCTGAAGTGAAACACACAACAGAGTTCTCATCCAATGATCACACTCTGCTTTACAGCAAGAAGCACGCTCTTGCTTTCAAGACTCTCTAAGACAGCAGGAAACATGAGTGTGATGAGAACAAAAGAACGGTGTTTCCTACACATACGGACCATATCTAGTCCAACTCTGCTTCTGAATCTGAAACAAACCAAAGGTCCTCTAACATCCAATGCTTGTCAGTTAAGATGAGAAACGTGTGAGCTTCGTTACCGATGTAATTCTTTGGGTTGAAAAGTGACTGCTGTTACCTGAAACGAAGTCTTGCTTGTAGGTATACACAGAGCCTGGCATTTAACTCCATTTCTGAAGGGAATCACATAACACAGTTCCCATCCATGGATCACACTCTGCTTTAGAAAAGAAGCACACTCTAGCTTTCTAGAGTCTCTAAGACAGCAGGAAACTTGAGTGTGCTGAGAACAAATGATGGGGTTTCCTACACATACGGATCATATCTAGTCCAATTCTGCTTGAAATTGATACAAACCACAGGTCCTCTAACAACCAATGCTTGTCAGTTAAGATGAGAAACGTGTGAGCTTCGTGAATGAGGTAGTTCGTTTGAGCTGTAATGTAAATTCCCTTACCTGAAACGAATTCTTCCTTGTAGGAAGACTCAAAGCCTGGGATTCAACTCCATTTCTGAAGTGAAGCACACAACAGAGGTCTCATCCATTGATCACACTCTGCTTTAGAGCACGAAGCACGCTCTTGCTTTCTAGAGTCTCTCATACAGCAGGAAACTTGAGTGTGCTGAGAACAAATGAACGGTGTTTCCTACACATACGGATCATATCCAGTCAAACTCTGCTTCTGAAACTGACACAAAGCACTGGTCCTCTCACATCCAATGCTTGTCAGTTAAGATGAGAAACGTGTGAGCTTCGTGATCGATGTAGTTTGTTTGAGCTGAAAAGTGACTGCCCTTACCTGATAGGAAGTCTTGCTTGTAGGAAGAGTCAGAGTCTGGGATTTAACTCCATTTCTGAAGTGAAACACACAGCCGAGTACTCATCCATTGTTCACACTCTGCTTTACAGCAAGAAGCACGCTCTTGCTTTCTAGACTCTCTAAGACAGCAGGAAATATGAGTGTGATGAGAACAAAAAAAAAACGGTATTTCCTACACATACGGACCATATCTAGTCCAAATCTGCTTCTGAAACTGAAACAAACCACAGGTCCTCTAACATCCAATTCTTGTCAGTTAAGATGAGAAACGTGTGAGCTTCGTGAATGATGTAGTTCGTTTGAGCTGTAATGTAAATTCCCTTACCGGAAACGAAGTCTTGCTTGTAGGAAGACTCAGAGCCTGGGATTCAACTCCATTTCTGAAGTGAAACTCACAACATAGTTCTCATCCATTGATCACACTCTGCTTTAGAGCAAGAAGCACGCTCTTGCTTTCTAGAGCCTCTAATACAGCAGGAAATGTGAGTGTGCTGAGAACAAAAGAACGGTGTATCTTACACATATGGAACATAGCTAGTTCAACTCTGCTTCTGAAACTGATACAAGGCATTTGTCCTCTAACATCGAATGCTTGTCAGTTAAGATGAGAAACGCGTGAGCTTTGTGAACCATGTAGTTTGTTTGAGCTGAAAAGTAACTGCCCTTACCTGACATGAAGTCTTCCTTGTAGGAAGACTCAGAGCCAGGGATTTAACTCCATTTCTGAAGGGAATCACACAGCACAGTTCTCATCCATGGATCACACTCTGCTTTGGAGAAAGAAGCACGCTCTTGCTTTCTAGAGTCTCTAATACAGCAGGAACCGTGAGTGTGCTCAGAAGAAAAGAACCGTGTTTCCTATACATACGGACCATATCATGTTCAACTCTGCTTGAAATTGATACAAAGCAAAGGTCCTCTTACATCCAATGCTTGTCAGTTAAGATGAGGAACATGTGAACGTCAATAACGATGTAGTTCGTTTGAGCTGAAAAGTGACTGCCCTTACCTGAAACGAAGTCTTGCTTGTAGGAAGACTCAGAGTCTGGGATTTAACTCCATTTCTGAAGTGAAGCACACAGCAGAGTTGTCATCCATGGATCACACTCTGCTTTAGAGCAAGAAGCACGCTCTTGCTTTCTAGACTCTCTAAGACAGCAGGAAACATGAGTGTGATGAGAACAAATGAACTGAGTTTCCTACACATACGGATCATTTCTAGTCCAACTCTGCTTCTGAAACTGATACAAAGCACAGGTCCTCTAACATCCAATGCTTGTCAGTTAAGAAGAGAAACGTGTGAGCTTCCTGAATGATGTAGTTCGTTTGAGCTGAAAAGTGACTGCCCTTACCTGAAACGAAGTCTTGCTTGTAGGAAGACACAGAGCCTGGGATTTAACTCCATTTCTGAAGTGAAACACACAGCAGAGTTCTCATCCATTGATCACACTCTGCTTTAGAGCAAGTAGCACGCTCTTGCTTTCTAGAGTCTCTACTACAACAGGAAACGTGATTGTGCTGAGAACAAAAGAACGGTGTTTCTTACACATATGGAACATAGCTAGTTCAACTCTGCTTCTGAAACGATACAAAGCACTTGTCCTCTAACATCCAATGCTTGTCAGTTAAGATGAGAAACGTGTGAGCTTTGTGAACCATGTAGTTTGTTTGAGCTGAAAAGTAACTGCCCTAACCTGACATGAAGTCTTTCTTGTAGGAAGACTCAGAGCCAGGGATTTAACTCCATTTCTGAAGGGAATCACACAACACAGTTCTCATCCATGGATCACACTCTGCTTTGGAGAAAGAAGCACGCTCTTGCTTTCTAGAGTCTCTAATACAGCAGGAAACGTGAGTGTGCTCAGAAGAAAAGAACCGTGTTTCCTATACATACGGACCATGTCTAGTTCAACTCTGCTTGAAATTGATGCAAAGAAAAGGTCCTTTAACATCCAATGCTTCTCAGTTAAGGTGAGATACGTGTGAGCTTCCTGAACGATGTAGTTTGTTTGAGCTGAAAAGTGACTGCCCTTACCTGATAGGAAGTCTTGCTTGTAGGAAGAGTCAGAGTCTGGGATTTAACTCCATTTCTGAAGTGAAACACACAGCCGAGTACTCATCCATTGTTCACACTCTGCTTTACAGCAAAAAGAACCCTCTAGCGTTCTAGACTCTCTAAGACAGCATGAAACTTGAGTGTGCTGAGAACAAATTAACGGTGTTTCGTACACATACGGATCATATCCAGTCAAACTCTGCTTCTGAAACTGACACAAAGCACTGGTGCTCTAACATCCAATGCTTGTCAGTTAAGATGAGAAACGTGTGAGCTTCGTGATCGATGTAGTTTGTTTGAGCTGAAAAGTGACTGCCCTTACCTGAAACGAAGTCTTGCTTGTAGGAAGACTCAGAGCCTGGGATTTAACTCCATTTCTGAAGTGAAACACACAGCAGAGTTCTCATCTATTGTTCACACTCTGCTTTACAGCAAGAAGCACGCTCTTGCTTTCTAGACTCTCTACGACAGCAGGAAATATGAGTGTGATGAGGAAAAAAGAACTGTATTTCCTGCACAAAAAGACCATATCTAATCCAACTCTGCTTCTGAAACTGAAATAAACCAAAGGTCCTCTAACATCCAATGCTTGTCAGTTAAGATGAGAATCCTGTGAGCTTCGTGACCGATGAAATTCGTTTGAGCTGAAAAGTGACTGCCCTTACCTGAAACGAAGTCTTGCTTGTAGGAAGACTCAGAGCCTGAGATTTACCTCCATTTCTGAAGTGAAACACACAGCAGAGTTCTCATCCATTGATCACACTCTGCTTTAGAGCAAGTAGCACGCTCTTGCTTTCTAGAGTCTCTACTACAACAGGAAACGTAATTGTGCTGAGAACCAAAGAACGGTGTTTCTTACACATATGGAACATAGCTAGTTCAACTCTGCTTCTGAACCTGATACAAAGCACTTGTCCTCTAACATCCAATGCTTGTCAGTTAAGATGAGAAACGTGTGAGCTTTGTGAACCATGTAGTTTGTTTGAGCTGAAAAGTAACTGCCCTTACCTGACATGAAGTCTTTCTTCTAGGAAGACTCAGAGCCAGGGATTTAACTCCATTTCTGAAGTGTAACACACAGCAAAGTTGTCATCCATTGTTCACACTCTGCTTTACAGCAAGAAGCACGCTCTTGCTTTCTAGACTCTCTAAGACTGCAGGAAACATGAGTGTGATCAGAACAAATGAACGGAGTTTCCTACACATACGGACCATATCTAGTCCAATTCTGCTTCTGAAGCTGATACAAAGCACTGGTCCTCTAACATCCAATGCTTGTAAATTAAGATGAGAAAGGTGTGAGATTCCTGAACGATGTAGTTCGTTTGAGCTGAAAATTGTCTGCCCTTATTTGAAACGAAGTCTTGCTTGTAGGAAGACACAGACCCTGGGATTTAACTCCATTTCTGAAGGGAATCACACAACACAGTTCTCATCCATGCATCACACTCTGTTTTGGAGCAGGAAGCACACTCTTGCTTTCTAGAGTCTCTAATACAGCAGGAAACGTGAGTGTGCTCAGAATAAAAGAACCGTATTTACTATACATACGGGCCATATCTAGTTCAACTCCGCTTGAAATTGATGCAAAGCAAAGGTCCTCTAACATCCAAAGCTTCTCAGTTAAGATGAGATACGTGTGAGCCTTATGATCGATGTAGTTTGTTTGAGCTGAAAAGTGACTCCCCTTACCTGAAACGAAGTCTTGCTTGTAGGAAGATTCAGAGCCTGGGATTTAAGTCCATTTCTGAAGTGAAACACACAGCAGAGTTCTCATCCATTGTTCACATTCTGCTTTACAGCAAGAAGCACGCTCTTGCTTTCTAGACTCTCTAAGACAGCACGAAACATGAGTGTGATTAGAACAAATGAAAGGAGTTTCCTACACATTCGGACCATATCTAGTCCAAATCTGCTTCTGAAACTGAAACAAACTAAAGGTCCTCTAACATCCAATGCTTCTCAGTTAAGATGAGATCCGTGTGAGCTTCGTAAACGATATTGTTCATTTGAGCTGTAAAGTATATGCCCTTACCTGAAACGAATTCTTGCTTGTAGGAAGACTCAGAGCTTGGGATTTAACTCATTTCTGAAGTGAAACACACAACAGAGTTCTCATCCATTGATCACACTCTTCTTTAGAGCAAGAAGAACCCTCTAGCGTTCTAGAGTCTCTAAGACAGCAGGAAACTTGAGTGTGCTGAAAACAAATGAACGGTGTTTCGTACACATACGGAACATAGCTATTTCAACTCTGCTTCTGAAACTGATACAAAGCACTGGTCCTCTAACATCCAATGCTTGTCAGTTAAGATGAGAAACGTGTGAGCTTCGTGAACCATGTAGTTTGAGCTGAAAAGTGACTGCCTTACCTAACACGAAGTCTTTCTTGTAGGAAGACTCAGAGCCAGGGATTTAACTCCATTTCTGAAGTGTAACACACAGCAGAGTTCTCATACATTGTTCAAACTCTGCTTTACAGCAAGGAGCATGCTCTTGCTTTCTAGACTCTCTAAGACAGCAGGAAACATGAGTGTGATGAGAACAAATGAACGGAGTTTCCTACACATACGGATCATTTCTAGTCCAACTCTGCTTCTGAAACTGAAACAAAGCACTGGTCCTCTAACATCCAATGCTTGTCAGTTAAGATGAGAAACGTGTGAGCTTCCTGAATGATGTAGTTCGTTTGAGCTGAAAAGTGACTGCCCTTACCTGAAACAAATTCTTGCTTGTAGGAAGACACAGAGCCTGGGATTTAACTCCATTTTTGAAGGGAATCACACAACACAGTTATCATCCATGGATCACACTCTGCTTTGTAGCAAGAAGCAGGCTCTTGCTTTCTAGAGTCTCTAATACAGCAGGAAACGTGAGTGTGCTCAGAAGAAAAGAACCGTGTTTCCTATACATACGGACCACATCTAGTTCAACTCTGCTTGAAATTGATGCAAAGAAAAGGTCCTCTAACATCCAATGCTTCTCATTTAAGGTGAGATACGTGTGAGCTTCGTGAACGATTTAGTTTGTTTGAGCTGAAAAGTGACTGCCCTTACCTGATAGGAAGTCTTGCTTGTAGGAAGACTCAGAGTCTGGGATTTCACTCCATTTCTGAAGTGAAACACACAGCCTAGAACTCAACCATTGTTCACACTATGCTTTACAGCAAGAAGCACGCTCTTGCTTTCTAGACTCTCTAAGACAGCAGGGAACATGAGTGTGCTGAGAACAAATGAACGGTGTTTCCTACACATACGGATCATATCCAGTCCGACTGTGCTTCTGTAACTGACACAAAGCACTGGTCCTCTAACATCCAATGGTTGTCAGTTAAGATGAGAAACGTGTGAGCCTCGTGAACGATGTATTTCATTTGTGATTAAAGTATCTTCCCTTACTTGAAACGAAGTATGCCTTTTAGGAAGACTCAGAACCTGGGATTTAACTCCATTTGTGAAGTGAAACACACAGCAGAGTTCTCAACCATTGATCACACTCTGCTTTAGAGCAAGAAGCAAGCTCTAGCTTTCTAGAGTCTCTAAGACAGGATGAAACGTGAGTGTGCTGTGAAGAAAAGAACGGTGTTTCCTACACATACGGACCATATCTAGTCCAACTATGCTTATGAAACTGATACAATTCACTGGTCCTCTAACATCCGATGCTTGTCATTTATGATGAGAAACGTGTGAGTTTCCTGTACGATGTAGTTCGTTTGAGCTGAAAAGTGACTGCCCTTACCTGAAACGAAGTCTTGCTTGTAGGAAGACACAGAGGCTGGGATTTAACTCCATTTCTGAAGGGAAACACACAACACAGTTCTCATCCATGGATCACACACTTCTTTAGAGCAAGAAGCACGATCTTGCTTTCTAGAGTCTCTAATACAGCAGGAAACGTGAGTGTGCTCAGAAGAAAAGAACCGTGTTTCCTATACATACGGATCATATCTAGTTTAATCTACTTGAAATTGATACAAAGCAAAGTTCCTGTAACATCCAATCCTTCTCAGTTAAGATGAGAAACGTGTGAGCTTCGTGAACGATGTAGTTCGTTTGAGCTGTAAAGTAACTTCCCTTACCTGAAACGAATCTTGTTTGTCGAAAGACTCAGAGCCCGGGATTTAACACCATTTCTGAAGTGAAACACAAACCAGAGTTCTCATCCATTGATCAAACTCTGCTTTAGAGCAAGAAGAACCCTCTAGCTTTCTAGAGTCTCTAAGACAGCAGGAAACTTGAGTGTGCTGAGAACAAATGATAGGTGTTTCTTAAACATACGGATCATATCCAGTCAAACTCTGCTACTGAAACTGACACAAAGCACTGGTCCTCTAACATCCAATGATTGTCAGCTGAAAAGTGACTGCCCTTACCTGATGGGAAGTCTTGCTTGTAGGAAGACTCAGAGCCTGTGATTTAACTGCATTTCTGAAGTGAAACACACAGCCGAGTTCTCATCCATTGTTCACACTCTGCTTTACAGCAAGAAGCATGCTCTTGCTTTCTAGACTCTCTAAGACAGCAGGATACATGAGTGTGATGAGAACAAAAGAACGGTGTTTCCTACACATATGGCCCATATCTAGTCCAACTCTGCTTCTGAAACTGAAACAAACCAAAGGTCCTCTAACATCAAATGCTTGTCAGTTAAAATGAGAATCGTATGAGTTTTGTGACTGATGTAATTCGTTTAAGCTGAAAAGGGACTGCCCTTACCAGAAACGAAGTCTTGCTTGTAGGAAGACTCAGAGCCTGGGATTTAACTCCATTTCTGAACTGAAACACACAACAGAGTTCTCATCCATTGATCACACTCTGCTTTCGAGCAAGAAGCACGCTCTTGCTTTCTAGAGTCTCTAATACAGCAGGAAACTTGAGTGTGCTGAGATCAAATGAACAGGGTTTCCTACACATACGAATCATATCTAGTCCAACTCTGCTTCTGAAACTGATACAAATCACTGGTCTTCTAACATCCAATGCTTGTCAGTTAAGATGAGAATCATGTGAGCTTTGTGAACGATGTAGTTTGTTTGAGCTGAAAAGTGACTGCCCTTACCTGATAGGAAGTCTTGCTTAAGGGAAAACTCAGAGCCTGGGATTTAACTCCATTTCTGAAGTGAAACACACAGCCGAGTTCTCATCCATTGTCCACACTCTGCTTTACAGCAAGAAGCACGCTCTTGCTTTCTAGACTCTCTAAGACAGCAGGAAACATGAGTGTGATGAGAACAAAAGAACGATGTTTCCTACACATATGGCCCATATCTAGTCCAACTCTGCTTCTGAAACTGAAACAAACCAAAGGTCCTCTAACATCGAAGGCTTGTGAGTTAAGATGAGAATCGTGTGAGCTTTGTGACCGATGTAATACGTTTGAGCTGAAAAGTGACTGCCCTTACCAGAAACGAAGTCTTGCATGTAGGAAGACTCAGTGCCTGGGATTTAACTCCATTTCTGAAGTGAAATGCACAACAGAGTTATCATCCATTGATCACACTCTGCTTTAGAGCAAGAAGCACGCTCTTGCTTTCTAGAGTCTGTAATACAGCAGGAATCATGAGTGTGCTCAGAAGAAAAGAACCGTGTTTCCTATACATACGGACCATATCTAGTTCAACTCTGCTTGAAATTGATGCAAAGCAAAGGTCCTCTAACATCCAATGCTTCTCAGTTAAGATGAGATACATGTGAGCTTCGTGAACGATATAGTGTGTTTGAGCTGTAAAGTAAATGCCCTTACCTGAAACAAAGTCTTGCTTGTAAGTAGACTCAGATCCATGGATTTAACTCCATTTCTGAAGTGAAACACACAACAGAGTTCTCATCCATTGATCACACTCTGCTTTAGAGCAAGAAGCACGCTCTAGCTTTCTATAGTATCTAAGACAGCAGGAAACTTGAGTGTGCTGAGAAAAAATGAACAGTGTTTCCTACACATACGGATCATATCCAGTCCAACTCTGCTTCTGAAACTGACACAAAGCACTGTTCCTCTAACATCCAATGCTTGTCAGTTAAGATGAGAATCATGTGAGCTTTGTGAACGATGTAGTTTGTTTGAGCTGAAAAGTGACTGCCCTTACCTGATAGGAAGTCTTGCTTAAGGGAAAACTCAGAGCCTGGGATTTAACTCCATTTCTGAAGTGAAACACACAGCCGAGTTCTCATCCATTGTTCACACTCTGCTTTACAGCAAGAAGCACGCTCTTGCTTTCTAGACTCTCTAAGACAGCAGGAAACATGAGTGTGATGAGAACAAAAGAACGGTGTTTCCTACACATATGGACTATATCTAGTCCAAGTCTGCTTCTGAAACTGACACAAAGCACTGGTCCTCTAACATCCAATGCATGTCAGTTAAGAAGAGAAACGTGTGAGCTTCGTGATCGATGTAGTTTGTTTGAGCTGAAAAGTGACTGCCCTTACCTGAAACGAAGTGTTTCTTGTAGGAAGACTCAGAGCCTGGGATTCAACTCCATTTCTGAATTGAAACACACAACAGAATTCTCATCCATTTATGACACTCTGCTTTAGAGCAAGAAGCAGGCTCTTGCTTTCTAGAGTCTCTAATACAGCAGGAAACGTGAGTGTGCTCAGAAGAAAAGAACCGTGTTTCCTATACATACAGACCATATCTAGTTCAACTGTGCTTGAAATTGATACAAAGCAAAGGTCCTCTAACATCCAATCCTTCTCAGTTAAGATGAGAAACGTGTGAGCTTCGTGAACGATGTAGTTCGTTTGAGCTGTAAAGTAACTTCCCTTACCTGAAACAAATCTTGCTTATCGAAAGACTCAGAGCCCGGGATTTAACACCATTTCTGAAGTGAAACACACAACAGAGGTCTCATCCATTTATCACACTCTGCTTTAGAGCAAGAAGAACCCTCTAGCTTTCTAGAGTCTCTAGACAGCAGGAAACTTGGGTGTGCTGAGAACAAATGAACGGTGTTTCCTACACATACGGATCATATCCAGTCAAACTCTGCTACTGAAACTGAAACAAACCAAAGGTCCTCTAACATCCAAGGCATGTCAGTTAAGATGAGAAACTTGTGTGCTTCGTGAACGATGTAGTTCGTTTGAGCTGAAAAGTGACTGCCCTAACCAGAAACGAAGTCTTGCTTGTAGGAAAACTCAGAGCCTGGGATTCAACTCCATTCTGAAGTGAAACACACAAAAGAGTTCTCATCCATTGATCACACTCTGCTTTAGAGCAAGAAGCACGTTCTTGCTTTCTAGAGTCTCTAAGACAGCAGGAAACTTGAGTGTGCTGAGAACAAATGAACAGTGTTTCCTACACATACGGATCATATCCAGTCCAACTCTGCTTCTGAAACTGACACAAAGCACTGGTCCTCTAACATCCAATGCTTGTCAGTTAAGAAGAGAAAGGTGTGAGCCTAGTGAACGATGTATTTCACTTGAGATTAAAGTATCTTCCCTTACTTGAAACGAAGTCTTCCTTGTAAGAAGACTCAGAGCCTGGGATTTAACTCTATTTGTGAAGTGAAACACGCAGCGGAGTTCTCATCCATTGATCACACTCTGCTTTAGAGCAAGAAGCAAGCTCTTTCTTTCTAGAGTCTCTAAGACAGCAGGAAACGTGAGTGTGCTGAGAAGAAAAGAACGGTGTTTCCTACACATACGGACCATATCTAGTCCAACTATGCTTATGAAACTGATACAAATCACTGGACCTCTAACATCTGATGCTTGTCATTTAAGATGAGAAAGTGTGAATTTCCTGAATGATGTAGTTCGTTTGAGCTGAAAAGTGACTGCCTTTACCTGAAACGAAGTCTTGCTTGTAGGAAGACACAGAGCCTGGGATTTAACTCCATTTCTGAAGGGAAACACACAACACAGTTCTCAACCACGGATCACACTCTGCTTTAGAGCAAGAAGCACGCTCTTGCTTTCTAGATTCTCTAATACAGCAGGAAATGTGAGTGTCCTCAGAAGAACCGTGTTTCCTATACATACGGACCATATCTAGTTCAACTCTGCTTGAAATTGATACAAAGCAAAGGTCCTCTACATCCAATGCTTGTCAGTTAAGATGAGAAACGTGTGAGATTCGTGAACGATGTAGTTCATTTGAGCTGTAAAGTAACTTCCCTTACCTGAAACGAAGTCTTGCTTTTCAGAAGACTCAGAGCCTTGGATTTAACTCCATTTCTGAAGTGAAACACACAACAGAGTTCTCATCCATTGATCACACTCTGCTTTAGAGCAAGAAGCACGCTCTTGCTGTCTAGAGTCTCTAATACAGCAGGAAACGTGAGTGTGCTGAGAACAAATGAATGGGGTTTCCTACACATACGGATCATAACTAGTACAACTCTGCTTCTGAAACTGATACAGAGCACTGGTCCTCTAACATCCAATGCTTGTCAGTTAAGATGAGAACCGTGTGAGCTTCGTGATCGATGTAGTTTGTTTGCGCTGAAAAGTGACTGCCCTTTCCTGACACAAAGTCTTGTTTGCAGGAAGACTCACAGCCTGGGATTCAACTCCATTTCTGAAGTGAAACACACAACAGAGTTCTCATCCATTGATCACACTCTGCTTTAGAGCAAGAAGCATGCTCTTGCTTTCTAAAGTCTCTAATACAGCAGGAAACATGAGTGTGCTGAGAACAAAAGAACGGTCTTTCTTACACATACGGACCATATCTAGTCCAACTCTGCTTCTCAAACTGATACAAAGCACTGGTCCTCTAACATACAATGCTTCTCAGTTAAGATGAGAAATGTGCGAGCTATGTGAACGATGTACTTTCTTTGAGCTGAAAAGTGACTGCCCTTACCAGATAGGAAGTCTTGCTTGTAGGAAGACTCATAGCCTGGGATTTAACTCCATTTCTGAAGTGAAACTCACAGCCGAGTTCTCATCCATTGTTCACACTCTGCTTTACAGCAAGAAGCACGCTCTTGCTTTCTAGACTCTCTAAGACAGCAGGAAACATGAGTGTGATGAGAACAAAAGAACCGTGTTTCATACACATATGGCCCATATCTAGTCCAACTCTGCATCTGAAACTGAAACAAACCAAAGGTCCTCTAACATACAAGGCTTGTCAGTTAAGATGGGAATCGTGTGAGCTTCGTGACCGATGTAATTCGTTTGAGCTGAAAAGTGACTGCCCTTACCAGAAACGAAGTCTTGCTTGTAGGAAGACTCAGAGCCTGGGATTTAACTCCATTTCTGAAGTGAAACACACACCAGAGTTCTCATCCATTGATCACTCTCTGCTTTAGAGCAAGAAGCACGCTCTTGCTTTCTAGAGTCTCTAATACAGCAGGAAACATGAGTGTGCTCAGAAGAAAAGATCCGTGTTTCCTATACATACGGACCATATCTAGTTCAACTCTGCTTGAAATTGATACAAAGCAAAGGTCCTCTGAAATCCAATGCATGTCAGTTAAGATGAGAAACGTGTGAGATTCGTGAACGATGTAGTTCATTTGAGCTGTAAAGTAACTTCCCTTACCTGAAACGAAGTCTTGCTTTTCGGAAGACTCAGAGCCTCGAATTTAACTCCATTTCTGAAGTGAAACACACAGCAGAGTTCTCATCCATGGTTCACACTCTGCTTTAGAGCAAGAAGCACGCTCTTGTATTCCAGAGTCTCTAATACAGCAGGAAACCTGAGTGTGCTCAGAAGAAAAGAACCGTGTTTACTATACATACGGACCATATCTAGTTCAACTCTGCTTGAAATTGATACAAAGCAAAGGTCCTCTAACATCCAATGCTTGTCAGTTAAGATGAGAAAAGTGTGAGCTTCGTGAACGATGTTGTTCGTTTGAGCTATTTATTAACTGCCCTTACCTGAATCGAAGTCTTGCTTGTAGGAAGACTCAGAGCCTGGGATTTAACCCCATTTCTGATGTAAAACACACAGCAGAGTTCTCATCCATTGTTCATACTCTGCTTTACAGCAAGAAGCACGCTCTTGCTTTCTAGAGTCTCTAAGACAGCAGGTAATATGAGTGTGATGAGAACAAAAGAACGGTGTTTCCTACACATATGGACCATATCTAGTCCAACTCTGCTTCTGAAACTGAAACAAACCAAAGGTCCTGTAACATCCAAGGCGTGTCAGTTAAGATGAGAATCGTGTGAGCTTTGTGACCGATGTAATTCGTTTGAGCTGAAAAGTGACTGCCCTTACCAGAAACGAAGTCTTGCTTGTAGGAAGACTCAGAGCCTGGGATTTAACTCCATTTCTGCAGTGAAACATACAACAGAGTTCTCATCGATTGATCACACTCTGCTTTAGAGCAAGAAGCACGCTCTTGCTTTCTAGAGTCTCTAATACAGCAGGAAACGTGAGTGTGCTCAGAAGAAAAGAACCGTGTTTCCTTTACGTACGGACCATATCTAGTTCAACTCTGCTTGAAATTGATGCAAAGCAAAGGTCCTCTAACATCCAATGCTTCTCAGTTAAGATGAGATACATGTGAGCTTCGTGAACGATATAGTTCGTTCGAGCTGTAAAGTAAATGCCCTTACCTGAAACGAAGTCTTGCTTGTAAGAAGACTCAGAGCCAGGGATTTAACTCCATTTCTGAAGTGAAACACAAAACAGAGTTCTCATCCATTGATCTCACTCTGCTTTAGAGCACGAAGCACCCTCTAGCTTTCTAGAGTCTCTAAGACAGCAGGAAACTTGAGTGTGCTGAGAAATATTAACGGTGTTTCCTACACATACGGATCACATCCAGTCCAACACTGCTTCTGAAACTGACACAAAGCACTGTTCCTCTAACATCCAATGCTTGTCAGTTAAGATGAGAAACGTGTGAGCCTCGTGAACGATGTATTTCATTTGAGAATAAAGTATCTTCCCTTACTTGAAACGGAGTCTTCCTTGTAGGAAGACCCAGAGCCTGGAATTAACTCCATTTCTGAAGTGAAACACACAACAGAGTTCTCATCCATTGAATACACTCTGCTTTAGAGCAAGAAGAAAACTCTTGCTTTCTAGAGTCTCTAATACAGCAGGAAACCTGAGTGTGCTGAGAACAATGAACGGTATTACTTACACATATGGACCATATCTAGCCCAACTCTGCTTCTGAAACTGATACAAAGCACTGGTACTCTAACATCCAATGCTTGTCAGTTAACATGAGAAACGTCCCAGCTTCGTGACCGATGTAATTCGTTTGAGCTGAAAAGTGACTGCCTTTACCTGAAACGAAGTCTTGCTTGTAGGAAGACACAGAGCCTTTGATTTAACTCCATTTCTAAAGGGAAACACACAACACAGTTCTCAACCATGGATCACACTCTGCTTTACAGCAAGAAGCACGCTCTTGCTTTCTAGAGTCTCTAATACAGCAGGAAATGTGAGTTTCCTCAGAAGAAAAGAACCGTGTTTCCTATACATACGGACCATATCTAGTTCAACTCTGCTTGAAATTGATACAAAGCAAAGGTCCTCTGAAATCCAATGCATGTCAGTTAAGATGAGAAACGTGTGAGATTCGTGAACGATGTAGTTCATTTGAGCTGTAAAGTAACTTCCCTTACCTGAAACGAAGTCTTGCTTTTCGGAAGACTCAGAGCCTCGAATTTAACTCCATTTCTGAAGTGAAACACACAGCAGAGTTCTTATCCATGGTTCACACTCTGCTTTAGAGCAAGAAGCACGCTCTTGTATTCCAGAGTCTCTAATACAGCAGGAAACCTGAGTGTGCTCAGAAGAAAAGAACCGTGTTTACTGTACATACGGACCATATCTAGTTCAACTCTGCTTGAAATTGATACAAAGCAAAGGTCCTCTAACATCCAATGCTTGTCAGTTAAGATGAGAAAAGTGTGAGCTTCGTGAACGATGTTGTTCGTTTGAGCTATTTAGTAACTGCCCTTACCTGAAACGAAGTCTTGCTTGTAGGAAGACTCAGAGCCTGGGATTTAACCCCATTTCTGATGTAAAACAAACAGCAGAGTTCTCATCCATTGTTCACACTCTGCTTTACAGCAAGAAGCACCCTCTTGCTTTCTAGAGTCTCTAAGACAGCAGGAAACATATGTGTGATCAGAACAAAAGAATGATGTTTCCTACACATAAGGACCATATCTAGTCTAACTCTGCTTCTAATCTGAAACAAACCACAGATCCTCTAACATCCAATGCTTGTCAGTTAAGATGAGAAACGTGTGAGCTTCGTGAACGATATAGTTCGTTTGATCTGTAAAGTAACATCCCTTGCCTGAAACGAAGTCTTGCTTGTCGGAAGACTCAGAGCCTGGGATTTAACTCCATTTTTGAAGTGAAACACACAGCAGAGTTCTCATCCATTGATCACACTCTGCTTTAGAGCAAGAAGCACGCTCTAGCTTTCTAGACTCTCTAAGACAGCAGGAAACAGGATTGTGATTAGCAAAAATAAATGGGGTTTCCTACACATACGGATCATATCCTGTCCAACTCTTCTTCTGAAACTGATAGACAGCACTAGTCCTCTAACATCCAATGCTTGTCAGTTAAGATGAGAAACGTGTGACCTTCCTGAACGATGTAGTTCATTTGAGCTGAAAAGTGACTGCCCTTACCTGAAATGAAGTCTTGCTTGTAGGAGGACTCAGAGCCTGGGATTTAACTCCATTTCTGAAGTGAAACACTCAACAGATTTCTCATCCATTGATCACACTCTGCTTTAGAGCAAGAAGCACGCTCTTGCTTTCTAGAGTCTCTAATACAGCAGGAAACGTGAGTGTGCTGAGAAGAAAAGAACGGTATTTCCTACACATACAGACCATATCTAGTCCAACTATGCTTATGAAACTGATACAAATTACTGGTCCTCTAACATCCAATGCTTGTCAGTTAAAATGAGAAACGTGTGAGTTTCCTGAATGATTTAGTTCGTTTGAGCTGAAAAGTGACTGCCCTTACCTGAAACGAAGTCTTGCTTGTAGGAAGACACAGAGCCTGGGATTTAACTCCATTTCTGAAGGGAAACACACAACACAGTTCTCATCCATGGATCAGACTCAGCTTTAGAGCAAGAAGCACGCTCTTGCTTTCTAGAGTCTCTAATACAACAGGAAACGTGAGTGGGCTCAGAAGAAAAGAACCGTGTTTCCTATACATACGGACCATATCTAGTTCAACTCTGCTTGAAGTTGATACAAAGCAAAGGTCCTCTAACCTCCAATGCTTTTCAGTTAAGATGAGAAACGTGTGAGCTTCGTGAACGATATAGTTCGTTTGAGGTTTAAACTAAATGCCCTTCCCTGAAACGAAGTCTTGCTTGTAAGAAGACTCAGAGGCAGGGATTTAACTCCATTTCTGAAATGAAACACACGACAGAGTTCTCATCCATTATCACACTCTGCTTTACAGCAAGAAGCACGCTCTTGCTTTCTAGAGTCTCTAAGACAGCAGGAAACATGAGTGTGATGAGAACAAAAGAACGGTTTTATCTACATAGACGGACCATGTCTTGTACAACTCTGCTTCTGAAGTTGAAACAAACCACAGGTCCTCTAACATCCAATGCTTGTCAGTAAAGATGAGAAACGTGTGAGCTTCGTGAACGATGTAGTTCGTTTGAGCCGTAAAGTAACTTCCCTTACCTGAAACGAAGTCTTGCTTGTAGGAAGACTCAGAGCCTGGGATTTAACTATATTTCTGAAATGAAACACACAACACAATTCTCATCCATTCATCACACTCTGCTTTAGAGCAAGAAGAACGCTCTTGCTTTCTAGAGTCTCCAATACAGCAGGAAACATGAGTGTGCTGAGAACAAAAGAACGGTGTTTCTTACACATACGGACCATATCTAGTCCAACTCTGCTTCTGAAACTGATACAAAGCACTGGTCCTCTAACATCCAATGCTTGTGTGTTAAGATGAGAAACGTGTAGGATTCGTGAACGATGTAGTTCGTTTGTGCTGAAAAGTGACTGCCCTTACCTGAAACGAGGTCTTGCTTGTAGGAAGACTCAGAGCCAGGTATTTAACTCCATTTCTTAAGTGAAACACAAAATAGAGTTCTCATCCCTGGATCACACTCTGCTTTAGAGCAAGATGCACAATCTAGCTTTCTAGAATCTCTAAGACAGCAGGAAACTTGAGTGTGCTGAGAAGAAATGAACGGTGTTTCCTAAACATACAGATCCTATCTAGTCAACTCTGCTTCTGAAACTGATACAAAGCACTGGTCCTCTAACATCCAATGCTTGTCAGTTAAGATGAGGAACGTGTGAGCTTCTTGAACGATGTAGTTCATTTGAGCTGAAAAGTGACTGCCCTAACCTGAAACGAAGTCTTGCTTGTAGGAAGACTCAGAGCCTGGGATTTAACTCCATTTCTGAAGTGAAACACACAGCAGAGATCTCATCCATTCTTCACTCTCTGCTTTAGAGCAAGAAGCACGCTCTTGCTTTCCAGAGTCTCTAATACAGCAGGAAAAGTGAGTGTGCTGAGAACAAAAGAACGGTGTTTCTTACACATATGGACAATATCTAGTCCAACTCTGCTTCTGAAACTGATACAAAGCACTGATACTCTAACATCCAATGCTTGTTAGTTAAGATGAGAAACGTGTGTGCGTCCTGAACGATGTAGTTCCTTTGAGCTGAAAAGTGACTGCCCTTACCTGAAACGAAGTCTTGCTTGTAGGAAGAAACAGAGCCTGGGATTTAACTACATTTCTGAAGGGAAACACACAACACAGTTCTCATCCATGGATCACACACTGCTTTAAGAGCAAGAAGCACGCTCTTGCATTTTAGAATCTCTAACACATCTGGAAACGTTAGTGTGCTCATAAGCAAGAACCGTTTTTCCTATACATACAGATCATATCTAGTCCAACTCAGCTTCTGAAACTGATACAAAGCACTGGTCCTGTAACATCCAGTGCTTGTCAGTTAAGATGAGAAACGTGAGAGCTTTGTGACAGATGTAATTCTTTGGAGCCGAAAAGTGACTGCCCTTACCTGAAACGAAGTCTTGCTTGTTGGAAGACTCAGAGCCTGGGATTTAACTCCATTTCTGAAATGAAACACACAACACAGTTCTCATCCATTGATCACACTCTGCTTTACAGCAAGAAGCATGCTCTTGCTTTCTAGAGTCTCTAATACCGCAGGAAACATGAGTGTGCTGAGAACAAAAGAACGGTGTTTCTTTCACATACACACCATATCTAGTCCAACTCTGCTTCTGAAACTGACACAAAGCACTGGTCCTCTAACATCCAATGCTTGTCAGTTAAGATGAGAAAAGTGTGAGCTTCGTGAACGATGTTGTTCGTTTGAGCTATATAGTAACTGCCCTTACCTGAAACGAAGTCTTGCTTTTAGGAAGACTCAGAGCCTGGGATTTAACTACATTTCTGATGTGAAACACACAGCAGAGTTCTCATCCATTGTTCACACTCTGCTTTACAGCAAGAAGCAAGCTCTTGCTTTCTAGAGTCTCTAAGACAGCAGGAAACATGAGTGTGCTGAGAACAATGAACGGTATTACTTACACATACGGACCATATCTAGCCCAACTCTGCTTCTGAAACTGATACAAAGCACTGATACTCTAACATCCAATGCTTGTTAGTTAAGATGAGAAACATGTGAGCTTCGTGACTGATGTAATTCTTTTGAGCTGAAAAGTGACTGCGTTTACCTGAAACGAAGTCTTGCTTGTAGGAAGACTCAGAGGCAGGGATTTAACTCCATTTCTGAAATGAAACACACAACAGAGTTCTCATCCATTGTCACACTCTGCTTTACAGCAAGAAGCACGCTCTTGCTTTCTAGAGTCTCTAGGACAGCAGGAAACATGAGTGTGATGAGAACAAAGGAACGGTTTTTCCTACACAGACGGACCATGTCTTGTACAACTCTGCTTCTGAAATTGAAACAAACCACAGGTCCTCTAACATCCAATGCTTGTCAGTCAAGATGAGAAACGTGTGAGCTTCGTGAACGATGTAGTTCGTTTGAGCTGTAAAGTAACTTCCCTTACCTGAAACGAAGTCTTGCTTATAGGAAGACTCAGAGCCTGGGATTTAACTCCATTTCTGAAATGAAACACACAACACAATTCTCATCCATTCATCACACTCTGCTTTAGAGCAAGAAGAACGCTCTTGCTTTCTAGAGTCTCCAATACAGCAGGAAACATGAGTGTGCTGAGAACAAAAGAACGGTGTTTCTTACACATACGGACCATACCTAGTCCAACTCTGCGTCTGAAACTGATACAAAGCACTGGTCCTCTAACATCCAATGCTTGTGAGTTAAGATGAGAAACGTGTGAGATTCGTGAACGATGTAGTTCGTTTGTGCTGAAAAGTGACTGCCCTTACCTGAAAGAAGTCTTGCTTGTAGAAGACACAGAGCCTGTGATTTAACTCCATTTCCGAAAGGAAACACACAACAGAGTTGTCATCCATGGATCACACTCTACTTTAGAGCAAGAAGCACGCTCTTGCTTTCTAGAGTCTCTAATACAGCAGGAAACATGAGTGTGCTCAAAAGAAAAGAACCGTGTTTCCTATACATACGGACCGTATCTAGTTCAACTCTGCTTGAAATTGATACAAAGCAAAGGTCCTCTAACATCCAATGCTTGTCTGTTAAGATGAGAAATGTGTGAGCTTCGTGAACGATGTAGTTCGTTTGCTCTGTAAAGTAACTGCCCTTACCTGAAACGAAGTCTTGCTTGTAGGAAGACTCAGAGCCAGGTATTTAACTCCATTTCTGAAGTGAAAAACAAAACAGAGTTCTCATCCCTGGATCACAATCTGCTTTAGAGGAAGATGCACAATCTAGCTTTCTATAATCTCTAAGACAGCAGGAAACTTGAGTGTGCTGAGAACAAATGAACGGTGTTTCCTAAACATACAGATCCTATCTAGCCAACTCTGCTTCTGAAACTGATACAAAGCACTGGTCCTCTAACATCCATGCTTGTCAGTTAAGTTGAGAAACGTGTGAGCTTTGTGACAGATGTAATTCTTTGGAGCTGAAAAGTGACTGCCCTTACCTGAAACGAAGTCTTGCTTGTAGGAAGACTCAGAGCCTGGGATTTAACTCCATTTCTGAAATGAAACACACAACACAGTTCTCATCCATTGATCACACTCTGCTTTACAGCAAGAAGCATGCTCTTGCTTTCTAGAGTCTCTAATACAGCAGGAAACATGAGTGTGCTAGAACAAAAGAACGGTGTTTCTTACACATACAGACCATATCTAGTCCAACTCTGCTTCTGAAACTGACACAAAGCACTGGTCCTCTAACATCCAATGCTTGTCAGTTAAGATGAGAAACGTGTGAGCCTCATGAACGATGTATTTCATTTGAGGTTAAAGTATCTTCCCTTACTTGAAACGAATTCTTGCTTGTAGGAAGACTCAGAGCCTGGGATTTAACTACATTTCTGATGTGAAACACACAGCAGAGTTCTCATCCATTGTTCACACTCTGCTTTACAGCAAGAAGCACGCTCTTGCTTTCTAGAGTCTCTAAGACAGCAGGAAACATGAGTGTGCTGAGAACAATGAACGGTATTACTTACACATACGGACCATATCTAGCCCAACTCTGCTTCTGAAACTGATACAAAGCACTGATACTCTAACATCCAATGCTTGTTAGTTAAGATGAGAAACGTGTGAGCTTCGTGACCGATGTAATTCGTTTGAGCTGAAAAGTGACTGCCTTTACCTGAAACGAAGTCTTGCTTGTAGGAAGACACAGAGCCTTTGATTTAACTCCATTTCTAAAGGGAAACACACAACACAGTTCTCAACCATGGATCACACTCTGCTTTAGAGCAAGAAGCACGCTCTAGCTTTCTAGACTCTCTAAGACAGCAGGAAACAGGATTGTGATTAGCAAAAATAAATGGGGTTTCCTACACATACGGATCATATCCTGTCCAACTCTTCTTCTGAAACTGATAGACAGCACTAGTCCTCTAACATCCAATGCTTGTCAGTTAAGATGAGAAACGTGTGACCTTCCTGAACGATGTAGTTCATTTGAGCTGAAAAGTGACTGGTCCTCTAACAAATTACTGGTCCTCTAACATCCAATGCTTGTTAGTTAAAATGAGAAACGTGTGAGCTTCGTGACCGATGTAATTCGTTTGAGCTGAAAAGTGACTGCCCTTACCTGAAACGAAGTCTTGCTTGTAGGAAGACACAGAGCCTGGGATTTAACTCCATTTCTGAAGGGAAACACACAACACAGTTCTCATCCATGGATCAGACTCAGCTTTAGAGCAAGAAGCACGCTCTTGCTTTCTAGAGTCTCTAATACAACAGGAAACGTGAGTGGGCTCAGAAGAAAAGAACCGTGTTTCCTATACATACGGACCATATCTAGTTCAACTCTGCTTGAAGTTGATACAAAGCAAAGGTCCTCTAACCTCCAATGCTTTTCAGTTAAGATGAGAAACGTGTGAGCTTTGTGAACGATATAGTTCGTTTGAGGTTTAAACTAAATGCCCTTCCCTGAAACGAAGTCTTGCTTGTAAGAAGACTCAGAGGCAGGGATTTAACTCCATTTCTGAAATGAAACACACGACAGAGTTCTCATCCATTATCACACTCTGCTTTACAGCAAGAAGCACGCTCTTGCTTTCTAGAGTCTCTAAGACAGCAGGAAACATGAGTGTGATGAGAACAAAAGAACGGTTTTATCTACATAGACGGACCATGTCTTGTACAACTCTGCTTCTGAAGTTGAAACAAACCACAGGTCCTCTAACATCCAATGCTTGTCAGTAAAGATGAGAAACGTGTGAGCTTCGTGAACGATGTAGTTCGTTTGAGCCGTAAAGTAACTTCCCTTACCTGAAACGAAGTCTTGCTTGTAGGAAGACTCAGAGCCTGGGATTTAACTATATTTCTGAAATGAAACACACAACACAATTCTCATCCATTCATCACACTCTGCTTTAGAGCAAGAAGAACGCTCTTGCTTTCTAGAGTCTCCAATACAGCAGGAAACATGAGTGTGCTGAGAACAAAAGAACGGTGTTTCTTACACATACGGACCATATCTAGTCCAACTCTGCTTCTGAAACTGATACAAAGCACTGGTCCTCTAACATCCAATGCTTGTGTGTTAAGATGAGAAACGTGTAGGATTCGTGAACGATGTAGTTCGTTTGTGCTGAAAAGTGACTGCCCTTACCTGAAACGAGGTCTTGCTTGTAGGAAGACTCAGAGCCAGGTATTTAACTCCATTTCTTAAGTGAAACACAAAATAGAGTTCTCATCCCTGGATCACACTCTGCTTTAGAGCAAGATGCACAATCTAGCTTTCTAGAATCTCTAAGACAGCAGGAAACTTGAGTGTGCTGAGAAGAAATGAACGGTGTTTCCTAAACATACAGATCCTATCTAGTCAACTCTGCTTCTGAAACTGATACAAAGCACTGGTCCTCTAACATCCAATGCTTGTCAGTTAAGATGAGGAACGTGTGAGCTTCTTGAACGATGTAGTTCATTTGAGCTGAAAAGTGACTGCCCTAACCTGAAACGAAGTCTTGCTTGTAGGAAGACTCAGAGCCTGGGATTTAACTCCATTTCTGAAGTGAAACACACAGCAGAGATCTCATCCATTCTTCACTCTCTGCTTTAGAGCAAGAAGCACGCTCTTGCTTTCCAGAGTCTCTAATACAGCAGGAAAAGTGAGTGTGCTGAGAACAAAAGAACGGTGTTTCTTACACATATGGACAATATCTAGTCCAACTCTGCTTCTGAAACTGATACAAAGCACTGATACTCTAACATCCAATGCTTGTTAGTTAAGATGAGAAACGTGTGAGCGTCCTGAACGATGTAGTTCCTTTGAGCTGAAAAGTGACTGCCCTTACCTGAAACGAAGTCTTGCTTGTAGGAAGAAACAGAGCCTGGGATTTAACTACATTTCTGAAGGGAAACACACAACACAGTTCTCATCCATGGATCACACACTGCTTTAAGAGCAAGAAGCACGCTCTTGCATTTTAGAATCTCTAACACATCTGGAAACGTTAGTGTGCTCATAAGCAAGAACCGTTTTTCCTATACATACAGATCATATCTAGTCCAACTCAGCTTCTGAAACTGATACAAAGCACTGGTCCTGTAACATCCAGTGCTTGTCAGTTAAGATGAGAAACGTGAGAGCTTTGTGACAGATGTAATTCTTTGGAGCCGAAAAGTGACTGCCCTTACCTGAAACGAAGTCTTGCTTGTTGGAAGACTCAGAGCCTGGGATTTAACTCCATTTCTGAAATGAAACACACAACACAGTTCTCATCCATTGATCACACTCTGCTTTACAGCAAGAAGCATGCTCTTGCTTTCTAGAGTCTCTAATACCGCAGGAAACATGAGTGTGCTGAGAACAAAAGAACGGTGTTTCTTTCACATACACACCATATCTAGTCCAACTCTGCTTCTGAAACTGACACAAAGCACTGGTCCTCTAACATCCAATGCTTGTCAGTTAAGATGAGAAAAGTGTGAGCTTCGTGAACGATGTTGTTCGTTTGAGCTATATAGTAACTGCCCTTACCTGAAACGAAGTCTTGCTTTTAGGAAGACTCAGAGCCTGGGATTTAACTACATTTCTGATGTGAAACACACAGCAGAGTTCTCATCCATTGTTCACACTCTGCTTTACAGCAAGAAGCAAGCTCTTGCTTTCTAGAGTCTCTAAGACAGCAGGAAACATGAGTGTGCTGAGAACAATGAACGGTATTACTTACACATACGGACCATATCTAGCCCAACTCTGCTTCTGAAACTGATACAAAGCACTGATACTCTAACATCCAATGCTTGTTAGTTAAGATGAGAAACATGTGAGCTTCGTGACTGATGTAATTCTTTTGAGCTGAAAAGTGACTGCGTTTACCTGAAACGAAGTCTTGCTTGTAGGAAGACTCAGAGGCAGGGATTTAACTCCATTTCTGAAATGAAACACACAACAGAGTTCTCATCCATTGTCACACTCTGCTTTACAGCAAGAAGCACGCTCTTGCTTTCTAGAGTCTCTAGGACAGCAGGAAACATGAGTGTGATGAGAACAAAGGAACGGTTTTTCCTACACAGACGGACCATGTCTTGTACAACTCTGCTTCTGAAATTGAAACAAACCACAGGTCCTCTAACATCCAATGCTTGTCAGTCAAGATGAGAAACGTGTGAGCTTCGTGAACGATGTAGTTCGTTTGAGCTGTAAAGTAACTTCCCTTACCTGAAACGAAGTCTTGCTTATAGGAAGACTCAGAGCCTGGGATTTAACTCCATTTCTGAAATGAAACACACAACACAATTCTCATCCATTCATCACACTCTGCTTTAGAGCAAGAAGAACGCTCTTGCTTTCTAGAGTCTCCAATACAGCAGGAAACATGAGTGTGCTGAGAACAAAAGAACGGTGTTTCTTACACATACGGACCATACCTAGTCCAACTCTGCGTCTGAAACTGATACAAAGCACTGGTCCTCTAACATCCAATGCTTGTGAGTTAAGATGAGAAACGTGTGAGATTCGTGAACGATGTAGTTCGTTTGTGCTGAAAAGTGACTGCCCTTACCTGAAAGAAGTCTTGCTTGTAGAAGACACAGAGCCTGTGATTTAACTCCATTTCCGAAAGGAAACACACAACAGAGTTGTCATCCATGGATCACACTCTACTTTAGAGCAAGAAGCACGCTCTTGCTTTCTAGAGTCTCTAATACAGCAGGAAACATGAGTGTGCTCAAAAGAAAAGAACCGTGTTTCCTATACATACGGACCGTATCTAGTTCAACTCTGCTTGAAATTGATACAAAGCAAAGGTCCTCTAACATCCAATGCTTGTCTGTTAAGATGAGAAATGTGTGAGCTTCGTGAACGATGTAGTTCGTTTGCTCTGTAAAGTAACTGCCCTTACCTGAAACGAAGTCTTGCTTGTAGGAAGACTCAGAGCCAGGTATTTAACTCCATTTCTGAAGTGAAAAACAAAACAGAGTTCTCATCCCTGGATCACACTCTGCTTTAGAGGAAGATGCACAATCTAGCTTTCTATAATCTCTAAGACAGCAGGAAACTTGAGTGTGCTGAGAACAAATGAACGGTGTTTCCTAAACATACAGATCCTATCTAGCCAACTCTGCTTCTGAAACTGATACAAAGCACTGGTCCTCTAACATCCATGCTTGTCAGTTAAGTTGAGAAACGTGTGAGCTTTGTGACAGATGTAATTCTTTGGAGCTGAAAAGTGACTGCCCTTACCTGAAACGAAGTCTTGCTTGTAGGAAGACTCAGAGCCTGGGATTTAACTCCATTTCTGAAATGAAACACACAACACAGTTCTCATCCATTGATCACACTCTGCTTTACAGCAAGAAGCATGCTCTTGCTTTCTAGAGTCTCTAATACAGCAGGAAACATGAGTGTGCTAGAACAAAAGAACGGTGTTTCTTACACATACAGACCATATCTAGTCCAACTCTGCTTCTGAAACTGACACAAAGCACTGGTCCTCTAACATCCAATGCTTGTCAGTTAAGATGAGAAACGTGTGAGCCTCATGAACGATGTATTTCATTTGAGGTTAAAGTATCTTCCCTTACTTGAAACGAAGTCTTGCTTGTAGGAAGACTCAGAGCCTGGGATTTAACTACATTTCTGATGTGAAACACACAGCAGAGTTCTCATCCATTGTTCACACTCTGCTTTACAGCAAGAAGCACGCTCTTGCTTTCTAGAGTCTCTAAGACAGCAGGAAACATGAGTGTGCTGAGAACAATGAACGGTATTACTTACACATACGGACCATATCTAGCCCAACTCTGCTTCTGAAACTGATACAAAGCACTGATACTCTAACATCCAATGCTTGTTAGTTAAGATGAGAAACGTGTGAGCTTCGTGACCGATGTAATTCGTTTGAGCTGAAAAGTGACTGCCTTTACCTGAAACGAAGTCTTGCTTGTAGGAAGACACAGAGCCTTTGATTTAACTCCATTTCTAAAGGGAAACACACAACACAGTTCTCAACCATGGATCACACTCTGCTTTACAGCAAGAAGCACGCTCTTGCTTTCTAGAGTCTCTAATACAGCAGGAAATGTGAGTTTCCTCAGAAGAAAAGAACCGTGTTTCCTATACATACGGACCATATCTAGTTCAACTCTGCTTGAAATTGATACAAAGCAAAGGTCCTCTGAAATCCAATGCATGTCAGTTAAGATGAGAAACGTGTGAGATTCGTGAACGATGTAGTTCATTTGAGCTGTAAAGTAACTTCCCTTACCTGAAACGAAGTCTTGCTTTTCGGAAGACTCAGAGCCTCGAATTTAACTCCATTTCTGAAGTGAAACACACAGCAGAGTTCTTATCCATGGTTCACACTCTGCTTTAGAGCAAGAAGCACGCTCTTGTATTCCAGAGTCTCTAATACAGCAGGAAACCTGAGTGTGCTCAGAAGAAAAGAACCGTGTTTACTATACATACGGACCATATCTAGTTCAACTCTGCTTGAAATTGATACAAAGCAAAGGTCCTCTAACATCCAATGCTTGTCAGTTAAGATGAGAAAAGTGTGAGCTTCGTGAACGATGTTGTTCGTTTGAGCTATTTAGTAACTGCCCTTACCTGAAACGAAGTCTTGCTTGTAGGAAGACTCAGAGCCTGGGATTTAACCCCATTTCTGATGTAAAACAAACAGCAGAGTTCTCATCCATTGTTCACACTCTGCTTTACAGCAAGAAGCACCCTCTTGCTTTCTAGAGTCTCTAAGACAGCAGGAAACATATGTGTGATCAGAACAAAAGAATGATGTTTCCTACACATAAGGACCACATCTAGTCTAACTCTGCTTCTAATCTGAAACAAACCACAGATCCTCTAACATCCAATGCTTGTCAGTTAAGATGAGAAACGTGTGAGCTTCGTGAACGATATAGTTCGTTTGATCTGTAAAGTAACATCCCTTGCCTGAAACGAAGTCTTGCTTGTCGGAAGACTCAGAGCCTGGGATTTAACTCCATTTTTGAAGTGAAACACACAGCAGAGTTCTCATCCATTGATCACACTCTGCTTTAGAGCAAGAAGCACGCTCTAGCTTTCTAGACTCTCTAAGACAGCAGGAAACAGGATTGTGATTAGCAAAAATAAATGGGGTTTCCTACACATACGGATCATATCCTGTCCAACTCTTCTTCTGAAACTGATAGACAGCACTAGTCCTCTAACATCCAATGCTTGTCAGTTAAGATGAGAAACGTGTGACCTTCCTGAACGATGTAGTTCATTTGAGCTGAAAAGTGACTGCCCTTACCTGAAATGAAGTCTTGCTTGTAGGAGGACTCAGAGCCTGGGATTTAACTCCATTTCTGAAGTGAAACACTCAACAGATTTCTCATCCATTGATCACACTCTGCTTTAGAGCAAGAAGCACGCTCTTGCTTTCTAGAGTCTCTAATACAGCAGGAAACGTGAGTGTGCTGAGAAGAAAAGAACGGTATTTCCTACACATACAGACCATATCTAGTCCAACTATGCTTATGAAACTGATACAAATTACTGGTCCTCTAACATCCAATGCTTGTCAGTTAAAATGAGAAACGTGTGAGTTTCCTGAATGATTTAGTTCGTTTGAGCTGAAAAGTGACTGCCCTTACCTGAAACGAAGTCTTGCTTGTAGGAAGACACAGAGCCTGGGATTTAACTCCATTTCTGAAGGGAAACAAACAACACAGTTCTCATCCATGGATCAGACTCAGCTTTAGAGCAAGAAGCACGCTCTTGCTTTCTAGAGTCTCTAATACAACAGGAAACGTGAGTGGGCTCAGAAGAAAAGAACCGTGTTTCCTATACATACGGACCATATCTAGTTCAACTCTGCTTGAAGTTGATACAAAGCAAAGGTCCTCTAACCTCCAATGCTTTTCAGTTAAGATGAGAAACGTGTGAGCTTCGTGAACGATATAGTTCGTTTGAGGTTTAAACTAAATGCCCTTCCCTGAAACGAAGTCTTGCTTGTAAGAAGACTCAGAGGCAGGGATTTAACTCCATTTCTGAAATGAAACACACGACAGAGTTCTCATCCATTATCACACTCTGCTTTACAGCAAGAAGCACGCTCTTGCTTTCTAGAGTCTCTAAGACAGCAGGAAACATGAGTGTGATGAGAACAAAAGAACGGTTTTATCTACATAGACGGACCATGTCTTGTACAACTCTGCTTCTGAAGTTGAAACAAACCACAGGTCCTCTAACATCCAATGCTTGTCAGTAAAGATGAGAAACGTGTGAGCTTCGTGAACGATGTAGTTCGTTTGAGCCGTAAAGTAACTTCCCTTACCTGAAACGAAGTCTTGCTTGTAGGAAGACTCAGAGCCTGGGATTTAACTATATTTCTGAAATGAAACACACAACACAATTCTCATCCATTCATCACACTCTGCTTTAGAGCAAGAAGAACGCTCTTGCTTTCTAGAGTCTCCAATACAGCAGGAAACATGAGTGTGCTGAGAACAAAAGAACGGTGTTTCTTACACATACGGACCATATCTAGTCCAACTCTGCTTCTGAAACTGATACAAAGCACTGGTCCTCTAACATCCAATGCTTGTGTGTTAAGATGAGAAACGTGTAGGATTCGTGAACGATGTAGTTCGTTTGTGCTGAAAAGTGACTGCCCTTACCTGAAACGAGGTCTTGCTTGTAGGAAGACTCAGAGCCAGGTATTTAACTCCATTTCTTAAGTGAAACACAAAATAGAGTTCTCATCCCTGGATCACACTCTGCTTTAGAGCAAGATGCACAATCTAGCTTTCTAGAATCTCTAAGACAGCAGGAAACTTGAGTGTGCTGAGAAGAAATGAACGGTGTTTCCTAAACATACAGATCCTATCTAGTCAACTCTGCTTCTGAAACTGATACAAAGCACTGGTCCTCTAACATCCAATGCTTGTCAGTTAAGATGAGGAACGTGTGAGCTTCTTGAACGATGTAGTTCATTTGAGCTGAAAAGTGACTGCCCTAACCTGAAACGAAGTCTTGCTTGTAGGAAGACTCAGAGCCTGGGATTTAACTCCATTTCTGAAGTGAAACACACAGCAGAGATCTCATCCATTCTTCACTCTCTGCTTTAGAGCAAGAAGCACGCTCTTGCTTTCCAGAGTCTCTAATACAGCAGGAAAAGTGAGTGTGCTGAGAACAAAAGAACGGTGTTTCTTACACATATGGACAATATCTAGTCCAACTCTGCTTCTGAAACTGATACAAAGCACTGATACTCTAACATCCAATGCTTGTTAGTTAAGATGAGAAACGTGTGAGCGTCCTGAACGATGTAGTTCCTTTGAGCTGAAAAGTGACTGCCCTTACCTGAAACGAAGTCTTGCTTGTAGGAAGAAACAGAGCCTGGGATTTAACTACATTTCTGAAGGGAAACACACAACACAGTTCTCATCCATGGATCACACACTGCTTTAAGAGCAAGAAGCACGCTCTTGCATTTTAGAATCTCTAACACATCTGGAAACGTTAGTGTGCTCATAAGCAAGAACCGTTTTTCCTATACATACAGATCATATCTAGTCCAACTCAGCTTCTGAAACTGATACAAAGCACTGGTCCTGTAACATACAGTGCTTGTCAGTTAAGATGAGAAACGTGAGAGCTTTGTGACAGATGTAATTCTTTGGAGCCGAAAAGTGACTGCCCTTACCTGAAACGAAGTCTTGCTTGTTGGAAGACTCAGAGCCTGGGATTTAACTCCATTTCTGAAATGAAACACACAACACAGTTCTCATCCATTGATCACACTCTGCTTTACAGCAAGAAGCATGCTCTTGCTTTCTAGAGTCTCTAATACCGCAGGAAACATGAGTGTGCTGAGAACAAAAGAACGGTGTTTCTTTCACATACACACCATATCTAGTCCAACTCTGCTTCTGAAACTGACACAAAGCACTGGTCCTCTAACATCCAATGCTTGTCAGTTAAGATGAGAAAAGTGTGAGCTTCGTGAACGATGTTGTTCGTTTGAGCTATATAGTAACTGCCCTTACCTGAAACGAAGTCTTGCTTTTAGGAAGACTCAGAGCCTGGGATTTAACTACATTTCTGATGTGAAACACACAGCAGAGTTCTCATCCATTGTTCACACTCTGCTTTACAGCAAGAAGCAAGCTCTTGCTTTCTAGAGTCTCTAAGACAGCAGGAAACATGAGTGTGCTGAGAACAATGAACGGTATTACTTACACATACGGACCATATCTAGCCCAACTCTGCTTCTGAAACTGATACAAAGCACTGATACTCTAACATCCAATGCTTGTTAGTTAAGATGAGAAACATGTGAGCTTCGTGACTGATGTAATTCTTTTGAGCTGAAAAGTGACTGCGTTTACCTGAAACGAAGTCTTGCTTGTAGGAAGACTCAGAGGCAGGGATTTAACTCCATTTCTGAAATGAAACACACAACAGAGTTCTCATCCATTGTCACACTCTGCTTTACAGCAAGAAGCACGCTCTTGCTTTCTAGAGTCTCTAGGACAGCAGGAAACATGAGTGTGATGAGAACAAAGGAACGGTTTTTCCTACACAGACGGACCATGTCTTGTACAACTCTGCTTCTGAAATTGAAACAAACCACAGGTCCTCTAACATCCAATGCTTGTCAGTCAAGATGAGAAACGTGTGAGCTTCGTGAACGATGTAGTTCGTTTGAGCTGTAAAGTAACTTCCCTTACCTGAAACGAAGTCTTGCTTATAGGAAGACTCAGAGCCTGGGATTTAACTCCATTTCTGAAATGAAACACACAACACAATTCTCATCCATTCATCACACTCTGCTTTAGAGCAAGAAGAACGCTCTTGCTTTCTAGAGTCTCCAATACAGCAGGAAACATGAGTGTGCTGAGAACAAAAGAACGGTGTTTCTTACACATACGGACCATACCTAGTCCAACTCTGCGTCTGAAACTGATACAAAGCACTGGTCCTCTAACATGCAATGCTTGTGAGTTAAGATGAGAAACGTGTGAGATTCGTGAACGATGTAGTTCGTTTGTGCTGAAAAGTGACTGCCCTTACCTGAAAGAAGTCTTGCTTGTAGAAGACACAGAGCCTGTGATTTAACTCCATTTCCGAAAGGAAACACACAACAGAGTTGTCATCCATGGATCACACTCTACTTTAGAGCAAGAAGCACGCTCTTGCTTTCTAGAGTCTCTAATACAGCAGGAAACATGAGTGTGCTCAAAAGAAAAGAACCGTGTTTCCTATACATACGGACCGTATCTAGTTCAACTCTGCTTGAAATTGATACAAAGCAAAGGTCCTCTAACATCCAATGCTTGTCTGTTAAGATGAGAAATGTGTGAGCTTCGTGAACGATGTAGTTTGTTTGCTCTGTAAAGTAACTGCCCTTACCTGAAACGAAGTCTTGCTTGTAGGAAGACTCAGAGCCAGGTATTTAACTCCATTTCTGAAGTGAAAAACAAAACAGAGTTCTCATCCCTGGATCACACTCTGCTTTAGAGGAAGATGCACAATCTAGCTTTCTATAATCTCTAAGACAGCAGGAAACTTGAGTGTGCTGAGAACAAATGAACGGTGTTTCCTAAACATACAGATCCTATCTAGCCAACTCTGCTTCTGAAACTGATACAAAGCACTGGTCCTCTAACATCCATGCTTGTCAGTTAAGTTGAGAAACGTGTGAGCTTTGTGACAGATGTAATTCTTTGGAGCTGAAAAGTGACTGCCCTTACCTGAAACGAAGTCTTGCTTGTAGGAAGACTCAGAGCCTGGGATTTAACTCCATTTCTGAAATGAAACACACAACACAGTTCTCATCCATTGATCACACTCTGCTTTACAGCAAGAAGCATGCTCTTGCTTTCTAGAGTCTCTAATACAGCAGGAAACATGAGTGTGCTAGAACAAAAGAACGGTGTTTCTTACACATACAGACCATATCTAGTCCAACTCTGCTTCTGAAACTGACACAAAGCACTGGTCCTCTAACATCCAATGCTTGTCAGTTAAGATGAGAAACGTGTGAGCCTCATGAACGATGTATTTCATTTGAGGTTAAAGTATCTTCCCTTACTTGAAACGAAGTCTTGCTTGTAGGAAGACTCAGAGCCTGGGATTTAACTACATTTCTGATGTGAAACACACAGCAGAGTTCTCATCCATTGTTCACACTCTGCTTTACAGCAAGAAGCACGCTCTTGCTTTCTAGAGTCTCTAAGACAGCAGGAAACATGAGTGTGCTGAGAACAATGAACGGTATTACTTACACATACGGACCATATCTAGCCCAACTCTGCTTCTGAAACTGATACAAAGCACTGATACTCTAACATCCAATGCTTGTTAGTTAAGATGAGAAACGTGTGAGCTTCGTGACCGATGTAATTCGTTTGAGCTGAAAAGTGACTGCCTTTACCTGAAACGAAGTCTTGCTTGTAGGAAGACACAGAGCCTTTGATTTAACTCCATTTCTAAAGGGAAACACACAACACAGTTCTCAACCATGGATCACACTCTGCTTTACAGCAAGAAGCACGCTCTTGCTTTCTAGAGTCTCTAATACAGCAGGAAATGTGAGTTTCCTCAGAAGAAAAGAACCGTGTTTCCTATACATACGGACCATATCTAGTTCAACTCTGCTTGAAATTGATACAAAGCAAAGGTCCTCTGAAATCCAATGCATGTCAGTTAAGATGAGAAACGTGTGAGATTCGTGAACGATGTAGTTCATTTGAGCTGTAAAGTAACTTCCCTTACCTGAAACGAAGTCTTGCTTTTCGGAAGACTCAGAGCCTCGAATTTAACTCCATTTCTGAAGTGAAACACACAGCAGAGTTCTTATCCATGGTTCACACTCTGCTTTAGAGCAAGAAGCACGCTCTTGTATTCCAGAGTCTCTAATACAGCAGGAAACCTGAGTGTGCTCAGAAGAAAAGAACCGTGTTTACTATACATACGGACCATATCTAGTTCAACTCTGCTTGAAATTGATACAAAGCAAAGGTCCTCTAACATCCAATGCTTGTCAGTTAAGATGAGAAAAGTGTGAGCTTCGTGAACGATGTTGTTCGTTTGAGCTATTTAGTAACTGCCCTTACCTGAAACGAAGTCTTGCTTGTAGGAAGACTCAGAGCCTGGGATTTAACCCCATTTCTGATGTAAAACAAACAGCAGAGTTCTCATCCATTGTTCACACTCTGCTTTACAGCAAGAAGCACCCTCTTGCTTTCTAGAGTCTCTAAGACAGCAGGAAACATATGTGTGATCAGAACAAAAGAATGATGTTTCCTACACATAAGGACCACATCTAGTCTAACTCTGCTTCTAATCTGAAACAAACCACAGATCCTCTAACATCCAATGCTTGTCAGTTAAGATGAGAAACGTGTGAGCTTCGTGAACGATATAGTTCGTTTGATCTGTAAAGTAACATCCCTTGCCTGAAACGAAGTCTTGCTTGTCGGAAGACTCAGAGCCTGGGATTTAACTCCATTTTTGAAGTGAAACACACAGCAGAGTTCTCATCCATTGATCACACTCTGCTTTAGAGCAAGAAGCACGCTCTAGCTTTCTAGACTCTCTAAGACAGCAGGAAACAGGATTGTGATTAGCAAAAATAAATGGGGTTTCCTACACATACGGATCATATCCTGTCCAACTCTTCTTCTGAAACTGATAGACAGCACTAGTCCTCTAACATCCAATGCTTGTCAGTTAAGATGAGAAACGTGTGACCTTCCTGAACGATGTAGTTCATTTGAGCTGAAAAGTGACTGCCCTTACCTGAAATGAAGTCTTGCTTGTAGGAGGACTCAGAGCCTGGGATTTAACTCCATTTCTGAAGTGAAACACTCAACAGATTTCTCATCCATTGATCACACTCTGCTTTAGAGCAAGAAGCACGCTCTTGCTTTCTAGAGTCTCTAATACAGCAGGAAACGTGAGTGTGCTGAGAAGAAAAGAACGGTATTTCCTACACATACAGACCATATCTAGTCCAACTATGCTTATGAAACTGATACAAATTACTGGTCCTCTAACATCCAATGCTTGTCAGTTAAAATGAGAAACGTGTGAGTTTCCTGAATGATTTAGTTCGTTTGAGCTGAAAAGTGACTGCCCTTACCTGAAACGAAGTCTTGCTTGTAGGAAGACACAGAGCCTGGGATTTAACTCCATTTCTGAAGGGAAACACACAACACAGTTCTCATCCATGGATCAGACTCAGCTTTAGAGCAAGAAGCACGCTCTTGCTTTCTAGAGTCTCTAATACAACAGGAAACGTGAGTGGGCTCAGAAGAAAAGAACCGTGTTTCCTATACATACGGACCATATCTAGTTCAACTCTGCTTGAAGTTGATACAAAGCAAAGGTCCTCTAACCTCCAATGCTTTTCAGTTAAGATGAGAAACGTGTGAGCTTCGTGAACGATATAGTTCGTTTGAGGTTTAAACTAAATGCCCTTCCCTGAAACGAAGTCTTGCTTGTAAGAAGACTCAGAGGCAGGGATTTAACTCCATTTCTGAAATGAAACACACGACAGAGTTCTCATCCATTATCACACTCTGCTTTACAGCAAGAAGCACGCTCTTGCTTTCTAGAATCTCTAAGACAGCAGGAAACTTGAGTGTGCTGAGAACAAATGAACGGTGTTTCCTAAACATACAGATCCTATCTAGCCAACTCTGCTTCTGAAACTGATACAAAGCACTGGTCCTCTAACATCCATGCTTGTCAGTTAAGTTGAGAAACGTGTGAGCTTTGTGACAGATGTAATTCTTTGGAGCTGAAAAGTGACTGCCCTTACCTGAAACGAAGTCTTGCTTGTAGGAAGACTCAGAGCCTGGGATTTAACTCCATTTCTGAAATGAAACACACAACACAGTTCTCATCCATTGATCACACTCTGCTTTACAGCAAGAAGCATGCTCTTGCTTTCTAGAGTCTCTAATACAGCAGAAAACATGAGTGTGCTAGAACAAAAGAACGGTGTTTCTTACACATACAGACCATATCTAGTCCAACTCTGCTTCTGAAACTGACACAAAGCACTGGTCCTCTAACATCCAATGCTTGTCAGTTAAGATGAGAAACGTGTGAGCCTCATGAACGATGTATTTCATTTGAGGTTAAAGTATCTTCCCTTACTTGAAACGAAGTCTTGCTTGTAGGAAGACTCAGAGCCTGGGATTTAACTACATTTCTGATGTGAAACACACAGCAGAGTTCTCATCCATTGTTCACACTCTGCTTTACAGCAAGAAGCACGCTCTTGCTTTCTAGAGTCTCTAAGACAGCAGGAAACATGAGTGTGCTGAGAACAATGAACGGTATTACTTACACATACGGACCATATCTAGCCCAACTCTGCTTCTGAAACTGATACAAAGCACTGATACTCTAACATCCAATGCTTGTTAGTTAAGATGAGAAACGTGTGAGCTTCGTGACTGATGTAATTCTTTTGAGCTGAAAAGTGACTGCGTTTACCTGAAACGAAGTCTTGCTTGTAGGAAGACTCAGAGGCAGGGATTTAACTCCATTTCTGAAATGAAACACACAACAGAGTTCTCATCCATTGTCACACTCTGCTTTACAGCAAGAAGCACGCTCTTGCTTTCTAGAGTCTCTAGGACAGCAGGAAACATGAGTGTGATGAGAACAAAAGAACGGTTTTTCCTACACAGACGGACCATGTCTTGTACAACTCTGCTTCTGAAATTGAAACAAACCACAGGTCCTCTAACATCCAATGCTTGTCAGTAAAGATGAGAAACGTGTTAGCTTCGTGAACGATGTAGTTCGTTTGAGCCTTAAAGTAACTTCCCTTACCTGAAACGAAGTCTTGCTTATAGGAAGACTCAGAGCCTGGGATTTAACTCCATTTCTGAAATGAAACACACAACACAATTCTCATCCATTCATCACACTCTGCTTTAGAGCAAGAAGAACGCTCTTGCTTTCTAGAGTCTCCAATACAGCAGGAAACATGAGTGTGCTGAGAACAAAAGAACGGTGTTTCTTACACATACGGACCATACCTAGTCCAACTCTGCGTCTGAAACTGATACAAAGCACTGGTCCTCTAACATCCAATGCTTGTGAGTTAAGATGAGAAACGTGTGAAATTCGTGAACGATGTAGTTCGTTTGTGCTGAAAAGTGACTGCCCTTACCTGAAAGAAGTCTTGCTTGTAGAAGACACAGAGCCTGTGATTTAACTCCATTTCCGAAAGGAAACACACAACAGAGTTGTCATCCATGGATCACACTCTACTTTAGAGCAAGAAGCACGCTCTTGCTTTCTAGAGTCTCTAATACAGCAGGAAACATGATTGTGCTCAAAAGAAAAGATCCGTGTTTCCTATACATACGGACCGTATCTAGTTCAACTCTGCTTGAAATTAATACAAAGCAAAGGTCCTCTAACATCCAATGCTTGTCTGTTAAGATGAGAAATGTGTGAGCTTCGTGAACGATGTAGTTCGTTTGCTCTGTAAAGTAACTGCCCTTACCTGAAACGAAGTCTTGCTTGTAGGAAGACTCAGAGCCAGGTATTTAACTCCATTTCTGAAGTGAAAAACAAAACAGAGTTCTCATCCCTGGATCACACTCTGCTTTAGAGCAAGATGCACAATCTAGCTTTCTAGAATCTCTAAGACAGCAGGAAACTTGAGTGTGCTGAGAACAAATGAACGGTGTTTCCTAAACATACAGATCCTATCTAGCCAACTCTGCTTCTGAAACTGATACAAAGCACTGGTCCTCTAACATCCGTGCTTGTCAGTTAAGTTGAGAAACGTGTGAGCTTTGTGACAGATGTAATTCTTTGGAGCTGAAAAGTGACTGCCCTTACCTGAAACGAAGTCTTGCTTGTAGGAAGACTCAGAGCCTGGGATTTAACTCCATTTCTGAAATGAAACACACAACACAGTTCTCATCCATTGATCACACTCTGCTTTACAGCAAGAAGCATGCTCTTGCTTTCTAGAGTCTCTAATACAGCAGGAAAAATGAGTGTGCTAGAACAAAAGAACGGTGTTTCTTACACATACAGACCATATCTAGTCCAACTCTGCTTCTGAAACTGACACAAAGCACTGGTCCTCTAACATCCAATGCTTGTCAGTTAAGATGAGAAACGTGTGAGCCTCATGAACGATGTATTTCATTTGAGGTTAAAGTATCTTCCCTTACTTGAAACGAAGTCTTCCTTGTAGGAAGACTCAGAGCCTGGGATTTAACTCCATTTCTGAAGTGAAAGACACAGCAGAATTCTCATCCATTGATCACACTCTGCTTTAGAGCAAGAAGCAAGCTCTAGCTTTCTAGAGTCTCTAATACAGCATGAAACGTGAGTGTGCTGAGAAGAAAAGAACGGTGTTTCCTACACATATGGACCATATCTAGTCCAACTATGCATATGAAACTGATACAAATTACTGGTCCTCTAACATCCGATGCTTGTCAGTTAAGATGAGAAACGTGTGAGTTTCCTGAATGATGTAGTTCGTTAGAGCTGAAAAGTGACTGCCCTTACCTGAAACGAAGTCTTGCTTGTAGGAAGACACAGAGCCTGGGATTTTACTCCATTTCTGAAGGGAAACACACAACACAGTTCTCATCCATGGATCACACTCTGCTTTAGAGCAAGAAGCACGCTCCTGCTTTCTAGAGTCTCTAATACAACAGGAAACGTGAGTGTGCTCAGAAGAAAAGAACCGTGTTTCCTATACATACGGACCATATCTAGTTCAACTCAGCTTGAAATTGACACAAAGCAAAGGTCCACTAACATACAATACTTCTCAGTTAAGATGAGAAACGTGTGAGCTTCGTGAACGATGTAGTTCGTTTGAGCTGTAAAGTAACTTCCCTTACATGAAACGAAGACTTGCTTATAGGAAGACTCAGAGCCTGGGGTTTAACTCCATTTCTGAAGTGAAACACAAAACAGAGTTCTCATATATTGATCACACTCTGCTTTAGAGCAAGAAGAAAGCTCTTGCTTTCTAGAGTCTCTAATACAGCAGGAAACCTGAGTGTGCTGAGAACAATGAACGGTATTACTTACACATACGGACCATATCTAGCCCAGCTCTGCTTCTGAAACCGATACAAAGCACTGGTACTCTAACATCCAATGCTAGTCAGTTAAAATGAGAAATGTGTGAGCTTCGTGTCCGATGTAATTCGTTTGAGCTGAAAAGTGACTGCCTTTACCTGAAACGAAGTCTTGCTTGTAGGAAGACACAGAGCCTGGAATTTAACTCCATTTCTGATGTGAAACAAACAGCAGAGTTCTCATCCATTGTTCACACTCTGCTTTACAGCAAGAAGCACGCTCTTGCTTTCTAGAGTCTCTAATACAGCAGGAAACATGATTGTGCTGAGAACAAAAGAACGGTGTTTCTTACACATACGGACCATATCTAGTCCAACTCTGCTACTGAAACTGATACAAAGCACTGGTCCACTAACATCCAATGCTTCTCAGTTAATATGAGAAACGTGAGAGCTTCGTGAACTATGTAGTTCGTTTGAGCTGTAAAGTAACTTCCCTTACCTGAAACGAATTCTTGTTTGTAGGAAGACTCATAGCCTGGGATTTAACTCCATTTCTGAAGTGAAACACACAACAGAGTTCTCATCCATTGATCACACTCTGCTTTAGAGCAAGAAGCACGCTATTGCATTCTAGAGTATCTAATACAGCAGGAAAAGTGAGTGTCCTCAGAAGAAAAGAACCGTGTTTCCTATACATACGGACCATATCTAGTTCAACTCTGCTTCAAGTTGATACAAAGCAAAGGTCCTCTAACCTCCAATGCTTTTCAGTTAAGATGAGAAACGTGTGAGCTTCGTGAACGATATAGTTCGTTTGAGGTGTAAAATAAATGCCCTTACCTGAAAGGAAGTCTTGCTCTCAGGAAACTCAGAGCCAGGGATTTAACTCCATTTCTGAAGTGAAACACACAACAGAGTTCTCATCCCTTGGTCACACTCTGCTTTACAGCAAGAAGCACACTCTAGCTTTCTAGAATCTCTAAGACATCAGGAACTTGAGTGTGCTGAGAACAAATGAACGGAGTTTCCTAAACATACGGATCCTATCTAGCCAACTCTGCTTCTGAAACTGATACAAAGCACTGGTCCTCTAACACCCAATGCTTGTCAGTTAAGATGAGAAACGTGTGAGCTTTGTGAACCATGTAGTTCATTTGAGCTGAAAAGTGACTGTCCTAACCTGAAATGAAGTCTTGCTTGTAGGAAGACTCAGAGCCTGGGATTTAACTCCATTTCTGAAGTGAAACACACAGCAGAGTTCTCATCCATTGTTCACACTCTGCTTTAGAGCAAGAAGCACGCTCTTGCTTTCCAGAGTCTCTAATACACCAGGAAAAGTGAGTGTGCTGAGAACAAAAAAACGGTGTTTCTTACACATAAGGAGCATATCTAGTCCAACTCTGCTTCTGAAACTGATACAAAGCACTGGTCCTCTAAAATCCGATGCTTGTCAGTTAAGATGAGAAACGTGTGAGCTTCCTGAACGATGTAGGTCCTTTGACCTGAAAAGTGACTGCCCTTACCTGAAACGAAGTCTTGCTTGTAGGAAGAAACAGAGCCTGGGATTTAACTCCATTTCTGTAGGGAAACACACAACACAGTTCTCATCCATGGATCACACTCTGCTTTAGAGCATGGAGCACGCTCTTTCATTTTAAGTCTCTAATACAGCAGGAAACGTGAGTGTGCGCAGAAGAAATAACCGTGTTTCCTATACATACGGAACATATCTAGTCCAACTCTGCTTCTGAAACTGAAACAAACCACAGGTCCTCTAACATCCAATGCTTGTCAGTTAAGATGAGAAACGTGTGAGCTTCCTGATCGATGTGGTTCGTTTGAGCTGAAAAGTGACTGCCCTTACCTGAAAAGAAGTCTTGCTTTAATTAAGACTCAGAGCCTGGGATTTAACAACATTTCTGAAATGAAACACACAGCAGAGTTCTCATCCATTGTTCACACTCTGCTTTACAGCAAGAAGCACGCTCTTGCTTTCTAGAGTCTCTATGACAGCAGGAAACATGAGTGTGATGAGAACAAAAGTACGGTTTTTCCTACACATACGGACCATATCTTGTCCAACTCTGCTTCTGAAATTGAAAGAAACCATAGGTCCTCTATCGTCCAATGCTTGTCAGTTAAGATGAGAAACGTGTGAGCTTCCTGAACGAAGTAGTTCGTTTGAGCTGTAAAGTAACTTCCCTTACCTGAAATGAAGTCTTACTTATAGGAAGACACAGAGCCTGGGATTTAACTCCATTTCTGAAGTGAAACACACAACAGAGTTCTCATCCATGGATCACACTCTGCTTTAGAGCTAGAAGCACACTCTTGATTTCTAGAGTCTCTAATACAGCAGGAAACATGAGTGTGCTCAGAATAAAAGAACGGTGTTTCTTACACATAAGAACCATATCTAGTCCAACTCTGCTTCTGAAACTGATACAAAGCACTGGTCCTCTAACATGCAATGCTTGACAGTTACGGTGAGAAATGTGTGAGCTTCGTTACCGATGTAATTCGTTTGAGCTGAAAAGTGACTGCCCTTACCTGAAAGGAAGTCTTTCTTGTAGGCAGGCTCAGAGTCTGGGATTTAACTCCATTTTTGAAATGAAACACACAACAAGTTATCATCCATTGATCACACTCTGCTTTAGAGCAAGAAGCACGCATTGCTTTCTAGAGTCTCTAATACAGCAGGAAACATGAGTGTGCTGAGAACAAAAAAACGGTGTTTCTTACACATACGGACCATATCTAATTCAACTCTGTTTGAAATTGATACAAAGCAAAGGTCCTCTAACATCCAATGCTTGTCAGTTAAGATGAGAAATATGTGAGCTCGTGAACGATGTAGTTCGTTTGAGCTGTAAAGTAACTCCCCTTACCTAAAACGAAGTCTTGCTTGTAGGAAGACTCAGAGCCAGGGATTTAACTCCATTTCTGAAGTGAAACACACAACAGAGTTCTCATCCATTGATCACACTCTGTTGTAGAGCAACAAGCATACTCTAGCTTCTTAGAGTCTCTAAGACAACAGGAAACTTGAGTGTGCTGAGAACAAATGAACGGTGTTTTATACACAACCGGGACCATATCTAGTGCAACTCTGCTTCTGAAACTGATACAAAGCACTGGTCCTCTAACATCCAATGCTTGTCAGTTAAGATGAGAAACGTGTGAGCTTCCTGAACGATGTAGTTCGTTTGAACTGAAAAGTGACTGCCCTTACCTATATGAAGTCTTACTTATAGGAAGACGCAGAGCCTGGGATTTAACACCTTTTCTGAAGTGAAACACACAACAGAGTTCTCATCCATTGATCACACTCTGCTTTAGAGCTAGAAGCACACTCTTGCTTTCTAGAGTCTCTAATACAGCAGGAAACATGAGTGTGCTCAGAATAAAAGAACGGTGTTTCTTACACATAAGAACAATATCTAGTCCAACTCTGATTCTGAAACTGATACAAAGCACTGGTCCTCTCCCATCCAATGCTTGTCAGTTAATGTGAGAAACGTGTGAGCTTCGTGACCGATGTAATTCGTTTGAGCTGAAAAGTGACTGCCCTTACCTGAAACGAAGTCTTTCTTGTAGGCAGGCTCAGAGTCTGGGATTTAACTCCATTTCTGAAATGAAACACACAACAAGTTATCATCCATTGATCACACTCTGCTTTAGAACAAGAAGCACGCATTGCTCTCTAGAGTCTCTAATACAGCAGGAAACATGAGTGTGCTGAGAACAAAAAAACGGTGTTTCTTACACATACGGACCATATCTAGTCCAACTCTGCTTCTGAAACTGATACAAAGCACTGGTCCTCTAACATCCAATGTTTGTGAGTTAAGATGAGAAACGTGTGAGCTCGTGAACGATGTAGTTCGTTTGAGCTGAATAATGACTGCCCTTACCTGAAACGAAGTCTGGCTTGTAGGAAGACACAGAGCCTGGGATTTAACTCCATTTCTGAAGGGAAACACACAGCACAGTTCTCATCCATGGATCACACTCTGTTTTAGAGCAAGAAGCACGCTCTTGCTTTCAAGAGTCTCTAATGCAGCAAGAAACGTGAGTGTCCTCAGAAGAAAAGAACCGTGTTTCCTAAACATACGGACCATATCTAATTCGACTTTGCTTGAAATTGATACAAAGCAAAGGTCCTCTAACATCCAATGCTTGTCAATTAAGATGGGAAATATGTGAGCTCGTGAACGATGTAGTTTGTTTGAGCTATAAAGTAACTCCCCATACCTAAAACGAAGTCTTGCTTGTAGGAAGACTCAGAGCCAGAGATTTAACTCCATTTCTGAAGTGAAACACACAACAGAGTTCTCATCCATTGATCACACTCTGTTGTAGAGCAACAAGCATACTCTAGCTTTCTAGAGTCTCTAAGACAGCAGGAAACTTGAGTGTGCTGAGAACAAATGAACGGTGTTTAATACACAACCAGACCATATCTAGTCCAACTCTGCTTCTGAAACTGATACAAAGTACTGGTCCTCTAACATCCGATGCTTGTCAATTAAGATGAGAAACGTGTCAGCTTTGTTAACGATGTAGTTTGTTTGAGCTGAAAAGTGACTGCCCTTACCTGAAAAGAAGTCTTGCTTTTAGTAAGACTCAGAGCCTGGGATTTAAGAACATTTCTGAAGTGAAACACACAGCAGAGTTCTCACCCATTGTTCATACTCTGCTTTACAGCAAGAAGCTCGCTCTTGCTTTCTAGAGTCTCTAAGACAGCAGGAAACATGAGTGTGATGAGAACAAAAGAACGGTTTTTCCTACACAGACGGACCATATCTTGTCCAACTCTGCTTCTGAAATTGAAACAAACAACAGGTCCACTAACATCCAATGCTTGTCAGTTAACATGAGAAACATGTGAGCTTTGTGAACGATGTAGTTCCTTTGACCTGTAAAGTAACTTCCCTTACCTGAAACGAGTCTTGCTTATAGGAAGACTCAGAGCCTGGGATTTAACTCCATTTCTGAAGTGAAACACACAACAGAGTTCTCATCCATGGACCACACTCTGCTTTAGAGCAAGAAGCACGCTCTTGCTTTTAGAGTCTCTAATGCAGCAGGAAACGTGAGTGTCCTCAAAAGAAAAGAACCGTGTTTGTTATACATACGGATCATATCTAGTCCAACTCTGCTTCTGAAACTGATACAAAGCACTGGTCCTCTAACATCAAATGCTTGTCAGTTAAGATGAGGAACGTGTGAGCTTCGTGACCAATGTAATTCGTTGGAGCTGAAAAGTGACTGCCCTTACCTGAAATGAAGTCTAGATGGTAGGAAGACTCAGAGCCTGGGATTTAACTCCATTTCTGAAATGAAACACACAACACAGTTCTCATCCATTGATCACACTCTGCTTTAGAGCAAGAAGCACGCACTTGCTTTCTAGAGTCTATAATACAGCAGGAAACATGAGTGTGCTGAGAACAAAAGAACGGTGTTTCTTACACATAAGGACCATATCTAGTCCAACTCTGCTTCTGAAACTGATACAAAGCACTGGTCCTCTAACATCCAATGTTTGTGAGTTAAGATGAGAAACGTGTGAGCTTCTTGAACGATGTAGTTCGTTTGAGCTGAAAAGTGACTGCCCTTACCTGAAATTAAGTCTTACTTATAGGAAGACTCAGAGCCTGGGATTTAACTCCATTTCTGAAGTGAAACACACAACAGAGTTCTCATCCATTGATCACACTCTGCTTTAGAGCTAGAAGCACACTCTTGCTTTCTAGATTCTCTAATACAGCAGGAAACATGAGTGTCCTGAGAATAAAAGAACGGTGTTTCTTACACATAAGGACCATGTCTAGTCCAACTCTGCTTCTGAAACTGATACAAAGCACTGGTCCTCTAACATCCATTGCTTGACAGTTACGGTGAGAACCGTGTGAGCTTCGTTACCGATGTAATTCGTTTGAGATGAAAAGTGACTGCACTTACCTGAAATGAAGTATTGCTTGTAGGAAGACTCAGAGCCTGGGATTTAACTCCATTTTTGAAGGGAAACACACAGCAGCGTTCTCATCCATTGATCACACTCTGCATTAGAGCAAGAAGCACGCTCTTGCTTTCTAGAGTCTCTAATACAGCAGGAAATGTAGTGTGCTCAGAAGAAATGATCCGTGTTTTCTATACATAGGGACCATATCTAGTTCATCTCTGCTTGAAATTGATACAAAGCAAAAGTCCTCTAACATCCAATGCTTCTCAGTTAAGATGAGAAACGTGTGAGCTTCGTGAACGATATAGTTCGTTTGAGCTGTAAAGTAAATGCCCTTACCTGAAACGAAGTCTTGCTTGTAGGAAGACTCAGAGCCAGGGATTTAACTCCATTTCTGAAGTGAAACACACAACAGAGTTCTCATCCATTGATCACACTCTGCTTTAGAGCTAGAAGCACACTCTTGCTTTCTAGAGTCTCTAATAGAGCAGGAAACATGAGTGTGCTGAGAATAAAAGAACGGTGTTTCTTACACATAAGGACCATATCTAGTCCAACTCTGCTTCTGAAACTGATATAAAGCACTGGTCCTCTAACATCCAATGTTTGTGGGTTAAGATGAGAAACGTGTGAGCTTCCTGAACGATGTAGTTTGTTTGAGCTGAAAAGTGACTGCCCTTACCTGAAACGAAGTCTAGCTTGTAGGAAGACACAGAGCCTGGGATTTAACTCCATTTCTGAAGTGAAACACACAACAGAGTTCTCATCCCTTGATCACACTCTGGTTTAGAGCAAGAAGCACACTCTAGCTTTCTAGAATCTCTAAGCTTGCAGGAAACTTGAGTTTACTGAGAACAAATGAACGGTGTTTCCTACACATACGGATCATATCTAGCCAACTCTGCTTCTGAAACTGATACATAGCACTGGTCCTCTAACATCCAATGCTTGTCAGTTAAGATGAGGAACGAGTGAACTTCGTGAACGATGTAGTTCGTTTGAGCTGAAAAGTGACTGCACTTACCTGAAACGAAGTATTGCTTGTAGGAAGACTCAGAGCCTGGGATTTAACTCCATTTTTGAAGGGAAACACACAGCAGAGTTCTCATCCATTGATCACACTCTGCTTTAGAGCAAGAAGCACGCTCTTGCTTTCTAGAGTCTCTAATACAGCAGGAAACGTGAGTGTGCTCAGAAGAAAAGATCAGTGTTTTCTATTCATAGGGACAATATCTAGTTCATCTCTGCTTGAAATTGATACAAAGAAAAGGTCCTCTAACATCCAATGCTTCTCAGTTAAGATGAGAAACGTGTGAGCTTCGTGAAGGATATAGTTCCTTTGAGCTGTAAAGTAAATGCCCTTACCTGAAACGAAGTCTTGCTTGCAGGAAGACTCAGAGCCAGGGATTTAACTCCATTTCGGAAGTGAAACACACAATAGAGTTCTCATCCATTGATCACACTCTGTTGTAGAGCAAGAAGCACGATCTAGCTTTCTAGAGTCTCTAAGACAGCAGGAAACTTGAGTGTGCTGAGAACAAATGAATGGTGTTTAATACACAACAGGACCATATCTAGTCCAAATCTCCTTCTGAAACTGATACAAAGTACTGGTCCTCTAACATCCGATGCTTGTCAGTTAAGATGAGAAACGTGTGAGCTTCCTGAACGATGTAGTTCCTTTGACCTGAAAAGGGACTGCCCTTACCTGAAACGAAGTCTAGCTTGTAGGAAGACTCAGAGCCTGGGATTTACCTCCATTTCTGAAATGAAACACACAACACAGTTCTCATCCATTGATCACACTCTGCTTTAGAGCAAGAAGCACGCACTTGCTTTCTAGAGTCTATAATACAGCAGGAAACATGAGTGTCCTGAGAATAAAAGAACGGTGTTTCTTACACATAAGGACCATGTCTAGTCCAACTCTGCTTCTGAAACTGATACAAAGCACTGGTCCTCTAACATCCATTGCTTGACAGTTACGGTGAGAACTGTGTGAGCTTCGTTACCGATGTAATTCGTTTGAGATGAAAAGTGACTGCACTTACCTGAAACGAAGTCTAGCTTGTAGGAAGACACAGAGCCTGGGATTTAACTCCATTTTTGAAGGGAAACACACAGCAGCGTTCTCATCCATTGATCACACTCTGCATTAGAGCAAGAAGCACGCTCTTGCTTTCTAGAGTCTCTAATACAGCAGGAAACGTAGTGTGCTCAGAAGAAATGATCCGTGTTTTCTATACATAGGGACCATATCTAGTTCATCTCTGCTTGAAATTGATACAAAGCAAAAGTCCTCTAACATCCAATGCTTCTCAGTTAAGATGAGAAACGTGTGAGCTTCGTGAACGATATAGTTCGTTTGAGCTGTAAAGTAAATGCCCTTACCTGAAACGAAGTCTTGTTTGTAGGAAGACTCAGAGCCAGGGATTTAACTCCATTTCTGAAGTGAAACACACAACAGAGTTCTCATCCATTGATCACACTCTGTTGTAGAGCATGAAGCACGCTCTAGCTTTCTAGAGTCTCTAAGACAGCAGGAAACATGAGTGTGATGAGAACAAATGAACGGTGTTTAATACACAACCGGACCATATCTAGTCCAACTCTGTTTCTGAAACTGATAGAAAGTACTTGTCCTCTAACATCCAATGCTTGTCAGTTAAGATGAGAAACGTGTGAGCTTCGTGAACGATGTAGTTTGTTTGAGCTGAAAAGAGACTCCCCTTACCTGAAAAGAAGTCTTACTTATGGGAAGACTCAGAGCCTGGGATTTAACTCCATTTCTGAAGTGAAACACACAACAGAGTTCTCATCCATTGATCACACTCTGCTTTAGAGCTAGAAGCACACTCTTGCTTTCTAGAGTCTCTAATAGAGCAGGAAACATGAGTGTGCTGAGAATAAAAGAACGGTGTTTCTTACACATAAGGACCATATCTAGTCCACTCTGCTTCTGAAACTGATACAAAGCACTGGTCCTCTAACATCCAATGTTTGTGGGTTAAGATGAGAAACGTGTGAGCTTCCTGAACGATGTAGTTTGTTTGAGCTGAAAAGTGACTGCCATTACCTGAAACGAAGTCTAGCTTGTAGGAAGACACAGAGCCTGGGATTTAACTCCATTTCTGAAGTGAAACACACAACAGAGTTCTCATCCCTTGATCACACTCTGGTTTAGAGCAAGAAGCACACTCTAGCTTTCTAGAATCTCTAAGACAGGAGGAAACTTGAGTTTACTGAGAACAAATGAACGGTGTTTCCTACACATACGGATCATATCTAGCAAACTCTGCTTCTGAAACTGATACATAGCACTGGTCCTCTAACATCCAATGCTTGTCAGTTAAGATGAGGAACGAGTGAACTTCGTGAACGATGTAGTTCGTTTGAGCTGAAAAGTGACTGCACTTACCTGAAACGAAGTATTGCTTGTAGGAAGACTCAGAGCCTGGGATTTAACTCCATTTTTGAAGGGAAATACACAGCAGAGTTCTCATCCATTGATCACACTCTGCTTTAGAGCAAGAAGCACGCTCTTGCTTTCTAGAGTCTCTAATACAGCAGGAAACGTGAGTGTGCTCAGAAGAAAAGATCAGTGTTTTCTATTCATAGGGACAATATCTAGTTCATCTCTGCTTGAAATTGATACAAAGCAAAGGTCCTCTAACATCCAATGCTTCTCAGTTAAGATGAGAAACGTGTGAGCTTCGTGAACGATATAGTTCCTTTGAGCTGTAAATTAAATGCCCTTACCTGAAACGAAGTCTTGCTTGCAGGAAGACTCAGAGCCAGGGATTTAACTCCATTTCGGAAGTGAAACACACAACAGAGTTCTCATCCATTGATCACACTCTGTTGTAGAGCAAGAAGCACGATCTAGCTTTCTAGAGTCTCTAAGACAGCAGGAAACTTGAGTGTGCTGAGAACAAATGAATGGTGTTTAATACACAACAGGACCATATCTAGTCCAAATCTCCTTCTGAAACTGATACAAAGTACTGGTCCTCTAACATCCGATGCTTGTCAGTTAAGATGAGAAACGTGTGAGCTTCCTGAACGATGTAGTTCCTTTGACCTGAAAAGTGACTGCCCTTACCTGAAACGAAGTCTAGCTTGTAGGAAGACTCAGAGCCTGGGATTTACCTCCATTTCTGAAATGAAACACACAACACAGTTCTCATCCATTGATCACACTCTGCTTTAGAGCAAGAAGCACGCACTTGCTTTCTAGAGTCTATAATACAGCAGGAAACATGAGTGTGCTGAGAACAAAAGAACGGTGTTTCTTACACATAAGGACCATATCTAGTCCAACTCTGCTTCTGAAACTGATACAATGCACTGGTCCTCTAACATCCAATGTTTGTGAGTTAAGATGAGAAACGTGTGAGCTTCCTGAACGATGTAGTTCGTTTGAGCTGGAAAGTGACTGCCCTTACCTGAAATTAAGTCTTACTTATAGGAAGACTCAGAGCCTGGGATTTAACTCCATTTCTGAAGTGAAACACACAACAGAGTTCTCATCCATTGATCACACTCTGCTTTAGAGCTAGAAGCACACTCTTGCTTTCTAGAGTCTCTAATACAGCAGGAAACATGAGTGTCCTGAGAATAAAAGAACGGTGTTTCTTACACATAAGGACCATGTCTAGTCCAACTCTGCTTCTGAAACTGATACAAAGCACTGGTCCTCTAACATCCATTGCTTGACAGTTACGGTGAGAACTGTGTGAGCTTCGTTACCGATGTAATTCATTTGAGATGAAAAGTGACTGCACTTACCTGAAACGAAGTCTAGCTTGTAGGAAGACACAGAGCCTGGGATTTAACTCCATTTTTGAAGGGAAACACACAGCAGCGTTCTCATCCATTGATCACACTCTGCATTAGAGCAAGAAGCACGCTCTTGCTTTCTAGAGTCTCTAATACAGCAGGAAACGTAGTGTGCTCAGAAGAAATGATCCGTGTTTTCTATACATAGGGACCATATCTAGTTCATCTCTGCTTGAAATTGATACAAAGCAAAAGTCCTCTAACATCCAATGCTTCTCAGTTAAGATGAGAAACGTGTGAGCTTCGTGAACGATATAGTTCGTTTGAGCTGTAAAGTAAATGCCCTTACCTGAAACGAAGTCTTGTTTGTAGGAAGACTCAGAGCCAGGGATTTAACTCCATTTCTGAAGTGAAACACACAACAGAGTTCTCATCCATTGATCACACTCTGTTGTAGAGCATGAAGCACGCTCTAGCTTTCTAGAGTCTCTAAGACAGCAGGAAACATGAGTGTGATGAGAACAAATGAACGGTGTTTAATACACAACCGGACCATATCTAGTCCAACTCTGTTTCTGAAACTGATAGAAAGTACTTGTCCTCTAACATCCAATGCTTGTCAGTTAAGATGAGAAACGTGTGAGCTTCGTGAACGATGTAGTTTGTTTGAGCTGAAAAGAGACTCCCCTTACCTGAAAAGAAGTCTTACTTATGGGAAGACTCAGAGCCTGGGATTTAACTCCATTTCTGAAGTGAAACACACAACAGAGTTCTCATCCATTGATCACACTCTGCTTTAGAGCTAGAAGCACACTCTTGCTTTCTAGAGTCTCTAATAGAGCAGGAAACATGAGTGTGCTGAGAATAAAAGAACGGTGTTTCTTACACATAAGGACCATATCTAGTCCACTCTGCTTCTGAAACTGATACAAAGCACTGGTCCTCTAACATCCAATGTTTGTGGGTTAAGATGAGAAACGTGTGAGCTTCCTGAACGATGTAGTTTGTTTGAGCTGAAAAGTGACTGCCCTTACCTGAAACGAAGTCTAGCTTGTAGGAAGACACAGAGCCTGGGATTTAACTCCATTTCTGAAGTGAAACACACAACAGAGTTCTCATCCCTTGATCACACTCTGGTTTAGAGCAAGAAGCACACTCTAGTTTTCTAGAATCTCTAAGACAGGAGGAAACTTGAGTTTACTGAGAACAAATGAACGGTGTTTCCTACACATACGGATCATATCTAGCCAACTCTGCTTCTCAAACTGATACATAGCACTGGTCCTCTAACATCCAATGCTTGTCAGTTAAGATGAGGAACGAGTGAACTTCGTGAACGATGTAGTTCGTTTGAGCTGAAAAGTGACTGCACTTACCTGAAACGAAGTATTGCTTGTAGGAAGACTCAGAGCCTGGGATTTAACTCCATTTTTGAAGGGAAATACACAGCAGAGTTCTCATCCATTGATCACACTCTGCTTTAGAGCAAGAAGCACGCTCTTGCTTTCTAGAGTCTCTAATACAGCAGGAAACGTGAGTGTGCTCAGAAGAAAAGATCAGTGTTTTCTATTCATAGGGACAATATCTAGTTCATCTCTGCTTGAAATTGATACAAAGCAAAGGTCCTCTAACATCCAATGCTTCTCAGTTAAGATGAGAAACGTGTGAGCTTCGTGAACGATATAGTTCCTTTGAGCTGTAAATTAAATGCCCTTACCTGAAACGAAGTCTTGCTTGCAGGAAGACTCAGAGCCAGGGATTTAACTCCATTTCGGAAGTGAAACACACAACAGAGTTCTCATCCATTGATCACACTCTGTTGTAGAGCAAGAAGCACGATCTAGCTTTCTAGAGTCTCTAAGACAGCAGGAAACTTGAGTGTGCTGAGAACAAATGAATGGTGTTTAATACACAACAGGACCATATCTAGTCCAAATCTCCTTCTGAAACTGATACAAAGTACTGGTCCTCTAACATCCGATGCTTGTCAGTTAAGATGAGAAACGTGTGAGCTTCCTGAACGATGTAGTTCCTTTGACCTGAAAAGTGACTGCCCTTACCTGAAACGAAGTCTAGCTTGTAGGAAGACTCAGAGCCTGGGATTTACCTCCATTTCTGAAATGAAACACACAACACAGTTCTCATCCATTGATCACACTCTGCTTTAGAGCAAGAAGCACGCACTTGCTTTCTAGAGTCTATAATACAGCAGGAAACATGAGTGTGCTGAGAACAAAAGAACGGTGTTTCTTACACATAAGGACCATATCTAGTCCAACTCTGCTTCTGAAACTGATACAATGCACTGGTCCTCTAACATCCAATGTTTGTGAGTTAAGATGAGAAACGTGTGAGCTTCCTGAACGATGTAGTTCGTTTGAGCTGGAAAGTGACTGCCCTTACCTGAAATTAAGTCTTACTTATAGGAAGACTCAGAGCCTGGGATTTAACTCCATTTCTGAAGTGAAACACACAACAGAGTTCTCATCCATTGATCACACTCTGCTTTAGAGCTAGAAGCACACTCTTGCTTTCTAGAGTCTCTAATACAGCAGGAAACATGAGTGTCCTGAGAATAAAAGAACGGTGTTTCTTACACATAAGGACCATGTCTAGTCCAACTCTGCTTCTGAAACTGATACAAAGCACTGGTCCTCTAACATCCATTGCTTGACAGTTACGGTGAGAACTGTGTGAGCTTCGTTACCGATGTAATTCGTTTGAGATGAAAAGTGACTGCACTTACCTGAAACGAAGTCTAGCTTGTAGGAAGACACAGAGCCTGGGATTTAACTCCATTTTTGAAGGGAAACACACAGCAGCGTTCTCATCCATTGATCACACTCTGCATTAGAGCAAGAAGCACGCTCTTGCTTTCTAGAGTCTCTAATACAGCAGGAAACGTAGTGTGCTCAGAAGAAATGATCCGTGTTTTCTATACATAGGGACCATATCTAGTTCATCTCTGCTTGAAATTGATACAAAGCAAAAGTCCTCTAACATCCAATGCTTCTCAGTTAAGATGAGAAACGTGTGAGCTTCGTGAACGATATAGTTCGTTTGAGCTGTAAAGTAAATGCCCTTACCTGAAACGAAGTCTTGTTTGTAGGAAGACTCAGAGCCAGGGATTTAACTCCATTTCTGAAGTGAAACACACAACAGAGTTCTCATCCATTGATCACACTCTGTTGTAGAGCATGAAGCACGCTCTAGCTTTCTAGAGTCTCTAAGACAGCAGGAAACATGAGTGTGATGAGAACAAATGAACGGTGTTTAATACACAACCGGACCATATCTAGTCCAACTCTGTTTCTGAAACTGATAGAAAGTACTTGTCCTCTAACATCCAATGCTTGTCAGTTAAGATGAGAAACGTGTGAGCTTCGTGAACGATGTAGTTTGTTTGAGCTGAAAAGAGACTCCCCTTACCTGAAAAGAAGTCTTACTTATGGGAAGACTCAGAGCCTGGGATTTAACTCCATTTCTGAAGTGAAACACACAACAGAGTTCTCATCCATTGATCACACTCTGCTTTAGAGCTAGAAGCACACTCTTGCTTTCTAGAGTCTCTAATAGAGCAGGAAACATGAGTGTGCTGAGAATAAAAGAACGGTGTTTCTTACACATAAGGACCATATCTAGTCCACTCTGCTTCTGAAACTGATACAAAGCACTGGTCCTCTAACATCCAATGTTTGTGGGTTAAGATGAGAAACGTGTGAGCTTCCTGAACGATGTAGTTTGTTTGAGCTGAAAAGTGACTGCCCTTACCTGAAACGAAGTCTAGCTTGTAGGAAGACACAGAGCCTGGGATTTAACTCCATTTCTGAAGTGAAACACACAACAGAGTTCTCATCCCTTGATCACACTCTGGTTTAGAGCAAGAAGCACACTCTAGCTTTCTAGAATCTCTAAGACAGGAGGAAACTTGAGTTTACTGAGAACAAATGAACGGTGTTTCCTACACATACGGATCATATCTAGCCAACTCTGCTTCTGAAACTGATACATAGCACTGGTCCTCTAACATCCAATGCTTGTCAGTTAAGATGAGGAACGAGTGAACTTCGTGAACGATGTAGTTCGTTTGAGCTGAAAAGTGACTGCACTTACCTGAAACGAAGTATTGCTTGTAGGAAGACTCAGAGCCTGGGATTTAACTCCATTTTTGAAGGGAAATACACAGCAGAGTTCTCATCCATTGATCACACTCTGCTTTAGAGCAAGAAGCACGCTCTTGCTTTCTAGAGTCTCTAATACAGCAGGAAACGTGAGTGTGCTCAGAAGAAAAGATCAGTGTTTTCTATTCATAGGGACAATATCTAGTTCATCTCTGCTTGAAATTGATACAAAGCAAAGGTCCTCTAACATCCAATGCTTCTCAGTTAAGATGAGAAACGTGTGAGCTTCGTGAACGATATAGTTCCTTTGAGCTGTAAATTAAATGCCCTTACCTGAAACGAAGTCTTGCTTGCAGGAAGACTCAGAGCCAGGGATTTAACTCCATTTCGGAAGTGAAACACACAACAGAGTTCTCATCCATTGATCACACTCTGTTGTAGAGCAAGAAGCACGATCTAGCTTTCTAGAGTCTCTAAGACAGCAGGAAACTTGAGTGTGCTGAGAACAAATGAATGGTGTTTAATACACAACAGGACCATATCTAGTCCAAATCTCCTTCTGAAACTGATACAAAGTACTGGTCCTCTAACATCCGATGCTTGTCAGTTAAGATGAGAAACGTGTGAGCTTCCTGAACGATGTAGTTCCTTTGACCTGAAAAGTGACTGCCCTTACCTGAAACGAAGTCTAGCTTGTAGGAAGACTCAGAGCCTGGGATTTACCTCCATTTCTGAAATGAAACACACAACACAGTTCTCATCCATTGATCACACTCTGCTTTAGAGCAAGAAGCACGCACTTGCTTTCTAGAGTCTATAATACAGCAGGAAACATGAGTGTGCTGAGAACAAAAGAACGGTGTTTCTTACACATAAGGACCATATCTAGTCCAACTCTGCTTCTGAAACTGATACAATGCACTGGTCCTCTAACATCCAATGTTTGTGAGTTAAGATGAGAAACGTGTGAGCTTCCTGAACGATGTAGTTCGTTTGAGCTGGAAAGTGACTGCCCTTACCTGAAATTAAGTCTTACTTATAGGAAGACTCAGAGCCTGGGATTTAACTCCATTTCTGAAGTGAAACACACAACAGAGTTCTCATCCATTGATCACACTCTGCTTTAGAGCTAGAAGCACACTCTTGCTTTCTAGAGTCTCTAATACAGCAGGAAACATGAGTGTCCTGAGAATAAAAGAACGGTGTTTCTTACACATAAGGACCATGTCTAGTCCAACTCTGCTTCTGAAACTGATACAAAGCACTGGTCCTCTAACATCCATTGCTTGACAGTTACGGTGAGAACTGTGTGAGCTTCGTTACCGATGTAATTCATTTGAGATGAAAAGTGACTGCACTTACCTGAAACGAAGTCTAGCTTGTAGGAAGACACAGAGCCTGGGATTTAACTCCATTTTTGAAGGGAAACACACAGCAGCGTTCTCATCCATTGATCACACTCTGCATTAGAGCAAGAAGCACGCTCTTGCTTTCTAGAGTCTCTAATACAGCAGGAAACGTAGTGTGCTCAGAAGAAATGATCCGTGTTTTCTATACATAGGGACCATATCTAGTTCATCTCTGCTTGAAATTGATACAAAGCAAAAGTCCTCTAACATCCAATGCTTCTCAGTTAAGATGAGAAACGTGTGAGCTTCGTGAACGATATAGTTCGTTTGAGCTGTAAAGTAAATGCCCTTACCTGAAACGAAGTCTTGTTTGTAGGAAGACTCAGAGCCAGGGATTTAACTCCATTTCTGAAGTGAAACACACAACAGAGTTCTCATCCATTGATCACACTCTGTTGTAGAGCATGAAGCACGCTCTAGCTTTCTAGAGTCTCTAAGACAGCAGGAAACATGAGTGTGATGAGAACAAATGAACGGTGTTTAATACACAACCGGACCATATCTAGTCCAACTCTGTTTCTGAAACTGATAGAAAGTACTTGTCCTCTAACATCCAATGCTTGTCAGTTAAGATGAGAAACGTGTGAGCTTCGTGAACGATGTAGTTTGTTTGAGCTGAAAAGAGACTCCCCTTACCTGAAAAGAAGTCTTACTTATGGGAAGACTCAGAGCCTGGGATTTAACTCCATTTCTGAAGTGAAACACACAACAGAGTTCTCATCCATTGATCACACTCTGCTTTAGAGCTAGAAGCACACTCTTGCTTTCTAGAGTCTCTAATAGAGCAGGAAACATGAGTGTGCTGAGAATAAAAGAACGGTGTTTCTTACACATAAGGACCATATCTAGTCCACTCTGCTTCTGAAACTGATACAAAGCACTGGTCCTCTAACATCCAATGTTTGTGGGTTAAGATGAGAAACGTGTGAGCTTCCTGAACGATGTAGTTTGTTTGAGCTGAAAAGTGACTGCCCTTACCTGAAACGAAGTCTAGCTTGTAGGAAGACACAGAGCCTGGGATTTAACTCCATTTCTGAAGTGAAACACACAACAGAGTTCTCATCCCTTGATCACACTCTGGTTTAGAGCAAGAAGCACACTCTAGCTTTCTAGAATCTCTAAGACAGGAGGAAACTTGAGTTTACTGAGAACAAATGAACGGTGTTTCCTACACATACGGATCATATCTAGCCAACTCTGCTTCTGAAACTGATACATAGCACTGGTCCTCTAACATCCAATGCTTGTCAGTTAAGATGAGGAACGAGTGAACTTCGTGAACGATGTAGTTCGTTTGAGCTGAAAAGTGACTGCACTTACCTGAAACGAAGTATTGCTTGTAGGAAGACTCAGAGCCTGGGATTTAACTCCATTTTTGAAGGGAAATACACAGCAGAGTTCTCATCCATTGATCACACTCTGCTTTAGAGCAAGAAGCACGCTCTTGCTTTCTAGAGTCTCTAATACAGCAGGAAACGTGAGTGTGCTCAGAAGAAAAGATCAGTGTTTTCTATTCATAGGGACAATATCTAGTTCATCTCTGCTTGAAATTGATACAAAGCAAAGGTCCTCTAACATCCAATGCTTCTCAGTTAAGATGAGAAACGTGTGAGCTTCGTGAACGATATAGTTCCTTTGAGCTGTAAAGTAAATGCCCTTACCTGAAACGAAGTCTTGCTTGCAGGAAGACTCAGAGCCAGGGATTTAACTCCATTTCGGAAGTGAAACACACAATAGAGTTCTCATCCATTGATCACACTCTGTTGTAGAGCAAGAAGCACGATCTAGCTTTCTAGAGTCTCTAAGACAGCAGGAAACTTGAGTGTGCTGAGAACAAATGAACGGTGTTTAATACACAACCGGACCATATCTAGTCCAAATCTGCTTCTGAAACTGATACAAAGTACTGGTCCTCTAACATCCGATGCTTGTCAGTTAAGATGAGAAACGTGTGAGCTTCATGAACGATGTAGTTCGTTTGAGCTGTAAAATAACTTCCCTTACCTGAAATGAAGTCTTACTTATAGGAAGACTCAGAGCCTGGGATTTAACTCCATTTCTGAAGTGAAACACACAACAGAGTTCTCATCCATGGATGACACTCTCCTTTAGAGCAAGAAGCACGCTCTTGCTTTTAGATTCTCTAATGCAGCAGGAAACGTGAGTGTCCTTAAAAGAAAAGAACCGTGTTTCCTATACATACGGTCCATATCTAGTTCAAATCTGCTTGAAATTGATACAAAGCAAAGGTCCTGTAACATCCAATGCTTGTCTGTTAAGATGAAAAATGTGTGAGCTTCGTGAAGATGTAGTTCGTTTGAGCTGTAAAATAACTGCCATTACCTGAAAAGAAGTCTTGCTCTCAGGAAACTCAGAGCCAGGGATTTAACTCCATTTCTGAATTGAAACACACAACAGAGTTCTCATCCCTTGATCACACTCTGCTTTAGAGCAAGAAGCACACTCTAGCTTTCTAGAATCTCTAAGACAGCAGGAAACTTGAGTGTGCTGAGAAAAAATGAACGGTGTTTCCTAAACATACGGATCCTATCTAGCCAACTCTGCTTCTGAAACTGATACAAAGCACTGGTCCTCTAACATCCAATGCTTGTCAGTTAAGATGAGAAACGTGTGACCTTTGTGAACCATGTAGTTCATTTGAGCTGAAAAGTGACTGCCCTAACCTGAAACGAAGTCTTGCTTGTAGGAAGACTCAGAGCCTGGGATTTAACTCCATTTCTGAAGTGAAACACACAGCAGAGTTCTCATCCATTGTTCACACTCTGCTTTAGAGCAAGAAGCACGCTCTTGCTTTCCAGAGTCTCTAATACACCAGGAAAAGTGAGTGTGCTGAGAACAAAAGAATGATGTTTCTTAAACATAAGGACCATACCTAGTCCAACTCTGCTTCTGAAACTGATACAAGCACTGGTCCTCTAAAATACGATGCTTGTCAGTTAAGATGAGAAACGTGTGAGCTTCCTGAACGATGTAGTTCCTTTGACCTGAAAAGTGACTGCCCTTACCTGAAACGAAGTCTTGCTTGTAGGAAGAAACAGAGCCTGGGATTTAACTCCATTTCTGTAGGGAAACACACAACACAGTTCTCATCCATGGATCACACTCTGCTTTAGAGCAAGGAGCACGCTCTTGCATTTTAAGTCTCTAATACAGCAGGAAACGTGAGTGTGCGCAGAAGAAAGAACCGTGTTTCCTATATATACGGAACATATCTAGTCCAAATCTGCTTCTGAAACTGAAACACACCACAGGTCCTCTAACATCCAATGCTAGTCAGTTAAGATGAGAAACGTGTGAGCTTCCGGAACGATGTAGTTCGTTTGAGCTGAAAAGTGACTGCCCTTACCTGAAAAGAAGTCTTGATTTTAGTAAGACTCAGAGCCTGGGATTTAACAACATTTCTGAAATGAAACACACAGCAGAGTTCTCATCCATTGTTGACACTCTGCTTTACAGCAAGAAGCACGCTCTTGCTTTCTAGAGTCTCTAAGACAGCAGGAAACATGAGTGTGATGAGAACAAATGAACGGTGTTTAATACACAACCGGACCATATCTAGTCCAACTCTGTTTCTGAAACTGATAGAAAGTACTTGTCCTCTAACATCCAATGCTTGTCAGTTAAGATGAGAAACGTGTGAGCTTCGTGAACGATGTAGTTTGTTTGAGCTGAAAAGAGACTCCCCTTACCTGAAAAGAAGTCTTACTTATGGGAAGACTCAGAGCCTGGGATTTAACTCCATTTCTGAAGTGAAACACACAACAGAGTTCTCATCCATTGATCACACTCTGCTTTAGAGCTAGAAGCACACTCTTGCTTTCTAGAGTCTCTAATAGAGCAGGAAACATGAGTGTGCTGAGAATAAAAGAACGGTGTTTCTTACACATAAGGACCATATCTAGTCCACTCTGCTTCTGAAACTGATACAAAGCACTGGTCCTCTAACATCCAATGTTTGTGGGTTAAGATGAGAAACGTGTGAGCTTCCTGAACGATGTAGTTTGTTTGAGCTGAAAAGTGACTGCCCTTACCTGAAACGAAGTCTAGCTTGTAGGAAGACACAGAGCCTGGGATTTAACTCCATTTCTGAAGTGAAACACACAACAGAGTTCTCATCCCTTGATCACACTCTGGTTTAGAGCAAGAAGCACACTCTAGCTTTCTAGAATCTCTAAGACAGGAGGAAACTTGAGTTTACTGAGAACAAATGAACGGTGTTTCCTACACATACGGATCATATCTAGCCAACTCTGCTTCTGAAACTGATACATAGCACTGGTCCTCTAACATCCAATGCTTGTCAGTTAAGATGAGGAACGAGTGAACTTCGTGAACGATGTAGTTCGTTTGAGCTGAAAAGTGACTGCACTTACCTGAAACGAAGTATTGCTTGTAGGAAGACTCAGAGCCTGGGATTTAACTCCATTTTTGAAGGGAAATACACAGCAGAGTTCTCATCCATTGATCACACTCTGCTTTAGAGCAAGAAGCACGCTCTTGCTTTCTAGAGTCTCTAATACAGCAGGAAACGTGAGTGTGCTCAGAAGAAAAGATCAGTGTTTTCTATTCATAGGGACAATATCTAGTTCATCTCTGCTTGAAATTGATACAAAGCAAAGGTCCTCTAACATCCAATGCTTCTCAGTTAAGATGAGAAACGTGTGAGCTTCGTGAACGATATAGTTCCTTTGAGCTGTAAATTAAATGCCCTTACCTGAAACGAAGTCTTGCTTGCAGGAAGACTCAGAGCCAGGGATTTAACTCCATTTCGGAAGTGAAACACACAACAGAGTTCTCATCCATTGATCACACTCTGTTGTAGAGCAAGAAGCACGATCTAGCTTTCTAGAGTCTCTAAGACAGCAGGAAACTTGAGTGTGCTGAGAACAAATGAATGGTGTTTAATACACAACAGGACCATATCTAGTCCAAATCTCCTTCTGAAACTGATACAAAGTACTGGTCCTCTAACATCCGATGCTTGTCAGTTAAGATGAGAAACGTGTGAGCTTCCTGAACGATGTAGTTCCTTTGACCTGAAAAGTGACTGCCCTTACCTGAAACGAAGTCTAGCTTGTAGGAAGACTCAGAGCCTGGGATTTACCTCCATTTCTGAAATGAAACACACAACACAGTTCTCATCCATTGATCACACTCTGCTTTAGAGCAAGAAGCACGCACTTGCTTTCTAGAGTCTATAATACAGCAGGAAACATGAGTGTGCTGAGAACAAAAGAACGGTGTTTCTTACACATAAGGACCATATCTAGTCCAACTCTGCTTCTGAAACTGATACAATGCACTGGTCCTCTAACATCCAATGTTTGTGAGTTAAGATGAGAAACGTGTGAGCTTCCTGAACGATGTAGTTCGTTTGAGCTGGAAAGTGACTGCCCTTACCTGAAATTAAGTCTTACTTATAGGAAGACTCAGAGCCTGGGATTTAACTCCATTTCTGAAGTGAAACACACAACAGAGTTCTCATCCATTGATCACACTCTGCTTTAGAGCTAGAAGCACACTCTTGCTTTCTAGAGTCTCTAATACAGCAGGAAACATGAGTGTCCTGAGAATAAAAGAACGGTGTTTCTTACACATAAGGACCATGTCTAGTCCAACTCTGCTTCTGAAACTGATACAAAGCACTGGTCCTCTAACATCCATTGCTTGACAGTTACGGTGAGAACTGTGTGAGCTTCGTTACCGATGTAATTCGTTTGAGATGAAAAGTGACTGCACTTACCTGAAACGAAGTCGAGCTTGTAGGAAGACACAGAGCCTGGGATTTAACTCCATTTTTGAAGGGAAACACACAGCAGCGTTCTCATCCATTGATCACACTCTGCATTAGAGCAAGAAGCACGCTCTTGCTTTCTAGAGTCTCTAATACAGCAGGAAACGTAGTGTGCTCAAAAGAAATGATCCGTGTTTTCTATACATAGGGACCATATCTAGTTCATCTCTGCTTGAAATTGATACAAAGCAAAAGTCCTCTAACATCCAATGCTTCTCAGTTAAGATGAGAAACGTGTGAGCTTCGTGAACGATATAGTTCGTTTGAGCTGTAAAGTAAATGCCCTTACCTGAAACGAAGTCTTGTTTGTAGGAAGACTCAGAGCCAGGGATTTAACTCCATTTCTGAAGTGAAACACACAACAGAGTTCTCATCCATTGATCACACTCTGTTGTAGAGCATGAAGCACGCTCTAGCTTTCTAGAGTCTCTAAGACAGCAGGAAACATGAGTGTGATGAGAACAAATGAACGGTGTTTAATACACAACCGGACCATATCTAGTCCAACTCTGCTTCTGAAACTGATACAAAGTACTTGTCCTCTAACATCCAATGCTTGTCAGTTAAGATGAGAAACGTGTGAGCTTAGTGAACGATGTAGTTTGTTTGAGCTGAAAAGAGACTGCCCTTACCTGAAAAGAAGTCTTACTTATGGGAAGACTCAGAGCCTGGGATTTAACTCCATTTCTGAAGTGAAACACACAACAGAGTTCTCATCCATTGATCACACTCTGCTTTAGAGCTAGAAGCACACTCTTGCTTTCTAGAGTCTCTAATAGAGCAGGAAACATGAGTGTGCTGAGAATAAAAGAACGGTGTTTGTTACACATAAGGACCATATCTAGTCCACTCTGCTTCTGAAACTGATACAAAGCACTGGTCCTCTAACATCCAATGTTTGTGGGTTAAGATGAGAAACGTGTGAGCTTCCTGAACGATGTAGTTTGTTTGAGCTGAAAAGAGACTGCACTTACCTGAAAAGAAGTCTTACTTATGGGAAGACTCAGAGCCTGGGATTTAACTCCATTTCTGAAGTGAAACACACAACAGAGTTCTCATCCATTGATCACACTCTGCTTTAGAGCTAGAAGCACACTCTTGCTTTCTAGAGTCTCTAATAGAGCAGGAAACATGAGTGTGCTGAGAATAAAAGAACGGTGTTTCTTACACATAAGGACCATATCTAGTCCAACTCTGCTTCTGAAACTGATACAAAGCACTGGTCCTCTAACATCCAATGTTTGTGGGTTAAGATGAGAAACGTGTGAGCTTCCTGAACGATGTAGTTTGTTTGAGCTGAAAAGTGACTGCCCTTACCTGAAACGAAGTCTAGCTTGTAGGAAGACACAGAGCCTGGGATTTAACTCCATTTCTGAAGTGAAACACACAACAGAGTTCTCATCCCTTGATCACACTCTGGTTTAGAGCAAGAAGCACACTCTAGCTTTCTAGAATCTCTAAGACAGCAGGAAACTTGAGTTTACTGAGAACAAATGAACGGTGTTTCCTACACATACGGATCATATCTAGCCAACTCTGCTTCTGAAACTGATACATAGCACTGGTCCTCTAACATCCAATGCTTGTCATTTAAGATGAGGAACGAGTGAACACGTGAACGATGTAGTTCGTTTGAGCTGAAAAGTGACTGCACTTACCTGAAACGAAGTATTGCTTGTAGGAAGACTCAGAGCCTGGGATTTAACTCCATTATTGAAGGGAAACACACAGCAGAGTTCTCATCCATTGATCACACTCTGCTTTAGAGCAAGAAGCACGCTCTTGCTTTCTAGAGTCTCTAATACAGCAGGAAACGTGAGTGTGCTCAGAAGAAAAGATCAGTGTTTTCTATTCATAGGGACCATATCTAGTTCATCTCTGCTTGAAATTGATACAAAGCAAAGGTCCTCTAACATCCAATGCTTCTCAGTTAAGATGAGAAACGTGTGAGCTTCGTGAACGATATAGTTCCTTTGAGCTGTAAAGTAAATGCCCTTACCTGAAACGAAGTCTTGCTTGCAGGAAGACTCAGAGCCAGGGATTTAACTCCATTTCGGAAGTGAAACACACAATAGAGTTCTCATCCATTGATCACACTCTGTTGTAGAGCAAGAAGCACGATCTAGCTTTCTAGAGTCTCTAAGACAGCAGGAAACTTGAGTGTGCTGAGAACAAATGAACGGTGTTTAATACACAACCGGACCATATCTAGTCCAAATCTGCTTCTGAAACTGATACAAAGTACTGGTCCTCTAACATCTGATGCTTGTCAGTTAAGATGAGAAACGTGTGAGCTTCATGAACTATGTAGTTCGTTTGAGCTGTAAAATAACTTCCCTTACCTGAAATGAAGTCTTACTTATAGGAAGACTCAGAGCCTGGGATTTAACTCCATTTCTGAAGTGAAACACACAACAGAGTTCTCATCCATGGATGACACTCTCCTTTAGAGCAAGAAGCACGCTCTTGCTTTTAGATTCTCTAATGCAGCAGGAAACGTGAGTGTCCTTAAAAGAAAAGAACCGTGTTTCCTATACATACGGACCATATCTAGTTCAAATCTGCTTGAAATTGATACAAAGCAAAGGTCCTGTAACATCCAATGCTTGTCTGTTAAGATGAAAAATGTGTGAGCTTCGTGAAGATGTAGTTCGTTTGAGCTGTAAAATAACTGCCATTACCTGAAAAGAAGTCTTGCTCTCAGGAAACTCAGAGCCAGGGATTTAACTCCATTTCTGAATTGAAACACACAACAGAGTTCTCATCCCTTGATCACACTCTGCTTTAGAGCAAGAAGCACACTCTAGCTTTCTAGAATCTCTAAGACAGCAGGAAACTTGAGTGTGCTGAGAAAAAATGAACGGTGTTTCCTAAACATACGGATCCTATCTAGCCAACTCTGCTTCTGAAACTGATACAAAGCACTGGTCCTCTAACATCCAATGCTTGTCAGTTAAGATGAGAAACGTGTGACCTTTGTGAACCATGTAGTTCATTTTAGCTGAAAAGTGACTGCCCTAACCTGAAACGAAGTCTTGCTTGTAGGAAGACTCAGAGCCTGGGATTTAACTCCATTTCTGAAGTGAAACACACAGCAGAGTTCTCATCCATTGTTCACACTCTGCTTTAGAGCAAGAAGCACGCTCTTGCTTTCCAGAGTCTCTAATACACCAGGAAAAGTGAGTGTGCTGAGAACAAAAGAATGATGTTTCTTAAACATAAGGACCATACCTAGTCCAACTCTGCTTCTGAAACTGATACAAGCACTGGTCCTCTAAAATACGATGCTTGTCAGTTAAGATGAGAAACGTGTGAGCTTCCTGAACGATGTAGTTCCTTTGACCTGAAAAGTGACTGCCCTTACCTGAAACGAAGTCTTGCTTGTAGGAAGAAACAGAGCCTGGGATTTAACTCCATTTCTGTAGGGAAACACACAACACAGTTCTCATCCATGGATCACACTCTGCTTTAGAGCAAGGAGCATGCTCTTGCATTTTAAGTCTCTAATACAGCAGGAAACGTGAGTGTGCGCAGAAGAAAGAACCGTGTTTCCTATATATACGGAACATATCTAGTCCAAATCTGCTTCTGAAACTGAAACACACCACAGGTCCTCTAACATCCAATGCTAGTCAGTTAAGATGAGAAACGTGTGAGCTTCCGGAACGATGTAGTTCGTTTGAGCTGAAAAGTGACTGCCCTTACCTGAAAAGAAGTCTTGATTTTAGTAAGACTCAGAGCCTGGGATTTAACAACATTTCTGAAATGAAACACACAGCAGAGTTCTCATCCATTGTTGACACTCTGCTTTACAGCAAGAAGCACGCTCTTGCTTTCTAGAGTCTCTAAGACAGCAGGAAACATGAGTGTGATGAGAACAAAAGAACGGTTTTTCCTACACATACGGACAATATCTTGTCCAACTCTGCTTCTGAAATTGAAAGAAACCACAGGTCCTCTAACGTCCAATGCTTGTCAGTTAAGATGAGAAACGTGTGAGCTTCCTGATCGAAGTAGTTCGTTTGAGCTGTAAAGTAACTTCCCTAACTTGAAATGAAGTCTTACTTATAGGAAGACTCAGAGCCTGGGATTTAACACCTTTTCTGAAGTGAAACACACAACAGAGTTCTCATCCATGGATCACACTCTGCTTTAGAGCTAGAAGCACACTCTTGCTTTCTAGAGTCTCTAATACAGCAGGAAACATGAGTGTGCTCAGAATAAAAGAACGGTGTTTCTTACACATAAGAACCATATCTAGTCCAACTCTGATTCTGAAACTGATACAAAGCACTGGTCCTCTACCATCCAATGCTTGTCAGTTAATGTGAGAAACGTGTGAGCTTCGTGACCGATGTAATTCGTTTGAGCTGAAAAGTGACTGCCCTTACCTGAAACGAAGTCTTTCTTGTAGGCAGGCTCAGAGTCTGGGATTTAACTCCATTTCTGAAATGAAACACAAAACAAGTTATCATCCATTGATCACACTCTGCTTTAGAGCACGAAGCACGCATTGCTTTCTAGAGTCTCTAATACAGCAGGAAACATGAGTGTGCTGAGAACAAAAGAACGGTGTTTCTTACACATACGGACCATATCTAGTCCAACTCTGCTTCTGAAACTGATACAAAGCACTGGTCCTCTAACATCCAATGTTTGTGAGTTAAGATGAGAAACCTGTGAGCTTCCTGAACGATGTAGTTCGTTTGAGCTGTAAAGTGACTGCCCTTACCTAAACGAAGTCTTGCTTGTAGGAAGACACAGAGCCTGGGATTTAACTGCATTTCTGAAGGGAAACACACAGCACAGTTCTCTTCCATGGATCACACTCTGTTTTAGAGCAAGAAGCACGCTCTTGCTTTCTAGAATCTCTAATGCAGCCAAAAACGTGAGTGTCCTCAGAAGAAAAGAACCGTGTTTCCTAAACATACAGACCATATCTAATTCAACTTTGCTTGAAATTGATACAAAGCAAAGGTCCTCTAACATCCAATGCTTGTCAGTTAAGATGGGAAACATGTGAGCTCGTGAACGATGTAGTTCGTTTGAGCTATAAAGTAACTCCCCATACCTAAAACGAAGTCTTGCTTGTAGGAAGACTCAGAGCCAGGGATTTAACTCCATTTCTGAAGTGAAACACACAACAGAGTTCTCATCCATTGATCACACTCTGTTGTAGAGCAACAAGCATACTCTAGCTTTCTAGAGTCTCTAAGACAGCAGGAAACTTGAGTGTGCTGAGAACAAATGAACGGTGTTTAATACACAACCAGACCATATCTAGTCCAACTCTGCTTCTGAAACTGATACAAAGCACTGGTCCTCTAACATACAATGTTTGTGAGTTAAGATGAGAAACCTGTGAGCTTCCTGAACGATGTAGTTCGTTTGAGCTGTAAAGTGACTGCCCTTACCTAAACCAAGTCTTGCTTGTAGGAAGACACAGAGCCTGGGATTTAACTGCATTTCTGAAGTGAAACACACAGCACAGTTCTCATCCATGGATCACACTCTGCTTTAGAGCAAGAAGCACGCTCTTGCTTTCTAGAGTCTCTAATGCAGCAAGAAACGTGAGTGTCCTCAGAAGAAAAGTACCGTGTTTCCTAAACATACGGACCATATCTAGTTCAACTCTGCTTGAAATTGATACAAAGCAAAGGTCCTGTAACATCCAATGCTTGTCAGTTAAGATGAGAAATGTGTGAGCTTCGTGAAGATGTAGTTCGTTTGAGCTGTAAAGTAACTTCCCTTACCTGAAACGAAGTCTTGCTTATAGGAAGACTCAGAGCCAGGGATTTAACTCCATATCTGAAGTGAAACACACAACAGAGTTCTCATCCCTTGATCACACTCTGGTTTAGAGCAAGAAGCACACTCTAGCTTTCTAGAATCTCTAAGACAGCAGGAAACTTGAGTTTGCTGAGAACAAATTATCGCTGTTTCCTACACATACGGATCATATCTAGCCAACTCTGCTTCTGAAACTGATACATAGCACTGGTCCTCTAACATCCAATGCTTGTCAGTTAAGATGAGGAACGAGTGAACTTCGTGAACGATGTAGTTCGTTTGAGCTGAAAAGTGACTGCACTTACCTGAAACGAAGTATTGCTTGTAGGAAGACTCAGAGCCTGGGATTTAACTCCATTTTTGAAGGGAAACACACAGCAGAGTTCTCATCCATTGATCACACTGTGCTTTAGAGCAAGAAGCACGCTCTTGCTTTCTAGAGTCTCTAATACAGCAGGAAACGTGAGTGTGCTCAGAAGAAAAGATCCATGTTTTCTATTCATAGGGACCATATCTAGTTCATCTCTGCTTGAAATTGATACAAAGCAAAGGTCCTCTAACATCCAATGCTTCTCAGTTAAGATGAGAAACGTGTGAGCTTTGTGAACGATATAGTTCGTTTGAGCGGTAAAGTAAATGCCCTTACCTGAAACGAAGTCTTGCTTGTAGGAAGACTCAGAGCCAGGGATTTAACTCCATTTCGGAAGTGAAACACACAACAGAGTTCTCATCCATTGATCACACTCTGTTGTAGAGCAAGAAGCACGCTCTACCTTTCTAGAGTCTCTAAGACAGCAGGAAACTTGAGTGTGCTGAGAACAAATGAACGGTGTTTAATACACAACCGGACCATATCTAGTCCAAATCTGCTTCTGAAACTGATATAAAGTACTGAACCTCTATCATCCGATGCTTGTCAGTTAAGATGAGAAACGTGTGAGCTTCGTGAACGATGTAGTTCTTTGAGCTGTAAAGTAACTTCCCTTATCTGAAATGAAGTCTTACTTATAGGAAGACTCAGAGCCTGGGATTTAACTCCATTTCTGAAGTGAAAACACAACAGAGTTCTCATCCATTGATCACTCTCTGCTTTAGAGCTAGAAGCACACTCTTGCTTTCTAGAGTCTCTAATACAGCTGGAAACATGAGTGTCCTGAGAATAAAAGAACGGTGTTTCTTACACATAAGGACCATATCTAGTCCAACTCTGCTTCTGAAACTGATACAAAGCACTGGTCCTCTAACATCCATTGCTTGACAGTTATGGTGAGAACCGTGTGAGCTTTGTTACCGATGTAATTCGTTTGAGATGAAAAGTGACTGCACTTACCTGAAACGAACTATTGCTTGTAGGAAGACTCAGAGCATGGGATTTAACTCCATTTTTGAAGGGAAACACACAGCAGAGTTCTCATCCATTGATCACAGTCTGCATTAGAGCAAGAAGCATGCTCTTGCTTTCTAGAGTCTCTAATACAGCAGGAAACGTGAGTGTGCTCAGAAGAAAAGATCCGTGTTTTCTATACATAGGGACCATATCTAGTTCATCTCTGCTTGAAATTGATACAAAGCAAAAGTCCTCTAACATCCAATGCTTGTCAGTTAAGGTGAGAAACGTGTGAGCTTCGTGACCGATGTAATTCGTTTGAGCTGAAAAGTGACTGCCCTTAAGTGAAACGAAGTCTTTCTTGTAGGAAGACTCAGAGCCTGGGATTTAACTCCATTTCTGAAATGAAACACACAACACAGTTATCATCCATTATTCACACTCTGCTTTAGAGCAAGAAGCACGCACTTGCTTTCTAGAGTCTCTAATACAGCAGGAAACATGAGTGGGCTGAAAACAAAAGAACGGTGTTTCTTAGACATACGGACCATATCTAGTCCAACTCTGCTTCTGAAACTGAAACAAAGCACTGGTCCTCTAACATCCAATGTTTGTGAGTTAAGATGAGAAACGATTGAGCTTCCTGAACGATGTAGTTCGTTTGACCTGAAAAGTGACTGCCCTTACCTTAAAAGAAGTCTTGCTTTTAGTAAGACTCAGAGCCTGGGATTTAACAACATTTCTGAAGTGAAACACACAGCAGAGTTCTCACCCAGTGTTCACACTCTGCTTTACAGCAAGAAGCACGCTCTTGCTTTCTAGAGTCTCTAAGACAGCAGGAAACATGAGTGTGATGAGAACAAAAGAACGGTTTTTCCTACACATACGGACCATATCTTGTCCAACTCTGCTTCTGAAACTGATACAAAGCAAAGGTCCTCTAACATCCAATGCTTCTCAGTTAAGATTATAAACGTGTGAGCTTCGTGAATGATATACTTCGTTTGAGCTGTAAAGTAAATGCCCTTACCTGAAACGAAGTCTTGATTGTAGGAAGACTCAGAGCCAGGGATTTAACTCCATTTCTGAAGTGAAACACACAACAGAGTTCTCATCCATTGATCACACTCTGTTGTAGAGCAAGAAGCACGCTCTAGCTTTCTAGAGTCTCTAATACAGCAGGAAACATGAGTGTGCTGAGAACAAAAGAACGGTGTTTCTTACATGTACGGACCATATCTAGTCCAACTCTGCTTCTGAAACTGATACAAAGCACTGGTCCTCTAACATCCGATGCTTGTCAGTTAAGATGAGAAACGTGTGAGCTTCGTGAATGATGTAGTTTGTTTGAGCTAAAAAGTGACTGCCCTTACCTGAAACGAAGTCTAGCTTGTAGGAAGACTCAGAGCCTGGGATTTAACTCCATTTCTGAAGTGAAACACACAACAGAGTTCTCATCCATGGATCACACTCTGCTTTAGAGCAAGAAGCACGCTCTTGCTTTTAGAGTCTCTAATGCAGCAGGAAACGTGAGTGTTCTCAAAAGAAAAGAACCGTGTTTCCTATACATACGGACCATATCTAGTTCAACTCTGCTTGAAATTGATACAAAGCAAAGGTCCTCTAACATCCAATGCTTGTCTGTTAAGATGAGAAATGTGTGAGCTTCGTGAAGATGTTGTTCGTTTGAACTGAAAAGTGACTGCACTTACCTGAAACGAAGTATTGCTTGTAGGAAGACTCAGAGCCTGGGATTTAACTCCATTTTTGAAGGGAAACACACAGCAGAGTTCTCATCCATTGATCACACTCTGCTTTAGAGCAAGAAGCACGCTCTTGCTTTCTAGAGTCTCTAATACAGCAGGAAACGTGAGTGTGCTCAGAAGAAAAGATCCGTGTTTTCTATTCATAGGGACCATATCTAGTTCATCTCTGCTTGAAATTGATACAAAGCAAAGGTCCTCTAACATCCAATGCTTCTCAGTTAAGATGAGAATCGTGTGAGCTTTGTGAACGATATAGTTCGTTTGAGCTTTAAAGTAAATGCCCTTACCTGAAACGAATTCTTGCTTGTATGAAGACTCAGAGCCAGGGATTTAACTCCATTTCGGAAGTGAAACACACAACAGAGTTCTCATCCATTGATCACACTCTGTTGTAGAGCAAGAAGCACGCTCTAGCTTTCTAGAGTCTCTAAGACAGCAGGAAACTTGAGTGTGCTGAGAACAAATGAACGGTGTTTCATACACAACCGGACCATATCTAGTCCAAATCAGCTTCTGAAACTGATACAAAGCACTGGTCCTCTAACATCCAATGTATGTGAGTTAAGATGAGAAACGTGTGAGCTTCCTGAACGATGTAGTTCGTTTGAGCTGAAAAGTGACTGCCTTTACCTGAAAAGAAGTCTTGCTTTTAGTAAGACACAGAGCCTGGGATTTAACTCCATTTCTGAAATGAAACACACAACACAGTTATCATCCATTATTCACACTCTGCTTTAGAGCAAAAAGCACGCACTTGCATTCTAGAGTCTCTAATACAGCAGGAAACATGAGTGTGCTGAGAACAAAAGAACGGTGTTTCTTACACATACGGACCATATCTAGTCCAACTCTGCTTTAGAAACTAAAACAAACCACAGGTCCTCTAACATTCAATTCTTGTCAGTTAAGATGAGAAACGTGTGAGCTTCGTGAACGATGTAGTTCTTTGAGCTGTAAAGTAACTTCCCTTACCTGAAATGAAGTCTTGCTTATAGGAAGACTCAGAGCCTGGGATTTAACTCCATTTCTGAAGTGAAACACACAACAGAGTTCTCATCCATTGATCACACTCTGCTCTAGAGCTATAAGCACACCCTTGCTTTCTAGATTCTCTAATACAGCAGGAAACATGAGTGTGCTGGAATAAAAGAACGGTGTTTCTTACACATAAGGACCATATCTAGTCCAACTCTGCTTCTGAAACTGATACAAAGCAGTGGCCCTCTAACATCCAATGCTTGTCAGTTAAGGTGAGAAACGTGTGAGCTTCGTGACCGATGTAATTCGTTTGAGCTGAAAAGTGACTGCCCTTAAGTGAAACGAAGTCTTTCTTGTAGGAAGACTCAGAGCCTGGGATTTAACTCCATTTCTGAAATGAAACACACAACACAGTTATCATCCATTGATCACACTCTGCTTTAGAGCAAGAAGCACGCACTTGCTTTCTAGAGTCTCTAATACAGCAGGAAACATGAGTGGGCTGAAAACAAAAGAACGGTGTTTCTTACACATATGGACCATATCTTGTTCAACTCTGCTTCTGAAACTGATACAAAGCACTGGTCCTCTAACATCCAATGTTTGTGAGTTAAGATGAGAAACGATTGAGCTTCCTGAACGATGTAGTTCGTTTGACCTGAAAAGTGACTGCCCTTACCTTAAAAGAAGTCTTGCTTTTAGTAAGACTCAGAGCCTGGGATTTAACAACATTTCTGAAGTGAAACACACAGCAGAGTTCTCATCCATTGTTCACACTCTGCTTTACAGCAAGAAGCACGCTCTTGCTTTCTAGAGTCTCTAAGACTGAAGGAAAATGAGCGTGATGAGAACAAAAGAACGGTTTTTCCTACACATACGGACCATATCTTGTCCAACTCTGCTTCTGAAATTGAAACAAACCACTGGTCCTCTAACATCCAATGCTTGTCAGTTAAGATGAGAAACGTGTGAGCTTCCTGAACGATGTAGTTCGTTTGAGCTGTAAAGTAACTTCCCTTACCTGTAATGAAGTCTAATATAGGAAGAATCAGAGCCTGGGATTTAACTCCATTTCTGAAATGAAACACACAACACAGTTATCATCCATTATTCACACTCTGCTTTAGAGCAAAAAGCACGCACTTGCATTCTACAGTCTCTAATACAGCAGGAAACATGAGTGTGCTGAGAACAAAAGAACGGTGTTTCTTACACATACGGACCATATCTAGTCCAACTCTGCTTCTGAAACTGATACAAAGCACTGGTCCTCTAACATCCAATGTTTGTGAGTTAAGATGAGAAACCTGTGAGCTTCCTGAACGATGTAGTTCGTTTGAGCTGTAAAGTGACTGCCCTTACATAAACGAAGTCTTGCTTGTAGGAAGACACAGAGCCTGGGATTTAACTGCATTTCTGAAGGGAAACACACAGCAGAGTTCTCATCCATTGTTCACACTCTGCTTTACAGCAAGAAGCACGGTCTTGTTTCTAGGGTCTCTAAGACAGGAGCTAATATGTGTGTGATGAGAACAAAAGAACGGTGTTTACTACACATACTGACCATATCTAGTTCAACTCTGCTTGAAATTAATACAAAGCAAAGGTCCTCTAACATCCAATGCTTGTCAGTTAAGATGAGAAACGTGTGTGCTTCTTGAACGATGTAGTTCATTTGAGCTGTAAAGTAACTGCCCTTACCTGAAACGAAGTCTTGCTTGTAGGGAGACTCAGAGCCAGGTATTTAACTCCATTTCTTAAGTGAAACACACAACAGAGTTCTCATCCCTTGATCAAACTCTGCTTTAGAGCAAGAAGCACGCTCTTGCTTTCCAGAGTCTCTAATAGAGCAGGAAACCTGAGTGTGCTCAGAAGAAAAGAACCGTGTTTCCTATACATACGGACCATATCTAGTTCAACTCTGCTTGAAATTGATACAGAGCAAAGGTCCTCTAACATCCAGTGCTAATCAGTTAAGATGAGAAACGTGTGAGCTTCGTGAACGATATAGTTACTTTGAGCTGTAAACTAAATGCCCTTACCTGAAACGAAGTCTTGCTTGTAGGAAGACTCAGAGCCTGGAATTTAACTCCATTTCTGATGTGAAACAAACAGCAGAGTTCTCATCCATTGTTCACACTCTGCTTTACAGGAAGAAGCACGCTCTTGCTTTCTAGAGTCTCTAATACAGCAGGAAACATGAGTGTGCTGAGAACAAAAGAACGGTGTTTCTTACACATACGGACCATATCTAGTCCAACTCTGCTTCTGAAACTGATACAAAGCACTGGTCCTCTAACATCCAATGTTTGTGAGTTAAGATGAGAAACCTGTGAGCTTCCTGAACGATGTAGTTCGTTTGAGCTGTAAAGTGACTGCCCTTACCTAAACGAAGTCTTGCTTGTAGGAAGACACAGAGCCTGGGATTTAACTGCATTTCTGAAGGGAAACACACAGCACAGTTCTCTTCCATGGATCACACTCTGTTTTAGAGCAAGAAGCACGCTCTTGCTTTCTAGAATCTCTAATGCAGCCAAAAACGTGAGTGTCCTCAGAAGAAAAGAACCGTGTTTCCTAAACATACAGACCATATCTAATTCAACTTTGCTTGAAATTGATACAAAGCAAAGGTCCTCTAACATCCAATGCTTGTCAGTTAAGATGGGAAACATGTGAGCTCGTGAACGATGTAGTTCGTTTGAGCTATAAAGTAACTCCCCATACCTAAAACGAAGTCTTGCTTGTAGGAAGACTCAGAGCCAGGGATTTAACTCCATTTCTGAAGTGAAACACACAACAGAGTTCTCATCCATTGATCACACTCTGTTGTAGAGCAACAAGCATACTCTAGCTTTCTAGAGTCTCTAAGACAGCAGGAAACTTGAGTGTGCTGAGAACAAATGAACGGTGTTTAATACACAACCAGACCATATCTAGTCCAACTCTGCTTCTGAAACTGATACAAAGCACTGGTCCTCTAACATACAATGTTTGTGAGTTAAGATGAGAAACCTGTGAGCTTCCTGAACGATGTAGTTCGTTTGAGCTGTAAAGTGACTGCCCTTACCTAAACCAAGTCTTGCTTGTAGGAAGACACAGAGCCTGGGATTTAACTGCATTTCTGAAGTGAAACACACAGCACAGTTCTCATCCATGGATCACACTCTGCTTTAGAGCAAGAAGCACGCTCTTGCTTTCTAGAGTCTCTAATGCAGCAAGAAACGTGAGTGTCCTCAGAAGAAAAGTACCGTGTTTCCTAAACATACGGACCATATCTAGTTCAACTCTGCTTGAAATTGATACAAAGCAAAGGTCCTGTAACATCCAATGCTTGTCAGTTAAGATGAGAAATGTGTGAGCTTCGTGAAGATGTAGTTCGTTTGAGCTGTAAAGTAACTTCCCTTACCTGAAACGAAGTCTTGCTTATAGGAAGACTCAGAGCCAGGGATTTAACTCCATATCTGAAGTGAAACACACAACAGAGTTCTCATCCCTTGATCACACTCTGGTTTAGAGCAAGAAGCACACTCTAGCTTTCTAGAATCTCTAAGACAGCAGGAAACTTGAGTTTGCTGAGAACAAATTATCGCTGTTTCCTACACATACGGATCATATCTAGCCAACTCTGCTTCTGAAACTGATACATAGCACTGGTCCTCTAACATCCAATGCTTGTCAGTTAAGATGAGGAACGAGTGAACTTCGTGAACGATGTAGTTCGTTTGAGCTGAAAAGTGACTGCACTTACCTGAAACGAAGTATTGCTTGTAGGAAGACTCAGAGCCTGGGATTTAACTCCATTTTTGAAGGGAAACACACAGCAGAGTTCTCATCCATTGATCACACTGTGCTTTAGAGCAAGAAGCACGCTCTTGCTTTCTAGAGTCTCTAATACAGCAGGAAACGTGAGTGTGCTCAGAAGAAAAGATCCATGTTTTCTATTCATAGGGACCATATCTAGTTCATCTCTGCTTGAAATTGATACAAAGCAAAGGTCCTCTAACATCCAATGCTTCTCAGTTAAGATGAGAAACGTGTGAGCTTTGTGAACGATATAGTTCGTTTGAGCGGTAAAGTAAATGCCCTTACCTGAAACGAAGTCTTGCTTGTAGGAAGACTCAGAGCCAGGGATTTAACTCCATTTCGGAAGTGAAACACACAACAGAGTTCTCATCCATTGATCACACTCTGTTGTAGAGCAAGAAGCACGCTCTACCTTTCTAGAGTCTCTAAGACAGCAGGAAACTTGAGTGTGCTGAGAACAAATGAACGGTGTTTAATACACAACCGGACCATATCTAGTCCAAATCTGCTTCTGAAACTGATATAAAGTACTGAACCTCTATCATCCGATGCTTGTCAGTTAAGATGAGAAACGTGTGAGCTTCGTGAACGATGTAGTTCTTTGAGCTGTAAAGTAACTTCCCTTATCTGAAATGAAGTCTTACTTATAGGAAGACTCAGAGCCTGGGATTTAACTCCATTTCTGAAGTGAAAACACAACAGAGTTCTCATCCATTGATCACTCTCTGCTTTAGAGCTAGAAGCACACTCTTGCTTTCTAGAGTCTCTAATACAGCTGGAAACATGAGTGTCCTGAGAATAAAAGAACGGTGTTTCTTACACATAAGGACCATATCTAGTCCAACTCTGCTTCTGAAACTGATACAAAGCACTGGTCCTCTAACATCCATTGCTTGACAGTTATGGTGAGAACCGTGTGAGCTTTGTTACCGATGTAATTCGTTTGAGATGAAAAGTGACTGCACTTACCTGAAACGAACTATTGCTTGTAGGAAGACTCAGAGCATGGGATTTAACTCCATTTTTGAAGGGAAACACACAGCAGAGTTCTCATCCATTGATCACAGTCTGCATTAGAGCAAGAAGCATGCTCTTGCTTTCTAGAGTCTCTAATACAGCAGGAAACGTGAGTGTGCTCAGAAGAAAAGATCCGTGTTTTCTATACATAGGGACCATATCTAGTTCATCTCTGCTTGAAATTGATACAAAGCAAAAGTCCTCTAACATCCAATGCTTGTCAGTTAAGGTGAGAAACGTGTGAGCTTCGTGACCGATGTAATTCGTTTGAGCTGAAAAGTGACTGCCCTTAAGTGAAACGAAGTCTTTCTTGTAGGAAGACTCAGAGCCTGGGATTTAACTCCATTTCTGAAGTGAATCACACAACAGAGTTCTCATCCATTGATCACACTCTGCTTTAGAGCAAGAAGCACGCTCTATCTTTCTAGAGTCTCTAAGACAGCAGGAAACTTGAGTGTGCTGAGAAGAAATGAATGGTGTTTCCTACACATACGGATCATATCTAGTCCAACTCTGCTTCTGAAACTGATGCAAATCATTGGTCTTCTAACATCCAATGCTTGTCAGTTAAGATGAGAAACGTGTGAGCTTCGTGAATGATATAGTTTGTTTGAGCTTAAAAGTGACTGCCCTTACCTGAAACGAAGTCTTGCTCGTAGTAAGACTCAGAGCCTGGGATTTAACTCCATTTCTGAAGTGAAACACACAGCAGAGTTCTCATCCATTGTTCACACTCTGCTTTACAGCAAGAAGCACGCTCTTGCTTTCTAGACTCTCTAAGACAGCAGGAAACATGAGTGTGTTGAGAACAAAAGAACGGTGTTTCCTTCACATACGGACCATATCTAGTCGAACTCTGCTTCTGAAACAGAAACAAACCAAAGGTCCTCTAACATCCAATTCTTGTCAGTTAAGATGCGAAACGTGTGAGCTTCCTGAACGATGTAGATAGTTTGAGCTGAAAAGTGACTGCACTTGCCTGAAACGAAGTCTTGCTTCTAGGAAGACACAGAGTCTGGGATTTAACTCCATTTCTGAAGGGAAACACACAACACAGTTCTCATCCATGGATCACACTCTGCTTTACAGCTAGAAGCACGCTCTTGCTTTCTAGAGTCTCTAATACAGAAGGAAACGTGAGTGTGCTAAGAAGAAAAGAACCGTGTTTCCTATACATACAGACCATATCTAGTTCAACTCTGCTTGAAATTGATAAAAGGAAAGGTCCTCTAACATCCAATGCTTGTCAGTGAAGATGAGAAACGTGTGAGTTTCGTGAACGATGTAGTTCATTTAAGCTGAAAGTAACTGCCCTTACTTGAAATGAAGTCTTCCTTGGAGAAAGACTCAGAGCATGGGATTTAACTCCATTTCTGAAGAGAAACACACAACACAGTTCTCATCCATTAATCACACTGTGCTTTAGAGCAAGAAGCACGCTCTTGCTTTCTAGAGTCTCTAATACAGCAAGAAACATGAGTGTGCTGAGAACAAAAGAACGGTGTTTCTTACACATACAGACCATATCTAGTTCAACTCTGCTTGAAATTGATACAAAGCAAAGGTCCTCTCACATCCAATGCTAATCAGTTAAGATGAGAAACGTGTGAGCTTCGTGAACGATATAGTTTGTTTGAGCTGTAAACTAAATGCCCTTACCTGAAACGAAGTCTTGCTTGTAGGAAGACTCAGAGCCTGGTATTTAACTCCATTTCTGAAGTGAAACACACAACAGAGTTCTCATCCATTGATCACACTCTGCTTTAGAGCAAGAAGCACGCTCCAGATTTCTAGTCGCTAAGACAGCAGGAAAATTGAGTGTCCTGAGAAAAAATGAACGGTGTTTCCCACACATACAGATCATATCTAGTCCAACTCTGTTTCTGAAACTGATACAAATCATTGGTCTTCTAACATCCAATGCTTGTCAGTTAAGATGAGAAACGTCTGAGCTTCGTGAACAATGTAGTTTGTTTGAGCTGAAAAGTGACTGCCCTTACCTGAAACGAAGTCTTGCTTGTAGGAAGACTCAGAGCCTGGGTTTTAACTCCATTTCTGAAGTGAAACACACAGCAGAGTTCGCATCCATTGTTCACACTCTGCTTTACAGCAAGAAGCACGCTCTTGCTTTGTAGAGTCTCCACTACAGCAGGAAACATGAGTGTACTGAGAACAAAAGTACGGTATTTCTTACACATACGGACCATATCTAGTCCAACTCTGCTACTGAAACTGATACAATGCACTGGTCCTCTAACATCTAATGCTTGTCAGTTAATATGAGAAACGTGTGAGCTTCGTGAACGATGTAGTTCGTTTGAGCTGTAAAGTAACTTCCCTTCCCTTAAACGAAGACTTGCTTGTAGGAAGACTCAGAGCCTGGGATTTAACTCCATTTATGAAGTGAAACACACAACAGAGTTCTCATCCATTGATCACACTCTGCTTTAGAGCAAGAAGCACGCTCTTGCTTTCTATAGTCTCTAATACAGCAGGAAACGTGAGTGTGCTCAGAAGAAAAGAACCGTGTTTCCTATACATACAGACCATATCTAGTTCAACTCTGCTTGAAATTGATACAAAGCAAAGGTCCTCTAACATCCAATTCTTGTCAGTTAAGATGAGAAACGTGTGAGCTTCCTGAAAGATGTAGATTGTTTGACCTGAAAAGTGACTGCCCTTGCCTGAAACGAAGTCTTGCTTGTAGTAAGACTCAGAGCCTGGGATTTAACTCCATTTCTAAAGTGAAACACACAGCAGAGTTCTCATTCATTGTTCAAACTCTGCTTTACAGCAAGAAGCACTCTCTTGCTTTCTAGACTCTCTAAGACAGCAGGAAATATGAGTGTGATGAGAAGAAATGAACAGTGTTTCGTACACATACGGACCATATCAAGTCCAACTCTGCTTCTGGAACTGAAACAAACAAAAGGTCCTCTAACATCCAATGCTTGTCAGTTCAGATGAGAAACGTGTGAGCTTCGTGAACAATGTAGTTCGTTTTAGCTGTAAAGTAACTTCCCTTACCTGAAACAAAGTCTTGCTTGTAGGAAGACTCAGAGCCTGGTATTTAACTCCATTTCTGAAGTGAAACACACAACAGAGTTCTCATCCATTGATCACACTCTGCTTTAGAGCAAGAAGCACGCTCCAGATTTCTAGAGTCGCTAAGACAGCAGGAAACTTGAGTGTGCTGAGAACAAACGAACGGTGTTTCCCACACATACAGATCATATCTAGTCCAACTCTGTTTCTGAAACTGATACAAATCATTGGTCTTCTAACATCCAATGCTTGTCAGTTAAGATGAGAAACGTCTGAGCTTCGTGAACGATGTAGTTTGTTTGAGCTGAAAAGTGACTGCCCTTACCTGAAACGAAGTCTTGCTTGTAGTAAGACTCAGAGCCTGGGATTTAACTCCATTTCTGAAGTGAAACATACAGCAGAGTTCTCATCCATTGTTCACACTCTGCTTTACAGCAAGAAGCACGCTCTTGCTTTCTAGACTCTCTAAGACAGCAGGAAACATGAGTGTGTTGAGAACAAAAGAACGGTGTTTCCTACACATACGGACCATATCTAGTCGAACTCTGCTTCTGAAACAGAAACAAACCAAAGGTCCTCTAACATCCAATTCTTGTCAGTTAAGATGAGAAACGTGTGAGCTTCGTGAACAATGTAGTTCGTTTGAGCTGTAAAGTAACTTCCCTTACCTGAATCGAAGTCTTGCTCGTAGAAAGACTCAGAGCCTGGTATTTAACTCCATTTCTGAAGTGAAACACAAAACAGAGTTCTCATCCATTGTTCACACTCTGCTTTAAAGCAAGAAGCACGCTCTTGCTTTCTAGATTCTCTAATACAGCAGGAAACGTGAGTGTGCTGAGAAAAAAGAATGGTGTTTCTTATACATACCGCCCATATCTAGTCCAACACTATTACTGAAACTGATACAAAGCACTGGTCCCCTAACATCCAATGCTTGTCAGTTAAGATGAGAAACGTGTGAGCTTCGTGAACGATATAGTTCGTTTGAGCTGTAAAGTAACTTCCCTTACCTGAAACGAAGTCTTGCTTGTAGGAAGACTCAGAGCCTGGGATTTAACTCCATTTCTGAAGGGAAACACACAACACAGTTCTCATCCATGGATGACACTCTGCTTTACAGCTAGAAGCACGCTCTTGCTTTCTAGAGTCTCTAATACAGAAGGAAACGTGAGTGTGCTAAGAAGAAAAGAACCGTGTATCCTATACATACAGACCATATCTAGTTCAACTCTGCTTGAAATTGATACAAAGCAAAGGTCCTCTAACATCCAATGCTTGTCAGTGAAGATGAGAAACGTGTGAGTTTCGTGAACGATGTAGTTCATTTAAGCTGAAAGTAACTGCCCTTACTTGAAATGAAGTCTTCCTTGGAGAAAGACTCAGAGCATGGGATTTAACTCCATTTCTGAAGAGAAACACACAACACAGTTCTCATCCATTAATCACACTGTGCTTTAGAGCAAGAAGCACGCTCTTGCTTTCTAGAGTCTCTAATACAGCAAGAAACATGAGTGTGCTGAGAACAAAAGAACGGTGTTTCTTACACATACAGACCATATCTAGTTCAACTCTGCTTGAAATTGATACAAAGCAAAGGTCCTCTAACATCCAATGCTAATCAGTTAAGATGAGAAACGTGTGAGCTTCGTGAACGATATAGTTTGTTTGAGCTGTAAACTAAATGCCCTTACCTGAAACGAAGTCTTGCTTGTAGGAAGACTCAGAGCCTGGTATTTAACTCCATTTCTGAAGTGAAACACACAACAGAGTTCTCATCCATTGATCACACTCTGCTTTAGAGCAAGAAGCACGCTATAGATTTCTAGTCGCTAAGACAGCAGGAAAATTGAGTGTCCTGAGAAAAAATGAACGGTGTTTCCCACACATACAGATCATATCTAGTCCAACTCTGTTTCTGAAACTGATACAAATCATTGGTCTTCTAACATCCAATGCTTGTCAGTTAAGATGAGAAACGTCTGAGCTTCGTGAACAATGTAGTTTGTTTGAGCTGAAAAGTGACTGCCCTTACCTGAAACGAAGTCTTGCTTGTAGGAAGACTCAGAGCCTGGGTTTTAACTCCATTTCTGAAGTGAAACACACAGCAGAGTTCTCATCCATTGTTCACACTCTGCTTTACAGCAAGAAGCACGCTCTTGCTTTGTAGAGTCTCCACTACAGCAGGAAACATGAGTGTACTGAGAACAAAAGTACGGTATTTCTTACACATACGGACCATATCTAGTCCAACTCTGCTACAGAAACTGATACAATGCACTGGTCCTCTAACATCTAATGCTTGTCACTTAATATGAGAAACGTGTGAGCTTCGTGAACGATGTAGTTCGTTTGAGCTGTAAAGTAACTTCCCTTCCCTTAAACGAAGACTTGCTTGTAGGAAGACTCAGAGCCTGGGATTTAACTCCATTTATGAAGTGAAACACACAACAGAGTTCTCATCCATTGATCACACTCTGCTTTAGAGCAAGAAGCACGCTCTTGCTTTCTATAGTCTCTAATACAGCAGGAAACGTGAGTGTGCTCAGAAGAAAAGAACCGTGTTTCCTATACATACAGACCATATCTAGTTCAACTCTGCTTGAAATTGATACAAAGCAAAGGTCCTCTAACATCCAATTCTTGTCAGTTAAGATGAGAAACGTGTGAGCTTCCTGAAAGATGTAGATTGTTTGACCTGAAAAGTGACTGCCCTTGCCTGAAACGAAGTCTTGCTTGTAGTAAGACTCAGAGCCTGGGATTTAACTCCATTTCTAAAGTGAAACACACAGCAGAGTTCTCATTCATTGTTCAAACTCTGCTTTACAGCAAGAAGCACTCTCTTGCTTTCTAGACTCTCTAAGACAGCAGGAAATATGAGTGTGATGAGAAGAAATGAACAGTGTTTCGTACACATACGGACCATATCAAGTCCAACTCTGCTTCTGGAACTGAAACAAACAAAAGGTCCTCTAACATCCAATGCTTGTCAGTTCAGATGAGAAACGTGTGAGCTTCGTGAACAATGTAGTTCGTTTTAGCTGTAAAGTAACTTCCCTTACCTGAAACAAAGTCTTGCTTGTAGGAAGACTCAGAGCCTGGTATTTAACTCCATTTCTGAAGTGAAACACACAACAGAGTTCTCATCCATTGATCACACTCTGCTTTAGAGCAAGAAGCACGCTCCAGATTTCTAGAGTCGCTAAGAGAGCAGGAAACTTGAGTGTGCTGAGAACAAACGAACGGTGTTTCCCACACATACAGATCATATCTAGTCCAACTCTGTTTCTGAAACTGATACAAATCATTGGTCTTCTAACATCCAATGCTTGTCAGTTAAGATGAGAAACGTCTGAGCTTCGTGAACGATGTAGTTTGTTTGAGCTGAAAAGTGACTGCCCTTACCTGAAACGAAGTCTTGCTTGTAGTAAGACTCAGAGCCTGGGATTTAACTCCATTTCTGAAGTGAAACATACAGCAGAGTTCTCATCCATTGTTCACACTCTGCTTTACAGCAAGAAGCACGCTCTTGCTTTCTAGACTCTCTAAGACAGCAGGAAACATGAGTGTGTTGAGAACAAAAGAACGGTGTTTCCTACACATACGGACCATATCTAGTCGAACTCTGCTTCTGAAACAGAAACAAACCAAAGGTCCTCTAACATCCAATTCTTGTCAGTTAAGATGAGAAACGTGTGAGCTTCGTGAACAATGTAGTTCGTTTGAGCTGTAAAGTAACTTCCCTTACCTGAATCGAAGTCTTGCTCGTAGAAAGACTCAGAGCCTGGTATTTAACTCCATTTCTGAAGTGAAACACAAAACAGAGTTCTCATCCATTGTTCACACTCTGCTTTAAAGCAAGAAGCACGCTCTTGCTTTCTAGATTCTCTAATACAGCAGGAAACGTGAGTGTGCTGAGAAAAAAGAATGGTGTTTCTTATACATACCGCCCATATCTAGTCCAACACTATTACTGAAACTGATACAAAGCACTGGTCCCCTAACATCCAATGCTTGTCAGTAAGATGAGAAACGTGTGAGCTTCGTGAACGATATAGTTCGTTTGAGCTGTAAAGTAACTTCCCTTACCTGAAACGAAGTCTTGCTTGTAGGAAGACTCAGAGACTGGGATTTAACTCCATTTCTGCAGTGAAGCACACAACAGAGTTCTCATCCATTGATCACACTCTGCTTTAGAGCAAGAAGCACGCTCTTGCTTTCTATAGTCTCTAATACAGCAGCAAACGTGAGTGTGCTCAGAAGAAAAGAACCGTGTTTCCTACACATACGGATCATATTTAGTCCAACTCTGCTTCTGAAACTGATAGAAAGCACTGGTCCTCTAACATTCAATGCTTGTCAGTTAAGATGAGAAACGTGTGAGCTTCGTGATCGATGTAGTTTGTTTGAGCTGAAAAGTTACTGCCATTACCTGAAACGAAATCTTGCTTGTAGGAAGACTCAGAGCCTGGTATTTAACTCCATTTCTGAAGTGAAACACACAACAGAGTTCTCATCCATTGTTCACACTCTGCTTTACAGCAAGAATCACGCTCTTGCTTTCTAGAGTCTCTAAGACAGCAGGAAACACGAGTGTGCTGAGAAGAAATGAACGGTGTTTCCTACACATACGGACCATATCAAGTCCAACTCTGCTTCTGAAACTGAAACAAACAAAAGGTCCTCTAACATCCAATGCTTGTCAGTTAAGATGAGAAACGTGTGAGCTTCGTGAACAATGTAGTTCGTTTGAGCTGTAAAGTAACTTCCCTTACCTGAATCGAAGTCTTGCTTGTAGAAAGACTCAGAGCCTGGTATTTAACTCCATTTCTGAAGTGAAACACAAAACAGAGTTCTCATCCATTGTTCACACTCTGCTTTAAAGCAAGAAGCACGCTCTTGCTTTCTAGATTCTCTAATACAGCAGGAAACGTGAGTGTGCTGAGAAAAAAGAATGGTGTTTCTTATACATACCGACCATATCTAGTCCAACACTACTACTGAAACTGATACAAAGCACTGGTCCCCTAACATCCAATGCTTGTCAGTTAAGATGAGAAACGTGTGAGCTTCGTGAACGATGTAGTTCGTTTGAACTGTAAAGTAACTTCCCTTACCTGAAACAAATTCTTGCTTGTAGGAAGACTCAGAGCCTGGGATTTAACTCCATTTCTGAAGTGAAGCACACAACAGAGTTCTCATCCATTGATCACACTCTGCTTTAGAGCAAGAAGCACGCTCTTGCTTTCTATAGTCTCTAATACAGCAGGAAACGTGAGTGTGCTCAGAAGAAAAGAACCGTGTTTCCTATACATACAGACCATATCTAGTTCAACTCTGCTTGAAATTGATACAAAGCAAAGGTCCTCTAACATCCAATTCTTGTCAGTTAAGATGAGAAACGTGTGAGCTTCCTGAAAGATGTAGATTGTTTGACCTGAAAAGTGACTGCCCTTGCCTGAAACGAAGTCTTGCTTGTAGTAAGACTCAGAGCCTGGGATTTAACTCCATTTCGAAAGTGAAACACACAGCAGAGTTCTCATTCATTGTTCAAACTCTGCTTTACAGCAAGAAGCACTCTCTTGCTTTCTAGACTCTCTAAGACAGCAGGAAATATGAGTGTGATGAGAAGAAATGAACAGTGTTTCGTACACATACGGACCATATCAAGTCCAACTCTGCTTCTGGAACTGAAACAAACAAAAGGTCCTCTAACATCCAATGCTTGTCAGTTCAGATGAGAAACGTGTGAGCTTCGTGAACAATGTAGTTCGTTTTAGCTGTAAAGTAACTTCCCTTACCTGAAACAAAGTCTTGCTTGTAGGAAGACTCAGAGCCTGGTATTTAACTCCATTTCTGAAGTGAAACACACAACAGAGTTCTCATCCATTGATCACACTCTGCTTTAGAGCAAGAAGCACGCTCCAGATTTCTAGAGTCGCTAAGACAGCAGGAAACTTGAGTGTGCTGAGAACAAACGAACGGTGTTTCCCACACATACAGATCATATCTAGTCCAACACTGTTTCTGAAACTGATACAAATCATTGGTCTTCTAACATCCAATGCTTGTCAGTTAAGATGAGAAACGTCTGAGCTTCGTGAACGATGTAGTTTGTTTGAGCTGAAAAGTGACTGCCCTTACCTGAAACGAAGTCTTGCTTGTAGTAAGACTCAGAGCCTGGTATTTAACTCCATTTCTGAAGTGAAACATACAGCAGAGTTCTCATCCATTGTTCACACTCTGCTTTACAGCAAGAAGCACGCTCTTGCTTTCTAGACTCTCTAAGACAGCAGGAAACATGAGTGTGTTGAGAACAAAAGAACGGTGTTTCCTACACATACGGACCATATCTAGTCGAACTCTGCTTCTGAAACAGAAACAAAACAAAGTTCCTCTAACATCCAATTCTTGTCAGTTAAGATGAGAAACGTGTGAGCTTCGTGAACAATGTAGTTCGTTTGAGCTGTAAAGTAACTTCCCTTACCTGAATCGAAGTCTTGCTTGTAGAAAGACTCAGAGCCTGGTATTTAACTCCATTTCTGAAGTGAAACACAAAACAGAGTTCTCATCCATTGTTCACACTCTGCTTTAAAGCAAGAAGGACGCTCTTGCTTTCTAATTCTCTAATACAGCAGGAAACGTGAGTGCGCTGAGAAAAAAGAATGGTGTTTCTTATACATACCACCCATATCTAGTCCAACACTATTCCTGAAACTGATACAAAACACTGGTCCCCTAACATCCAATGATTGTCAGTTAAGATGAGAAACGTGTGAGCTTCGTGAACAATGTAGTTCGTTTGAGCTGTAAAGTAACTTCCCTTACCTGAAACGAAGTCTTGCTTGTAGGAAGACTCAGAGCCTGGGATTTAACTCCATTTCTGCAGTGAAGCACACAACAGAGTTCTCATCCATTGATCACACTCTGCTTTAGAGCAAGAAGCACGCTTTTGCTTTCTATAGTCTCTAATACAGCAGCAAACGTGAGTGTGCTCAGAAGAAAAGAACCGTGTTTCCTACACATACGGATCATATTTAGTCCAACTCTGCTTCTGAAACTGATACAAAGCACTGGTCCTCTAACATTCAATGCTTGTCAGTTAAGATGAGATACGTGTGAGCTTCGTGATCGATGTAGTTTGTTTGAGCTGAAAAGTTACTGCCATTACCTGAAACGAAATCTTGCTTGTAGGAAGACTCAGAGCCTGGTATTTAACTCCATTTCTGAAGTGAAACACACAACAGAGTTCTCATCCATTGTTCACACTCTGCTTTACAGCAAGAATCACGCTCTTGCTTTCTAGAGTCTCTAAGACAGCAGGAAACTTGAGTGTGCTGAGAAGAAATGAACGGTGCTTCCTACACATACGGACCATATCAAGTCCAACTCTGCTTCTGAAACTGAAACAAACAAAAGGACCTCTAACATCCAATGCTTGTCAGTTAAGATGAGAAACGTGTGAGCTTCGTGAAAATGTAGTTCGTTTGAGCTGTAAAGTAACTTCCCTAACCTGAATCGAAGTCTTGCTTGTAGAAAGACTCAGAGCCTGCTATTTAACTCCATTTCTTAAGTGAAACACAAAACAGAGTTCTCATCCATAGTTCACACTCTGCTTTAAAGCAAGAAGCACGCTCTTGCTTTCTAGATTCTCTAATACATCAGGAAACGTGAGTGTGCTGAGAAAAAAGAATGGTGTTTCATATACATACCGACCATATCTAGTCCAACACTATTACTGAAACTGATACAAAGCACTGGTCCCCTAACATCCAATGCCTGTCAGTTAAGATGAGAAACGTGTGAGCTTTGGGAACGATGTAGTTCGTTTGAGCTGTAAAGTAACTTCCCTTACCTGAAACGAAGTCTTGCTTGTAGGAAGCCTCAGAACCTGGGATTTAACTCCATTTCTGAAGTGAAGCACACAACAGAGTTCTCATCCATTGATCACACTCTGCTTTAGAGCAAGAAGCACGCTCTTGCTTTCTATAGTCTCTAATACAGCAGCAAACGTGAGTGTGCTCAGAAGAAAAGAACCGTGTTTCCTATACATACAGACCATATCTAGTTCAACTCTGCTTGAAATTGATACAAAGCAAAGGTCCTCTAACATTCAATGCTAATCAGTTAAGATGAGAAACGTGTGAGCTTCGTGAACGATATAGTTCGTTTGAGCTGTAAACTAAATGCCCTTACCTGAAACGAAGTCTTGCTTGTAGGAAGACTCAGAGCCTGGGATTTAACTCCATTTCTGAAGTGAAACACACAACAGAGTTCTCATCCATTGATCACACTCTGCTTTAGAGCAAGAAGCACGCTCTATCTTTCTAGAGTCTCTAAGACAGCAGGAAACTTGAGTGTGCTGAGAACAAATGAACGGTGTTTTCTACACATACGGATCATATCTAGTCCAATTCTGCTTCTGAAACTGATACAAATCATTGGTCTTCTAACATCCAATGCTTGTCAGTTAAGATGAGAAACGTGTGAGCTTCGTGAATGATGTAGTTTATTTGAGCTTAAAAGTGACTGCCCTTACCTGAAACGAAGTCTTGCTTGTAGTAAGACTCAGAGCCTGGGATTTAACTCCATTTCTAAAGTGAAACACACAGCAGAGTTCTCATCCATTGTTCACACTCTGCTTTACAGCAAGAAGCACGCTCTTGCTTTCTAGACTCTCTAAGACAGCAGGAAACATGAGTGTGATGAGAAGAAATGAACAGTGTTTCCTACACATACGGATCATATCTAGTACAACTCTGCTTCTGAAACTGATACAAAGCACTGGTCCTCTAACATTCAATGCTTGTCAGTTAAGATGAGAAACGTGTGAGCTTCGTGATCGATGTAGTTTGTTTGAGCTGAAAAGTGACTGCCATTACCTGAAACGAAATCTTGCTTGTAGGAAGACTCAGAGCCTGGTATTTAACTCCATTTCTGAAGTGAAACACACAACAGAGTTCTCATCCATTGTTCACACTCTGCTTTACAGCAAGAATCACGCTCTTGCTCCAGAGTCTCTAAGACAGCAGGAAACACGAGTGTGCTGAGAAGAAATGAACGGTGCTTCCTACACATACGGACCATATCAAGTCCTACTCTGCTTCTGAAACTGAAACAAACAAAAGGTCCTCTAACATCCAATGCTTGTCAGTTAAGATGAGAAACGTGTGAGCTTCGTGAACAATGTAGTTCGTTTGAGCTGTAAAGTAACTTCCCTTACCTGAAACAAAGTCTTGCTTGTAGGAAGACTCAGAGCCTGGTATTTAACTCCATTTCTGAAGTGAAACACAAAACAGAGTTCTCATCCATTGTTCACACTCTGCTTTAAAGCAAGAAGCACGCTCTTGCTTTCTAGATTCTCTAATACAGCAGGAAACGTGAGTGTGCTGAGAAAAAAGAATGGTGTTTCTTATACATACCGACCATATCTAGTCCAACACTACTACTGAAACTGATACAAAGCACTGGTCCCCTAACATCCAATGCTTGTCAGTTAAGATGAGAAACGTGTGAGCTTCGTGAACGATGTAGTTCGTTTGAGCTTAAAGTAACTTCCCTTACCTGAAACAAATTCTTGCTTGTAGGAAGACTCAGAGCCTGGGATTTAACTCCATTTCTGAAGTGAAGCACACAACAGAGTTCTCATCCATTGATCACACTCTGCTTTAGAGCAAGAAGCACGCTCTTGCTTTCTAGAATCTCTAATACAGCAGGAAACATGAGTGTGCTCAGAAGTAAAGAACCGTGTTTCCTATACATACAGGCCATATCTAGTTCAACTCTGCTTGAAATTGATACAAAGCAAAGGTCCTCTAACATTCAATGCTAATCAGTTATGATGAAAAACGTGTGAGCTTCGTGAACGATATAGTTCGTTTGAGCTGTAAAGTAACTGCCCTTACCTGAAACGAAGTCTTGCTTGTAGGAAGACTCAGAGCCTGGGATTTAACTCCATTTCTGAAGTGAAACACACAACAGAGTTCTCATCCATTGATCACGCTCTGCTTTAGAGCAAGAAGCACGCTCTTGCTTTCTAGAGTCTCTAATACAGAAGGAAACGTGAGTGTGCTCAGAGGAAAAGAACCGTGTTTCCTATACATTCGGACCATATCTAGTTCAACTCTGCTTGAAATTGATACAAAGCAAAGGTCCTCTAACATCCAATGCTTCTCAGTTAAGATGAGAAACGTGTGAGCTTCTTGAACGATGTAGTTCGTTTGAGCTGTAAAGTAACTGCCCTTACCTTAAACGAAGTCTTGCTTGTAAGAAGACTCAGAGCCTGGGATTTAACTCCATTTCTGAAGTGAAACACACAACAGAGTTCTCATCCATTGATCACACTCTGCTTTAGAGCAAGAAGCACGCTCTATCTTTCTAGAGTCTCTAAGACAGCAGGAAACTTGAGTGTGCTGAGAAGAAATGAACGGTGTTTCCTACACATACGGATCATATCTAGTCCAATTCTGCTTCTGAAACTGATAAAAATCATTGGTCTTCTAACATCCAATGCTTGTCAGTTAAGATGAGAAACGTGTGAGCTTCGTGAATGATGTAGTTTGTTTGAGCTTAAAAGTGACTGCCCTTACCTGAAACGAAGTCTTCCTTGTAGTAAGACTCAGAGCCTGGGATTTAACTCCATTTCTAAAGTGAAACACACAGCAGAGTTCTCATCCATTGTTCACACTCTGCTTTACAGCAAGAAGCACTCTCTTGCTTTCTAGACTCTCTAAGACAGCAGGAAATATGAGTGTGATGAGAAGAAATGAACAGTGTTTCCTACACATACGGATCATATCTAGTACAACTCTACTTCTGAAACTGATACAAAGCACTGGTCCTCTAACATTCAATGCTTGTCAGTTAAGATGAGAAACGTGTGAGCTTCGTGATCGATGTAGTTTGTTTGAGCTGAAAAGTGACTGCCATTACCTGAAACGAAATCTTGCTTGTAGGAAGACTCAGAGCCTGGTATTTAACTCCATTTCTGAAGTGAAACACACAACAGAGTTCTCATCCATTGTTCACACTCTGCTTTACAGCAAGAATCACGCTCTTGCTTTCTAGAGTCTCTAAGACAGCAGGAAACACGAGTGTGCTGAGAAGAAATGAACGGTGCTTCCTACACATACGGACCATATCAAGTCCAACTCTGCTTCTGAAACTGAAACAAACAAAAGGTCCTCTAACATCCAATGCTTGTCAGTTAAGATGAGAAACGTGTGAGCTTCGTGAACAATGTAGTTCGTTTGAGCTGCAAAGTAACTTCCCTTACCTGAAACGAAGTCTTGCTTGTAGGAAGACTCAGAGCCTGGTATTTAACTCCATTTCTGAAGTGAAACACAAAACAGAGTTCTCATCCATTGTTCACACTCTGCTTTAAAGCAAGAAGCACGCTCTTGCTTTCTAGATTCTATAATACAGCAGGAAACGTGAGTGTGCTGAGAAAAAAGAATGGTGTTTCTTATACATACCGACCATATCTAGTCCAACACTACTACTGAAACTGATACAAAGCACTGGTCCCCTAACATCCAATGCTTGTCAGTTAAGATGAGAAACGTGTGAGCTTCGTGAACGATGTAGTTCATTTGAGCTGTAAAGTAACTTCCCTTACCTGAAACAAATTCTTGCTTGTAGGAAGACTCAGAGCCTGGGATTTAACTCCATTTCTGAAGTGAAGCACACAACAGAGTTCTCATCCATTGATCACACTCTGCTATAGAGCAAGAAGCACGCTCTTGCTTTCTATAGTCTCTAATACAGCAGGAAATATGAGTGTGCTCAGAAGTAAAGAACCGTGTTTCCTATACATACAGGCCATATCTAGTTCAACTCTGCTTGAAATTGATACAAAGCAAAGGTCCTCTAACATTCAATGCTAATCAGTTAAGATGAGAAACGTGTGAGCTTCGTGAACGATGTAGTTCATTTGAGCTGTAAAGTAACTGCCCTTACCTGAAACGAAGTCTTGCTTGTAGTAAGACTCAGAGCCTGGGATTTAACTCCATTTCTAAAGTGAAACACACAGCAGAGTTCTCATCCATTGTTCACACTCTGCTTTACAGCAAGAAGCACTCTCTTGCTTTCTAGACTCTATAAGACAGCAGGAAATATGAGTGTGATGAGAAGAAATGAACAGTGTTTCCTACACATACAGATCATATCTAGTACAACTCTGCTTCGGAAACTGATACAAAGCAATAGTCCTCTAACATTCAATGCTTGTCAGTTAAGATGAGAAACGTGTGAGCTTCGTGATCGATGTAGTTTGTTTGAGCTGAAAAGTGACTGCCATTACCTGAAACGAAATCTTGCTTGTAGGAAGACTCAGAGCCTGGTATTTAACTCCATTTCTGAAGTGAAACACAAAACAGAGTTCTCATCCATTGTTCACACTCTGCTTTACAGCAAGAATCACGCTCTTGCTTTCTAGAGTATCTAAGACAGCAGGAAACACGAGTGTGCTGAGAAGAAATGAACGGTGCTTCCTACACATACGGACCATATCAAGTCCAACTCTGCTTCTGAAACTGAAACAAACAAAAGGTCCTCTAACATCCAATGCTTGTCAGTTAAGATGAGAAACGTGTGAGCTTCGTGAGCAATGTAGTTCGTTTGAGCTGTAAAGTAACTTCCCTTACCTGAAACGAAGTCTTGCTTGTAGGAAGACTCAGAGCCTGGTATTTAACTCCATTTCTGAAGTGAAACACAAAACAGAGTTCTCATCCATTGTTCACACTCTGCTTTAAAGCAAGAAGCACGCTCTTGCTTTCTAGATTCTCTAATACAGCAGGAAACGTGAGTGTGCTGAGAAAAAAGAATGGTGTTTCTTATACATACCGACCATATCTAGTCCAACACTACTACTGAAACTGATACAAAGCACTGGTCCCCTAACATCCAATGCTTGTCAGTTAAGATGAGAAACGTGTGAGCTTCGTGAACGATGTAGTTCGTTTGAGCTGTAAAGTAACTTCCCTTACCTGAAACAAATTCTTGCTTGTAGGAAGACTCAGAGCCTGGGATTTAACTCCATTTCTGAAGTGAAGCACACAACAGAGTTCTCATCCATTGATCACACTCTGCTTTAGAGCAAGAAGCACGCTCTTGCTTTCTAGAGTCTCTAATACAGCAGGAAATATGAGTGTGCTCAGAAGTAAAGATCCGTGTTTCCTATACATACAGGCCATATCTACTTCAACTCTGCTTGAAATTGATACAAAGCAAAGGTCCTCTAACATTCAATGCTAATCAGTTAAGATGAGAAACGTGTGAGCTTCGTGAACGATGTAGTTCGTTTGAGCTGTAAAGTAACTGCCCTTACCTGAAACGAAGTCTTGCTTGTAAGAAGACTCAGAGCCTGGGATTTAACTCCATTTCTGAAGTGAAACACACAACAGAGTTCTCATCCATTGATCACACTCTGCTTTAGAGCAAGACGCACGCTCTATCTTTCTAGAGTCTCTAAGAGAGCAGGAAACTTGAGTGCGCTGAGAAGAAATGAACGGTGTTTCCTTCACATAGGGATCATATCTAGTCCAACTCTGCTTCTGAAACTGATACAAATCATTGGTCTTCTAACATCCAATGCTTGTCAGTTAAGATGAGAAACGTGTGAGCTTCGTGAATGATGTAGTTTGTTTGAGCTTGAAAGTGACTGCCCTTACCTGAAACGAAGTCTTGCTTGTAGGAAGACTCAGAGCCTGGGATTTAACTCCATTTCTGAAGTGAAGCACACAACAGAGTTCTCATCCATTGATCACACTCTGCTTTAGAGCAAGAAGCACGCTCTTGCTTTCTATAGTCTCTAATACAGCAGGAAACGTGAGTGTGCTCAGAAGAAAAGAACCGTGTTTCCTATACATACAGACCATATCTAGTTCAACTCTGCTTGAAATTGATACAAAGCAAAGGTCCTCTAACATTCAATGCTAATCAGTTAAGATGAGAAACGTGTGAGCTTAGTGAGCGATATAGTTCGTTTGAGCAGTAAACTAAATGCCCTTACCTGAAATGAAGTCTTGCTTGTAGGAAGACTCAGAGCCTGGGATTTAACTCCATTTCTGAAGTGAAACACACACCAGAGTTCTCATCCATTGATCACACTCTGCTTTAGAGCAAGAAGCACGCTCTTGCTTTCTAGATGCTCTAAGACAGCAGGAAACTTGAGTGTGCTGAGAACAAATGAACGGTGTTTCCCACACATACAGATCATATCTAGTCCAACTCTGCTTCTGAAACTGATACAAATCATTGGTCTTCTAACATCCAATGTTTGTCAGTTAAGATGAGAAACGTCTGAGCTTCGTGAACGATATAGTTTGTTTGAGCTGAAAAGTGACTGCCCTTGCCTGAAACGTAGTCTTGCTTCTAGGAAGACACACAGCCTGGGATTTAACTCCATTTCTGAAGTGAAACACAAAACAGAGTTCTCATCCATTGTTCACACGCTGCTTTACAGCAGGAAGCACGCTCTTGCTTTCTAGAGTCTCTAAGACAGCAGGAAACATGAGTGTGCTGAGAACAAATGAACGGTGTTTCCTACACATACGGACCATATCAAGTCCAACTCTGCTTGTGAAACTGAAACAAACAAAAGGTCCTCTAACATCCAATGCTTGTCAGTAAAGATGAGAAACGTGTGAGCTTCGTGAACGATGTAGTTCGTTTGAGCTGTAAAGTAACTTCCCTTACCTGAAACGAAGTCTTGCATGTAGGAAGACACAGAGCCTGGGATTTAACTCCATTTCTGAAGGGCAACACACAACACAGTTCTCATCCATGGATCACACACTGCTTTAGAACAAGAAGCACGCTCTTGCTTTCTACAGTCTCTAATACAGCAGGAAACGTGAGTGTGCTGAGAAAAAAGAATGGTGTTTCTTACACATACCGACCATATCTAGTCCAACTCTGCTACTGAAACTGATACAAAGCACTGGTCCTCTAACATGCAATGCTTTTCAGTTAAGATGAGAAACATGTAAGATTCGTGAACGAAGTAGTTTGTTTGAGCTGAAAAGTGACTGCACTTACCTGAAACGAAGTCTTGCTTGTAGTAAGACTCAGTGCCTGGGATTTAACTCCATTTCTGAAGTGAAACACACAGCAGAGTTCTCATCCATTTTTCACACTCTGCTTTACAGCAAGAAGCACGCATTGCTTTCTAGACTCTCTAAGACAGCAGGAAACATGAGTGTGTTGAGAACAAAAGAACGGTGTTTCCTACACATACGGACCATATCTAGTCGAACTCTGCTTCTGAAACTGAAACAAACCAAAGGTCCTCTAACATCCAATGCTTGTCAGTTAAGATGAGAAACGTGTGAGCTTCCTGAACGATGTAGATCGTTTGTGCTGAAAAGTGACTGCCCTTGCCTGAAACGTAGTCTTGCTTCTAGGAAGACACAGAGCCTGGGATTTAACTCCATTTCTGAAGTGAAACACAAAACAGAGTTCTCATCCATTGTTCACACTCTGCTATACAGCAGGAAGCACGCTCTTGCTTTCTAGAGTCTCTAAGACAGCAGGAAACATGAGTGTGCTGAGAACAAAAGAACGGTGTTTCTTACACATATGGACCCTATCTAGTACAACTCTACTTCTGAAAGTGAAACAAACAACAGGTCCTCTAACATCCAATGCTTGTCAGTTAAGATGAGAAACGTGTGAGCTTTGTGAACGATGTAGCTCGTTTGAGCTGTAAAGTAACTTCCTTTACATGAAACGAAGTCTTGCTTGTAGGAAGACACAGAGCCTGGGATTTAACTCCATTTCTGAAGGGAAACACACTACACAGTTCTCATCCATGGATCACACACTGCTTTAGAGCAAGAAGCACGCTCTTGCTTTCTACAGTCTCTATTTACAGCAGGAAACGTGAGTGTGCTGAGAAAAAAGAATGGTGTTTCTTACACATACGGACCGTATCTATTCCAACTCTGCTTGTGTAACTGATACAAAGCACTGGTCATCTAACATTCGATGCTTGTCAGTTAAGATGAGAAACGTGTGAGCTTCCTGAACGGTGCAGTTCCTTTGAGCTGAAAAGTGACTGCCCTTACCTGAAACGAAGTCTTGCTTGTAGGAAGACACAGAGCCTGGGATTTAACTCCATTTCTGAAGGGAAACACACTACACAGTTCTCATCCATGGATCACACACTGCTTTAGAGCAAGAAGCACGCTCTTGCTTTCTACAGTCTCTATTTACAGCAGGAAACGTGAGTGTGCTGAGAAAAAAGAATGGTGTTTCTTACACATACGGACCATATCTAGTCCAACTCTGCTTGAAATTGATACAAAGCAAAGGTCCTCTAACATCCAATGCTAATCAGTTAAGATGAGAAACCTGTGAGCTTTTGAACGACATAGTTCGTTTGAGCTGTAAAATAAATGCCCTTACCTGAAACGAAGTCTTGCTTGTAGGAAGACTCAGAGCCTGGGATTTAACTCCATTTCTGAAGTGAAACACACAACAGAGTTCTCATCCATTGATCACACTCTGCTTTAGAGCAAGAAGCACGCTCCAGATTTCTAGAGTCTCTAATACAGCAGGAAACCTGAGTGTGCTGAGAAAAAAAGAACGGTGTTTCTTACACCTACGGACCATATTTGGTCCAACTCTGCTTCTGAAACTGATACAAAGCACTGGTCCTCTAACTACCAATGCTTGTCAGTTAAGATGAGAAACGTGTGAGCTTCGTGACCGATGTAATTCGTTTGAGCTGAAAAGTGACTGCCCTTACCTGAAACGAAGTCTTGCTTGTAGGAAGACTCAGAGCCTGGTATTTAAGTCCATTTCTGAAGTGAAACACACAACAGAGTTCTCATCCATTGATCACGATCTGCTTTAGAGCAAGAAGCACGCTCTAGATTCCTAAAGTCTCTAAGACAGCAGTAAACTTGAGTGTGCTGAGAACAAATGAACGGTGTTTCCAACACATACAAATCATATCTAGTCCAACTCTGCTTCTGAAACTGAAACAAACCAAAGGTCCTCTAACATCCAATGCTTGTCAGTTAAGATGAGAAACGTGTGAGCTTCCTGAATGATGTAGACCGTTTGAGCTGAAAAGTGACTGCCCTTGCCTGAAACGAAGTCTTGCTTCTAGGAAGACACAGAGCCTGGGATTTAACTCCATTTCTGAAGGGAATCATATAACACAGTTCTCATCCATGGATCACACTCTGCTTTAGAGCAAGAAGCACGCTCTTGCTTTCTAGAGTCTCTAAGACAGCAGGAAACATAGTGTGCTGAGAACAAAAGAACGGTGTTTCTTACACATATGGACCATATCTAGTCCAACTCTACTTCTGACACTGAAACAAACAACAGGTCCTCAAACATCCAATGCTTGTCAGTTAAGATGAGAAACGTATGAGCTTCCTGAACGATGTAGTTCGTTTGAGCTGTAAAGTAACTTCCCTTACCTTAAACGAAGTCTTGCTTGTAGGAAGACACAGAGCCTGGGATTTAACTCCATTTCTGAAGGGCAACACACAACACAGTTCTCATCCATGGATCACACACTGCTTTAGAGCAAGAAGCTCGCTCTTGCTTTCTACAGTCTCTAATACAGCATGAAAACTGAGTGTGCTGAGAAAAAAGAATGGTATTTCTTGCACATACGGACGATATCTATTCCAACTCTGCTTCTGAAACTGATACAAAGCACTGGTCGTCTAACATTCGATGCTTGTCAGTTAAGATGAGAAACGTGTGAGCTTCATGAATGATGTAGTTTGTTTGAGCTGAAAAGTGATTGCCCTACCTGAAACGAAGACTTGCTTGTAGGAAGACACAGAGCCCGGGATTTAACTCCATTTCTGAAGGGAAACACACAACACAGTTCACATCCATGGATCACACTCTGCTTTAGAGCAAGAAGCACGCTCTAGATTCCTAAATTCTCTGAGACAGCAGTAAACTTGATTGTGCTGCGTACAAAAGAACGGTGTTTCTTACACCTACGGACCATATTTAGTCCAACTCTGCTTCTGAAACTGATACAAAGCACTGGTCCTCTAACTACCAATGCTCGTCAGTTAAGATGAGAAACGTGTGAGCTTCGAGACCGATGTAATTCGTTTGAGCTGAAAAGTGACTGCCCTTACCTTAAACGAAGTCTTGCTTGTAGGAAGACTCAGAGCCTGGTATTTAAGTCCATTTCTGAAGTGAAACACACAACAGAGTTCTCATCCATTGATAACAATCTGCTTTAGAGCAAGAAGCACGCTCTAGATTCCTAAAGTCTCTAAGACAGCAGTAAACTTGAGTGTGCTGAGAACAAATGAACGGTGTTTCCAACACATACAAATCATATCTAGTCCAACTCTGCTTCTGAAACTGAAACAAACCAAAGGTCCTCTAACATCCAATGCTTGTCAGTTAAGATGAGAAACGTGTGAGCTTCCTGAACGATGTAGATCGTTTGAGCTGAAAAGTGACTGCCCTTGCCTGAAACGAAGTCTTGCTTCTAGGAAGACACAGAGCCTGGGATTTAACTCCATTTCTGAAGTGAAACACAAAACAGAGTTCTCATCCATTGTTCACACTCTGCTTTACAGCAGGAAGCACGCTCTTGCTTTCTAGAGTCTCTAAGACAGCAGGAAACATGAGTGTGCTGAGAACAAATGAACGGTGTTTCCTACACATACGGACCATATCAAGTCCAACTCTGCTTGTGAAACTGAAACAAACAAAAGGTCCTCTAACATCCAATGCTTGTCAGTTAAGATGAGAAACGTGTGAACTTCGTGAAGGATGTAGTTCGTTTGAGCGGTAAAGTAACTTCCCTTACCTGAAACGAAGTCTTGCTTGTAGGAAGACACAGAGCCTGGGATTTAACTCCATTTCTGAAGGGCAACACACAACACAGTTCTCATCCATGGATCACACACTGCTTTAGAACAAGAAGCACGCTCTTGCTTTCTACAGTCTCTAATACAGCAGGAAAAGTGAGTGTGCTGAGAAAAAAGAATGGTGTTTCTTACACATACCGACCATATCTAGTCCAACTCTGCTACTGAAACTGACACAAAGCACTGGTCCTCTAACATCCAATGCTTGTCAGTTAAGATGAGAAACGTGTAAGCTTCGTGAACGATGTAGTTTTTTTGAGCTGAAAAGTGACTGCCCTCACCTGAAACGAAGTCTTGCTTGTAGTAAGACTCAGAGCCTGGGATTTAACTCCATTTCTGAAGTGAAACACACAGCGGAGTTCTCATCCATTGTTCACACTCTGCTTTACCGCAAGAAGCACGCTCTTGCTTTCTAGACTCTCTAAGACAGCAGGAAACATGAGTGTGTTGAGAACAAAAGAACGGTGTTTCCTACACATACGGACCATATCTAGTCCAACTCTGCTTCTGAAACTGAAACAAACAAAAGGTCCTCTAACATCCAATGCTTGTCAGTTAAGATGAGAAACGTGTGAGCTTCGTGAACGATGTAGTTCGTTTGAGCTGTAAGTAACTTCCCTTACCTGAAACGAAGTCTTGCTTGTAGGAAGACTCAGAGCCTGGTATTTAACTCCATTTCTGAAGTTAAACACCAAGCAGAGTTCTCATCCATTGTTCAAACTCTGCTTTAAAGCAAGAAGCTCGCTCTTGCTTTCTAGATTCTCTAATACAGCAGGAAACGTGAGTGTGCTGAGAAAAAAGAATGGTGTTTCTTATACATACCGACCATATCTAGTCCAACACTACTACTGAAACTGATACAAAGCACTGGTCCTCTAACATCCAATGCTTGTCAGTTAAGATAAGAAACATGTGAGCTTCGTGAACGACGAAGTTCGTTTGAGCTGTAAAGTAACTTCCCTTACCTGAAACTAATTCTTGCTTGTAGGAAGACTCAGAGCCTGGGATTTAACTCCATTTCTGAAGTGAAGCACACAACAGAGTTCTCATCCATTGATCACACTCTGCTTTAGAGCAAGAAGCACGCTCTTGCTTTCTATAGTCTCTAATACAGCAGGAAAAGTGAGTGTGCTCAGAAGAAAAGAACCGTGTTTCCTATACATACAGACCTTATCTAGTTCAACTCTGCTTGAAATTGATACAAAGCATAGGTCCTCTAACATTCAATGCTAATCAGTTAAGATGAGAAACGTGTGAGCTTAGTGAGCGATATAGTTCATTTGAGCAGTAAACTAAATGCCCTTACCTGAAACGAAGTCTTGCTTGTAGGAAGACTCAGAGCCTGGGATTTAACTCCATTTCTGAAGTGAAACACACACCAGAGTTCTCATCCATTGATCACACTCTGCTTTAGAGCAAGAAGCACGCTCTTGCTTTCTAGATGCTCTAAGACAGCAGGAAACTTGAGTGTGCTGAGAACAAATGAACGGTGTTTCCCACACATACAGATCATATCTAGTCCAACTCTGCTTCTGAAACTGATACAAATCATTGGTCGTCTAACATTCGATGCTTGTCAGTTAAGATGAGAAACGTGTGAGCTTCATGAATGATGTAGTTTGTTTGAGCTGAAAAGTGATTGCCCTTACCTGAAACGAAGACTTGCTTGTAGGAAGACACAGAGCCTGGGATTTAACTCCATTTCTGAAGTGAAACACACAACAGAGTTCTCATCCATTGATCACAATCTGCTTTAGAGCAAGAAGCACGCTCTAGATTCCTAAAGTCTCTAAGACAGCAGTAAACTTGAGTGTGCTGAGAACAAATGAACGGTGTTTCCAACACATACAAATCATATCTAGTCCAACTCTGCTTCTGAAACTGAAACAAACCAAAGGTCCTCTAACATCCAATGCTTGTCAGTTAAGATGAGAAACATGTGAGCTTCCTGAACGATGTAGATTGTTTGAGCTGAAAAGTGACTGCCCTTGCCTGAAACGAAGTCTTGCTTCTAGGAAGACACAGAGCCTGGGATTTAACTCCATTTCTGAAGTGAAACACAAAACAGAGTTCTCATCCATTGTTCACACTCTGCTTTACAGCAGGAAGCACGCTCTTGCTTTCTAGAGTCTCTAAGACAGCAGGAAACATGAGTGTGCTGAGAACAAATGAACGGTGTTTCCTACACATACGGACCATATCAAGTCCAACTCTGCTTGTGAAACTGAAACAAACAAAAGGTCCTCTAACATCCAATGCTTGTCAGTAAGGATGAGAAACGTGTGAGCTTTGTGAACGATGTAGATCGTTTGAGCTGAAAAGTGACTGCCCTTGCCTGAAACGAAGTCTTGCTTCTAGGAAGACACAGAGCCTGGGATTTAACTCCGTTTCTGAAGGGAATCACATAACACAGTTCTCATCCATGGATCACACTCTGCTTTAGAGCAAGAAGCACGCTCTAGCTTTCCAGAGTCTCTAAGACAGCAGGAAACTTGAGTGTGCTGAGAAGAAATGAACGGTGTTTCCTACACATACGGATCATATCTAGTCCAACTCTGCTTCTGAAACTGATACAAAGCACTGGTCCTCTAACATTCAATGCTTGTCAGTTAAGATGAGAAACGTGTGAGCTTCGTGATCGATGTAGTTGGTTTGAGCTGAAAAGTGATTGCCTTTACCTGAAAAGAAGTCTTGCTTGTAGGAAGACTCAGAGCCTGGTATTTAACTCCGTTTCTGAAGTGAAACACACAACAGAGTTCTCATCCATTGTTCACACTCTGCTATTAAGTAAGAATCACGCTCTTGCTTTCTAGAGTCTCTAAGACAGCAGGAAACATGAGTGTGCTGAGAACGAAAGAACGGTGTTTCTTACACATATGGACCCTATCTAGTACAACTCTACTTCTGAAACTGAAACAAACAACAGGTCCTCTAACATCCAATGCTTGTCAGTTAAGATGAGAAACGTGTGAGCTTTGTGAATGATGTAGTTCGTTTGAGCTGTAAAGTAACTTCCTTTACATGAAATGAAGTCTTGCTTGTAGGAAGACACAGAGCCTGGGATTTAACTCCATTTCTGAAGGGAAACACACTACACAGATCTCATGCATGAATCACACACTGCTTTAGAGCAAGAAGCACGCTCTTGCTTTCTACAGTCTCTATTTACAGCAGGAAACGTGAGTGTGCTGAGAAAAAAGAATGGTGTTTTTTACATATACGGACCGTATCTATTCCAACTCAGCTTGTGAAACTGATACAAAGCACTGGTAGTCTAACATTCGATGCTTGTCAGTTAAGATGAGAAACGTGTGAGCTTCCTAAACGATGTAGTTCATTTGAGCTGAAAAGTGACTGCCCTTACCTGAAACGAAGTCTTGCTTGTAGGAAGACACAGAGCCTGGGATTTAACTCCATTTCTGAAGGGAAACACACAACACACTTCACATCCATGGATCACACTCCGCTTTAGAGCAAGAAGCACGCTCTTCCTTTCTAGAGTCTCCACTACAGCAGGAAACATGAGTGTGCTCAGAACAATAGAACGGTGTTTCTTACACATACGGACCATATGTAGTCCAACTCTGCTACTTAAACTGATACAAAGCACTGGTCATCTAACATCCAATGCTTGTCAGTTAAGATGAGAAACGTGTGAGCTTCGTGAACGATGTAGTTCGTTTGAGCTGTAAAGTAACTTCCCTTAGCTGAAATGAATTCTTGCTTGTAGGAAGACTCAGAGCCTGGGATTTAACTCCATTTCTGAAGTGAAACACACAACAGAGTTCTCATCCTTTGTCACACTCTGCTTTAGAGCAAGAAGCACGCTCTTGCTTTCTAGAGTGTGTAATACAGCAGGAAACGTGAGTGTGCTCAGAAGAAAAGAACCGTGTTTCCTAAATATACAGACCATATCTAGTTCAACTCTGCTTGAAATTGATACAATGCAAAGGTCCTCTAACATCCAATGCTAATCAGTTTAGATGAGAAATGTGTGAACTTCGTGAACGATATAGTTCGTTTGAGCTGTAAAATAAATGCCCTTACCTGAAACGAAGTCTTGCTTGTAGGAAGACTCAGAGCCTGGGATTTAACTCCATTTCTGAAGTGAAACACACAACAGAGTTCTCATCCATTGATCACACTCTGGTTTAGAGCAAGAAGCATGCTCCAGATTTCTAGAGTCTCTAATACAGCAGGAAAGCTGAGTGTGCTGAGAACAAAAGAACGGTGTTTCTTACACATATGGACCATACCTAGTCCAACTCTACTTCTGACACTGAAACAAACAACAGGTCCTCAAACATTCAATGCTTGTCAGTTAAGATGAGAAACGTGTGAGCTTCATGAACGATGTACTTCGTTTGAGCTGTAAAGTAACTTCCCTTACCTGAAACGAAGTCTTGCTTGTAGGAAGACACAGAGCCTGGGATTTAACTCCATTTCTGAAGGGAAACACACAACACAGTTCTCATCCATGGATCACACACTGCTTTAGAGCAAGAAGCACGCTCTTGCTTTCTACAGTCTCTAATACAGATGGAAACCTGAGTGTGCTGAGAGAAAAGAATGGTGTGTCTTACACATACGGACGATATCTATTCCAACTCTGCTTCTGAAACTGATACAAAGCACTGGTCGTCTAACATTCGATGCTTGTCAGTTAAGATGAGAAACGTGTGAGCTTCCTGAATGATGTAGTTTGTTTGAGCTGAAAAGTGACTGCCCTTACCTGAAACGAAGACTTGCTTGTAGGAAGACACAGAGCCTGGGATTTAACTCCATTTCTGAAGGGAAACACACAACACAGTTCACATCCATGGATCACACTCTGCTTTAGAGCAAGAAGCACAATCTTCCTTTCTAGAGTCTCCACTACAGCAGGAAACATGAGCGTGCTCAGAACAATAGAACGGTGTTTCTTACACATACGGACCATATCTAGTCCAACTCTGCTACTAAAACTGATACAAAGCACTGGTCATCTAACATCCAATGCTTGTCACTTAAGATGAGAAACGTGTGAGCTTCGTGAACGATGTAGTTCGTTTGAGCTGTAAACTAAATTCCCTTACCTGAAATGAAGTCTTGATTGTAGGAAGACTCAGAGCCTGGTATTTAAGTCCATTTCTGAAGTGAAACACACAACAGAGTTCTAATCCATTGATCACACTCTGCTTTAGAGCAAGAAGCAAGCTCTAGATTTCTAAAGTCTCTAAGACAGCAGGAAACTTGAGTGTGCTGAGAACAAATGAACGGTGTTTCCAACACAGACAGATCATATCTAGTCCAACTCTGCTTCTGAAACTGAAACAAACTAAAGTCCTCTAACATCCAATGCTTGTCAGTTAAGATGAGAAACGTGTGAGCTTCCAGAACGATGTAGATCGTTTGAGCTGAAAAGTGACTGCCCTTGCCTGAAACGAAGTCTTGCTTCTAGGAAGACACAGAGCCTGGGATTTAACTCCATTTCTGAAGGGAAACACACAACACAGTTCTCATCCATGGATCACACACTGGTTTAGAGCAAGAATCACGCTCTTGCTTTCTACAGTCTCTAATACAGCAGGAAACCTGAGTGTGCTGAGAAAAAAGAATGGTATTTCTTACACATACGGACGATATCTATTACAACTCTGCTTCTGAAACTGATACAAAGCACTGGTCGTCTAACATTCGATGCTTGTCAGTTAAGATGAGAAACGTGTGAGCTTCGTGAATGATGTAGTTTGTTTGAGCAGAAAAGTGATTGCCCTTACCTGAAACGAAGACTTGCTTGTAGGAAGACACAGAGCCTGGGATTTAACTCCATTTCTGAAGGGAAACACACAACACAGTTCACATCCATGGATCACACTCTGCTTTAGAGCAAGAAACACGCTCTTGCTTTCTAGAGTCTCTAATACAGCAGGAAACATGAGTGTGCTCAGAACAATAGAACGGTGTTTCTTACACATACGGACCATATCTAGTTCAACTCTGCTTCTGAAACTGATACAAAACACTGGTCCTCTAACATTCAATGCTTGTCAGTTAAGATGTGAAACGAGTGAGCTTCGTGATCGATGTAGTTTGTTTGAGTTGGAAAGTGACTGCCCTTACCTGAAACGAATTCTTGCTTGTAGAAAGACTCAGAGCCTGGTATTTATCTCCATTTCTGAAGTGAAACACACAACAGAGTTCTCATCCATTGTTCACAATCTGCTTTACAGCAAGAAGCACCCTCTTGCTTTCTAGAGTCTCTAAGACAGCATGAAACATGAGTGTACCGAGAACAAAAGAACGGTGTTTCTTACACATATGGACCATATCTAGTTCAACTCTGCTTGAAATTGATACAAAGCAAAGGTCCTCTAACATCCAATGCTAATCAGTTTAGATGAGAAATGTGTGAGCCTCTTGAACGATATAGTTCGTTTGAGCTGTAAACTAAATGCCCTTACCTGAAACAAATTCTTGCTTGTAGGAAGACTCAGAGCCTGGCATTTAACTCCATTTCTGAAGTGAAACACACAACAGAGTTCTCATCCATTGATCACACTCTGCTTTACAGCAAGAAGCACGCTCTTGCTTTCTAGACTCTCTGAGACAGCAGGAAACATGAGTGTGATGAGAACAAAAGAACGGTGTTTACTACACATACCGACCATATCTAGTCCAACTCTGCTTCTGAAACTGAAACAAACCAAAGGTCCTGTAACATCCAATGCTTGTCAGTTAAGATGAGAAACGTGTGAGCTTCGTGAAAGATATAGTTCGTTTGAGCTGTAAACTAAATGCCCTTACCTGAAACGAAGTCTTGCTTGTAGGAAGACTCAGAGCCTGGGATTTAAGTCCATTTCTGAAGTGAAACACACAACAGAGTTCTCATCCATTGATCACACTCTGCTTTAGAGCAAGAAGCATGCTCTTGATTGCTAGAGTGTGTAATACAGCAGGAAACGTGAGTGTGCTCAGAAGAAAAGAACCGTGTTTCCTAAACATACAGACCATATCTAGTTCAACTCTGCTTGAAATTGATACAAAGCAAAGGTCCTCTAACATCCAATGCTTGTCAGTTAAGATGAGAAACGTGTGAGCTTCATGACCAATGTAATTCGTTTGAGCTGAAAAGTGACTGCCCTTACCTGAAACGAAGTCTTGCTTGTAGGAAAACTCAGAGCCTGGTATTTAAGTCCATTTCTGAAGTGAAACACACAACAGAGTTCTCATCCATTGATCACACTCTGCTTTAGAGCAAGAAGCAAACTCTAGATTTCTAAAGTCTCTAAGACAGCAGGAAACTTGAGTGTGCTGAGAACAAATGAACGGTGTTTCCAACACATACAGATCATATCTAGTCCAACTCTGCTTCTGAAACTGAAACAAACCAAAGGTCCTCTAACATCCAATGCTTGTCAGTTAAGATGAGAAACGTGTGAGCTTCCTGAACGATGTAGATCGTTTGAGCTGAAAAGTGACTGCCCTTGCCTGAAACGAAGTCTTGCTTCTAGGAAGACACAGAGCCTGGGATTTAACTCCATTTCTGAAGGGAATCCCATAACACAGTTCTCATCCATGGATCACACTCTGCTTTAGAGCAAGAAGCACGCTCTTGCTTTCTAGATTCTCTAAGACACCAGGAAACATAGTGTGCTGAGAAAAAAAGAACGGTGTTTCTTACACATATGGACCATATCTAGTCCAACTCTACTTCTGAAACTGAAACAAACAACAGGTACTCTAACATGCAATGCTTGTCAGTTAAGATGAGAAACGTGTGAGCTTCGTGAACGATATAGTTCGTTTGAGCTGTAAACTAAATGCCCTTACCTGAAATGAAGTCTTGAGTGTATGAAGACTCAGAGCCTGGTATTTAACTCCATTTCTGAAGTGAAACACACAACAGAGTTCTCATCCATTGATCACAATCTGCTTTAGAGCAAGAAGCACGCTCTAGATTTCTAGAGTATCTTAGACAGCAGGAATCTTGAGTGTGCTGAGAACAAATGAACGGTGTTTCCTACACATACAGATCATATCTATTCCAACTCTGCTTCTGAAACTGATACAAAGCACTGGTCGTCTAACATTCGATGCTTGTCAGTTAAGATGAGAAACGTGTGAGCTTCCTGAATGATGTTGTTTGTTTGAGCTGAAAAGTGACTGCCCTTACCTGAAACGAAGACTTGCTTGTAGGAAGACACAGAGCCTGGGATTTAACTCCATTTCTGAAGGGAAACACACAACACAGTTCACATCCATGGATCACACTCTGCTTTAGAGCAAGAAGCACGCTCTTGCTTTCTAGAGTCTCTAATACTGCAGTAAACGTGAGTGTGCTCAGAAGAAAAGAACCGTGTTTCCTAAACATACAGACCATATCTAGTTCAACTCTGCTTGAAATTAATACAAAGCAAAGGTCATCTAACATCCAATGCTAATCAGTTAAGATGAGAAACCTGTGAGCTTCCTGAACGATATAGTTAGTTTGAGCTATAAACTAAATGCCCTTACCTGAAACAAATTCTTGCTTGTAGGAAGACTCAGAGCCTGGTATTTAACTCCATTTCTGAAGTGAAACACAAAACAGAGTTCTCATCCATTGTTCACACTCTGCTTTACAGCAAGAAGCACACTCTTGCTTTCTAGAGTCTCTAACACAGCAGGAAACATGAGTGTGCTGAGAACAAATGAACGGTGTTTCCTACACATACGGACCATATCAAGTCCAACTCTGCTTGTGAAACTGAAACAAACAAAAGGTCCTCTAACATCCAATGCTTGTCAGTTAAGATGAGAAACGTGTGAGCTTCGTGAAAGATATAGTTCGTTTGAGCTGTAAACTAAATGCCCTTACCGGAAACGAAGTCTTGCTTGTAGGAAGACTCAGAGCCTAGGATTTAACTCCATTTCTGAAGTGAAACACACAACAGAGTTCTCATCCATTGATCACACTCTGCTTTAGAGCAAGAAGGACGCTCTTGCTTTCTAGAGTCTCTAATATAGCAGGAATCCTGAGTGTGCTGAGAACAAAAGAACGGTGTTTCTTACACCTACGGAACATATTTAGTCCAACTCTGCTTCTGAAACTGATAAAAAGCACTGGTTCTAACTACCAATGCTTGTCAGTTAAGATGAGAAACGTGTGAGCTTCGTGACCGATGTAATTCGTTTGAGCTGCAAAGTGACTGCCCTTACCTGAAACGAAGTCTCGCTTGTAGGAAGACTCAGAGCCTGGTATTTAAGTCCATTTCTAAAGTGAAACACACAACAGAGTTCTCATCCATTGATCACACTCTGCTTTAGAGCAAGAAGCAAGCTCTAGATTTCTAAAGTCTCTAAGACAGCAGGAAACTTGAGTGTGCTGAGAACAAATGAACGGTGTTTCCAACACATACAGATCATATCTAGTCCAACTCTGCTTCTGAAACTTAAACAAACCACAGGTCGACTAACAACCAATGCTTGTCAGTGAAGAAGAGAAACGGGTGAGTTTCGTGAACGATGTAGTTTGTTTGAGCTGAAAGTAACTGCCCTTACTTGAAATGAAGTCTTCCTTGTAGGAAGAGTCAGAGCATGGGATTTAACTCCATTTCTGAAGTGAAACACACAACACAGTTCTCATCCATTGATCACACTCTGCTTTAGAGCAAGAAGCACGCTCTTGCTTTCGAGAGTCTGTAATACAGCAGGAAACGTGAGTGTACTCAGAAGAAAAGAACCGTGTTTCCTATACAAACAGACCATATCTAATCCAACTCTGATAATGAAACTGATACAAAGCACTGGTCATCTAACATCCAATGCTTGTCAGTTAAGATGAGAAATGTGTGAGCTTCGTGAACGATGTAGTTCGTTTGAGCTGTAAAGTAACTTCCCTTACCTGAAACGAATTCTTGCGTGTAGGAAGACTCAGAGCCTGGGATTTAACTCCATTTCTGAAGTGAAACACACAACAGAGTTCTCATCCATTGATCACACTTTGCTTTAGAGCAAGAAGCACGCTCTTGCATTCTAGAATCTGTAATACAGCAGGAAACGTTAGTGTGCTCAGAAGAAAAGAACCGTGTCTACTATACATACAGACCATATCTAGTTCAACTCTGCTTGAAATTGATACAAAGCAAAGGTCCTCTAACATCCAATGCTAATCAGTTTAGATGAGAAATGTGTGAGCTTCGTGAACGATATAGTTCATTTGAGCTGTAAACTAAATGCCCTTACCTGAAACGAAGTCTTGCTTTTAGGAAGACTCAGAGCCTGGTATTTAACTCCATTTCTGAAGTGAAACACACAACAGAGTTCTCATCCATTGATCACACTCTGCTTTAGAGGAAGAAGCACGCTCTAGATTTCTAGAGTCTCTAAGACAGCAGGAAACTTGAGTGTGCTGAGAACAAATGAACGGTGTTTCCTACACATACAGATCATATCTAGTCCAACTCTGCTTCTGAAACTGATACAAATCATTGGTCTTCTAACATCCAATGCTTGTCAGTTAAGATGAGAAACGTGTGAGCTTCCTGAACGATGTAGTTTCTTTGAGCTGAAAAGTGACTGCCCTTACCTGAAATGAAGCCTTGCTTGTAGGAAGACTCAGAGCCTGGTATTTAACTCCATTTCTGAAGTGAAACACACAACAGAGTTCTCAGCCATTGTTCACACTTTGCTTTACAGCAAGAAGCACGCTCTTGCTTTCTAGAGTCTCTAAGACAGCAGGAAACATGAGTGTGCTGGAACAAAAGAACGGTGTTTCTTACACATACGGACCATATCTAGTCCAACTCTGCTACTGAAACTGATACAAAGCACTGGTCATCTAACATCCAATGCTTGTCAGTTAAGATGAGAAACGTGTGAGCTTCGTGAACGATGTAGTTCATTTGAGCTGTAAAGTAACTTCACTTACCTGAAACGAATTCTTGCATGTAGGAAGACTCAGAGCCTGGGATTTAACTCCATTTCTGAAGTGAAACACACAACAGAGTTCTCATCCATTGATCACACTCTGCTTTAGAGCAAGAGGCACGCTCTTGCTTTCTAGAATCTGTAATAAAGCAGGAAACGTGAGTGTGCTCAGAAGAAAAGAACCGTGTTTCCTATACATACAGATCATATCTAGTTCAACTCTGCTTGAAATTGATACAAAGCAAAGGTCCTCTAACATCCAATGCTAATCAGTTTAGATGAGAAATATGTGAGCTTCGTGAACGCTATAGTTCGTTTGAGCTGTTAACTAAATGCCCTTACCTGAAATGAAGTCTTGCTTGTAGGAAGACTCAGAGCCTGGTATTTAACTCCATTTCTGAAGTAAAACACAGAGCAGAGTTCTCATCCATTGATCACACTCTGCTTTAGAGCAATAAGCACGCTCTTGCTTTCTAGAGTCTCTAATACAGCAGGAAACGTGAGTGTGCTCAGAACAAAAGAACGGTGTTTCCTACACATACGAACCATATCTAGTTCAACTCTGCTTCTGAAACTGATACAAAAAACTGGTCCTCTAACATTCAATGCTTGTCAGTTAAGATGAGAAACGTGTGAGCTTCGTGATCGATGTAGTTTGTTTGAGCTGTAAAGTAACTTCCCTTACCTGAAACGAAGTCTTCCTTTTAGGAAGACACAGAGCCTGGGATTTAGCTCCATTTCTGAACGGAAACACACAACACAGTTCTCATCCATGGATCACACACTGCTTTAGAGCAAGAAGCACGCTCTTGCTTTCTACAGTCTCTAATATAGCAGGAAACGTGAGTGTGCTCAGAACAAAAGAACGGTGTTTCCTACACATACGAACCATATCTAGTTCAACTCTGCTTCTGAAACTGAAACAAACCACATGTCGTCTAACATCCAATGCTTGTCAGTGAAGATGAGAAACGGGTGAGCTTTGTGAACGATGTAGTTCGTTTGAGCTGAAAGTAACTGCCCTTATTTGAAATGAAGTCTTCCTTGTAGGAAGACTCAGAGCATGGGATTTAACTCCATTTCTGAAGTGAAACACACAACACAGTTCTCATCCATTGATCACACTCTGCTATAGAGAAGAAGCACGCTCTTGCTTTCTAGAGTCTCCACTACAGCAGGAACATGAGTGTGCTCACAACAAAAGAACGGTGTTTTTTACACATACGGACCATATCTATTCCAACTCTGCTACTGAAACTGATACAAAGCACTGGTCATCTAACATCCAATGCTTGTCAGTTAAGATGAGAAACGTGTGAGCTTCGTGAACGATGTAGTTCGTTTGAGCTGTAAAGTAACATCCCTTACCTGTAACGAATTCTTGCTTGTAGGAAGACTCAGAGCCTGGGATTTAACTCCATTTCTGAAGTGAAACACACAACAGAGTTCTCATCCATTGATCACACTCTGCTTTAGAGCAAGAAGCACGCTCTTGCTTTCTAGAGTCTGTAATACAGCAGGAAACATGAGTGTGCTCAGAAGAAAAGAACCGTGTTTCCTATACAAACAGACCATATCTAGTTCAACTCTGCTTGAAATTGATACAAAGCAAAGGTCCTCTAACATCCAATGCTAATCAATTTAGATGAGAAATGTGTGAGCTTCGTGAACGATGTAGTTCGTTTGAGCTGTAAACTAAATGCCCTTACCTGAAACGAAGTCTTGCTTGTAGGAAGACTCAGAGCCTGGTATTTAACTCCATTTGTGAAGTGAAACACACAGCAGAGTTCTCATCCATTGATCACACTCTGCTTTAGAGCAAGAAGCACGCTCTTGCTTTCTAGAGTCTGTAATACAGCAGGAAACGTGAGTGTACTCAGAAGAAAAGAACCGTGTTTCCTATACAAACAGACCATATCTAATCCAACTCTGATAATGAAACTGATACAAAGCACTGGTCATCTAACATCCAATGCTTGTCAGTTAAGATGAGAAATGTGTGAGCTTCGTGAACGATGTAGTTCGTTTGAGCTGTAAAGTAACTTCCCTTACCTGAAACGAATTCTTGCGTGTAGGAAGACTCAGAGCCTGGGATTTAACTCCATTTCCGAAGTGAAACACACAACAGAGTTCTCATCCATTGATCACACTCTGCTTTAGAGCAAGAAGCACGCTCTTGCATTCTAGAATCTGTAATACAGCAGGAAACGTTAGTGTGCTCAGAAGAAAAGAACCGTGTCTACTATACATACAGACCATATCTAGTTCTACTCTGCTTGAAATTGATACAAAGCAAAGGTCCTCTAACATCCAATGCTAATCAGTTTAGATGAGAAATGTGTGAGCTTCGTGAACGCTATAGTTCGTTTGAGCTGTTAACTAAATGCCCTTACCTGAAATGAAGTCTTGCTTGTAGGAAGACTCAGAGCCTGGTATTTAACTCCATTTCTGAAGTGAAACACACAACAGAGTTCTCATCCATTGATCACACTCTGCTTTAGAGCAATAAGCACGCTCTTGCTTTCTAGAGTCTCTAATACAGCAGGAAACGTGAGTGTGCTCAGAACAAAAGAACGGTGTTTCCTACACATACGAACCATATCTAGTTCAACTCTGCTTCTGAAACTGATACAAAACACTGGTCCTCTAACATTCAATGCTTGTCAGTTAAGATGAGAAACGTGTGAGCTTCGTGATCGATGTAGTTTGTTTGAGCTGTAAAGTAACTTCCCTTACCTGAAACGAAGTCTTCCTTTTAGGAAGACACAGAGCCTGGGATTTAACTCCATTTCTGAACGGAAACACACAACACAGTTCTCATCCATGGATCACACACTGCTTTAGAGCAAGAAGCACGCTCTTGCTTTCTACAGTCTCTAATATAGCAGGAAACGTGAGTGTGCTCAGAACAAAAGAACGGTGTTTCCTACACATGCGAACCATATCTAGTTCAACTCTGCTTCTGAAACTGAAACAAACCACATGTCGTCTAACATCCAATGCTTGTCAGTGAAGATGAGAAACGGGTGAGCTTTGTGAACGATGTAGTTCGTTTGAGCTGAAAGTAACTGCCCTTATTTGAAATGAAGTCTTCCTTGTAGGAAGACTCAGAGCATGGGATTTAACTCCATTTCTGAAGTGAAACACACAACACAGTTCTCATCCATTGATCACACTCTGCTTTAGAGAAGAAGCACGCTGTTGCTTTCTAGAGTCTCCACTACAGCAGGAACATGAGTGTGCTCACAACAAAAGAACGGTGTTTCTTACACATACGGACCATATCTAGTCCAACTCTGCTACTGAAACTGATACAAAGCACTGGTCATCTAACATCCAATGCTTCTCAGTTAAGATGAGAAACGTGTGAGCTTCGTGAACGATGTAGTTCGTTTGAGCTGTAAAGTAACTTCCCTTACCTGTAACGAATTCTTGCTTGTAGGAAGACTCAGAGCCTGGGATTTAACTCCATTTCTGAAGTGAAACACACAACAGAGTTCTCATCCATTGATCACACTCTGCTTTAGAGCAAGAAGCACGCTCTTGCTTTCTAGAGTCTGTAATACAGCAGGAAACATGAGTGTGCTCAGAAGAAAAGAACCGTGTTTCCTATACAAACAGACCATATCTAGTTCAACTCTGCTTGAAATTGATACAAAGCAAAGGTCCTCTAACATCCAATGCTAATCAATTTAGATGAGAAATGTGTGAGCTTCGTGAACGATGTAGTTCGTTTGAGCTGTAAACTAAATGCCCTTACCCGAAACGAAGTCTTGCTTGTAGGAAGACTCAGAGCCTGGTATTTAACTCCATTTGTGAAGTGAAACACACAGCAGAGTTCTCATCCATTGATCACACTCTGCTTTAGAGCAAGAAGCACGCTCTTGCTTTCTAGAGACTGTAATACAGCAGGAAACATGAGTGTACTCAGAAGAAAAGAACCGTGTTTCCTATACAAACAGACCATATCTAATCCAACTCTGATAATGAAACTGATACAAAGCACTGGTCATCTAACATCCAATGCTTGTCAGTTAAGATGAGAAATGTGTGAGCTTCGTGAACGATGTAGTTCGTTTGAGCTGTAAAGTAACTTCCCTTACCTGAAACGAATTCTTGCGTGTAGGAAGACTCAGAGCCTGGGATTTAACTCCATTTCCGAAGTGAAACACACAACAGAGTTCTCATCCATTGTTCACACTCTGCTTTACAGCAAGAAGCACGCTCTTGCTTTCCAGAGTCTCTAAGAGAGCAGGAAACATGAGTGTGCTGAGAACAAAAGAACGGTGTTTCTTACACATACGGACCATATCTACTCCAACTCTGCTACTGAAACTGATACAAAGCACTGGTCATCTAACATCCAATGCTTGTCAGTTAAGATGAGAAACGTGTGAGCTTCGTGAACGATGTAGTTCGTTTGAGCTGTAAAGTAACATCCCTTACCTGTAACGAATTCTTGCTTGTAGGAAGACTCAGAGCCTGGGATTTAACTCCATTTCTGAAGTGAAACACACAACAGAGTTCTCATCCATTGATCACACTCTGCTTTAGAGCAAGAAGCACGCTCTTGCTTTCTAGAGTCTGTAATACAGCAGGAAACATGAGTGTGCTCAGAAGAAAAGAACCGTGTTTCCTATACAAACAGACCATATCTAGTTCAACTCTGCTTGAAATTGATACAAAGCAAAGGTCCTCTAACATCCAATGCTAATCAATTTAGATGAGAAATGTGTGAGCTTCGTGAACGATGTAGTTCGTTTGAGCTGTAAACTAAATGCCCTTACCTGAAACGAAGTCTTGCTTGTAGGAAGACTCAGAGCCTGGTATTTAACTCCATTTGTGAAGTGAAACACACAGCAGAGTTCTCATCCATTGATCACACTCTGCTTTAGAGCAAGAAGCACGCTCTTGCTTTCTAGAGTCTGTAATACAGCAGGAAACGTGAGTGTACTCAGAAGAAAAGAACCGTGTTTCCTATACAAACAGACCATATCTAATCCAACTCTGATAATGAAACTGATACAAAGCACTGGTCATCTAACATCCAATGCTTGTCAGTTAAGATGAGAAATGTGTGAGCTTCGTGAACGATGTAGTTCGTTTGAGCTGTAAAGTAACTTCCCTTACCTGAAACGAATTCTTGCGTGTAGGAAGACTCAGCGCCTGGGATTTAACTCCATTTCCGAAGTGAAACACACAACAGAGTTCTCATCCATTGATCACACTCTGCTTTAGAGCAAGAAGCACGCTCTTGCATTCTAGAATCTGTAATACAGCAGGAAACGTTAGTGTGCTCAGAAGAAAAGAACCGTGTCTACTATACATACAGACCATATCTAGTTCTACTCTGCTTGAAATTGATACAAAGCAAAGGTCCTCTAACATCCAATGCTAATCAGTTTAGATGAGAAATGTGTGAGCTTCGTGAACGCTATAGTTCGTTTGAGCTGTTAACTAAATGCCCTTACCTGAAATGAAGTCTTGCTTGTAGGAAGACTCAGAGCCTGGTATTTAACTCCATTTCTGAAGTGAAACACACAACAGAGTTCTCATCCATTGATCACACTCTGCTTTAGAGCAATAAGCACGCTCTTGCTTTCTAGAGTCTCTAATACAGCAGGAAACGTGAGTGTGCTCAGAACAAAAGAACGGTGTTTCCTACACATACGAACCATATCTAGTTCAACTCTGCTTCTGAAACTGATACAAAACACTGGTCCTCTAACATTCAATGCTTGTCAGTTAAGATGAGAAACGTGTGAGCTTCGTGATCGATGTAGTTTGTTTGAGCTGTAAAGTAACTTCCCTTACCTGAAACGAAGTCTTCCTTTTAGGAAGACACAGAGCCTGGGATTTAACTCCATTTCTGAACGGAAACACACAACACAGTTCTCATCCATGGATCACACACTGCTTTAGAGCAAGAAGCACGCTCTTGCTTTCTACAGTCTCTAATATAGCAGGAAACGTGAGTGTGCTCAGAACAAAAGAACGGTGTTTCCTACACATGCGAACCATATCTAGTTCAACTCTGCTTCTGAAACTGAAACAAACCACATGTCGTCTAACATCCAATGCTTGTCAGTGAAGATGAGAAACGGGTGAGCTTTGTGAACGATGTAGTTCGTTTGAGCTGAAAGTAACTGCCCTTATTTGAAATGAAGTCTTCCTTGTAGGAAGACTCAGAGCATGGGATTTAACTCCATTTCTGAAGTGAAACACACAACACAGTTCTCATCCATTGATCACACTCTGCTTTAGAGAAGAAGCACGCTGTTGCTTTCTAGAGTCTCCACTACAGCAGGAACATGAGTGTGCTCACAACAAAAGAACGGTGTTTCTTACACATACGGACCATATCTAGTCCAACTCTGCTACTGAAACTGATACAAAGCACTGGTCATCTAACATCCAATGCTTCTCAGTTAAGATGAGAAACGTGTGAGCTTCGTGAACGATGTAGTTCGTTTGAGCTGTAAAGTAACTTCCCTTACCTGTAACGAATTCTTGCTTGTAGGAAGACTCAGAGCCTGGGATTTAACTCCATTTCTGAAGTGAAACACACAACAGAGTTCTCATCCATTGATCACACTCTGCTTTAGAGCAAGAAGCACGCTCTTGCTTTCTAGAGTCTGTAATACAGCAGGAAACATGAGTGTGCTCAGAAGAAAAGAACCGTGTTTCCTATACAAACAGACCATATCTAGTTCAACTCTGCTTGAAATTGATACAAAGCAAAGGTCCTCTAACATCCAATGCTAATCAATTTAGATGAGAAATGTGTGAGCTTCGTGAACGATGTAGTTCGTTTGAGCTGTAAACTAAATGCCCTTACCCGAAACGAAGTCTTGCTTGTAGGAAGACTCAGAGCCTGGTATTTAACTCCATTTGTGAAGTGAAACACACAGCAGAGTTCTCATCCATTGATCACACTCTGCTTTAGAGCAAGAAGCACGCTCTTGCTTTCTAGAGTCTGTAATACAGCAGGAAACATGAGTGTACTCAGAAGAAAAGAACCGTGTTTCCTATACAAACAGACCATATCTAATCCAACTCTGATAATGAAACTGATACAAAGCACTGGTCATCTAACATCCAATGCTTGTCAGTTAAGATGAGAAATGTGTGAGCTTCGTGAACGATGTAGTTCGTTTGAGCTGTAAAGTAACTTCCCTTACCTGAAACGAATTCTTGCGTGTAGGAAGACTCAGAGCCTGGGATTTAACTCCATTTCCGAAGTGAAACACACAACAGAGTTCTCATCCATTGTTCACACTCTGCTTTACAGCAAGAAGCACGCTCTTGCTTTCCAGAGTCTCTAAGAGAGCAGGAAACATGAGTGTGCTGAGAACAAAAGAACGGTGTTTCTTACACATACGGACCATATCTACTCCAACTCTGCTACTGAAACTGATACAAAGCACTGGTCATCTAACATCCAATGCTTGTCAGTTAAGATGAGAAACGTGTGAGCTTCGTGAACGATGTAGTTCATTTGAGCTGTAAAGTAACTTCCCTTACCTGAATCGAATTCTTGCATGTAGGAAGACTCAGAGCCTGGGATTTAACTCCATTTCTGAAGTGAAACACACAACAGAGTTCTCATCCATTGATCACACTCTGCTTTAGAGCAAGAAGCACGCTCTTGCATTCTAGAATCTGTAATACAGCAGGAAACGTTAGTGTGCTCAGAAGAAAATAACCGTGTCTACTATACATACAGACCATATCTAGTTCAACTCTGCTTGAAATTGATACAAAGCAAAGGTCCTCTAACATCCAATGCTAATCAGTTTAGATGAGAAATGTGTGAGCTTCGTGAACGATATAGTTCATTTGAGCTGTAAACTAAATGCCCTTACCTGAAACGAATTCTTGCGTGTAGGAATACTCAGAGCCTGGTATTTAACTCCATTTCTGAAGTGAAACACACAACAGAGTTCTCATCCATTGATCACACTCTGCTTTAGAGGAAGAAGCACGCTCTAGATTTCTAGAGTCTCTAAGACAGCAGGAAACTTGAGTGTGCTGAGAACAAATGAACGGTGTTTCCTACACATACAGATCATATCTAGTCCAACTCTGCTTCTGAAACTGATACAAATCATTGGTCTTCTAACATCCAATGCTTGTCAGTTAAGATGAGAAACGTGTGAGCTTCCTGAACGATGTAGTTTCTTTGAGCTGAAAAGTGACTGCCCTTACCTGAAATGAAGCCTTGCTTGTAGGAAGACTCAGAGCCTGGTATTTAACTCCATTTCTGAAGTGAAACACACAACAGAGTTCTCAGCCATTGTTCACACTTTGCTTTACAGCAAGAAGCACGCTCTTGCTTTCTAGAGTCTCTAAGACAGCAGGAAACATGAGTGTGGTGGAACAAAAGAACGGTGTTTCTTACACATACGGACCATATCTAGTCCAACTCTGCTACTGAAACTGATACAAAGCACTGGTCATCTAACATCCAATGCTTGTCAGTTAAGATGAGAAACGTGTGAGCTTCGTGAACGAAGTAGTTCATTTGAGCTGTAAAGTAACTTCACTTACCTGAAACGAATTCTTGCATGTAGGAAGACTCAGAGCCTGGGATTTAACTCCATTTCTGAAGTGAAACACACAACAGAGTTCTCATCCATTGATCACACTCTGCTTTAGAGCAAGAGGCACGCTCTTGCTTTCTAGAATCTGTAATAAAGCAGGAAACGTGAGTGTGCTCAGAAGAAAAGAACCGTGTTTCCTATACATACAGATCATATCTAGTTCAACTCTGCTTGAAATTGATACAAAGCAAAGGTCCTCTAACATCCAATGCTAATCAGTTTAGATGAGAAATATGTGAGCTTCGTGAACGCTATAGTTCGTTTGAGCTGTTAACTAAATGCCCTTACCTGAAATGAAGTCTTGCTTGTAGGAAGACTCAGAGCCTGGTATTTAACTCCATTTCTGAAGTAAAACACAGAGCAGAGTTCTCATCCATTGATCACACTCTGCTTTAGAGCAAGAAGCACGCTCTTGCTTTCTAGAGTCTCTAATACAGCAGGAAACGTGAGTGTGCTCAGAACAAAAGAACGGTGTTTCCTACACATACGAACCATATCTAGTTCAACTCTGCTTCTGAAACTGAAACAAACCACATGTCGTCTAACATCCAATGCTTGTCAGTGAAGATGAGAAACGGGTGAGCTTTGTGAACGATGTAGTTCGTTTGAGCTGAAAGTAACTGCCCTTATTTGAAATGAAGTCTTCCTTGTAGGAAGACTCAGAGCATGGGATTTAACTCCATTTCTGAAGTGAAACACACAACACAGTTCTCATCCATTGATCACACTCTGCTATAGAGAAGAAGCAGGCTCTTGCTTTCTAGAGTCTCCACTACAGCAGGAACATGAGTGTGCTCACAACAAAAGAACGGTGTTTCTTACACATACGGACCATATCTAGTCCAACTCTGCTACTGAAACTGATACAAAGCACTGGTCATCTAACATCCAATGCTTGTCAGTTAAGATGAGAAACGTGTGAGCTTCGTGAACGATGTAGTTCGTTTGAGCTGTAAAGTAACTTCCCTTACCTGTAACGAATTCTTGCTTGTAGGAAGACTCAGAGCCTGGGATTTAACTCCATTTCTGAAGTGAAACACACAACAGAGTTCTCATCCATTGATCACACTATGCTTTAGAGCAAGAAGCACGCTCTTGCTTTCTAGAGTCTGTAATACAGCAGGAAACATGAGTGTGCTCAGAAGAAAAGAACCGTGTTTCCTATACAAACAGACCATATCTAGTTCAACTCTGCTTGAAATTGATACAAAGCAAAGGTCCTCTAACATCCAATGCTAATCAATTTAGATGAGAAATACGTGAGCTTCGTGAACGATGTAGTTCGTTTGAGCTGTAAACTAAATGCCCTTACCTGAAACGAAGTCTTGCATGTAGGAAGACTCAGAGCCTGGTATTTAACTCCATTTGTGAAGTGAAACACACAGCAGAGTTCTCATCCATTGATCACACTCTGCTTTAGAGCAAGAAGCACGCTCTTGCTTTCTAGAGTCTGTAATACAGCAGGAAACGTGAGTGTACTCAGAAGAAAAGAACCGTGTTTCCTATACAAACAGACCATATCTAATCCAACTCTGATAATGAAACTGATACAAAGCACTGGTCATCTAACATCCAATGCTTGTCAGTTAAGATGAGAAATGTGTGAGCTTCGTGAACGATGTAGTTCGTTTGAGCTGTAAAGTAACTTCCCTTACCTGAAACGAATTCTTGCGTGTAGGAAGACTCAGAGCCTGGGATTTAACTCCATTTCCGAAGTGAAACACACAACAGAGTTCTCATCCATTGATCACACTCTGCTTTAGAGCAAGAAGCACGCTCTTGCATTCAAGAATCTGTAATACTGCAGGAAACGTTAGTGTGCTCAGAAGAAAAGAACCGTGTCTACTATACATACAGACCATATCTAGTTCTACTCTGCTTGAAATTGATACAAAGCAAAGGTCCTCTAACATCCAATGCTAATCAGTTTAGATGAGAAATGTGTGAGCTTCGTGAACGATATAGTTCATTTGAGCTGTAAACTAAATGCCCTTACCTGAAACGAAGTCTTGCTTTTAGGAAGACTCAGAGCCTTGTATTTAACTCCATTTCTGAAGTGAAACACACAACAGAGTTCTCATCCATTGATCACACTCTGCTTTAGAGCAAGAAGCACGCTCTAGATTTCTAGAGTCTCTAAGACAGCAGGAAACTTGAGTGTGCTGAGAACAAATGAACGGTGTTTCCTACACATACAGATCATATCTAGTCCAACTCTGCTTCTGAAACTGATACAAATCATTGGTCTTCTAACATCAAATGCTTGTCAGTTAAGATGAGAAACGTCTGAGCTTCGTGAACGATGTAGTTTCTTTGAGCTGAAAAGTGACTGCCCTTACGTGAAATGAAGCCTTGCTTGTAGGAAGACTCAGAGCCTGGTATTTAACTCCATTTCTGAAGTGAAACACACAACAGAGTTCTCAGCCATTGTTCACACTTTGCTTTACAGCAAGAAGCACGCTCTTGTTTTCTAGAGTCTCTAAGACAGCAGGAAACATGAGTGTGCTGAGAACAAAAGAACGGTGTTTCTTACACATACGGACCATATCTAGTCCAACTCTGCTACTGAAACTGATACAAAGCACTGGTCATCTAACATCCAATGCTTGTCAGTTAAGATGAGAAACGTGTGAGCTTCGTGAACGATGTAGATCATTTGAGCTGTAAAGTAACTTCACTTACCTGAAACGAATTCTTGCATGTAGGAAGACTCAGAGCCTGGGATTTAACTCCATTTCTGAAGTGAAACACAAAACAGAGTTCTCATCCATTGATCACACTCTGCTTTAGAGCAAGGGGCACGCTCTTGCTTTCTAGAATCTGTAATAAAGCAGGAAACGTGAGTGTGCTCAGAAGAAAAGAACCGTGTTTCCTTACATACAGATCATATCTAGTTCAACTCTGCTTGAAATTGATACAAAGCAAAGGTCCTCTAACATCCAATGCTAATCAGTTTAGATGAGAAATATGTGAGCTTCGTGAACGCTATAGTTCGTTTGAGCTGTTAACTAAATGCCCTTACCTGAAATGAAGTCTTGCTTGTAGGAAGACTCAGAGCCTGGTATTTAACTCCATTTCTGAAGTAAAACACAGAGCAGAGTTCTCATCCATTGATCACACTCTGCTTTAGAGCAATAAGCACGCTCTTGCTTTCTAGAGTCTCTAATACAGCAGGAAACGAGAGTGTGCTCAGAACAAAAGAACGGTGTTTCCTACACATACGAACCATATCTAGTTCAACTCTGCTTCTGAAACTGATACAAAACACTGGTCCTCTAACATTCAATGCTTGTCAGTTAAGATGAGAAACGTGTGAGCTTCGTGATCGATGTAGTTTGTTTGAGCTGTAAAGTAACTTCCCTTACCTGAAACGAAGTCTTCCTTTTAGGAAGACACAGAGCCTGGGATTTAACTCCATTTCTGAACGGAAACACACAACACAGTTCTCATCCATGGATCACACACTGCTTTAGAGCAAGAAGCACGCTCTTGCTTTCTACAGTCTCTAATATAGCAGGAAACGTGAGTGTGCTCAGAACAAAAGAACGGTGTTTCCTACACATACGAACCATATCTAGTTCAACTCTGCTTCTGAAACTGAAACAAACCACATGTCGTCTAACATCCAATGCTTGTCAGTGAAGATGAGAAACGGGTGAGCTTTGTGAACGATGTAGTTCGTTTGAGCTGAAAGTAACTGCCCTTATTTGAAATGAAGTCTTCCTTGTAGGAAGACTCAGAGCATGGGATTTAACTACATTTCTGAAGTGAAACACACAACACAGTTCTCATCCATTGATCACACTCTGCTTTAGAGAAGAAGCACGCTCTTGCTTTCTAGAGTCTCCACTACAGCAGGAACATGAGTGTGCTCACAACAAAAGAACGGTGTTTCTTACACATACGGACCATATCTAGTCCAACTCTGCTACTGAAACTGATACAAAGCACTGGTCATCTAACATCCAATGCTTCTCAGTTAAGATGAGAAACGTGTGAGCTTCGTGAACGATGTAGTTCGTTTGAGCTGTAAAGTAACTTCCCTTACCTGTAATGAATTCTTGCTTGTAGGAAGACTCAGAGCCTGGGATTTAACTCCATTTCTGAAGTGAAACACACAACAGAGTTCTCATCCATTGATCACACTCTGCTTTAGAGCAAGAAGCACGCTCTTGCTTTCTAGAGTCTGTAATACAGCAGGAAACATGAGTGTGCTCAGAAGAAAAGAACCGTGTTTCCTATACAAACAGACCATATCTAGTTCAACTCTGCTTGAAATTGATACAAAGCAAAGGTCCTCTAACATCCAATGCTAATCAATTTAGATGAGAAATGTGTGAGCTTCGTGAACGATGTAGTTCGTTTGAGCTGTAAACTAAATGCCCTTACCCGAAACGAAGTCTTGCTTGTAGGAAGACTCAGAGCCTGGTATTTAACTCCATTTGTGAAGTGAAACACACAGCAGAGTTCTCATCCATTGATCACACTCTGCTTTAGAGCAAGAAGCACGCTCTTGCTTTCTAGAGTCTGTAATACAGCAGGAAACATGAGTGTGCTCAGAAGAAAAGAACCGTGTTTCCTATACAAACAGACCATATCTAGTTCAACTCTGCTTGAAATTGATACAAAGCAAAGGTCCTCTAACATCCAATGCTAATCAGTTTAGATGAGAAATGTGTGAGCTTCGTGAACGATATAGTTCATTTGAGCTGTAAACTAAATGCCCTTACCTGAAACGAAGTCTTGCTTTTAGGAAGACTCAGAGCCTGGTATTTAACTCCATTTCTGAAGTGAAACACACAACAGAGTTCTCATCCATTGATCACACTCTGCTTTAGAGCAAGAAGCACGCTCTAGATTTCTAGAGTCTCTAAGACAGCAGGAAACTTGAGTGTGCTGAGAACAAATGAACGGTGTTTCCTACACATACAGATCATATCTAGTCCAACTCTGCTTCTGAAACTGATACAAATCATTGGTCTTCTAACATCCAATGCTTGTCAGTTAAGATGAGAAACGTCTGAGCTTCGTGAACGATGTAGTTTCTTTGAGCTGAAAAGTGACTGCCCTTACGTGAAATGAAGCCTTGCTTGTAGGAGGACTCAGAGCCTGGTATTTAACTCCATTTCTGAAGTGAAACACACAACAGAGTTCTCAGCCATTGTTCACACTTTGCTTTACAGCAAGAAGCACGCTCTTGCTTTCTAGAGTCTCTAAGACAGCAGGAAACATGAGTGTGCTGAGAACAAAAGAACGGTGTTTCTTACACATACGGACCATATCTAGTCCAACTCTGCTACTGAAACTGATACAAAGCACTGGTCATCTAACATCCAATGCTTCTCAGTTAAGATGAGAAACGTGTGAGCTTCGTGAACGATGTAGTTCGTTTGAGCTGTAAAGTAACTTCCCTTACCTGTAACGAATTCTTGCTTGTAGGAAGACTCAGAGCCTGGGATTTAACTCCATTTCTGAAGTGAAACACACAACAGAGTTCTCATCCATTGATCACACTCTGCTTTAGAGCAAGAAGCACGCTCTTGCTTTCTAGAGTCTGTAATACAGCAGGAAACATGAGTGTGCTCAGAAGAAAAGAACCGTGTTTCCTATACAAACAGACCATATCTAGTTCAACTCTGCTTGAAATTGATACAAAGCAAAGGTCCTCTAACATCCAATGCTAATCAATTTAGATGAGAAATGTGTGAGCTTCGTGAACGATGTAGTTCGTTTGAGCTGTAAACTAAATGCCCTTACCCGAAACGAAGTCTTGCTTGTAGGAAGACTCAGAGCCTGGTATTTAACTCCATTTGTGAAGTGAAACACACAGCAGAGTTCTCATCCATTGATCACACTCTGCTTTAGAGCAAGAAGCACGCTCTTGCTTTCTAGAGTCTGTAATACAGCAGGAAACATGAGTGTGCTCAGAAGAAAAGAACCGTGTTTCCTATACAAACAGACCATATCTAGTTCAACTCTGCTTGAAATTGATACAAAGCAAAGGTCCTCTAACATCCAATGCTAATCAGTTTAGATGAGAAATGTGTGAGCTTCGTGAACGATATAGTTCATTTGAGCTGTAAACTAAATGCCCTTACCTGAAACGAAGTCTTGCTTTTAGGAAGACTCAGAGCCTGGTATTTAACTCCATTTCTGAAGTGAAACACACAACAGAGTTCTCTTCCATTGATCACACTCTGCTTTAGAGCAAGAAGCACGCTCTAGATTTCTAGAGTCTCTAAGACAGCAGGAAACTTGAGTGTGCTGAGAACAAATGAACGGTGTTTCCTACACATACAGATCATATCTAGTCCAACTCTGCTTCTGAAACTGATACAAATCATTGGTCTTCTAACATCCAATGCTTGTCAGTTAAGATGAGAAACGTCTGAGCTTCGTGAACGATGTAGTTTCTTTGAGCTGAAAAGTGACTGCCCTTACGTGAAATGAAGCCTTGCTTGTAGGAGGACTCAGAGCCTGGTATTTAACTCCATTTCTGAAGTGAAACACACAACAGAGTTCTCAGCCATTGTTCACACTTTGCTTTACAGCAAGAAGCACGCTCTTGCTTTCTAGAGTCTCTAAGACAGCAGGAAACATGAGTGTGCTGAGAACAAAAGAACGGTGTTTCTTACACATACGGACCATATCTAGTCCAACTCTGCTACTGAAACTGATACAAAGCACTGGTCATCTAACATCCAATGCTTGTCAGTTAAGATGAGAAACGTGTGAGCTTCGTGAACGATGTAGTTCATTTGAGCTGTAAAGTAACTTCACTTACCTGAAACGAATTCTTGCATGTAGGAAGACTCAGAGCCTGGGATTTAACTCCATTTCTGAAGTGAAACACAAAACAGAGTTCTCATCCATTGATCACACTCTGCTTTAGAGCAAGGGGCACACTCTTGCTTTCTAGAATCTGTAATAAAGCAGGAAACGTGAGTGTGCTCAGAAGAAAAGAACCGTGTTTCCTATACATACAGATCATATCTAGTTCAACTCTGCTTGAAATTGATACAAAGCAAAGGTCCTCTAACATCCAATGCTAATCAGTTTAGATGAGAAATATGTGAGCTTCGTGAACGCTATAGTTCGTTTGAGCTGTTAACTAAATGCCCTTACCTGAAATGAATTCTTGCTTGTAGGAAGACTCAGAGCCTGGTATTTAACTCCATTTCTGAAGTAAAACACAGAGCAGAGTTCTCATCCATTGATCACACTCTGCTTTAGAGCAATAAGCACGCTCTTGCTTTCTAGAGTCTCTAATACAGCAGGAAACGTGAGTGTGCTCAGAACAAAAGAACGGTGTTTCCTACACATACGAACCATATCTAGTTCAACTCTGCTTCTGAAACTGATACAAAAAACTGGTCCTCTAACATTCAATGCTTGTCAGTTAAGATGAGAAACGTGTGAGCTTCGTGATCGATGTAGTTTGTTTGAGCTGTAAAGTAACTTCCCTTACCTGAAACAAAGTCTTCCTTTTAGGAAGACACAGAGCCCGGGATTTAACTCCATTTCTGAACGGAAACACACAACACAGTTCTCATCCATGCATCACACACTGCTTTAGAGCAAGAAGCACGCTCTTGCTTTCTACAGTCTCTAATATAGCAGGAAACGTGAGTGTGCTCAGAACAAAAGAACGGTGTTTCCTACACATACGAACCATATCTAGTTCAACTCTGCTTCTGAAACTGAAACAAACCACATGTCGTCTAACATCCAATGCTTGTCAGTGAAGATGAGAAACGGGTGAGCTTTGTGAACGATGTAGTTCGTTTGAGCTGAAAGTAACTGCCCTTATTTGAAATGAAGTCTTCCTTGTAGGAAGACTCAGAGCATGGGATTTAACTCCATTTCTGAAGTGAAACACACAACACAGTTCTCATCCATTGATCACACTCTGCTATAGAGAAGAAGCAGGCTCTTGCTTTCTAGAGTCTCCACTACAGCAGGAACATGAGTGTGCTCACAACAAAAGAACGGTGTTTCTTACACATACGGACCATATCTAGTCCAACTCTGCTACTGAAACTGATACAAAGCACTGGTCATCTAACATCCAATTCTTGTCAGTTAAGATGAGAAACGTGTGAGCTTCGTGAACGATGTAGTTCGTTTGAGCTGTAAAGTAACTTCCCTTACCTGTAACGAATTCTTGCTTGTAGGAAGACTCAGAGCCTGGGATTTAACTCCATTTCTGAAGTGAAACACACAACAGAGTTCTCATCCATTGATCACACTCTGCTTTAGAGCAAGAAGCACGCTCTTGCTTTCTAGAGTCTGTAATACAGCAGGAAACATGAGTGTGCTCAGAAGAAAAGAACCGTGTTTCCTATACAAACAGACCATATCTAGTTCAACTCTGCTTGAAATTGATACAAAGCAAAGGTCCTCTAACATCCAATGCTAATCAATTTAGATGAGAAATGTGTGAGCTTCATGAACGATGTAGTTCGTTTGAGCTGTAAACTAAATGCCCTTACCTGAAACGAAGTCTTGCTTGTAGGAAGACTCAGAGCCTGGTATTTAACTCCATTTGTGAAGTGAAACACACAGCAGAGTTCTCATCCATTGATCACACTCTGCTTTAGAGCAAGAAGCACGCTCTTGCTTTCTAGAGTCTGTAATACAGCAGGAAACGTGAGTGTACTCAGAAGAAAAGAACCGTGTTTCCTATACAAACAGACCATATCTAATCCAACTCTGATAATGAAACTGATACAAAGCACTGGTCATCTAACATCCAATGCTTGTCAGTTAAGATGAGAAATGTGTGAGCTTTGTGAACGATGTAGTTCGTTTGAGCTGTAAAGTAACTTCCCTTACCTGAAACAAATTCTTGCGTGTAGGAAGACTCAGAGCCTGGGATTTAACTCCATTTCCGAAGTGAAACACACAACAGAGTTCTCATCCATTGATCACACTCTGCTTTAGAGCAAGAAGCACGCTCTTGCATTCTAGAATCTGTAATACAGCAGGAAACGTTAGTGTGCTCAGAAGAAAAGAACCGTGTCTACTATACATACAGACCATATCTAGTTCTACTCTGCTTGAAATTGATACAAAGCAAAGGTCCTCTAACATCCAATGCTAATCAGTTTAGATGAGAAATGTGTGAGCTTCGTGAACGATATAGTTCATTTGAGCTGTAAACTAAATGCCCTTACCTGAAACGAAGTCTTGCTTTTAGGAAGACTCAGAGCCTGGTATTTAACTCCATTTCTGAAGTGAAACACACAACAGAGTTCTCATCCATTGATCACACTCTGCTTTAGAGCAAGAAGCACGCTCTAGATTTCTAGAGTCTCTAAGACAGCAGGAAACTTGAGTGTGCTGAGAACAAATGAACGGTGTTTCCTACACATACAGATCATATCTAGTCCAACTCTGCTTCTGAAACTGATACAAATCATTGGTCTTCTAACATCCAATGCTTGTCAGTTAAGATGAGAAACGTCTGAGCTTCGTGAACGATGTAGTTTCTTTGAGCTGAAAAGTGACTGCCCTTACGTGAAATGAAGCCTTGCTTGTAGGAAGACTCAGAGCCTGGTATTTAACTCCATTTCTGAAGTGAAACACACAACAGAGTTCTCAGCCATTGTTCACACTTTGCTTTACAGCAAGAAGCACGCTCTTGCTTTCTAGAGTCTCTAAGACAGCAGGAAACATGAGTGTGCTGAGAACAAAAGAACGGTGTTTCTTACACATACGGACCATATCTAGTCCAACTCTGCTACTGAAACTGATACAAAGCACTGGTCATCTAACATCCAATGCTTGTCAGTTAAGATGAGAAACGTGTGAGCTTCGTGAACGATGTAGTTCATTTGAGCTGTAAAGTAACTTCACTTACCTGAAACGAATTCTTGCATGTAGGAAGACTCAGAGCCTGGGATTTAACTCCATTTCTGAAGTGAAACACAAAACAGAGTTCTCATCCATTGATCACACTCTGCTTTATAGCAAGGGGCGCGCTCTTGCTTTCTAGAATCTGTAATAAAGCAGGAAACGTGAGTGTGCTCAGAAGAAAAGAACCGTGTTTCCTATACATACAGATCATATCTAGTTCAACTCTGCTTGAAATTGATACAAAGCAAAGGTCCTCTAACATCCAATGCTAATCAGTTTAGATGAGAAATATGTGAGCTTCGTGAACGCTATAGTTCGTTTGAGCTGTTAACTAAATGCCCTTACCTGAAATGAAGTCTTGCTTGTAGGAAGACTCAGAGCCTGGTATTTAACTCCATTTCTGAAGTAAAACACAGAGCAGAGTTCTCATCCATTGATCACACTCTGCTTTAGAGCAATAAGCACGCTCTTGCTTTCTAGAGTCTCTAATACAGCAGGAAACGTGAGTGTGCTCAGAACAAAAGAACGGTGTTTCCTACACATACGAACCATATCTAGTTCAACTCTGCTTCTGAAACTGATACAAAACACTGGTCCTCTAACATTCAATGCTTGTCAGTTAAGATGAGAAACGTGTGAGCTTCGTGATCGATGTAGTTTGTTTGAGCTGTAAAGTAACTTCCCTTACCTGAAACGAAGTCTTCCTTTTAGGAAGACACAGAGCCTGGGATTTAACTCCATTTCTGAACGGAAACACACAACACAGTTCTCATCCATGGATCACACACTGCTTTAGAGCAAGAAGCACGCTCTTGCTTTCTACAGTCTCTAATATAGCAGGAAACGTGAGTGTGCTCAGAACCAAAGAATGGTGTTTCCTACACATACGAACCATATCTAGTTCAACTCTGCTTCTGAAACTGAAACAAACCACATGTCGTCTAACATCCAATGCTTGTCAGTGAAGATGAGAAATGGGTGAGCTTTGTGAACGATGTAGTTCGTTTGAGCTGAAAGTAACTGCCCTTATTTGAAATGAAGTCTTCCTTGTAGGAAGACTCAGAGCATGGGATTTAACTCCATTTCTGAAGTGAAACACACAACACAGTTCTCATCCATTGATCACACTCTGCTTTAGAGAAGAAGCACGCTCTTGCTTTCTAGAGTCTCCACTACAGCAGGAACATGAGTGTGCTCACAACAAAAGAACGGTGTTTCTTACACATACGGACCATATCTAGTCCAACTCTGCTACTGAAACTGATACAAAGCACTGGTCATCTAACATCCAATGCTTCTCAGTTAAGATGAGAAACGTGTGAGCTTCGTGAACGATGTAGTTCGTTTGAGCTGTAAAGTAACTTCCCTTACCTGTAACGAATTCTTGCTTGTAGGAAGACTCAGAGCCTGGGATTTAACTCCATTTCTGAAGTGAAACACACAACAGAGTTCTCATCCATTGATCACACTCTGCTTTAGAGCAAGAAGCACGCTCTTGCTTTCTAGAGTCTGTAATACAGCAGGAAACATGAGTGTGCTCAGAAGAAAAGAACCGTGTTTCCTATACAAACAGACCATATCTAGTTCAACTCTGCTTGAAATTGATACAAAGCAAAGGTCCTCTAACATCCAATGCTAATCAATTTAGATGAGAAATGTGTGAGCTTCGTGAACGATGTAGTTCGTTTGAGCTGTAAACTAAATGCCCTTACCCGAAACGAAGTCTTGCTTGTAGGAAGACTCAGAGCCTGGTATTTAACTCCATTTGTGAAGTGAAACACACAGCAGAGTTCTCATCCATTGATCACACTCTGCTTTAGAGCAAGAAGCACGCTCTTCCTTTCTAGAGTCTGTAATACAGCAGGAAACATGAGTGTGCTCAGAAGAAAAGAACCGTGTTTCCTATACAAACAGACCATATATAGTTCAAATCTGCTTGAAATTGATACAAAGCAAAGGTCCTCTAACATCCAATGCTAATCAGTTTAGATGAGAAATGTGTGAGCTTCGTGAACGATATAGTTCATTTGAGCTGTAAACTAAATGCCCTTACCTGAAACGAAGTCTTGCTTTTAGGAAGACTCAGAGCCTGGTATTTAACTCCATTTCTGAAGTGAAACACACAACAGAGTTCTCATCCATTGATCACACTCTGCTTTAGAGCAAGAAGCACGCTCTAGATTTCTAGAGTCTCTAAGACAGCAGGAAACTTGAGTGTGCTGAGAACAAAAGAACGGTGTTTCTTACACATACGGACCATATCTAGTCCAACTCTGCTACTGAAACTGATACAAAGCACTGGTCATCTAACATCCAATGCTTGTCAGTTAAGATGAGAAACGTGTGAGCTTCGTGAACGATGTAGTTCATTTGAGCTGTAAAGTAACTTCACTTACCTGAAACGAATTCTTGCATGTAGGAAGACTCAGAGCCTGGGATTTAACTCCATTTCTGAAGTGAAACACAAAACAGAGTTCTCATCCATTGATCACACTCTGCTTTAGAGCAAGGGGCACGCTCTTGCTTTCTAGAATCTGTAATAAAGCAGGAAACGTGAGTGTGCTCAGAAGAAAAGAACCGTGTTTCCTATACATACAGATCATATCTAGTTCAACTCTGCTTGAAATTGATACAAAGCAAAGGTCCTCTAACATCCAATGCTAATCAGTTTAGATGAGAAATATGTGAGCTTCGTGAACGCTATAGTTCGTTTGAGCTGTTAACTAAATGCCCTTACCTGAAATGAAGTCTTGCTTGTAGGAAGACTCAGAGCCTGGTATTTAACTCCATTTCTGAAGTAAAACACAGAGCAGAGTTCTCATCCATTGATCACACTCTGCTTTAGAGCAATAAGCACGCTCTTGCTTTCTAGAGTCTCTAATACAGCAAGAAACGTGAGTGTGCTCAGAACAAAAGAACGGTGTTTCCTACACATACGAACCATATCTAGTTCAACTCTGCTTCTGAAACTGATACAAAACACTGGTCCTCTAACATTCAATGCTTGTCAGTTAAGATGAGAAACGTGTGAGCTTCGTGATCGATGTAGTTTGTTTGAGCTGTAAAGTAACTTCCCTTACCTGAAACGAAGTCTTCCTTTTAGGAAGACACAGAGCCTGGGATTTAACTCCATTTCTGAACGGAAACACACAACACAGTTCTCATCCATGGATCACACACTGCTTTAGAGCAAGAAGCACGCTCTTGCTTTCTACAGTCTCTAATATAGCAGGAAACGTGAGTGTGCTCAGAACAAAAGAACGGTGTTTCCTACACATACGAACCATATCTAGTTCAACTCTGCTTCTGAAACTGAAACAAACCACATGTCGTCTAACATCCAATGCTTGTCAGTGAAGATGAGAAACGGGTGAGCTTTGTGAACGATGTAGTTCGTTTGAGCTGAAAGTAACTGCCCTTATTTGAAATGAAGTCTTCCTTGTAGGAAGACTCAGAGCATGGGATTTAACTCCATTTCTGAAGTGAAACACACAACACAGTTCTCATCCATTGATCACACTCTGCTTTAGAGAAGAAGCACGCTCTTGCTTTCTAGAGTCTCCACTACAGCAGGAACATGAGTGTGCTCACAACAAAAGAACGGTGTTTCTTACACATACGGACCATATCTAGTCCAACTCTGCTACTGAAACTGATACAAAGCACTGGTCATCTAACATCCAATGCTTCTCAGTTAAGATGAGAAACGTGTGAGCTTCGTGAACGATGTAGTTCGTTTGAGCTGTAAAGTAACTTCCCTTACCTGTAATGAATTCTTGCTTGTAGGAAGACTCAGAGCCTGGGATTTAACTCCATTTCTGAAGTGAAACACACAACAGAGTTCTCATCCATTGATCACACTCTGCTTTAGAGCAAGAAGCACGCTCTTGCTTTCTAGAGTCTGTAATACAGCAGGAAACATGAGTGTGCTCAGAAGAAAAGAACCGTGTTTCCTATACAAACAGACCATATCTAGTTCAACTCTGCTTGAAATTGATACAAAGCAAAGGTCCTCTAACATCCAATGCTAATCAATTTAGATGAGAAATGTGTGAGCTTCGTGAACGATGTAGTTCGTTTGAGCTGTAAACTAAATGCCCTTACCCGAAACGAAGTCTTGCTTGTAGGAAGACTCAGAGCCTGGTATTTAACTCCATTTGTGAAGTGAAACACACAGCAGAGTTCTCATCCATTGATCACACTCTGCTTTAGAGCAAGAAGCACGCTCTTGCTTTCTAGAGTCTGTAATACAGCAGGAAACATGAGTGTGCTCAGAAGAAAAGAACCGTGTTTCCTATACAAACAGACCATATCTAGTTCAACTCTGCTTGAAATTGATACAAAGCAAAGGTCCTCTAACATCCAATGCTAATCAGTTTAGATGAGAAATGTGTGAGCTTCGTGAACGATATAGTTCATTTGAGCTGTAAACTAAATGCCCTTACCTGAAACGAAGTCTTGCTTTTAGGAAGACTCAGAGCCTGGTATTTAACTCCATTTCTGAAGTGAAACACACAACAGAGTTCTCATCCATTGATCACACTCTGCTTTAGAGCAAGAAGCACGCTCTAGATTTCTAGAGTCTCTAAGACAGCAGGAAACTTGAGTGTGCTGAGAACAAATGAACGGTGTTTCCTACACATACAGATCATATCTAGTCCAACTCTGCTTCTGAAACTGATACAAATCATTGGTCTTCTAACATCCAATGCTTATCAGTTAAGATGAGAAACGTCTGAGCTTCGTGAACGATGTAGTTTCTTTGAGCTGAAAAGTGACTGCCCTTACGTGAAATGAAGCCTTGCTTGTAGGAGGACTCAGAGCCTGGTATTTAACTCCATTTCTGAAGTGAAACACACAACAGAGTTCTCAGCCATTGTTCACACTTTGCTTTACAGCAAGAAGCACGCTCTTGCTTTCTAGAGTCTCTAAGACAGCAGGAAACATGAGTGTGCTGAGAACAAAAGAACGGTGTTTCTTACACATACGGACCATATCTAGTCCAACTCTGCTACTGAAACTGATACAAAGCACTGGTCATCTAACATCCAATGCTTCTCAGTTAAGATGAGAAACGTGTGAGCTTCGTGAACGATGTAGTTCGTTTGAGCTGTAAAGTAACTTCACTTACCTGAAACGAATTCTTGCATGTAGGAAGACTCAGAGCCTGGGATTTAACTCCATTTCTGAAGTGAAACACAAAACAGAGTTCTCATCCATTGATCACACTCTGCTTTAGAGCAAGGGGCACACTCTTGCTTTCTAGAATCTGTAATAAAGCAGGAAACGTGAGTGTGCTCAGAAGAAAAGAACCGTGTTTCCTATACATACAGATCATATCTAGTTCAACTCTGCTTGAAATTGATACAAACCAAAGGTCCTCTAACATCCAATGCTAATCAGTTTAGATGAGAAATATGTGAGCTTCGTGAACGCTATAGTTCGTTTGAGCTGTTAACTAAATGCCCTTACCTGAAATGAAGTCTTGCTTGTAGGAAGACTCAGAGCCTGGTATTTAACTCCATTTCTGAAGTAAAACACAGAGCAGAGTTCTCATCCATTGATCACACTCTGCTTTAGAGCAATAAGCACGCTCTTGCTTTCTAGAGTCTCTAATACAGCAGGAAACGTGAGTGTGCTCAGAACAAAAGAACGGTGTTTCCTACACATACGAACCATATCTAGTTCAACTCTGCTTCTGAAACTGATACAAAAAACTGGTCCTCTAACATTCAATGCTTGTCAGTTAAGATGAGAAACGTGTGAGCTTCGTGATCGATGTAGTTTGTTTGAGCTGTAAAGTAACTTCCCTTACCTGAAACAAAGTCTTCCTTTTAGGAAGACACAGAGCCCGGGATTTAACTCCATTTCTGAACGGAAACACACAACACAGTTCTCATCCATGCATCACACACTGCTTTAGAGCAAGAAGCACGCTCTTGCTTTCTACAGTCTCTAATATAGCAGGAAACGTGAGTGTGCTCAGAACAAAAGAACGGTGTTTCCTACACATACGAACCATATCTAGTTCAACTCTGCTTCTGAAACTGAAACAAACCACATGTCGTCTAACATCCAATGCTTGTCAGTGAAGATGAGAAACGGGTGAGCTTTGTGAACGATGTAGTTCGTTTGAGCTGAAAGTAACTGCCCTTATTTGAAATGAAGTCTTCCTTGTAGGAAGACTCAGAGCATGGGATTTAACTCCATTTCTGAAGTGAAACACACAACACAGTTCTCATCCATTGATCACACTCTGCTATAGAGAAGAAGCAGGCTCTTGCTTTCTAGAGTCTCCACTACAGCAGGAACATGAGTGTGCTCACAACAAAAGAACGGTGTTTCTTACACATACGGACCATATCTAGTCCAACTCTGCTACTGAAACTGATACAAAGCACTGGTCATCTAACATCCAATTCTTGTCAGTTAAGATGAGAAACGTGTGAGCTTCGTGAACGATGTAGTTCGTTTGAGCTGTAAAGTAACTTCCCTTACCTGTAACGAATTCTTGCTTGTAGGAAGACTCAGAGCCTGGGATTTAACTCCATTTCTGAAGTGAAACACACAACAGAGTTCTCATCCATTGATCACACTCTGCTTTAGAGCAAGAAGCACGCTCTTGCTTTCTAGAGTCTGTAATACAGCAGGAAACATGAGTGTGCTCAGAAGAAAAGAACCGTGTTTCCTATACAAACAGACCATATCTAGTTCAACTCTGCTTGAAATTGATACAAAGCAAAGGTCCTCTAACATCCAATGCTAATCAATTTAGATGAGAAATGTGTGAGCTTCATGAACGATGTAGTTCGTTTGAGCTGTAAACTAAATGCCCTTACCTGAAACGAAGTCTTGCTTGTAGGAAGACTCAGAGCCTGGTATTTAACTCCATTTGTGAAGTGAAACACACAGCAGAGTTCTCATCCATTGATCACACTCTGCTTTAGAGCAAGAAGCACGCTCTTGCTTTCTAGAGTCTGTAATACAGCAGGAAACGTGAGTGTACTCAGAAGAAAAGAACCGTGTTTCCTATACAAACAGACCATATCTAATCCAACTCTGATAATGAAACTGATACAAAGCACTGGTCATCTAACATCCAATGCTTGTCAGTTAAGATGAGAAATGTGTGAGCTTTGTGAACGATGTAGTTCGTTTGAGCTGTAAAGTAACTTCCCTTACCTGAAACAAATTCTTGCGTGTAGGAAGACTCAGAGCCTGGGATTTAACTCCATTTCCGAAGTGAAACACACAACAGAGTTCTCATCCATTGATCACACTCTGCTTTAGAGCAAGAAGCACGCTCTTGCATTCTAGAATCTGTAATACAGCAGGAAACGTTAGTGTGCTCAGAAGAAAAGAACCGTGTCTACTATACATACAGACCATATCTAGTTCTACTCTGCTTGAAATTGATACAAAGCAAAGGTCCTCTAACATCCAATGCTAATCAGTTTAGATGAGAAATGTGTGAGCTTCGTGAACGATATAGTTCATTTGAGCTGTAAACTAAATGCCCTTACCTGAAACGAAGTCTTGCTTTTAGGAAGACTCAGAGCCTGGTATTTAACTCCATTTCTGAAGTGAAACACACAACAGAGTTCTCATCCATTGATCACACTCTGCTTTAGAGCAAGAAGCACGCTCTAGATTTCTAGAGTCTCTAAGACAGCAGGAAACTTGAGTGTGCTGAGAACAAATGAACGGTGTTTCCTACACATACAGATCATATCTAGTCCAACTCTGCTTCTGAAACTGATACAAATCATTGGTCTTCTAACATCCAATGCTTGTCAGTTAAGATGAGAAACGTCTGAGCTTCGTGAACGATGTAGTTTCTTTGAGCTGAAAAGTGACTGCCCTTACGTGAAATGAAGCCTTGCTTGTAGGAAGACTCAGAGCCTGGTATTTAACTCCATTTCTGAAGTGAAACACACAACAGAGTTCTCAGCCATTGTTCACACTTTGCTTTACAGCAAGAAGCACGCTCTTGCTTTCTAGAGTCTCTAAGACAGCAGGAAACATGAGTGTGCTGAGAACAAAAGAACGGTGTTTCTTACACATACGGACCATATCTAGTCCAACTCTGCTACTGAAACTGATACAAAGCACTGGTCATCTAACATCCAATGCTTGTCAGTTAAGATGAGAAACGTGTGAGCTTCGTGAACGATGTAGTTCATTTGAGCTGTAAAGTAACTTCACTTACCTGAAACGAATTCTTGCATGTAGGAAGACTCAGAGCCTGGGATTTAACTCCATTTCTGAAGTGAAACACAAAACAGAGTTCTCATCCATTGATCACACTCTGCTTTATAGCAAGGGGCACGCTCTTGCTTTCTAGAATCTGTAATAAAGCAGGAAACGTGAGTGTGCTCAGAAGAAAAGAACCGTGTTTCCTATACATACAGATCATATCTAGTTCAACTCTGCTTGAAATTGATACAAAGCAAAGGTCCTCTAACATCCAATGCTAATCAGTTTAGATGAGAAATATGTGAGCTTCGTGAACGCTATAGTTCGTTTGAGCTGTTAACTAAATGCCCTTACCTGAAATGAAGTCTTGCTTGTAGGAAGACTCAGAGCCTGGTATTTAACTCCATTTCTGAAGTAAAACACAGAGCAGAGTTCTCATCCATTGATCACACTCTGCTTTAGAGCAATAAGCACGCTCTTGCTTTCTAGAGTCTCTAATACAGCAGGAAACGTGAGTGTGCTCAGAACAAAAGAACGGTGTTTCCTACACATACGAACCATATCTAGTTCAACTCTGCTTCTGAAACTGATACAAAACACTGGTCCTCTAACATTCAATGCTTGTCAGTTAAGATGAGAAACGTGTGAGCTTCGTGATCGATGTAGTTTGTTTGAGCTGTAAAGTAACTTCCCTTACCTGAAACGAAGTCTTCCTTTTAGGAAGACACAGAGCCTGGGATTTAACTCCATTTCTGAACGGAAACACACAACACAGTTCTCATCCATGGATCACACACTGCTTTAGAGCAAGAAGCACGCTCTTGCTTTCTACAGTCTCTAATATAGCAGGAAACGTGAGTGTGCTCAGAACCAAAGAATGGTGTTTCCTACACATACGAACCATATCTAGTTCAACTCTGCTTCTGAAACTGAAACAAACCACATGTCGTCTAACATCCAATGCTTGTCAGTGAAGATGAGAAACGGGTGAGCTTTGTGAACGATGTAGTTCGTTTGAGCTGAAAGTAACTGCCCTTATTTGAAATGAAGTCTTCCTTGTAGGAAGACTCAGAGCATGGGATTTAACTCCATTTCTGAAGTGAAACACACAACACAGTTCTCATCCATTGATCACACTCTGCTTTAGAGAAGAAGCACGCTCTTGCTTTCTAGAGTCTCCACTACAGCAGGAACATGAGTGTGCTCACAACAAAAGAACGGTGTTTCTTACACATACGGACCATATCTAGTCCAACTCTGCTACTGAAACTGATACAAAGCACTGGTCATCTAACATCCAATGCTTCTCAGTTAAGATGAGAAACGTGTGAGCTTCGTGAACGATGTAGTTCGTTTGAGCTGTAAAGTAACTTCCCTTACCTGTAACGAATTCTTGCTTGTAGGAAGACTCAGAGCCTGGGATTTAACTCCATTTCTGAAGTGAAACACACAACAGAGTTCTCATCCATTGATCACACTCTGCTTTAGAGCAAGAAGCACGCTCTTGCTTTCTAGAGTCTGTAATACAGCAGGAAACATGAGTGTGCTCAGAAGAAAAGAACCGTGTTTCCTATACAAACAGACCATATCTAGTTCAACTCTGCTTGAAATTGATACAAAGCAAAGGTCCTCTAACATCCAATGCTAATCAATTTAGATGAGAAATGTGTGAGCTTCGTGAACGATGTAGTTCGTTTGAGCTGTAAACTAAATGCCCTTACCCGAAACGAAGTCTTGCTTGTAGGAAGACTCAGAGCCTGGTATTTAACTCCATTTGTGAAGTGAAACACACAGCAGAGTTCTCATCCATTGATCACACTCTGCTTTAGAGCAAGAAGCACGCTCTTCCTTTCTAGAGTCTGTAATACAGCAGGAAACATGAGTGTGCTCAGAAGAAAAGAACCGTGTTTCCTATACAAACAGACCATATCTAGTTCAACTCTGCTTGAAATTGATACAAAGCAAAGGTCCTCTAACATCCAATGCTAATCAGTTTAGATGAGAAATGTGTGAGCTTCGTGAACGATATAGTTCATTTGAGCTGTAAACTAAATGCCCTTACCTGAAACGAAGTCTTGCTTTTAGGAAGACTCAGAGCCTGGTATTTAACTCCATTTCTGAAGTGAAACACACAACAGAGTTCTCATCCATTGATCACACTCTGCTTTAGAGCAAGAAGCACGCTCTAGATTTCTAGAGTCTCTAAGACAGCAGGAAACTTGAGTGTGCTGAGAACAAAAGAACGGTGTTTCTTACACATACGGACCATATCTAGTCCAACTCTGCTACTGAAACTGATACAAAGCACTGGTCATCTAACATCCAATGCTTGTCAGTTAAGATGAGAAACGTGTGAGCTTCGTGAACGATGTAGTTCATTTGAGCTGTAAAGTAACTTCACTTACCTGAAACGAATTCTTGCATGTAGGAAGACTCAGAGCCTGGGATTTAACTCCATTTCTGAAGTGAAACACAAAACAGAGTTCTCATCCATTGATCACACTCTGCTTTAGAGCAAGGGGCACGCTCTTGCTTTCTAGAATCTGTAATAAAGCAGGAAACGTGAGTGTGCTCAGAAGAAAAGAACCGTGTTTCCTATACATACAGATCACATCTAGTTCAACTCTGCTTGAAATTGATACAAAGCAAAGGTCCTCTAACATCCAATGCTAATCAGTTTAGATGAGAAATATGTGAGCTTCGTGAACGCTATAGTTCGTTTGAGCTGTTAACTAAATGCCCTTACCTGAAATGAAGTCTTGCTTGTAGGAAGACTCAGAGCCTGGTATTTAACTCCATTTCTGAAGTAAAACACAGAGCAGAGTTCTCATCCATTGATCACACTCTGCTTTAGAGCAATAAGCACGCTCTTGCTTTCTAGAGTCTCTAATACAGCAGGAAACGTGAGTGTGCTCAGAACAAAAGAACGGTGTTTCCTACACATACGAACCATATCTAGTTCAACTCTGCTTCTGAAACTGATACAAAACACTGGTCCTCTAACATTCAATGCTTGTCAGTTAAGATGAGAAACGCGTGAGCTTCGTGATCGATGTAGTTTGTTTGAGCTGTAAAGTAACTTCCCTTACCTGAAACGAAGTCTTCCTTTTAGGAAGACACAGAGCCTGGGATTTAACTCCATTTCTGAACGGAAACACACAACACAGTTCTCATCCATGGATCACACACTGCTTTAGAGCAAGAAGCACGCTCTTGCTTTCTACAGTCTCTAATATAGCAGGAAACGTGAGTGTGCTCAGAACAAAAGAACGGTGTTTCCTACACATACGAACCATATCTAGTTCAACTCTGCTTCTGAAACTGAAACAAACCACATGTCGTCTAACATCCAATGCTTGTCAGTGAAGATGAGAAATGGGTGAGCTTTGTGAACGATGTAGTTCGTTTGAGCTGAAAGTAACTGCCCTTATTTGAAATGAAGTCTTCCTTGTAGGAAGACTCAGAGCATGGGATTTAACTCCATTTCTGAAGTGAAACACACAACACAGTTCTCATCCATTGATCACACTCTGCTTTAGAGAAGAAGCACGCTCTTGGTTTCTAGAGTCTCCACTACAGCAGGAACATGAGTGTGCTCACAACAAAAGAACGGTGTTTCTTACACATACGGACCATATCTAGTCCAACTCTGCTACTGAAAATGATACAAAGCACTGGTCATCTAACATCCAATGCTTCTCAGTTAAGATGAGAAACGTGTGAGCTTCGTGAACGATGTAGTTCGTTTGAGCTGTAAAGTAACTTCCCTTACCTGTAACGAATTCTTGCTTGTAGGAAGACTCAGAGCCTGGGATTTAACTCCATTTCTGAAGTGAAACACACAACAGAGTTCTCATCCATTGATCACACTCTGCTTTAGAGCAAGAAGCACGCTCTTGCTTTCTAGAGTCTGTAATACAGCAGGAAACATGAGTGTGCTCAGAAGAAAAGAACCGTGTTTCCTATACAAACAGACCATATCTAGTTCAACTCTGCTTGAAATTGATACAAAGCAAAGGTCCTCTAACATCCAATGCTAATCAATTTAGATGAGAAATGTGTGAGCTTCGTGAACGATGTAGTTCGTTTGAGCTGTAAACTAAATGCCCTTACCCGAAACGAAGTCTTGCTTGTAGGAAGACTCAGAGCCTGGTATTTAACTCCATTTGTGAAGTGAAACACACAGCAGAGTTCTCATCCATTGATCACACTCTGCTTTAGAGCAAGAAGCACGCTCTTGCTTTCTAGAGTCTGTAATACAGCAGGAAACATGAGTGTACTCAGAAGAAAAGAACCGTGTTTCCTATACAAACAGACCATATCTAATCCAACTCTGATAATGAAACTGATACAAAGCACTGGTCATCTAACATCCAATGCTTGTCAGTTAAGATGAGAAATGTGTGAGCTTCGTGAACGATGTAGTTCGTTTGAGCTGTAAAGTAACTTCCCATACCTGAAACGAATTCTTGCGTGTAGGAAGACTCAGAGCCTGGGATTTAACTCCATTTCCGAAGTGAAACACACAACAGAGTTCTCATCCATTGTTCACACTCTGCTTTACAGCAAGAAGCACGCTCTTGCTTTCCAGAGTCTCTAAGAGAGCAGGAAACATGAGTGTGCTGAGAACAAAAGAACGGTGTTTCTTACACATACGGACCATATCTACTCCAACTCTGCTACTGAAACTGATACAAAGCACTGGTCATCTAACATCCAATGGTTGTCAGTTAAGATGAGAAACGTGTGAGCTTCGTGAACGATGTAGTTCATTTGAGCTGTAAAGTAACTTCCCTTACCTGAAACGAATTCTTGCATGTAGGAAGACTCAGAGCCTGGGATTTAACTCCATTTCTGAAGTGAAACACACAACAGTGTTCTCATCCATTGATCACACTCTGCTTTAGAGTAAGAAGGACACTCTTGCTTTCTAGAGTCTCTAATACAGCAGGAATCCTGAGTGTGCTGAGAACAAAAGAACGGTGTTTCTTACACCTACGGAACATATTTAGTCCAACTCTGCTTCTGAAACTGATACAAAGCACTGGTTCTAACTACCAATGCTTGTCAGTTAAGATGAGAAACGTGTGAGATTCGTGACCGATGTAATTCGTTTGAGCTGAAAAGTGACTGCCCTTACCTGAAACGAAGTCTTGCTTGTAGGAAGACTCAGAGCCTGGGATTTAACTCCATTTCTGAAGTGAAACACACAACAGAGTTCTCATCCATTGATCACACTCTGCTTTAGAGCAAGAAGCACGCTCTTGCTTTCTAGACTCTCTGAGACAGCAGGAAACATGAGTGTGATGAGAACAAAAGAACGGTGTTTCCTACACATACGGACCATATCTAGTCCAACTCTGCTTCTGAAACTGAAACAAACCAAAGGTCCTCTAACATCCAATGCTTGTCAGTTAAGATGAGAAACGTGTGAGCTTCCTGAACGATGTAGAATGTTTGAGCTGAAAAGTGACTGCCCTTGCCTGAAACGAAGTCTTGCTTGTAAGAGGACACAGAGCCTGGGATTTAACTCCATTTCTGAAGGGAATCACATAACACAGTTCTCATCCATGGATCACACTCTGCTTTAGAGCAAGAAGCACGCTCTACCTTTCTAGATTCTCTAAGACAGCAGGAATCTTGAGTGTGCTGAGAAGAAATGAACGGTGTTTCCTACACATACGGATCATATCTAGTCCAACTCTGCTTCTGAAACTGATACAAAGCACTGGTCCTCTATCATTCAATGCTTGTCAGTTAAGATGAGAAACGTGTGAGCTTCGTGATCGATGTAATTTGTTTGAGTTGAAAAGTGACTGCTCTTACCTGAAACGAAGTCTTGCTTTTAGGAAGACTCAGAGCCTGGTATTTAACTCCATTTCTGAAGTGAAACACACAACAGAGTTCTCATCCATTGTTCACACTCTGCTTTACAGCAAGAAGCACGCTCTTGCTTTCTAGAGTCTCTAAGACAGCAGGAAACATGACTGTGCTGAGAACAAAAGAACTTGTTTCTTACACATATGGACCATATCTAGTTCAACTCTGCTTCTGAAACTGATACAAATCATTGGTCTTCTAACATCCAAAGCTTTTCAGTTAAGATGAGAAACGTCTGAGCTTCCTGAACGATGTAGTTTGTTTGAGCTGAAACGTGACTGCCCTTACCTGAAATGAAGTCTTGCTTGTGGGAAGACTCAGAGCCTGGTATTTAACTCCATTTCTGAAGTGAAACACACAACAGAGTTCTCATCCATTGTTCACACTCTGCTTTACAGCAAGAAGCACGCTCTTGATTTCTAGAGTCTCCACTACAGCAGGAACATGAGTGTGCTCACAACAAAAGAAAGGTGTTTCCTACACATACGGACCATATTTAGTCCAACTCTGCTACTGAAACTGATACAAAGCACTGGTCATCTAACATCCAATGCTTGTCAGTTAAGATGAGAAAAGTGTGAGCTTCGTGAACGATGTAGTTCATTTGAGCTGTAAAGTAACTTCCCTTAGCTGAAACGAATTCTTGCTTGTAGGAAGACTCAGAGCCTGGGATTTAACTCCATTTCTGAAGTCAAACACACAACAGAGTTCTCATCCATTGATCACACTCTGATTTAGAGCAAGAAGCACGCTGTTGCTTTCTGGAATCTGTAATAAAGCAGGAAACGTGAGTGTGCTCAGAAGAAAAGAACCGTGTTTCCTATACATACAGACCATATCTAGTTCAACTCTGCTTGAAATTGATACAAAGCAAAGGTCCTCTAACATCCAATGCTAATCAGTTTAGATGAGAAATGTGTGAGCTTCGTGAACGATATAGTTCGTTTGAGCTTAAACTAAATGCCCTTACCTGAAACGAAGTCTTGCTTGTAGGAAGACTCAGAGCCTGGTATTTAACTCCATTTCTGAAGTGAAACACACAGCAGAGTTCTCATCCATTGATCACACTCTGCTTTAGAGCAAGAAGCACGCTCTTGCTTTCTAGAGTCTCTAATACAGCAGGAAACGTGAGTGTGCTCAGAACAAAAGAACGGTGTTTCCTACACATACGAACCATATCTAGTTCAACTCTGCTTCTGAAACTGAAACAAACCACAGGTCGTCTAACATCCAATGCTTGTCAGTGAAGATGAGAAACGGGTGAGTTTCGTGAACGATGTAGTTCGTTTGAGCTGAAAGTAACTGCCCTTACTTGAAATGAAGTCTTCCTTGTAGGAAGCCTCAGAGCATGGGATTTAACTCCATTTCTGAAGTGAAACACACAACACAGTTCTCATCCATTGATCACACTCTGCTTTAGAGCAAGAAGCATGCTCTAGATTTCTAGAGTCTCTAAGACAGCAGGAAACTTGAGTGTGCTGAGAAGAAATGAACAGTGTTTCCTACACATACGGATCATATCTAGTCCAACTCTGCTTCTGAAACTGATACAAAACACTGGTCCTCTAACATTCAATGCTTGTCAGGTAAGATGAGAAACGTGTGAGCTTCGTGATCGATGTAGTTTGTTTGAGCTGTAAAGTAACTTCCCTTACCTGAAATGAAGTCTTCCTTGTAGGAAGACACAGAGCCTGGGATTTAACTCCATCTGAAGGGAAACACACAACACAGTTCTCATCCATGGATCACACACTGCTTTAGAGCAAGAAGCACGCTCTTGCTTTCTAGAGTCTCTAATATAGCAGGAAACGTGAGTGGGCTCAGAACAAAAGAACGGTGTTTCCTACACATACTAACCATATCTAGTTCAACTCTGCTTCTGAAACTGAAACAAACCACATGTCGTCTAACATCCAATGCTTGTCAGTGAAGATGAGAAACGGGTGAGCTTCGTGAACGATGTAGTTCGTTTGAGCTGAAAGTAACTGCCCTTATTTGAAATGAAGTCTTCCTTGTAGGAAGACTCAGAGCATGGGATTTAACTCCATTTCTGAAGTGAAACACACAACACAGTTCTCATCCATTGATCACACTCTGCTTTAGAGCAAGAAGCACGCTCTTGCTTTCTAGAGTCTCCACTACAGCAGGAACATGAGTGTGCTCACAACAAAAGAACGGTGTTTCTTACACATACGGACCATATCTAGTCCAACTCTGCTACTGAAACTGATACAAATCACTGGTCATCTAACATCCAATGCTTGTCAGTTAAGATGAGAAACGTGTGAGCTTCGTGAACGATGTAGTTCGTTTGAGCTGTAAAGTAACTTCCCTTACCTGAAATGAATTCTTGCTTGTAGGAAGACTCAGAGCCTGGTATTTAACTCCATTTCTTAAGTGAAACACACAACAGAGTTCTCATCCATTGATCACACCCTGCTTTAGAGCAAGAGCACGCTCTAGATTTCTAGAGTCTCTAAGACAGCAGGAAACTTGAGTGTGCTGAGAAGAAATGAACGGTGTTTCCTACACATACGGATCATATCTAGTCCAACTCTGCTTCTGAAACTGAAACAAACCACAGGTCGTGTAACATCCAATGCTTGTCAGTGAAGATGAGAAACGGGTGAGTTTCGTGATCGATGTAGTTTGTTTGAGCTGTAAAGTAAATTCCCTTACCTGAAACGAAGTCTTCCTTGTAGGAAGACACAGAGCCAGGGATTTAACTCCATTTCTTAAGGGAAACACATAACACAGTTCTCATCCCTGGATCACACACTGCTTTAGAGCAAGAAGCACGCTCTTGCTTTCTACAGTCTCTAATAGAGCAGGAAACGTGAGTGTGCTCAGAACAAAAGAACGGTGTTTCCTACACATACTAACCATATCTAGTTCAACTCTGCTTCTGAAACTGAAACAAACCACATGTCGTCTAACATCCAATGCTTGTCAGTGAAGATGAAAAACGGGTGAGCTTCGTGAACGATGTAGTTCGTTTGAGCTGAAAGTAACTGCCCTTATTTGAAATGAAGTCTTCCTTGTAGGAAGACTCAGAGCATGGGATTTAACTCCATTTCTGAAGTGTAACACACAACACAGTTCTCACCCATTGATCACACTCTGCTTTAGAGCAAGAAGCATGCTCTAGATTTCCAGAGTCTCTAAGACAGCAGGAAACTTGAGTGTGCTGAGAAGAAATGAACGGTGTTTCCTACACATATGGATCATATCTAGTCCAACTCTGCTTCTGAAACTGATACAAAGCACTGGTCCTCTAACATTCAATGCTTGTCAGTTAAGATGAGAAACGTGTGAGCTTCGTTATCGATGTAATTTGTTTGAGTTGAAAAGTGATGCTCTTACCTGAAACTAAGTCTTGCTTTTAGGAAGACTCAAAGCCTGGTATTTAACTCCATTTCTGAAGTGAAACACACAACAGAGTTCTCATCCATTGTTCACACTCTGCTTTACAGCAAGAAGCACGCTCTTGCTTTCTAGAGTCTCTAAGACAGCAGGAAACATGAGTGTGCTGAGAACAAAAGAACGGTGTTTCTTACACATACAGACCATATCTAGTCCAACTCTGCTACTGAAACTGATACAAAGCACTGGTCATCTAACATCCAATGCTTGTCAGTTAAGATGAGAAAAGTGTGAGCTTCGTGAACGATGTAGTTCATTTGAGCTGTAAAGTAACTTCCCTTACCTGAAACGAATTCTTGCTTGTAGGAAGACTCAGAGCCTGGGATTTAACTCCATTTCTGAAGTGAAACACACAGCAGAGTTCTCATCCATTGATCACACTCTGCTTTAGAGCAAGAAGCACGCTCTTGCTTTCTAGAGTCTCTAATACAGCAGGAAACGTGAGTGTGCTCAGAACAAAAGAACGGTGTTTCCTACACATACGAACCATATCTAGTTCAACTCTGCTTCTGAAACTGAAACAAACCACAGGTCGTCTAACATCCAATGCTTGTCAGTGAAAATGAGAAACGGGTGAGTTTCGTGAACGATGTAGTTCGTTTGAGCTGAAAGTAACTGCCCTTACTTGAAATGAAGTCTTCCTTGTAGGAAGACTCAGAGCATGGGATTTAACTCCATTTCTGAAGTGAAACACACAACAGAGTTCTCATCCATTGATCACACTCTGCTTTAGAGCAAGAAGCATGCTCTAGATTTCTAGAGTCTCTAAGACAGCAGGAAACTTGAGTGTGCTGAGAAGGAAAGAACGGTGTTTCCTACACATACGGATCATATCTAGTCCAACTCTGCTTCTGAAACTGATACAAAACACTGGTCCTCTAACATTCAATGCTTGTCAGTTAAGATGAGAAACGTGTGAGCTTCCTGAACGATGTAGTTCGTTTGAGCTGTAAAGTAACTTCCCTTACCTGAAAGGAATTCTTGCTTGTAGGAAGACTCGGAGCCTGGGATTTAAGTCCATTTCCGAAGTGAAACACACAACAGAGTTCTCATCCATTGATCACACTCTGCTTTAGAGCAAGAAGCACGCTCTTGCTTTCTAGAGTCTGTAATACAGCAGGAAACGTTAGTGTGCTCAGAAGAAAAGAACCGTGTTTCCTATACATACACACCATATCTAGTTCAACTCTGCTTGAAATTGATACAAAGCAAAGGTCCTCTAACATCCAATGCTAATCAGTTTAGATGAGAAATGTGTGAGCTTCTTGAACGACATAGTTCGTTTGAGCTGTAAAATAAATGCCCTTAACTGAAACGAAGTCTTGCTTGTAGGAAGACTCAGAGCCTGGTATTTAACTCCATTTCTTAAGTGAAACACACAACAGAGTTCTCATCCATTGATCACACTCTGCCCTAGAGCAAGAGCACGCTCTAGATTTCTAGAGTCTCTAAGACAGCAGGAAACTTGAGTGTGCAGAGAACAAATGAACGGTGTTTCCTACACATACAGATCATATCTAGTCCAACTCTGCTTCTGAAACTGATACAAATCATTGGTCTTCTAACATCCAATGCTTGTCAGTTAAGATGAGAAACGTCTGAGCTTTGTGAACGATGTAGTTGTTTGAGCTGAAAAGTGACTGCCCTTTCCTGAAACGAAGTCTTGCTTGTACTAAGACTGAGAGCCTGGTATTTAACTCCATTTCTGAAGTGAAACACACAACAGAGTTCTCATCCATTGATCACACTCTGCTTTAGAGCAAGAAGCACGCTCTTGCTTTCTAGAGTCTGTAATACAGCAGGAATCCTGAGTGTGCTGAGAACAAAAGAACGGTGTTTCTTACACCTACGGAACATATTTAGTCCAACTCTGCTTCTGAAACTGATACAAAGCACTGGTTCTAACTACCAATGCTTGTCAGTTAAGATGAGAAACGTGTGAGATTCGTGACCGATGTAATTCGTTTGAGCTGAAAAGTGACTGCCCTTACCTGAAACGAAGTCTTGCTTGTAGGAAGACTCAGAGCCTGGGATTTAACTCCATTTCTGAAGTGAAACACACAACAGAGTTCTCATCCATTGATCACACTCTGCTTTAGAGCAAGAAGCACGCTCTTGCTTTCTAGACTCTCTGAGACAGCAGGAAACATGAGTGTGATGAGAACAAAAGAACGGTGTTTCCTACACATACGGACCATATCTAGTCCAACTCTGCTTCTGAAACTGAAACAAACCAAAGGTCCTCTAACATCCAATGCTTGTCAGTTAAGATGAGAAACGTGTGAGCTTCCTGAACGATGTAGAATGTTTGAGCTGAAAAGTGACTGCCCTTGCCTGAAACGAAGTCTTGCTTGTAAGAGGACACAGAGCCTGGGATTTAACTCCATTTCTGAAGGGAATCACATAACACAGTTCTCATCCATGGATCACACTCTGCTTTAGAGCAAGAAGCACGCTCTACCTTTCTAGATTCTCTAAGACAGCAGGAATCTTGAGTGTGCTGAGAAGAAATGAACGGTGTTTCCTACACATACGGATCATATCTAGTCCAACTCTGCTTCTGAAACTGATGCAAAGCACTGGTCCTCTATCATTCAATGCTTGTCAGTTAAGATGAGAAACGTGTGAGCTTCGTGATCGATGTAATTTGTTTGAGTTGAAAAGTGACTGCTCTTACCTGAAACGAAGTCTTGCTTTTAGGAAGACTCAGAGCCTGGTATTTAACTCCATTTCTGAAGTGAAACACACAACAGAGTTCTCATCCATTGTTCACACTCTGCTTTACAGCAAGAAGCACGCTCTTGCTTTCTAGAGTCTCTAAGACAGCAGGAAACATGACTGTGCTGAGAACAAAAGAACTTGTTTCTTACACATATGGACCATATCTAGTTCAACTCTGCTTCTGAAACTGATACAAATCATTGGTCTTCTAACATCCAAAGCTTTTCAGTTAAGATGAGAAACGTCTGAGCTTCCTGAACGATGTAGTTTGTTTGAGCTGAAACGTGACTGCCCTTACCTGAAATGAAGTCTTGCTTGTGGGAAGACTCAGAGCCTGGTATTTAACTCCATTTCTGAAGTGAAACACACAACAGAGTTCTCATCCATTGTTCACACTCTGCTTTACAGCAAGAAGCACGCTCTTGATTTCTAGAGTCTCCACTACAGCAGGAACATGAGTGTGCTCACAACAAAAGAAAGGTGTTTCCTACACATACGGACCATATTTAGTCCAACTCTGCTACTGAAACTGATACAAAGCACTGGTCATCTAACATCCAATGCTTGTCAGTTAAGATGAGAAAAGTGTGAGCTTCGTGAACGATGTAGTTCATTTGAGCTGTAAAGTAACTTCCCTTAGCTGAAACGAATTCTTGCTTGTAGGAAGACTCAGAGCCTGGGATTTAACTCCATTTCTGAAGTCAAACACACAACAGAGTTCTCATCCATTGATCACACTCTGATTTAGAGCAAGAAGCACGCTGTTGCTTTCTGGAATCTGTAATAAAGCAGGAAACGTGAGTGTGCTCAGAAGAAAAGAACCGTGTTTCCTATACATACAGACCATATCTAGTTCAACTCTGCTTGAAATTGATACAAAGCAAAGGTCCTCTAACATCCAATGCTAATCAGTTTAGATGAGAAATGTGTGAGCTTCGTGAACGATATAGTTCGTTTGAGCTTAAACTAAATGCCCTTACCTGAAACGAAGTCTTGCTTGTAGGAAGACTCAGAGCCTGGTATTTAACTCCATTTCTGAAGTGAAACACACAGCAGAGTTCTCATCCATTGATCACACTCTGCTTTAGAGCAAGAAGCACGCTCTTGCTTTCTAGAGTCTCTAATACAGCAGGAAACGTGAGTGTGCTCAGAACAAAAGAACGGTGTTTCCTACACATACGAACCATATCTAGTTCAACTCTGCTTCTGAAACTGAAACAAACCACAGGTCGTCTAACATCCAATGCTTGTCAGTGAAGATGAGAAACGGGTGAGTTTCGTGAACGATGTAGTTCGTTTGAGCTGAAAGTAACTGCCCTTACTTGAAATGAAGTCTTCCTTGTAGGAAGCCTCAGAGCATGGGATTTAACTCCATTTCTGAAGTGAAACACACAACACAGTTCTCATCCATTGATCACACTCTGCTTTAGAGCAAGAAGCATGCTCTAGATTTCTAGAGTCTCTAAGACAGCAGGAAACTTGAGTGTGCTGAGAAGAAATGAACAGTGTTTCCTACACATACGGATCATATCTAGTCCAACTCTGCTTCTGAAACTGATACAAAGCACTGGTCCTCTAACATCCAATGCTTCTCAGTTAAGATGAGAAACATGTGAGCTTCGTGATCGATGTAGATTGTTTGAGTAGAAAAGTGACTGCCCTTACCTGAAACGAAGTCTTGCATGTAGGAAGACACAGAGCCTGGGATTTAACTCCATTTCTGAAGGGAATCACACAACACAGTTCTCATCCATGGATTACACTGTGCTTTGGAGCAAGTAGCACGCTCTTGCTTTCTAGAGTTTCTAATACAGCAGGAAACGTGAGTGTGCTCAGAAGAAAAAAACCGTGTTTCCTATAAATACGGACCACATCTAGTTCAACTCTGCTTGAAATTGATGCAAAGCAAAGGTCCTCTGACATGCAATGCTTCTCAGTTAAGATGAGATACGTGTGAGCTTCGTGAACGATATTGTTCGTTTGAGCTGTAAAGTAAATGCCCTTACCTGAAACGAAGTCTTGCTTGTAAGAAGACTCAGAGCCAGGGATTTAACTCCATTTCTGAAGGGAAACACACAACAGAGTTCTCATCCATTGATCACACTCTGGTTTAGAGCAAGAAGCACGCTCTTGCTTTCTAGAGTCTCTAATACACTAGGAAACTTGAGTGTGCTGAGAACAAATGAACGGTGTTAACTACACATACAGATCATATCTAGTCCAACTCTGCTTCTGAAACTGATAGAAATCACTGGACTTCTAACATCCAATGCTTGTCAGTTAAGATGAGAAACGTGTGAGCTAAGTGAACGATGTAGTTTGTTTGAGCTGAAAAGTGTCTGCCCTTACATGAAAGGAAGTCTTGCTTGTAGGAAGACTCAGAGCCTGGGATTTAACTCCATTTCTGAAGTGAAATACACAACCCAGTTCTCATCCATTGTTCACACACTGCTTTACAGCAAGAAGCACGCTCTTGCTTTCTACACTCTCTAAGACAGCAGGAAACATGTGTGTGATGAGAACAAAAGAACGGTGTTTCCTACACATTCGGACCATATCTAGTCCAACTCTGCTTCTGAAACTGAAACAAACCAAACGTCCTCTAACATCCAATGCTTGTCAGTTAAGATGAGAATCGTGTGAGCTTCGTGACCAATGTAATTCTTTTGAGCTGAAAAGTGACTGCGCTTACCTGAAACGAAGTCTTGCTTGTAGGAAGACTCAGAGGCTGGTTTAACTCCATTTCTGAAGTGAAATACACAACCGAGTTCTCATCCATTGTTCACACTCTGCTTTAGAGCAAGAACACGCTCTTGCTTTCTAGAGTCTCTACTACAGCAGGAAACGTGATTGTGCTGAGAACAAAAGAACGGTGTTTCTTACACATAGGGAACATATCTAGTCCAACTCTGCTTCTGAAACTAATACTAAGCACTGGTCCTCTAACATCCGATGCTTGTCAGTTAAGATGAGAAACGTGTGAGCTTCGTGAATGATGTAGGTTGTTTGAGCTGAAAAGTGACTGCCCTTACTTGAAACGAAGTCTTTATTGTAGGAAGACTCAGATCCTGGGATTTAACTCCATTTCTGAATTGAAACACACATCAGAGTTCTCATCCATTGATCACACTCTGCTTTAGAGGAAGAAGCACGCTCTTGCTTTCTAGAGTCTCTAATAAACCAGGAAACGTGAGTGTGCTGAGACCAAAGAACGGTGTTTCTTACACATACGGACCATATCTAGTCCAACTCTGCTTATGAAACTGATACAAAGCACTGGTCCTCTAACATCCAATGCTTGTCAGTTAAGATGAGAAACGTGTGAGCTTTGTGACCAATGTAATTCATTTGAGCTGAAGTGTGGCTGCCCTTACCTGCAACAAATTCTTGCTTGTAGGAAGACTCAGAGCCTGGGATTTAACTCCATTTCTGAAGTGAAACACACAACAAAGTTCTCATCCATTGATCACACTCTGCTTTAGAGCAAGACACATGCTCTTCCTTTCTAGAGTCTCTAAGACACCAGGAAACTTGAGTGTGCTGAGAACAAAAGAACGGTGATTCCTACACATAGGGAACATATCTAGTCCAACTCTGCTTCTGAAACTGATACAAAGCACTGGTCCTCTAATATCCAATGATTGTCAGTTAAGATGAGAAACGTGTGAGCTTCCTGAACGATGTAGTTCGTTTGAGTTGAAAAGTGACTGCCCTTACCTGAAACGAAATCTTGCTTGTAGGAAGACACAGAGCCAGGGATTTAACTCCATTTCTGAAGTGAAACACACAACAGAGTTCTCATCCATTGTTCACACTCTGCTTTACAGCAAGAAGCACGCTCTTGCTTTCTAGAGTCTCTAATACAGCAGGAAACGTGAGTGTGCTCAGAAGAAAAAAACCGTGTTTCCTATACCTACGGACCATATCTAGTTCAACTCTGCTTGAAATTGATGCAAAGCAAAGGTCGTCTAACATCCAATGCTTCTCATTTAAGATGAGATACGTGTGAGCTTCGTGAACGATATTGTTCATTTGAGCTGTAAGTAAATGCCCTTACCTGAAACGAAGTCTTGCTTGTAGGAAGACTCAGAGCCAGGGATTTAACTCCATTTCTGAAGTGTAACACATAGCAGAGTTCTCATCCATTGTTCACACTCTGCTTTACAGCACGAAGCACGCTCTTGCTTTCTATACTCTCTAAGATAGCAGGAAACATGAGTGTGCTGAGAACAAATGAACGGAGTTTCCTACACATACAGATCATATCTAGTCCAACTCTGCTTCTGAAACTGATACAAAGCACTGGTCCTCTAACATCCAATGCTTGTCAGTTAAGATGAGAAATGTGTGAGCTTCCTGAACGATGTAGTTCGTTTGATCTGAAAAATGACTGCCCTTACCTGAAACGAAGTCTTGCTTGTAGGAAGACACAGAGCCTGGGATTTAACTCCATTTCTGTAGGGAATCACACAACACAGTTCTCATCCATGGATCACACTCTGCTTTACAGCAAGAAGCACGCTCTTGCTTTCTAGACTCTCTAAGACAGCAGGAAACATGAGTGTGATGAGAAAAAAAGAACGGTGTTTCCTACACATATGGACCATATCTAGTCCAACTCTTCCTCTGAAACTGAAACAAACCAAAGGTCCTCTAACATCCAATGCTTGTCAGTTAAAATGAGAATCGTGTGAGCTTCGTGAACGATGTAATTCGTTTGAGCTGAAAAGTGATTGCCCTTACCAGAAACGAAGTCTTGCTTGTAGGAAGACTCAGAGCGTGGGATTTAATTCCATTTCTGATGTGAAACACACAACAGAGTTCTCATCCATTGATCACACTCTGCTTTAGAGCAAGAAACACGCTCTTGCTTTCTAGAGTCTGTAATACAGCAGGAATCCTGAGTGTGCTGAGAACAAAAGAACGGTGTTTCTTACACCTACGGAACATATTTAGTCCAACTCTGCTTCTGAAACTGATACAAAGCACTGGTTCTAACTACCAATGCTTGTCAGTTAAGATGAGAAACGTGTGAGATTCGTGACCGATGTAATTCGTTTGAGCTGAAAAGTGACTGCCCTTACCTGAAACGAAGTCTTGCTTGTAGGAAGACTCAGAGCCTGGGATTTAACTCCATTTCTGAAGTGAAACACACAACAGAGTTCTCATCCATTGATCACACTCTGCTTTAGAGCAAGAAGCACGCTCTTGCTTTCTAGACTCTCTGAGACAGCAGGAAACATGAGTGTGATGAGAACAAAAGAACGGTGTTTCCTACACATACGGACCATATCTAGTCCAACTCTGCTTCTGAAACTGAAACAAACCAAAGGTCCTCTAACATCCAATGCTTGTCAGTTAAGATGAGAAACGTGTGAGCTTCCTGAACGATGTAGAATGTTTGAGCTGAAAAGTGACTGCCCTTGCCTGAAACGAAGTCTTGCTTTTAGGAAGACTCAGAGCCTGGTATTTAACTCCATTTCTGAAGTGAAACACACAACAGAGTTCTCATCCATTGTTCACACTCTGCTTTACAGCAAGAAGCACGCTCTTGCTTTCTAGAGTCTCTAAGACAGCAGGAAACATGACTGTGCTGAGAACAAAAGAACTTGTTTCTTACACATATGGACCATATCTAGTTCAACTCTGCTTCTGAAACTGATACAAATCATTGGTCTTCTAACATCCAAAGCTTTTCAGTTAAGATGAGAAACGTCTGAGCTTCCTGAACGATGTAGTTTGTTTGAGCTGAAACGTGACTGCCCTTACCTGAAATGAAGTCTTGCTTGTGGGAAGACTCAGAGCCTGGTATTTAACTCCATTTCTGAAGTGAAACACACAACAGAGTTCTCATCCATTGTTCACACTCTGCTTTACAGCAAGAAGCACGCTCTTGATTTCTAGAGTCTCCACTACAGCAGGAACATGAGTGTGCTCACAACAAAAGAAAGGTGTTTCCTACACATACGGACCATATTTAGTCCAACTCTGCTACTGAAACTGATACAAAGCACTGGTCATCTAACATCCAATGCTTGTCAGTTAAGATGAGAAAAGTGTGAGCTTCGTGAACGATGTAGTTCATTTGAGCTGTAAAGTAACTTCCCTTAGCTGAAACGAATTCTTGCTTGTAGGAAGACTCAGAGCCTGGGATTTAACTCCATTTCTGAAGTCAAACACACAACAGAGTTCTCATCCATTGATCACACTCTGATTTAGAGCAAGAAGCACGCTGTTGCTTTCTGGAATCTGTAATAAAGCAGGAAACGTGAGTGTGCTCAGAAGAAAAGAACCGTGTTTCCTATACATACAGACCATATCTAGTTCAACTCTGCTTGAAATTGATACAAAGCAAAGGTCCTCTAACATCCAATGCTAATCAGTTTAGATGAGAAATGTGTGAGCTTCGTGAACGATATAGTTCGTTTGAGCTTAAACTAAATGCCCTTACCTGAAACGAAGTCTTGCTTGTAGGAAGACTCAGAGCCTGGTATTTAACTCCATTTCTGAAGTGAAACACACAGCAGAGTTCTCATCCATTGATCACACTCTGCTTTAGAGCAAGAAGCACGCTCTTGCTTTCTAGAGTCTCTAATACAGCAGGAAACGTGAGTGTGCTCAGAACAAAAGAACGGTGTTTCCTACACATACGAACCATATCTAGTTCAACTCTGCTTCTGAAACTGAAACAAACCACAGGTCGTCTAACATCCAATGCTTGTCAGTGAAGATGAGAAACGGGTGAGTTTCGTGAACGATGTAGTTCGTTTGAGCTGAAAGTAACTGCCCTTACTTGAAATGAAGTCTTCCTTGTAGGAAGCCTCAGAGCATGGGATTTAACTCCATTTCTGAAGTGAAACACACAACACAGTTCTCATCCATTGATCACACTCTGCTTTAGAGCAAGAAGCATGCTCTAGATTTCTAGAGTCTCTAAGACAGCAGGAAACTTGAGTGTGCTGAGAAGAAATGAACAGTGTTTCCTACACATACGGATCATATCTAGTCCAACTCTGCTTCTGAAACTGATACAAAGCACTGGTCCTCTAACATCCAATGCTTCTCAGTTAAGATGAGAAACATGTGAGCTTCGTGATCGATGTAGATTGTTTGAGTAGAAAAGTGACTGCCCTTACCTGAAACGAAGTCTTGCATGTAGGAAGACACAGAGCCTGGGATTTAACTCCATTTCTGAAGGGAATCACACAACACAGTTCTCATCCATGGATTACACTGTGCTTTGGAGCAAGTAGCACGCTCTTGCTTTCTAGAGTTTCTAATACAGCAGGAAACGTGAGTGTGCTCAGAAGAAAAAAACCGTGTTTCCTATAAATACGGACCACATCTAGTTCAACTCTGCTTGAAATTGATGCAAAGCAAAGGTCCTCTGACATGCAATGCTTCTCAGTTAAGATGAGATACGTGTGAGCTTCGTGAACGATATTGTTCGTTTGAGCTGTAAAGTAAATGCCCTTACCTGAAACGAAGTCTTGCTTGTAAGAAGACTCAGAGCCAGGGATTTAACTCCATTTCTGAAGGGAAACACACAACAGAGTTCTCATCCATTGATCACACTCTGGTTTAGAGCAAGAAGCACGCTCTTGCTTTCTAGAGTCTCTAATACACTAGGAAACTTGAGTGTGCTGAGAACAAATGAACGGTGTTAACTACACATACAGATCATATCTAGTCCAACTCTGCTTCTGAAACTGATAGAAATCACTGGACTTCTAACATCCAATGCTTGTCAGTTAAGATGAGAAACGTGTGAGCTAAGTGAACGATGTAGTTTGTTTGAGCTGAAAAGTGTCTGCCCTTACATGAAAGGAAGTCTTGCTTGTAGGAAGACTCAGAGCCTGGGATTTAACTCCATTTCTGAAGTGAAATACACAACCCAGTTCTCATCCATTGTTCACACACTGCTTTACAGCAAGAAGCACGCTCTTGCTTTCTACACTCTCTAAGACAGCAGGAAACATGTGTGTGATGAGAACAAAAGAACGGTGTTTCCTACACATTCGGACCATATCTAGTCCAACTCTGCTTCTGAAACTGAAACAAACCAAACGTCCTCTAACATCCAATGCTTGTCAGTTAAGATGAGAATCGTGTGAGCTTCGTGACCAATGTAATTCTTTTGAGCTGAAAAGTGACTGCGCTTACCTGAAACGAAGTCTTGCTTGTAGGAAGACTCAGAGGCTGGTTTAACTCCATTTCTGAAGTGAAATACACAACCGAGTTCTCATCCATTGTTCACACTCTGCTTTAGAGCAAGAACACGCTCTTGCTTTCTAGAGTCTCTACTACAGCAGGAAACGTGATTGTGCTGAGAACAAAAGAACGGTGTTTCTTACACATAGGGAACATATCTAGTCCAACTCTGCTTCTGAAACTAATACTAAGCACTGGTCCTCTAACATCCGATGCTTGTCAGTTAAGATGAGAAACGTGTGAGCTTCGTGAATGATGTAGGTTGTTTGAGCTGAAAAGTGACTGCCCTTACTTGAAACGAAGTCTTTATTGTAGGAAGACTCAGATCCTGGGATTTAACTCCATTTCTGAATTGAAACACACATCAGAGTTCTCATCCATTGATCACACTCTGCTTTAGAGGAAGAAGCACGCTCTTGCTTTCTAGAGTCTCTAATAAACCAGGAAACGTGAGTGTGCTGAGACCAAAGAACGGTGTTTCTTACACATACGGACCATATCTAGTCCAACTCTGCTTATGAAACTGATACAAAGCACTGGTCCTCTAACATCCAATGCTTGTCAGTTAAGATGAGAAACGTGTGAGCTTTGTGACCAATGTAATTCATTTGAGCTGAAGTGTGGCTGCCCTTACCTGCAACAAATTCTTGCTTGTAGGAAGACTCAGAGCCTGGGATTTAACTCCATTTCTGAAGTGAAACACACAACAAAGTTCTCATCCATTGATCACACTCTGCTTTAGAGCAAGACACATGCTCTTCCTTTCTAGAGTCTCTAAGACACCAGGAAACTTGAGTGTGCTGAGAACAAAAGAACGGTGATTCCTACACATAGGGAACATATCTAGTCCAACTCTGCTTCTGAAACTGATACAAAGCACTGGTCCTCTAATATCCAATGATTGTCAGTTAAGATGAGAAACGTGTGAGCTTCCTGAACGATGTAGTTCGTTTGAGTTGAAAAGTGACTGCCCTTACCTGAAACGAAATCTTGCTTGTAGGAAGACACAGAGCCAGGGATTTAACTCCATTTCTGAAGTGAAACACACAACAGAGTTCTCATCCATTGTTCACACTCTGCTTTACAGCAAGAAGCACGCTCTTGCTTTCTAGAGTCTCTAATACAGCAGGAAACGTGAGTGTGCTCAGAAGAAAAAAACCGTGTTTCCTATACCTACGGACCATATCTAGTTCAACTCTGCTTGAAATTGATGCAAAGCAAAGGTCGTCTAACATCCAATGCTTCTCATTTAAGATGAGATACGTGTGAGCTTCGTGAACGATATTGTTCATTTGAGCTGTAAGTAAATGCCCTTACCTGAAACGAAGTCTTGCTTGTAGGAAGACTCAGAGCCAGGGATTTAACTCCATTTCTGAAGTGTAACACATAGCAGAGTTCTCATCCATTGTTCACACTCTGCTTTACAGCACGAAGCACGCTCTTGCTTTCTATACTCTCTAAGATAGCAGGAAACATGAGTGTGCTGAGAACAAATGAACGGAGTTTCCTACACATACAGATCATATCTAGTCCAACTCTGCTTCTGAAACTGATACAAAGCACTGGTCCTCTAACATCCAATGCTTGTCAGTTAAGATGAGAAATGTGTGAGCTTCCTGAACGATGTAGTTCGTTTGATCTGAAAAATGACTGCCCTTACCTGAAACGAAGTCTTGCTTGTAGGAAGACACAGAGCCTGGGATTTAACTCCATTTCTGTAGGGAATCACACAACACAGTTCTCATCCATGGATCACACTCTGCTTTACAGCAAGAAGCACGCTCTTGCTTTCTAGACTCTCTAAGACAGCAGGAAACATGAGTGTGATGAGAAAAAAAGAACGGTGTTTCCTACACATATGGACCATATCTAGTCCAACTCTTCCTCTGAAACTGAAACAAACCAAAGGTCCTCTAACATCCAATGCTTGTCAGTTAAAATGAGAATCGTGTGAGCTTCGTGAACGATGTAATTCGTTTGAGCTGAAAAGTGATTGCCCTTACCAGAAACGAAGTCTTGCTTGTAGGAAGACTCAGAGCGTGGGATTTAATTCCATTTCTGATGTGAAACACACAACAGAGTTCTCATCCATTGATCACACTCTGCTTTAGAGCAAGAAGCACGCTCTTGCTTTCTAGAGTCTGTAATACAGCAGGAATCCTGAGTGTGCTGAGAACAAAAGAACGGTGTTTCTTACACCTACGGAACATATTTAGTCCAACTCTGCTTCTGAAACTGATACAAAGCACTGGTTCTAACTACCAATGCTTGTCAGTTAAGATGAGAAACGTGTGAGATTCGTGACCGATGTAATTCGTTTGAGCTGAAAAGTGACTGCCCTTACCTGAAACGAAGTCTTGCTTGTAGGAAGACTCAGAGCCTGGGATTTAACTCCATTTCTGAAGTGAAACACACAACAGAGTTCTCATCCATTGATCACACTCTGCTTTAGAGCAAGAAGCACGCTCTTGCTTTCTAGACTCTCTGAGACAGCAGGAAACATGAGTGTGATGAGAACAAAAGAACGGTGTTTCCTACACATACGGACCATATCTAGTCCAACTCTGCTTCTGAAACTGAAACAAACCAAAGGTCCTCTAACATCCAATGCTTGTCAGTTAAGATGAGAAACGTGTGAGCTTCCTGAACGATGTAGAATGTTTGAGCTGAAAAGTGACTGCCCTTGCCTGAAACGAAGTCTTGCTTTTAGGAAGACTCAGAGCCTGGTATTTAACTCCATTTCTGAAGTGAAACACACAACAGAGTTCTCATCCATTGTTCACACTCTGCTTTACAGCAAGAAGCACGCTCTTGCTTTCTAGAGTCTCTAAGACAGCAGGAAACATGACTGTGCTGAGAACAAAAGAACTTGTTTCTTACACATATGGACCATATCTAGTTCAACTCTGCTTCTGAAACTGATACAAATCATTGGTCTTCTAACATCCAAAGCTTTTCAGTTAAGATGAGAAACGTCTGAGCTTCCTGAACGATGTAGTTTGTTTGAGCTGAAACGTGACTGCCCTTACCTGAAATGAAGTCTTGCTTGTGGGAAGACTCAGAGCCTGGTATTTAACTCCATTTCTGAAGTGAAACACACAACAGAGTTCTCATCCATTGTTCACACTCTGCTTTACAGCAAGAAGCACGCTCTTGATTTCTAGAGTCTCCACTACAGCAGGAACATGAGTGTGCTCACAACAAAAGAAAGGTGTTTCCTACACATACGGACCATATTTAGTCCAACTCTGCTACTGAAACTGATACAAAGCACTGGTCATCTAACATCCAATGCTTGTCAGTTAAGATGAGAAAAGTGTGAGCTTCGTGAACGATGTAGTTCATTTGAGCTGTAAAGTAACTTCCCTTAGCTGAAACGAATTCTTGCTTGTAGGAAGACTCAGAGCCTGGGATTTAACTCCATTTCTGAAGTCAAACACACAACAGAGTTCTCATCCATTGATCACACTCTGATTTAGAGCAAGAAGCACGCTGTTGCTTTCTGGAATCTGTAATAAAGCAGGAAACGTGAGTGTGCTCAGAAGAAAAGAACCGTGTTTCCTATACATACAGACCATATCTAGTTCAACTCTGCTTGAAATTGATACAAAGCAAAGGTCCTCTAACATCCAATGCTAATCAGTTTAGATGAGAAATGTGTGAGCTTCGTGAACGATATAGTTCGTTTGAGCTTAAACTAAATGCCCTTACCTGAAACGAAGTCTTGCTTGTAGGAAGACTCAGAGCCTGGTATTTAACTCCATTTCTGAAGTGAAACACACAGCAGAGTTCTCATCCATTGATCACACTCTGCTTTAGAGCAAGAAGCACGCTCTTGCTTTCTAGAGTCTCTAATACAGCAGGAAACGTGAGTGTGCTCAGAACAAAAGAACGGTGTTTCCTACACATACGAACCATATCTAGTTCAACTCTGCTTCTGAAACTGAAACAAACCACAGGTCGTCTAACATCCAATGCTTGTCAGTGAAGATGAGAAACGGGTGAGTTTCGTGAACGATGTAGTTCGTTTGAGCTGAAAGTAACTGCCCTTACTTGAAATGAAGTCTTCCTTGTAGGAAGCCTCAGAGCATGGGATTTAACTCCATTTCTGAAGTGAAACACACAACACAGTTCTCATCCATTGATCACACTCTGCTTTAGAGCAAGAAGCATGCTCTAGATTTCTAGAGTCTCTAAGACAGCAGGAAACTTGAGTGTGCTGAGAAGAAATGAACAGTGTTTCCTACACATACGGATCATATCTAGTCCAACTCTGCTTCTGAAACTGATACAAAGCACTGGTCCTCTAACATCCAATGCTTCTCAGTTAAGATGAGAAACATGTGAGCTTCGTGATCGATGTAGATTGTTTGAGTAGAAAAGTGACTGCCCTTACCTGAAACGAAGTCTTGCATGTAGGAAGACACAGAGCCTGGGATTTAACTCCATTTCTGAAGGGAATCACACAACACAGTTCTCATCCATGGATTACACTGTGCTTTGGAGCAAGTAGCACGCTCTTGCTTTCTAGAGTTTCTAATACAGCAGGAAACGTGAGTGTGCTCAGAAGAAAAAAACCGTGTTTCCTATAAATACGGACCACATCTAGTTCAACTCTGCTTGAAATTGATGCAAAGCAAAGGTCCTCTGACATGCAATGCTTCTCAGTTAAGATGAGATACGTGTGAGCTTCGTGAACGATATTGTTCGTTTGAGCTGTAAAGTAAATGCCCTTACCTGAAACGAAGTCTTGCTTGTAAGAAGACTCAGAGCCAGGGATTTAACTCCATTTCTGAAGGGAAACACACAACAGAGTTCTCATCCATTGATCACACTCTGGTTTAGAGCAAGAAGCACGCTCTTGCTTTCTAGAGTCTCTAATACACTAGGAAACTTGAGTGTGCTGAGAACAAATGAACGGTGTTAACTACACATACAGATCATATCTAGTCCAACTCTGCTTCTGAAACTGATAGAAATCACTGGACTTCTAACATCCAATGCTTGTCAGTTAAGATGAGAAACGTGTGAGCTAAGTGAACGATGTAGTTTGTTTGAGCTGAAAAGTGTCTGCCCTTACATGAAAGGAAGTCTTGCTTGTAGGAAGACTCAGAGCCTGGGATTTAACTCCATTTCTGAAGTGAAATACACAACCCAGTTCTCATCCATTGTTCACACACTGCTTTACAGCAAGAAGCACGCTCTTGCTTTCTACACTCTCTAAGACAGCAGGAAACATGTGTGTGATGAGAACAAAAGAACGGTGTTTCCTACACATTCGGACCATATCTAGTCCAACTCTGCTTCTGAAACTGAAACAAACCAAACGTCCTCTAACATCCAATGCTTGTCAGTTAAGATGAGAATCGTGTGAGCTTCGTGACCAATGTAATTCTTTTGAGCTGAAAAGTGACTGCGCTTACCTGAAACGAAGTCTTGCTTGTAGGAAGACTCAGAGGCTGGTTTAACTCCATTTCTGAAGTGAAATACACAACCGAGTTCTCATCCATTGTTCACACTCTGCTTTAGAGCAAGAACACGCTCTTGCTTTCTAGAGTCTCTACTACAGCAGGAAACGTGATTGTGCTGAGAACAAAAGAACGGTGTTTCTTACACATAGGGAACATATCTAGTCCAACTCTGCTTCTGAAACTAATACTAAGCACTGGTCCTCTAACATCCGATGCTTGTCAGTTAAGATGAGAAACGTGTGAGCTTCGTGAATGATGTAGGTTGTTTGAGCTGAAAAGTGACTGCCCTTACTTGAAACGAAGTCTTTATTGTAGGAAGACTCAGATCCTGGGATTTAACTCCATTTCTGAATTGAAACACACATCAGAGTTCTCATCCATTGATCACACTCTGCTTTAGAGGAAGAAGCACGCTCTTGCTTTCTAGAGTCTCTAATAAACCAGGAAACGTGAGTGTGCTGAGACCAAAGAACGGTGTTTCTTACACATACGGACCATATCTAGTCCAACTCTGCTTATGAAACTGATACAAAGCACTGGTCCTCTAACATCCAATGCTTGTCAGTTAAGATGAGAAACGTGTGAGCTTTGTGACCAATGTAATTCATTTGAGCTGAAGTGTGGCTGCCCTTACCTGCAACAAATTCTTGCTTGTAGGAAGACTCAGAGCCTGGGATTTAACTCCATTTCTGAAGTGAAACACACAACAAAGTTCTCATCCATTGATCACACTCTGCTTTAGAGCAAGACACATGCTCTTCCTTTCTAGAGTCTCTAAGACACCAGGAAACTTGAGTGTGCTGAGAACAAAAGAACGGTGATTCCTACACATAGGGAACATATCTAGTCCAACTCTGCTTCTGAAACTGATACAAAGCACTGGTCCTCTAATATCCAATGATTGTCAGTTAAGATGAGAAACGTGTGAGCTTCCTGAACGATGTAGTTCGTTTGAGTTGAAAAGTGACTGCCCTTACCTGAAACGAAATCTTGCTTGTAGGAAGACACAGAGCCAGGGATTTAACTCCATTTCTGAAGTGAAACACACAACAGAGTTCTCATCCATTGTTCACACTCTGCTTTACAGCAAGAAGCACGCTCTTGCTTTCTAGAGTCTCTAATACAGCAGGAAACGTGAGTGTGCTCAGAAGAAAAAAACCGTGTTTCCTATACCTACGGACCATATCTAGTTCAACTCTGCTTGAAATTGATGCAAAGCAAAGGTCGTCTAACATCCAATGCTTCTCATTTAAGATGAGATACGTGTGAGCTTCGTGAACGATATTGTTCATTTGAGCTGTAAGTAAATGCCCTTACCTGAAACGAAGTCTTGCTTGTAGGAAGACTCAGAGCCAGGGATTTAACTCCATTTCTGAAGTGTAACACATAGCAGAGTTCTCATCCATTGTTCACACTCTGCTTTACAGCACGAAGCACGCTCTTGCTTTCTATACTCTCTAAGATAGCAGGAAACATGAGTGTGCTGAGAACAAATGAACGGAGTTTCCTACACATACAGATCATATCTAGTCCAACTCTGCTTCTGAAACTGATACAAAGCACTGGTCCTCTAACATCCAATGCTTGTCAGTTAAGATGAGAAATGTGTGAGCTTCCTGAACGATGTAGTTCGTTTGATCTGAAAAATGACTGCCCTTACCTGAAACGAAGTCTTGCTTGTAGGAAGACACAGAGCCTGGGATTTAACTCCATTTCTGTAGGGAATCACACAACACAGTTCTCATCCATGGATCACACTCTGCTTTACAGCAAGAAGCACGCTCTTGCTTTCTAGACTCTCTAAGACAGCAGGAAACATGAGTGTGATGAGAAAAAAAGAACGGTGTTTCCTACACATATGGACCATATCTAGTCCAACTCTTCCTCTGAAACTGAAACAAACCAAAGGTCCTCTAACATCCAATGCTTGTCAGTTAAAATGAGAATCGTGTGAGCTTCGTGAACGATGTAATTCGTTTGAGCTGAAAAGTGATTGCCCTTACCAGAAACGAAGTCTTGCTTGTAGGAAGACTCAGAGCGTGGGATTTAATTCCATTTCTGATGTGAAACACACAACAGAGTTCTCATCCATTGATCACACTCTGCTTTAGAGCAAGAAGCACGCTCTAGCTTTCTAGAGTCTCTAAGACAGCAGGAAACTTGAGTGTGCTGAGAACAAATGAACGGGGTTTCCTACATATACGGATCATATCTAGTCCAACTCTGCTTCTGAAACTGATACAAAGCACTGGGCCTCTAACATCCAATGCTTGTCAGTTAAGATGAGAAACGTGTGAGCTTTGTGATCGATGTAGTTTGTTTGAGCTGAAAAGTGACTGCCCTTACCTGACATGAAGTCTTGCTTGTAGGAAGACTCAGAGCTAGGGCTTTAACTCCATTTCTGAAGTGTAACACACAGCAGAGTTCTCATCCATTGTTCACACTCTGCTTTACAGGAAGAAGCACGCTCTTGCTTTCTAGAATCTCTAAGAGAGCAGGAAACATGAGTGTGATGAGAACAAATGAACGGAGTTTCCTACACATACGGATCATATCTAGTCCAACTCTGCTTCTGAAACTGATACAAAGCACTGGTCCTCTAACATCCAATGCTTCTCAGTTAAGATGAGAAACATGTGAGCTTCGTGATCGATGTAGATTGTTTGAGCAGAAAAGTGACTGCCCTTACCTGAAACGAAGTCTTGCATGTAGGAAGACACAGAGCCTGGGATTTAACTCCATTTCTGAAGGGAATCACACAACACAGTTCTCATCCATGGATTACACTGTGCTTTGGAGCAAGTAGCACGCTCTTGCTTTCTAGAGTTTCTAATACAGCAGGAAACGTGAGTGTGCTCTGAAGAAAAAAAACGTGTTTCCTATAAATACGGACCACATCTAGTTCAACTCTGCTTGAAATTGATGCAAAGAAAAGGTCCTCTGACATGCAATGCTTCTCAGTTAAGAAGAGATACGTGTGAGCTTCGTGAACGATATTGTTCGTTTGAGCTGTAAAGTAAATGCCCTTACCTGAAACGAAGTCTTGCTTGTAAGAAGACTCAGAGCCAGGGATTTAACTCCATTTCTGAAGGGAAACACACAACAGAGTTCTCATCCATTGATCACACTCTGGTTTAGAGCAAGAAGCACGCTCTTGCTTTCTAGAGTCTCTAATACAGCAGGAAACTTGAGTGTGCTGAGAACAAATGAACGGTGTTAACTACACATACAGATCATATCTAGTCCAACTCTGCTTCTGAAACTGATAGAAATCACAGGACTTCTAACATCCAATGCTTGTCAGTTAAGATGAGAAACGTGTGAGCTAAGTGAACGATGTAGTTTGTTTGATCTGAAAAATGACTGCCCTTACCTGAAACGAAGTCTTGCTTGTAGGAAGACACAGAGCCTGGGATTTAACTCCATTTCTGAAGGGAATCACACAACACAGTTCTCATCCATGGATCACACTCTGCTTTGGAGCAAGAAGCACGCTCTTGCTTTCTAGAGTCTCTAATACAGCAGGAAACGTGAGTGTGCTCAGAAGAAAAGAACCGTGTTTCCTATACATACAGACCATATCTAGTTCAAGTCTGCTTGCAATTGATGCAAAGCAAAGGTCCTCTAACATCCAATGCTTCTCAGTTAAGATGAGATACGTGTGAGCTTCGTAAACGATGTAGTTTGTATGAGCTGAAAAGTGACTGCCCTTACCTGAAATGAATTCTTGCTTGTAGGAAGACTCAGAGCAGGGATTTAACTCCATTTCTGAAGTGTAACACACAGCAGAGTTCTCATCCATTGTTCACACTCTGCTTTACAGCAAGAAGCACGCTCTTGCTTTCTACACTCTCTAAGACAGCAGGAAACATGTGTGTGATGAGAACAAAGAACGGTGTTTCCTTCACATTCGGACCATATCTAGTCCAACTCTGCTTCTGAAACTGAAACAAACCAAACGTCCTCTAACATCCAATGCTTGTCAGTTAAGATGAGATTCGTGTGAGCTTCGTGACCAATGTAATTCTTTTGAGCTGAAAAGTGACTGCGCTTACCTGAAACGAAGTCTTGCTTGTAGGAAGACTCAGAGGCTGGGATTTAACTCCATTTCTGAAGTGAAATACACAACCGAGTTCTCATCCATTGTTCACACTCTGCTTTAGAGCAAGAAGCACGCACTAGCTTTCTAGATTCTCTAAGAGAGCAGGAAACTTGAGTGTGCTGAGAAGAAATGAACGGGGTTTCCTACATATACGGATCATATCTAGTCCAACTCTGCTTCTGAAACTGATACAAAGCACTGGTCCTCTAAAATCCAATGCTTGTCAGTTAAGATGAGAAACATGTGAGCTTCCTGAACGATGTAGTTCGTTTGATCTGAAAATTGACTGCCCTTACCTGAAACGAAGTCTTCCTTGTAGGAATACACAGAGCCTGGGATTTAACTCCATTTCTGAAGGGAATCACACAACACAGTTCTCATCCATGGATCACACTCAGCTTTGGAGCAAGTAGCTCGCTCTTGCTTTCTAGTGTCTCTAATACAGCAGGAAACGTGAGTGTGCTCAGAAGAAAAGAACCGTGTTTCCTATACATACAGACCATATCTAGTTCAACTTGCTTGAAAATGATGCAAAGCAAAGGTCCTCTAACATCCAGTGCTTCTCAGTTAAGATGAGATACGTGTGAGCTTCGTGAACGATATTGTTCATTTGAGCTGTAAAGTAAATGCCCTTACCTGAAACAAAGTCTTGCTTGTAGGAAGACTCAGAGCAGGGATTTAACTCCATTTCTGAAGTGAAACACACAACAGAGTTCTCATCCATTGATCACACTCTGCTTTAGAGCAAGAAGAACCCTCTGGCTTTCTAGAGTCTCTAAGACAGCAGGAAACTTCAGTGTGCTGAGAACAAATGAACGTTGTTTCCTTCACATATGGATCATATCCAGTCAAACTCTGCTCCTGAAACTGACACAAAGCACTGATCCTCTAACATCCAATGCTTGTCAGTTAAGATGAGAAACGTGTGAGCTTCGTGATCGATGTAGTTTGTTTGAGCTGACAAGTGACTGCCCTTACCTGAAACGAAGTCTTGCTTTTAGGAAGACACAGAGTTTGGGATTTAACTCCATTTCTGAAGTGAAACACACATCAGAGTTCTCATCCATTGATCACACTCTGCTTTAGAGGAAGAAGCACGCTCTTGCTTTCTAGAGTCTCTAATAAACCAGGAAACGTGAGTGTGCTGAGACCAAAGAACGGTGTTTCTTACACATACGGACCATATCTAGTCCAACTCTGCTTATGAAACTGATACAAAGCACTGGTCCTCTAACATCCAACGCTTGTCAGTTAAGATGAGAAACGTGTGAGCTTTGTGACCAATGTAATTCATTTGAGCTGAAGTGTGGCTGCCCTTACCTGCAACAAATTCTTGCTTGTAGGAAGACTCAGAGCCTGGGATTTAACTCCATTTCTGAAGTGAAACACACAACAGAGTTCTCATCCATTGTTCACACTCTGCTTTACAGCAAGAAGCACGCTCTTGCTTTCTAGAGTCTCTAATACAGCAGGAAACGTGAGTGTGCTCAGAAGAAAAAAACCGTGTTTCCTATACCTACGGACCATATCTAGTTCAACTCTGCTTGAAATTGATGCAAAGCAAAGGTCGTCTAACATCCAATGCTTCTCATTTAAGATGAGATACGTGTGCGCTTCGTGAACGATATTGTTCATTTGAGCTGTAAAGTAAATGCCCTTACCTGAAACGAAGTCTTGCTTGTAGGAAGACTCAGAGCCAGGGATTTAACTCCATTTCTGAAGTGTAACACATAGCAGAGTTCTCATCCATTGTTCACACTCTGCTTTACAGCACGAAGCACGCTCTTGCTTTCTAGACTCTCTAAGATAGCAGGAAACATGAGTGTGCTGAGAACAAATGAACGGAGTTTCCTACACATACAGATCATATCTAGTCCAACTCTGCTTCTGAAACTGATACAAAGCACTGGTCCTCTAACATCCAATGCTTGTCAGTTAAGATGAGAAATGTGTGAGCTTCCTGAACGATGTAGTTCGTTTGATCTGAAAAATGACTGCCCTTACCTGAAACGAAGTCTTGCTTGTAGGAAGACACAGAGCCTGGGATTTAACTCCATTTCTGAAGGGAATCACACAACACAGTTCTCATCCATGGATCACACTCTGCTTTGGAGCAAGAAGCACGCTCTTGCTTTCTAGAGTCTCTAATACAGCAGGAAACGTGAGTGTGCTCAGAAGAAAAGAACCGTGTTTCCTATACATACAGACCATATCTAGTTCAAGTCTGCTTGCAATTGATGCAAAGCAAAGGTCCTCTAACATCCAATGCTTCTCAGTTAAGATGAGATACGTGTGAGCTTCGTAAACGATGTCGTTTGTATGAGCTGAAAAGTGACTGCCCTTACCTGAAATGAATTCTTGCTTGTAGGAAGACTCAGAGCAGGGATTTAACTCCATTTCTGAAGTGTAACACACAGCAGAGTTCTCATCCATTGTTCACACTCTGCTTTACAGCAAGAAGCACGCTCTTGCTTTCTAGACTCTCTAAGATAGCAGGAAACATGAGTGTGCTGAGAACAAATGAACGGAGTTTCCTACACATACGGATCATATCTAGTCCAACTCTGCTTCTGAAACTGATACAAAGCACTGGTCCTCTAACATCCAATGATTGTCAGTTAAGATGAGATATGTGTGAGCTTCGTGAACGATATTGTTCATTTGAGCTGTAAAGTAAATGCCCTTACCTGAAACGAAGTCTTGCTTGTAGGAAGACTCAGAGCAGGGATTTAACTCCATTTCTGAAGTGAAACACACAACAGAGTTCTCATCCATTGATCACACTCTGCTTTAGAGCAAGAAGAACCCTCTAGCTTTCTAGAGTCTCTAAGACAGCAGGAAACTTGAGTGTGCTGAGAACAAATGAACGTTGTTTCCTACACATACGGATCATATCCAGTCAAACTCTGCTTCTGAAACTGACACAAAGCACTGGTCCTCTAACATCCAATGCTTGTCAGTTAAGATTAGAAACGTGTGAGCTTCCTGAACGATGTAGTTCGTTTGAGCTGAAAAGTGACTGCCCTTACCTGAAACGAAATCTTGCTTGTAGGAAGACACAGAGCCTGGGATTTAACACTATTTCTGAAGGGAATCACACAACACAGTTCTCATCCATGGATCACACTGTGCTTTGGAGCAAGAAGCATGCTTTGCTTTCTAGAGTCTCTAATACAGCAGGAAACGTGAGTGTGCTCAGAAGAAAAAAACCGTGTTTCCTATACCTACGGATCATATCTAGTTCTACACTGCTTGAAATTGATGCAAAGCAAAGGTCCTCTAACATCCAATGCTTCTCATTTAAGATGAGATACGTGTGAGCTTCGTGAACGATATAGTTCATTTGAGCTGTAAAGTAAATGCCCTTACCTGAAACGAAGTCTTGCTTGTAGGAAGACTAAGAGCCAGGGATTTAACTCCATTTCTGAAGTGTAACACATAGCAGCGTTCTCATCCATTATTCACACTCTGCTTTACAGCACGAAGCACGCTCTTGCTTTCTAGACTCTCTAAGATAGCAGGAACATGAGTGTGCTGAGAACAAATGAACGGAGTTTCCTACACATACGGATCATATCTAGTCCAACACTGCTTCTGAAACTGATACAAAGCACTGGTCCTCTAACATCCAATGCTTGTCAGTTAAGATGAGAAATGTGTGAGCTTCCTGAACGATGTAGTTCGTTTGATCTGAAAAATGACTGCCCTTACCTGAAACGAAGTCTTGCTTGTAGGAAGACACAGAGCCTGGGATTTAACTCCATTTCTGAAGGGAATCACACAACACAGTTCTCATCCATGGATCACACTCTGCTTTGGAGCAAGAAGCACGCTCTTGCTTTCTAGAGTCTCTAATACAGCAGGAAACGTGAGTGTGCTCAGAAGAAAAGAACCGTGTTTCCTATACATACAGACCATATCTAGTTCAAGTCTGCTTGCAATTGATGCAAAGCAAAGGTCCTCTAACATCCAATGCTTCTCAGTTAAGATGAGATATGTGTGAGCTTCTTAAACGATGTAGTTTGTATGAGCTGAAAAGTGACTGCCCTTACCTGAAATGAATTCTTGCTTGTAGGAAGACTCAGAGCAGGGATTTAACTCCATTTCTGAAGTGTAACACACAGCAGAGTTCTCATCCATTGTTCACACTCTGCTTTACAGCAAGAAGCACGCTCTTGCTTTCTAGACTCTCTAAGATAGCAGGAAACATGAGTGTGCTGAGAACAAATGAACGGAGTTTCCTACACATACGGATCATATCTAGTCCAACTCTGCTTCTGAAACTGATACAAAGCACTGGTCCTCTAACATCCAATGATTGTCAGTTAAGATGAGATATGTGTGAGCTTCGTGAACGATATTGTTCATTTGAGCTGTAAAGTAAATGCCCTTACCTGAAACGAAGTCTTGCTTGTAGGAAGACTCAGAGCAGGGATTTAACTCCATTTCTGAAGTGAAACACACAACAGAGTTCTCATCCATTGATCACACTCTGCTTTAGAGCAAGAAGAACCCTCTAGCTTTCTAGAGTCTCTAAGACAGCAGGAAACTTGAGTGTGCTGAGAACAAATGAACGTTGTTTCCTACACATACGGATCATATCCAGTCAAACTCTGCTTCTGAAACTGACACAAAGCACTGGTCCTCTAACATCCAATGCTTGTCAGTTAAGATTAGAAACGTGTGAGCTTCCTGAACGATGTAGTTCGTTTGAGCTGAAAAGTGACTGCCCTTACCTGAAACGAAATCTTGCTTGTAGGAAGACACAGAGCCTGGGATTTAACACTATTTCTGAAGGGAATCACACAACACAGTTCTCATCCATGGATCACACTGTGCTTTGGAGCAAGAAGCATGCTTTGCTTTCTAGAGTCTCTAATACAGCAGGAAACGTGAGTGTGCTCAGAAGAAAAAAACCGTGTTTCCTATACCTACGGATCATATCTAGTTCTACACTGCTTGAAATTGATGCAAAGCAAAGGTCCTCTAACATCCAATGCTTCTCATTTAAGATGAGATACGTGTGAGCTTCGTGAACGATATAGTTCATTTGAGCTGTAAAGTAAATGCCCTTACCTGAAACGAAGTCTTGCTTGTAGGAAGACTAAGAGCCAGGGATTTAACTCCATTTCTGAAGTGTAACACATAGCAGCGTTCTCATCCATTATTCACACTCTGCTTTACAGCACGAAGCACGCTCTTGCTTTCTAGACTCTCTAAGATAGCAGGAACATGAGTGTGCTGAGAACAAATGAACGGAGTTTCCTACACATACGGATCATATCTAGTCCAACACTGCTTCTGAAACTGATACAAAGCACTGGTCCTCTAACATCCAATGCTTGTCAGTTAAGATGAGAAATGTGTGAGCTTCCTGAACGATGTAGTTCGTTTGATCTGAAAAATGACTGCCCTTACCTGAAACGAAGTCTTGCTTGTAGGAAGACACAGAGCCTGGGATTTAACTCCATTTCTGAAGGGAATCACACAACACAGTTCTCATCCATGGATCACACTCTGCTTTGGAGCAAGAAGCACGCTCTTGCTTTCTAGAGTCTCTAATACAGCAGGAAACGTGAGTGTGCTCAGAAGAAAAGAACCGTGTTTCCTATACATACAGACCATATCTAGTTCAAGTCTGCTTGCAATTGATGCAAAGCAAAGGTCCTCTAACATCCAATGCTTCTCAGTTAAGATGAGATACGTGTGAGCTTCTTAAACGATGTAGTTTGTATGAGCTGAAAAGTGACTGCCCTTACCTGAAATGAATTCTTGCTTGTAGGAAGACTCAGAGCAGGGATTTAACTCCATTTCTGAAGTGTAACACACAGCAGAGTTCTCATCCATTGTTCACACTCTGCTTTACAGCAAGAAGCACGCTCTTGCTTTCTAGACTCTCTAAGATAGCAGGAAACATGAGTGTGCTGAGAACAAATGAACGGAGTTTCCTACACATACGGATCATATCTAGTCCAACTCTGCTTCTGAAACTGATACAAAGCACTGGTCCTCTAACATCCAATGATTGTCAGTTAAGATGAGATATGTGTGAGCTTCGTGAACGATATTGTTCATTTGAGCTGTAAAGTAAATGCCCTTACCTGAAACGAAGTCTTGCTTGTAGAAAGACTCAGAGCAGGGATTTAACTCCATTTCTGAAGTGAAACACACAACAGAGTTCTCATCCATTGATCACACTCTGCTTTAGAGCAAGAAGAACTCTCTAGCTTTCTAGAGTCTCTAAGACAGCAGGAAACTTGAGTGTGCTGAGAACAAATGAACGTTGTTTCCTACACATACGGATCATATCCAGTCAAACTCTGCTTCTGAAACTGACACAAAGCACTGGTCCTCTAACATCCAATGCTTGTCAGTTAAGATTAGAAACGTGTGAGCTTCCTGAACGATGTAGTTCGTTTGAGCTGAAAAGTGACTGCCCTTACCTGAAACGAAATCTTGCTTGTAGGAAGACACAGAGCCTGGGATTTAACACTATTTCTGAAGGGAATCACACAACACAGTTCTCATCCATGGATCACACTGTGCTTTGGAGCAAGAAGCATGCTCTTGCTTTCTAGAGTCTCTAATACAGCAGGAAACGTGAGTGTGCTCAGAAGAAAAAAACCGTGTTTCCTATACCTACGGATCATATCTAGTTCTACACTGCTTGAAATTGATGCAAAGCAAAGGTCCTCTAACATCCAATGCTTCTCATTTAAGATGAGATACGTGTGAGCTTCGTGAACGATATTGTTCATTTGAGCTGTAAAGTAAATGCCCTTACCTGAAACGAAGTCATGCTTGTAGGAAGACTCAGAGCAGGGATTTAACTCCATTTCTGAAGTGAAACACACAACAGAGTTCTCATACATTGATCACACTCTGCTTTAGAGCAAGAAGTACCCTCTAGCTTTCTAGAGTCTCTAAGACAGCAGGAAACTTGAGTGTGATGAGAACAAATGAACGGTGTTTCCTACACATACGGATCATATCCAGTCAAACTCTGCTTATGAAACTGACACAAAGCACTGGTCCTCTAACATCCTATGCTTGTCACTTAAGATGAGAAACGTGTGAGCTTCGTGATCGATGTAGTTTGTTTGAGCTGAAAAGTGACTGCCCTTACCTGAAACGAAGTCTTGCTTGTAGGAAGACTCAGAGCCTGGGATTTAACTCCATTTCTGAAGTGAAACATACACCCGAGTTCTCATCCATTGTTCACACTCTGCGTTACAGCAAGAAGCACGCTCTTGCTTTGTAGAATCTCTACAACAGCAGGAAACATGAGTGTGATGAGAACATAAGAACTGTATTTTCTGCACATACCGACCATATCTAGTCCAACTCTGCTTCTGAAACTGAAACAAACCACAGGTCCTCTAACATCCAATGCTTGTCAGTTAAGATGAGAAACGTGTGAGTTTCGTGATCGATGTAGTTAGTTTGAGCTGAAAAGTGACTGCCCTTACCTGAAACGAAGTCTTGCTTGTAGGAAGACTCAGAGCTTGGGATTTAACTCATTTCTGAAGTGAAACACACAACAGAGTTCTCATCCATTGATCAAACTCTGCTTTAGAGCAAGAAGCACGCTCTTGCTTAATAGAGTCTATAATAAACCAGGAAACGTGAGTGTGCTGAGAACAAAAGAACGGTGTTTCTTACACATATGGACCATATCTAGTCCAACTCTGCTTCTGAAACTGATACAAAGCACTGGTCCTCTAACATACAATGCTTGTCAGTTAAGATGAGAAACATGTGAGCTTCGTGACCAATGTAATTCATTTGAGCTGAAGTGTGACTGCCGTTACCTGCAACGAATTCTTGCTTGTAGGAAGACTCAGAGCCTGGGATTTAACTCCATTTCTGAAGTGAAACACACAACAAAGTTCTCATCCATTGATCACACTCTGCTTTAGAGCAAGAAGCATGCTCTAGCTTTCTAGAGTCTCTAAGACAGCGGGAAACTTGAGTGTGCTGAGAACAAAAGAACAGTGATTCCTACACATAGGGAACGTATCTAGTCCAACTCTGCTTCTGAAACTGATACAAAGCACTGGTCCTCTAACATCCAATGCTTGTCAGTTAAGATGAGAAACGTGTGAGCTTCCTGAGCGATGTAGTTCGTTTGAGCTGAAAAGTGACTGCCCTTACCTGAAACGACGTCTTGCTTGTAGGAAGACACAGAGCCTGGGATTTAACTCCATTTCTGAAGGGAATCACACAACACAGTTCTCATCCATGGATCACACTCTGCTTTGGAGCAAGAAGCACGCTCTTGCTTTCTAGAGTCTCTAATACAGCAGGAAACGTGAGTGTGCTCAAAAGAAAAGAACCATGTTTCCTATACATACAGACCATATCTAGTTCAAGTCTGCTTGCAATTGATGCAAAGCAAAGGTCCTCTAACATCCAATGCTTCTCAGTTAAGATGAGATACGTGTGAGCTTCGTAAACGATGTAGTTTGTATGAGCTGAAAAGTGACTGCCCTTACCTGAAATGAATTCTTGCTTGTAGGAAGACTCAGAGCCTGGGATTTAACTCCATTTCTGAAGTGAAACACACAGCCAAGTTCTCATCAATTGTTCACACTCTGCGTTACAGCAAGAAGCACGCTCTTGCTTTCTAGAATCTCTACGACAGCAGGAAATATGAGTGTGATGAGAACAAAAGAACTGTATTTCCTGCACATACGGACCATATCTAGTCCAACTCTGCTTCTGAAACTGAAACAAACCACAGGTCCTCTAACATCCAATGCTTGTCAGTTAAGATGAGAAACGTGTGAGTTTCGTGATCGATGTAGTTAGTTTTAGCTGAAAAGTGACTGCCCTTACCTGAAACGAAGTCTTGCTTGTAGGAAGACTAAGAGCCAGGGATTTAACTCCATTTCTGAAGTGTAACACATAGCAGCGTTCTCATCCATTATTCACACTCTGCTTAACAGCAAGAAGCACGCTCTTGCTTTCTAGACTCTCTAAGATAGCAGGAACATGAGTGTGCTGAGAACAAATGAACGGAGTTTCCTACACATACGGATCATATCTAGTCCAACACTGCTTCTGAAACTGATACAAAGCACTGGTCCTCTAACATCCAATGCTTGTCAGTTAAGATGAGAAATGTGTGAGCTTCCTGAACGATGTAGTTCGTTTGATCTGAAAAATGACTGCCCTTACCTGAAACGAAGTCTTGCTTGTAGGAAGACACAGAGCCTGGGATTTAACTCCATTTCTGAAGGGAATCACACAACACAGTTCTCATCCATGGATCACACTCTGCTTTGGAGCAAGAAGCACGCTCTTGCTTTCTAGAGTCTCTAATACAGCAGGAAACGTGAGTGTGCTCAGAAGAAAAGAACCGTGTTTCCTATACATACAGACCATATCTAGTTCAAGTCTGCTTGCAATTGATGCAAAGCAAAGGTCCTCTAACATCCAATGCTTCTCAGTTAAGATGAGATATGTGTGAGCTTCTTAAACGATGTAGTTTGTATGAGCTGAAAAGTGACTGCCCTTACCTGAAATGAATTCTTGCTTGTAGGAAGACTCAGAGCAGGGATTTAACTCCATTTCTGAAGTGTAACACACAGCAGAGTTCTCATCCATTGTTCACACTCTGCTTTACAGCAAGAAGCACGCTCTTGCTTTCTAGACTCTCTAAGATAGCAGGAAACATGAGTGTGCTGAGAACAAATGAACGGAGTTTCCTACACATACGGATCATATCTAGTCCAACTCTGCTTCTGAAACTGATACAAAGCACTGGTCCTCTAACATCCAATGATTGTCAGTTAAGATGAGATATGTGTGAGCTTCGTGAACGATATTGTTCATTTGAGCTGTAAAGTAAATGCCCTTACCTGAAACGAAGTCTTGCTTGTAGGAAGACTCAGAGCAGGGATTTAACTCCATTTCTGAAGTGAAACACACAACAGAGTTCTCATCCATTGATCACACTCTGCTTTAGAGCAAGAAGAACCCTCTAGCTTTCTAGAGTCTCTAAGACAGCAGGAAACTTGAGTGTGCTGAGAACAAATGAACGTTGTTTCCTACACATACGGATCATATCCAGTCAAACTCTGCTTCTGAAACTGACACAAAGCACTGGTCCTCTAACATCCAATGCTTGTCAGTTAAGATTAGAAACGTGTGAGCTTCCTGAACGATGTAGTTCGTTTGAGCTGAAAAGTGACTGCCCTTACCTGAAACGAAATCTTGCTTGTAGGAAGACACAGAGCCTGGGATTTAACACTATTTCTGAAGGGAATCACACAACACAGTTCTCATCCATGGATCACACTGTGCTTTGGAGCAAGAAGCATGCTTTGCTTTCTAGAGTCTCTAATACAGCAGGAAACGTGAGTGTGCTCAGAAGAAAAAAACCGTGTTTCCTATACCTACGGATCATATCTAGTTCTACACTGCTTGAAATTGATGCAAAGCAAAGGTCCTCTAACATCCAATGCTTCTCATTTAAGATGAGATACGTGTGAGCTTCGTGAACGATATAGTTCATTTGAGCTGTAAAGTAAATGCCCTTACCTGAAACGAAGTCTTGCTTGTAGGAAGACTAAGAGCCAGGGATTTAACTCCATTTCTGAAGTGTAACACATAGCAGCGTTCTCATCCATTATTCACACTCTGCTTTACAGCACGAAGCACGCTCTTGCTTTCTAGACTCTCTAAGATAGCAGGAACATGAGTGTGCTGAGAACAAATGAACGGAGTTTCCTACACATACGGATCATATCTAGTCCAACACTGCTTCTGAAACTGATACAAAGCACTGGTCCTCTAACATCCAATGCTTGTCAGTTAAGATGAGAAATGTGTGAGCTTCCTGAACGATGTAGTTCGTTTGATCTGAAAAATGACTGCCCTTACCTGAAACGAAGTCTTGCTTGTAGGAAGACACAGAGCCTGGGATTTAACTCCATTTCTGAAGGGAATCACACAACACAGTTCTCATCCATGGATCACACTCTGCTTTGGAGCAAGAAGCACGCTCTTGCTTTCTAGAGTCTCTAATACAGCAGGAAACGTGAGTGTGCTCAGAAGAAAAGAACCGTGTTTCCTATACATACAGACCATATCTAGTTCAAGTCTGCTTGCAATTGATGCAAAGCAAAGGTCCTCTAACATCCAATGCTTCTCAATTAAGATGAGATACGTGTGAGCTTCTTAAACGATGTAGTTTGTATGAGCTGAAAAGTGACTGCCCTTACCTGAAATGAATTCTTGCTTGTAGGAAGACTCAGAGCAGGGATTTAACTCCATTTCTGAAGTGTAACACACAGCAGAGTTCTCATCCATTGTTCACACTCTGCTTTACAGCAAGAAGCACGCTCTTGCTTTCTAGACTCTCTAAGATAGCAGGAAACATGAGTGTGCTGAGAACAAATGAACGGAGTTTCCTACACATACGGATCATATCTAGTCCAACTCTGCTTCTGAAACTGATACAAAGCACTGGTCCTCTAACATCCAATGATTGTCAGTTAAGATGAGATATGTGTGAGCTTCGTGAACGATATTGTTCATTTGAGCTGTAAAGTAAATGCCCTTACCTGAAACGAAGTCTTGCTTGTAGGAAGACTCAGAGCAGGGATTTAACTCCATTTCTGAAGTGAAACACACAACAGAGTTCTCATCCATTGATCACACTCTGCTTTAGAGCAAGAAGAACCCTCTAGCTTTCTAGAGTCTCTAAGACAGCAGGAAACTTGAGTGTGCTGAGAACAAATGAACGTTGTTTCCTACACATACGGATCATATCCAGTCAAACTCTGCTTCTGAAACTGACACAAAGCACTGGTCCTCTAACATCCAATGCTTGTCAGTGAAGATTAGAAACGTGTGAGCTTCGTGATCGATGTAGTTTGTTTGAGCTGAAAAGTGACTGCCCTTACCTGAAACGAAATCTTGCTTGTAGGAAGACACAGAGCCTGGGATTTAACACTATTTCTGAAGGGAATCACACAACACAGTTCTCATCCATGGATCACACTGTGCTTTGGAGCAAGAAGCATGCTCTTGCTTTCTAGAGTCTCTAATACAGCAGGAAACGTGAGTGTGCTCAGAAGAAAAAAACCGTGTTTCCTATACCTACGGATCATATCTAGTTCTACACTGCTTGAAATTGATGCAAAGCAAAGGTCCTCTAACATCCAATGCTTCTCATTTAAGATGAGATACGTGTGAGCTTCGTGAACGATATTGTTCATTTGAGCTGTAAAGTAAATGCCCTTACCTGAAACGAAGTCATGCTTGTAGGAAGACTCAGAGCAGGGATTTAACTCCATTTCTGAAGTGAAACACACAACAGAGTTCTCATACATTGATCACACTCTGCTTTAGAGCAAGAAGTACCCTCTAGCTTTCTAGAGTCTCTAAGACAGCAGGAAACTTGAGTGTGATGAGAACAAATGAACGGTGTTTCCTACACATACGGATCATATCCAGTCAAACTCTGCTTATGAAACTGACACAAAGCACTGGTCCTCTAACATCCTATGCTTGTCACTTAAGATGAGAAACGTGTGAGCTTCGTGATCGATGTAGTTTGTTTGAGCTGAAAAGTGACTGCCCTTACCTGAAACGAAGTCTTGCTTGTAGGAAGACTCAGAGCCTGGGATTTAACTCCATTTCTGAAGTGAAACATACACCCGAGTTCTCATCCATTGTTCACACTCTGCGTTACAGCAAGAAGCACGCTCTTGCTTTGTAGAATCTCTACAACAGCAGGAAACATGAGTGTGATGAGAACATAAGAACTGTATTTTCTGCACATACCGACCATATCTAGTCCAACTCTGCTTCTGAAACTGAAACAAACCACAGGTCCTCTAACATCCAATGCTTGTCAGTTAAGATGAGAAACGTGTGAGTTTCGTGATCGATGTAGTTAGTTTGAGCTGAAAAGTGACTGCCCTTACCTGAAACGAAGTCTTGCTTGTAGGAAGACTCAGAGCTTGGGATTTAACTCATTTCTGAAGTGAAACACACAACAGAGTTCTCATCCATTGATCAAACTCTGCTTTAGAGCAAGAAGCACGCTCTTGCTTAATAGAGTCTATAATAAACCAGGAAACGTGAGTGTGCTGAGAACAAAAGAACGGTGTTTCTTACACATATGGACCATATCTAGTCCATCTCTGCTTCTGAAACTGATACAAAGCACTGGTCCTCTAACATACAATGCTTGTCAGTTAAGATGAGAAACATGTGAGCTTCGTGACCAATGTAATTCATTTGAGCTGAAGTGTGACTGCCGTTACCTGCAACGAATTCTTGCTTGTAGGAAGACTCAGAGCCTGGGATTTAACTCCATTTCTGAAGTGAAACACACAACAAAGTTCTCATCCATTGATCACACTCTGCTTTAGAGCAAGAAGCATGCTCTAGCTTTCTAGAGTCTCTAAGACAGCGGGAAACTTGAGTGTGCTGAGAACAAAAGAACAGTGATTCCTACACATAGGGAACGTATCTAGTCCAACTCTGCTTCTGAAACTGATACAAAGCACTGGTCCTCTAACATCCAATGCTTGTCAGTTAAGATGAGAAACGTGTGAGCTTCCTGAGCGATGTAGTTCGTTTGAGCTGAAAAGTGACTGCCCTTACCTGAAACGACGTCTTGCTTGTAGGAAGACACAGAGCCTGGGATTTAACTCCATTTCTGAAGGGAATCACACAACACAGTTCTCATCCATGGATCACACTCTGCTTTGGAGCAAGAAGCACGCTCTTGCTTTCTAGAGTCTCTAATACAGCAGGAAACGTGAGTGTGCTCAAAAGAAAAGAACCATGTTTCCTATACATACAGACCATATCTAGTTCAAGTCTGCTTGCAATTGATGCAAAGCAAAGGTCCTCTAACATCCAATGCTTCTCAGTTAAGATGAGATACGTGTGAGCTTCGTAAATGATGTAGTTTGTATGAGCTGAAAAGTGACTGCCCTTACCTGAAATGAATTCTTGCTTGTAGGAAGACTCAGAGCCTGGGATTTAACTCCATTTCTGAAGTGAAACACACAGCCAAGTTCTCATCAATTGTTCACACTCTGCGTTACAGCAAGAAGCACGCTCTTGCTTTCTAGAATCTCTACGACAGCAGGAAATATGAGTGTGATGAGAACAAAAGTACTGTATTTCCTGCACATACGGACCATATCTAGTCCAACTCTGCTTCTGAAACTGAAACAAACCACAGGTCCTCTAACATCCAATGCTTGTCAGTTAAGATGAGAAACGTGTGAGTTTCGTGATCGATGTAGTTAGTTTTAGCTGAAAAGTGACTGCCCTTACCTGAAACGAAGTCTTGCTTGTAGGAAGACTCAGAGCTTGGGATTTAACTCATTTCTGAAGTGAAACACACAACAGAGTTCTCATCCATTGTTCACACTCGGCTTTACAGCAAGAAGCACGCTCTTGCTTTCTAGAGTCTCTAATACAGCAGGAAACGTGAGTGTGCTCAGAAGAAAAAAACCGTGTTTCCTATACCTACGGACCATATCTAGTTCAACTCTGATTGAAATTGATGCAAAGCAAAGGTCGTCTAACATCCAATGCTTCTCATTTAAGATGAGATACGTGTGAGCTTCGTGAACGATATTGTTCATTTGAGCTGTAAAGTAAATGACCATACCTGAAACGAAGTCTTGCTTGTAGGAAGACTCAGAGACAGGGATTTAACTCCATTTCTGAAGTGTAACACATAGCAGAGTTCTCATCCATTGTTCACACTCTGCTTTACAGCACGAAGCACGCTCTTGCTTTCTACACTCTCTAAGATAGCAGGAAACATGAGTGTGCTGAGAACAAATGAACGGAGTTTCCTACACATACGGATCATATCTAGTCCAACTCTGCTTCTGAAACTGATACAAAGCACTGGTCCTCTAACATCCAATGATTGTCAGTTAAGATGAGATACGTGTGAGCTTCGTGAACGATATTGTTTATTTGAGCTGTAAAGTAAATGCCCTTTCCTGAAACGAAGTCTTGCTTGTAGGAAGACTCAGAGCAGGGATTTAACTCCATTTCTGAAGTGAAACACACAACAGAGTTCTCATCCATTGATCACACTCTGCTTTAGAGCAAGAAGAACCCTCTAGCTTTCTAGAGTCTCTAAGACAGCAGGAAACTTGAGTGTGCTGAGAACAAATGAACGTTGTTTCCTACACATACGGATCATATCCAGTCAAACTCTGCTTCTGAAACTGACACAAATCACTGGTCCTCTAACGTCCAATGCTTGTCAGTTAAGATGAGAAACGTGTGAGCTTCCTGAACGATGTAGTTCGTTTGAGTTGAAAAGTGACTGCCCTTACCTGAAACGAAATCTTGCTTGTAGGAAGACACAGAGCCAGGGATTTAACTCCATTTCTGAAGTGAAACACACAACAGAGTTCTCATCCATTGTTCACACTCTGCTTTACAGCAAGAAGCACGCTCTTGCTTTCTAGAGTCTCTAATACAGCAGGAAACATGAGTGTGCTGAGAACAAAAGAACGGTGTTTCTTACACATAAGGACCATATCTAGTCCAACTCTGCTTCTGAAACTGATACAAAGCACTGGTCCTCTAACATCCAATGTTTGTGAGTTAAGATGAGAAACGTGTGAGCTTCCTGAACGATGTAGTTCGTTTGATCTGAAAAGGGACTGTCCTTACCTGAAACGAAGTCTTGCTTGTAGGAAGACACAGAGCCTGGGATTTAACCCCATTTCTGAAGGGAATCACACAACACAGTTCTCATCCATGGATCACACTGTGCTTTGGAGCAAGAAGCACGCTCTTGCTTTCTAGAGTCTCTAATACAGCAGGAAACGTGAGTGTGCTCAGAAGAAAAAAACCGTGTTTCCTATACCTACGGACCATATCTAGTTCAACTCTGCTTGAAATTGATGCAAAGCAAAGGTCGTCTAACATCCAATGCTTCTCATTTAAGATGAGATACGTGTGAGCTTCGTGAACGATATTGTTCATTTGAGCTGTAAAGTAAATGCCCTTACCTGAAACGAAGTCTTGCTTGTAGGAAGACTCAGAGCCAGGGATTTAACTCCATTTCTGAAGTGTAACACATAGCAGCGTTCTCATCCATTGTTCACACTCTGCTTTACAGTACGAAGCACGCTCTTGCTTTCTAGACTCTCTAAGATAGCAGGAAACATGAGTGTGCTGAGAACAAATGAACGGAGTTTCCTACACATACGGATCATATCTAGTCCAACTCCGCTTCTGAAACTGATACAAAGCACTGGTCCTCTAACATCCAATGCTTGTCAGTTAAGATGAGAAACGTGTGAGCTTCCTGAACGATGTAGTTCGTTTGATCTGAAAAGTGACTGCCCTTACCTGAAACGAAGTCTTGCTTGTAGGAAGACACAGAGCCTGTGATTTAACTCCATTTCTGAAGGGAATCACACAACACAGTTCTCATCCATGGATCACACTCTGCTTTGGAGCAAGAAGCACGCTCTTGCTTTCTAGAGTCTCTAATACAGCAGGAAACGTGAGTGTGCTAAGAAAAGAACCGTGTTTCCTATACATACAGACCATATCTAGTTCAAGTCTGCTTGCAATTGATGCAAAGCAAAGGTCCTCTAACATCCAATGCTTCTCAGTTAAGATGAGATACGTGTGAGCTTCGTAAACGATGTAGTTTGTATGAGCTGAAAAGTGACTGCCCTTACATGAAATGAATTCTTGCTTGTAGGAAGACTCAGAGCCTGGGATTTAACTCCATTTCTGAGGTGAAACACACAGCCGAGTTCTCATCCATTGTTCACACTCTGCTTTACAGCAAGAAGCACGCTCTTGCTTTCTAGACTCTCTACGACAGCAGGAAATATGAGTGTGATGAGAACAAAAGAACTGTATTTCCTGCACATACGGACCATATCTAGTCCAACTCTGCTTCTGAAACTGAAACAAACCACAGTTCCTCTAACATCCAATGCTTGTCAGTTAAGATGAGAAACGTGTGTGTTTCGTGATCGATGTAGTTAGTTTGAGCTGAAAAGTGACTGCCCTTACCTGAAACGAAGTCTTGCTTGTAGGAAGACTCAGAGCCTGGGATTTAACTCCATTTCTGAAGGGAATCACACAACACAGTTCTCATCCATGGATCACACTGTGCTTTGGAGCAAGAAGCACGCTCTTGCTTTCTAGAGTCTCTAATACAGCAGGAAACGTGAGTGTGCTCAGAAGAAAAAAACCGTGTTTCCTATACCTTACGGACCATATCTAGTTCAACTCTGCTTGAAATTGATGCAAAGCAAAGGTCCTCTAACATCCAATGCTTCTCAGTTAAGATGAGATAAGTGTGAGCTTCGTGAACGATATTGTTCATTTGAGCTGTAAAGTAAATGATTACCTGAAACGAAGTCTTGCTTGTAGGAAGACTCAGAGCCAGGGATTTAACTCCATTTCTGAAGTGTAACACACAGCAGAGTTCTCATCCATTGTTCACACTCTGCTTTACAGCAAGAAGCACGCTCTTGCTTTCTAGACTCTCTAAGATAGCAGGAAACATGAGTGTGCTGAGAACAAATGAACGGAGTTTCGTACACATACTGATCATATCTAGTCCAACTCTGCTTCTGAAACTGATACAAAGCACTGGTCCTCTAACATCCAATGATTGTCAGTTAAGATGAGATAAGTGTGAGCTTCGTGAACGATATTGTTCATTTGAGCTGTAAAGTAAATGCCCTTACCTGAAACGAAGTCTTGCTTGTAGGAAGACTCAGAGCAGGGATTTAACTCCATTTCTGAAGTGAAACACACAACAGAGTTCTCATCCATTGATCACACTCTGCTTTAGAGCAAGAAGAACCCTCTAGGTTTCTAGAGTTTCTAAGACAGCAGGAAACTTGAGTGTGCTGAGAACAAATGAACGTTGTTTCCTACACATACGGATCATATCCAGTCAAACTCTGCTTCTGAAACTGACACAAATCACTGGTCCTCTAACGTCCAATGCTTGTCAGTTAAGATGAGAAACGTGTGAGCTTCCTGAACGATGTAGTTCGTTTGAGCTGAAAAGTGACTGCCCATACCTGAAACGAAATCTTGCTTGTAGGAAGACACAGAGCCAGGGATTTAACTCCATTTCTGAAGTGAAACACACAACAGAGTTCTCATCCATTGTTCACACTCTGCTTTACAGCAAGAAGCACGCTCTTGCTTTCTAGAGTCTCTAATACAGCATTAAACGTGAGTGTGCTCAGAAGAAGAAAACCGTGTTTCCTATACCTACGGACCATATCTAGTTCAACTCTGCTTGAAATTGATGCAAAGCAAAGGTCGTCTAACATCCAATGCTTCTCATTTAAGATGAGATTCGTGTGAGCTTCGTGAACGATATTGTTCATTTGAGCTGTAAAGTAAATGCCCTTACCTGAAAGGAAGTCTTGCTTGTAGGAAGACTCAGAGCCAGGGATTTAACTCCATTTCTGAAGTGTAACACATAGCAGAGTTCTCATCCATTGTTCACACTCTGCTTTACAGCACGAAGCACGCTCTTGCTTTCTAGACTCTCTAAGATAGCAGGAAACCTGAGTGTGCTGAGAACAAATGAACGGAGTTTCCTACACATACGGATCATATCTAGTCCAACTCTGCTTCTGAAACTGATACAAAGCAATTGTCCTCTAACATCCAATGCTTGTCAGTTAAGATGAGAAACGTGTGAGCTTCCTGAACGATGTAGTTCGTTTGAGCTGAAAAGTGACTGCCCTTACCTGAAACGAAGTCTTGCTTGTAGGAAGACACAAAGCCTGGGATTTAACTCCATTTCTGAAGGGAATCACACAACACAGTTCTCATCCATGGATCACACTCTGCTTTGGAGCAAGAAGCACGCTCTTGCTTTCTAGAGTCTCTAATACAGCAGGAAACGTGAGTGTGCTCAGAAGAAAAGAACCGTGTTTCCTATACATACAGACCATATCTCGTTCAAGTCTGCTTGCAATTGATGCAAAGCAAAGGTCCTCTAACATCCAATGCTTCTCAGTTAAGATGAGATACGTGTGAGCTTCTTAAACGATGTAGTTTGTATGAGCTGAAAAGTGACTGCCCTTACCTGAAATGAATTCTTGCTTGTAGGAAGACTCAGAGCCAGGGATTTACCTCCATTTCTGAAGTGAAACACACAGCCAAGTTCTCATCCATTGTTTACACTCTGCGTTACAGCAAGAAGCACGCTCTTGCTTTCTAGACTCTCTACGACAGCAGGAAATATGAGTGTGATGAGAACAAAAGAACTGTATTTTCTGCACATACGGACCATATCTAGTCCAACTCTGCTTCTGAAACTGATACAAAGCACTGGTCCTCTAGCATAAAATGCCTGTCAGTTAAGATGAGAAACGTGTGAGCTTCGTGACCAATGTAATTCATTTGAGCTGTAGTGTGACTGCCCTTACCTGCAACGAATTCTTGCTTGTAGGAAGACTCAGAGCCTGGGATTTAACTCCATTTCTGAAGTGAAACACACAACAAAGTTCTCATCCATTGATCACACTCTGCTTTAGAGCAAGAAGCATGCTCTAGCTTTCTAGAGTCTCTAAGACAGCGGGAAACTTGAGTGTGCTGAGAACAAAAGAACAGTGATTCCTACACATAGGGAACGTATCTAGTCCAACTCTGCTTCTGAAACTGATACAAAGCACTGGTCCTCTAACATCCAATGCTTGTCAGGTAAGATGAGAAACGTGTGAGCTTCCTGAGCGATGTAGTTCGTTTGAGCTGAAAAGTGACTGCCCTTACCTGAAACGACGTCTTGCTTGTAGGAAGACACAGAGCCTGGGATTTAACTCCATTTCTGAAGGGAATCACACAACACAGTTCTCATCCATGGATCACACTCTGCTTTGGAGCAAGAAGCACGCTCTTGCTTTCTAGAGTCTCTAATACAGCAGGAAACGTGAGTGTGCTCAGAAGAAAAGAACCGTGTTTCCTATACATACAGACCATATCTAGTTCAAGTCTGCTTGCAATTGATGCAAAGCAAAGGTCCTCTAACATCCAATGCTTCTCAGTTAAGATGAGATACGTGTGAGCTTCTTAAACGATGTAGTTTGTATGAGCTGAAAAGTGACTGCCCTTACCTGAAATGAATTCTTGCTTGTAGGAAGACTCAGAGCCTGGGATTTACCTCCATTTCTGAAGTGAAACACACAGCCGAGTTCTCATCCATTGTTTACACTCTGCGTTACAGCAAGAAGCACGCTCTTGCTTTCTAGACTCTCTACGACAGCAGGAAATATGAGTGTGATGAGAACAAAAGAACTGTATTTTCTGCACATACGGACCATATCTAGTCCAACTCTGCTTCTGAAACTGATACAAAGCACTGGTCCTCTAGCATAAAATGCCTGTCAGTTAAGATGAGAAACGTGTGAGCTTCGTGACCAATGTAATTCATTTGCGCTGTAGTGTGACTGCCCTTACCTGCAACAAATTCTTGCTTGTAGGAAGACTCAGAGCCTGGGATTTAACTCCATTTCTGAAGTGAAACACACAACAAAGTTCTCATCCATTGATCACACTCTGCTTTAGAGCAAGAAGCATGCTCTAGCTTTCTAGAGTCTCTAAGACAGCAGAAAACTTGAGAGTGCTGAGAACAAAAGAACGGTGATTCCTACACATAGGGAACATATCTAGTCCAACTCTGCTTCTGAAACTGATACAAAGCACTGGTCCTCTAACATCCAATGCTTGTCAGTTAAGATGAGAAACGTATGAGCTTCCTGAACGATGTAGTTCGTTTGACCTGAAAAGTGACTGCCCTTACCTGAAACGAAGTCTTGCTTGTAGGAAGACTCAGAGCCTGGGATTTAACTCCATTTCTGAAGGGAATCACACAACACAGTTCTCATCCATGGATCACACTGTGCTTTGGAGCAAGAAGCACGCTCTTGCTTTCTAGAGTCTCTAATACAGCAGGAAACGTGAGTGTGCTCAGAAGAAAAAAACCGTGTTTCCTATACCTTACGGACCATATCTAGTTCAACTCTGCTTGAAATTGATGCAAAGCAAAGGTCCTCTAACATCCAATGCTTCTCAGTTAAGATGACATAAGTGTGAGCTTCGTGAACGATATTGTTCATTTGAGCTGTAAAGTAAATGATTACCTGAAACGAAGTCTTGCTTGTAGGAAGACTCAGAGCAGGGATTTAACTCCATTTCTGAAGTGAAACACACAACAGAGTTCTCATCCATTGATCACACTCTGCTTTAGAGCAAGAAGAACCCTCTAGGTTTCTAGAGTCTCTAAGACAGCAGGAAACTTGAGTGTGCTGAGAACAAATGAACGTTGGTTCCTACACATACGGATCATATCCAGTCAAACTCTGCTTCTGAAACTGACACAAATCACTGGTCCTCTAACGTCCAATGCTTGTCAGTTAAGATGAGAAACGTGTGAGCTTCCTGAACGATGTAGTTCGTTTGAGCTGAAAAGTGACTGCCCTTACCTGAAACGAAATCTTGCTTGTAGGAAGACACAGAGCCAGGGATTTAACTCCATATCTGAAGTGAAACACACAACAGAGTTCTCATCCATTGTTCACACTCTGCTTTACAGCAAGAAGCACGCTCTTGCTTTCTAGAGTCTCTAATACAGCAGGAAACGTGAGTGTGCTCAGAAGAAAAAAACCGTGTTTCCTATACCTACGGATCATATCTAGTTCTACACTGCTTGAAATTGATGCAAAGCAAAGGTCCTCTAACATCCAATGCTTCTCATTTAAGATGAGATACGTGTGAGCTTCGTGAACGATATTGTTCATTTGAGCTGTAAAGTAAATGCCCTTACCTGAAACGAAGTCTTGCTTGTAGGAAGAATCAGAGCAGGGATTTAACTCCATTTCTGAAGTGAAACACACAACAGAGTTCTCATACATTGATCACACTCTGCTTTAGAGCAAGAAGTACCCTCTAGCTTGCTAGAGTCTCTAAGACAGCAGGAAACTTGAGTGTGATGAGAACAAATGAACGGTGTTTCCTACACATACGGATCATATCCAGTCAAACTCTGCTTATGAAACTGACACAAAGCACTGGTCCTCTAACATCCTATGCTTGTCAGTTAAGATGAGAAACGTGTGAGCTTCGTGATCGATGTAGTTTGTTTGAGCTGAAAAGTGACTGCCCTTACCTGAAACGAAGTCTTGCTTGTAGGAAGACTCAGAGCCTGGGATTTAACTCCATTTCTGAAGTGAAACACACACCCGAGTTCTCATCCATTGTTCACACTCTGCGTTACAGCAAGAAGCACGCTCTTGCTTTGTAGACTCTCTACAACAGCAGGAAATATGAGTGTGATGAGAACATAAGAACTGTATTTTCTGCACATACCGACCATATCTAGTCCAACTCTGCTTCTGAAACTGAAACAAACCACAGGTCCTCTAACATCCAATGCTTGTCAGTTAAGATGAGAAACGTGTGAGTTTCGTGATCGATGTAGTTAGTTTGAGCTGAAAAGTGACTGCCCTTACCTGAAACGAAGTCTTGCTTGTAGGAAGACTCAGAGCTTGGGATTTAACTCATTTCTGAAGTGAAACACACAACAGAGTTCTCATCCATTGATCAAACTCTGCTTTAGAGCAAGAAGCACGCTCTTGCTTAATAGAGTCTATAATAAACCAGGAAACGTGAGTGTGCTGAGAACAAAAGAACGGTGTTTCTTACACATATGGACCATATCTAGTCCAACTCTGCTTCTGAAACTGATACAAAGCACTGGTCCTCTAACATACAATGCTTGTCAGTTAAGATGAGAAACATGTGAGCTTCGTGACCAATGCAATTCATTTGAGCTGAAGTGTGACTGCCGTTACCTGCAACGAATTCTTGCTTGTAGGAAGACTCAGAGCCTGGGATTTAACTCCATTTCTGAAGTGAAACACACAACAAAGTTCTCATCCATTGATCACACTCTGCTTTAGAGCAAGAAGCATGCTCTAGCTTTCTAGAGTCTCTAAGACAGCGGGAAACTTGAGTGTGCTGAGAACAAAAGAACAGTGATTCCTACACATAGGGAACGTATCTAGTCCAACTCTGCTTCTGAAACTGATACAAAGCACTGGTCCTCTAACATCCAATGCTTGTCAGGTAAGATGAGAAACGTGTGAGCTTCCTGAGCGATGTAGTTCGTTTGAGCTGAAAAGTGACTGCCCTTACCTGAAACGACGTCTTGCTTGTAGGAAGACACAGAGCCTGGGATTTAACTCCATTTCTGAAGGGAATCACACAACACAGTTCTCATCCATGGATCACACTCTGCTTTGGAGCAAGAAGCACGCTCTTGCTTTCTAGAGTCTCTAATACAGCAGGAAACGTGAGTGTGCTCAGAAGAAAAGAACCGTGTTTCCTATACATACAGACCATATCTAGTTCAAGTCTGCTTGCAATTGATGCAAAGCAAAGGTCCTCTAACATCCAATGCTTCTCAGTTAAGATGAGATACGTGTGAGCTTCTTAAACGATGTAGTTTGTATGAGCTGAAAAGTGACTGCCCTTACCTGAAATGAATTCTTGCTTGTAGGAAGACTCAGAGCCTGGGATTTACCTCCATTTCTGAAGTGAAACACACAGCCGAGTTCTCATCCATTGTTTACACTCTGCGTTACAGCAAGAAGCACGCTCTTGCTTTCTAGACTCTCTACGACAGCAGGAAATATGAGTGTGATGAGAACAAAAGAACTGTATTTTCTGCACATACGGACCATATCTAGTCCAACTCTGCTTCTGAAACTGATACAAAGCACTGGTCCTCTAGCATAAAATGCCTGTCAGTTAAGATGAGAAACGTGTGAGCTTCGTGACCAATGTAATTCATTTGAGCTGTAGTGTGACTGCCCTTACCTGCAACAAATTCTTGCTTGTAGGAAGACTCAGAGCCTGGGATTTAACTCCATTTCTGAAGTGAAACACACAACAAAGTTCTCATCCATTGATCACACTCTGCTTTAGAGCAAGAAGCATGCTCTAGCTTTCTAGAGTCTCTAAGACAGCAGAAAACTTGAGAGTGCTGAGAACAAAAGAACGGTGATTCCTACACATAGGGAACATATCTAGTCCAACTCTGCTTCTGAAACTGATACAAAGCACTGGTCCTCTAACATCCAATGCTTGTCAGTTAAGATGAGAAACGTATGAGCTTCCTGAACGATGTAGTTCGTTTGACCTGAAAAGTGACTGCCCTTACCTGAAACGAAGTCTTGCTTGTAGGAAGACTCAGAGCCTGGGATTTAACTCCATTTCTGAAGGGAATCACACAACACAGTTCTCATCCATGGATCACACTGTGCTTTGGAGCAAGAAGCACGCTCTTGCTTTCTAGAGTCTCTAATACAGCAGGAAACGTGAGTGTGCTCAGAAGAAAAAAACCGTGTTTCCTATACCTTACGGACCATATCTAGTTCAACTCTGCTTGAAATTGATGCAAAGCAAAGGTCCTCTAACATCCAATGCTTCTCAGTTAAGATGACATAAGTGTGAGCTTCGTGAACGATATTGTTCATTTGAGCTGTAAAGTAAATGCCCTTACCTGAAACGAAGTCTTGCTTGTAGGAAGACTCAGAGCAGGGATTTAACTCCATTTCTGAAGTGAAACACACAACAGAGTTCTCATCCATTGATCACACTCTGCTTTAGAGCAAGAAGAACCCTCTAGGTTTCTAGAGTTTCTAAGACAGCAGGAAACTTGAGTGTGCTGAGAACAAATGAACGTTGTTTCCTACACATACGGATCATATCCAGTCAAACTCTGCTTCTGAAACTGACACAAATCACTGGTCCTCTAACGTCCAATGCTTGTCAGTTAAGATGAGAAACGTGTGAGCTTCCTGAACGATGTAGTTCGTTTGAGCTGAAAAGTGACTGCCCATACCTGAAACGAAATCTTGCTTGTAGGAAGACACAGAGCCAGGGATTTAACTCCATTTCTGAAGTGAAACACACAACAGAGTTCTCATCCATTGTTCACACTCTGCTTTACAGCAAGAAGCACGCTCTTGCTTTCTAGAGTCTCTAATACAGCATTAAACGTGAGTGTGCTCAGAAGAAGAAAACCGTGTTTCCTATACCTACGGACCATATCTAGTTCAACTCTGCTTGAAATTGATGCAAAGCAAAGGTCGTCTAACATCCAATGCTTCTCATTTAAGATGAGATTCGTGTGAGCTTCGTGAACGATATTGTTCATTTGAGCTGTAAAGTAAATGCCCTTACCTGAAAGGAAGTCTTGCTTGTAGGAAGACTCAGAGCCAGGGATTTAACTCCATTTCTGAAGTGTAACACATAGCAGAGTTCTCATCCATTGTTCACACTCTGCTTTACAGCACGAAGCACGCTCTTGCTTTCTAGACTCTCTAAGATAGCAGGAAACCTGAGTGTGCTGAGAACAAATGAACGGAGTTTCCTACACATACGGATCATATCTAGTCCAACTCTGCTTCTGAAACTGATACAAAGCAATTGTCCTCTAACATCCAATGCTTGTCAGTTAAGATGAGAAACGTGTGAGCTTCCTGAACGATGTAGTTCGTTTGAGCTGAAAAGTGACTGCCCTTACCTGAAACGAAGTCTTGCTTGTAGGAAGACACAAAGCCTGGGATTTAACTCCATTTCTGAAGGGAATCACACAACACAGTTCTCATCCATGGATCACACTCTGCTTTGGAGCAAGAAGCACGCTCTTGCTTTCTAGAGTCTCTAATACAGCAGGAAACGTGAGTGTGCTCAGAAGAAAAGAACCGTGTTTCCTATACATACAGACCATATCTCGTTCAAGTCTGCTTGCAATTGATGCAAAGCAAAGGTCCTCTAACATCCAATGCTTCTCAGTTAAGATGAGATACGTGTGAGCTTCTTAAACGATGTAGTTTGTATGAGCTGAAAAGTGACTGCCCTTACCTGAAATGAATTCTTGCTTGTAGGAAGACTCAGAGCCAGGGATTTACCTCCATTTCTGAAGTGAAACACACAGCCAAGTTCTCATCCATTGTTTACACTCTGCGTTACAGCAAGAAGCACGCTCTTGCTTTCTAGACTCTCTACGACAGCAGGAAATATGAGTGTGATGAGAACAAAAGAACTGTATTTTCTGCACATACGGACCATATCTAGTCCAACTCTGCTTCTGAAACTGATACAAAGCACTGGTCCTCTAGCATAAAATGCCTGTCAGTTAAGATGAGAAACGTGTGAGCTTCGTGACCAATGTAATTCATTTGAGCTGTAGTGTGACTGCCCTTACCTGCAACGAATTCTTGCTTGTAGGAAGACTCAGAGCCTGGGATTTAACTCCATTTCTGAAGTGAAACACACAACAAAGTTCTCATCCATTGATCACACTCTGCTTTAGAGCAAGAAGCATGCTCTAGCTTTCTAGAGTCTCTAAGACAGCGGGAAACTTGAGTGTGCTGAGAACAAAAGAACAGTGATTCCTACACATAGGGAACGTATCTAGTCCAACTCTGCTTCTGAAACTGATACAAAGCACTGGTCCTCTAACATCCAATGCTTGTCAGGTAAGATGAGAAACGTGTGAGCTTCCTGAGCGATGTAGTTCGTTTGAGCTGAAAAGTGACTGCCCTTACCTGAAACGACGTCTTGCTTGTAGGAAGACACAGAGCCTGGGATTTAACTCCATTTCTGAAGGGAATCACACAACACAGTTCTCATCCATGGATCACACTCTGCTTTGGAGCAAGAAGCACGCTCTTGCTTTCTAGAGTCTCTAATACAGCAGGAAACGTGAGTGTGCTCAGAAGAAAAGAACCGTGTTTCCTATACATACAGACCATATCTAGTTCAAGTCTGCTTGCAATTGATGCAAAGCAAAGGTCCTCTAACATCCAATGCTTCTCAGTTAAGATGAGATACGTGTGAGCTTCTTAAACGATGTAGTTTGTATGAGCTGAAAAGTGACTGCCCTTATCTGAAATGAATTCTTGCTTGTAGGAAGACTCAGAGCCTGGGATTTACCTCCATTTCTGAAGTGAAACACACAGCCGAGTTCTCATCCATTGTTTACACTCTGCGTTACAGCAAGAAGCACGCTCTTGCTTTCTAGACTCTCTACGACAGCAGGAAATATGAGTGTGATGAGAACAAAAGAACTGTATTTTCTGCACATACGGACCATATCTAGTCCAACTCTGCTTCTGAAACTGATACAAAGCACTGGTCCTCTAGCATAAAATGCCTGTCAGTTAAGATGAGAAACGTGTGAGCTTCGTGACCAATGTAATTCATTTGCGCTGTAGTGTGACTGCCCTTACCTGCAACAAATTCTTGCTTGTAGGAAGACTCAGAGCCTGGGATTTAACTCCATTTCTGAAGTGAAACACACAACAAAGTTCTCATCCATTGATCACACTCTGCTTTAGAGCAAGAAGCATGCTCTAGCTTTCTAGAGTCTCTAAGACAGCAGAAAACTTGAGAGTGCTGAGAACAAAAGAACGGTGATTCCTACACATAGGGAACATATCTAGTCCAACTCTGCTTCTGAAACTGATACAAAGCACTGGTCCTCTAACATCCAATGCTTGTCAGTTAAGATGAGAAACGTATGAGCTTCCTGAACGATGTAGTTCGTTTGACCTGAAAAGTGACTGCCCTTACCTGAAACGAAGTCTTGCTTGTAGGAAGACTCAGAGCCTGGGATTTAACTCCATTTCTGAAGGGAATCACACAACACAGTTCTCATCCATGGATCACACTGTGCTTTGGAGCAAGAAGCACGCTCTTGCTTTCTAGAGTCTCTAATACAGCAGGAAACGTGAGTGTGCTCAGAAGAAAAAAACCGTGTTTCCTATACCTTACGGACCATATCTAGTTCAACTCTGCTTGAAATTGATGCAAAGCAAAGGTCCTCTAACATCCAATGCTTCTCAGTTAAGATGACATAAGTGTGAGCTTCGTGAACGATATTGTTCATTTGAGCTGTAAAGTAAATGATTACCTGAAACGAAGTCTTGCTTGTAGGAAGACTCAGAGCAGGGATTTAACTCCATTTCTGAAGTGAAACACACAACAGAGTTCTCATCCATTGATCACACTCTGCTTTAGAGCAAGAAGAACCCTCTAGGTTTCTAGAGTCTCTAAGACAGCAGGAAACTTGAGTGTGCTGAGAACAAATGAACGTTGGTTCCTACACATACGGATCATATCCAGTCAAACTCTGCTTCTGAAACTGACACAAATCACTGGTCCTCTAACGTCCAATGCTTGTCAGTTAAGATGAGAAACGTGTGAGCTTCCTGAACGATGTAGTTCGTTTGAGCTGAAAAGTGACTGCCCTTACCTGAAACGAAATCTTGCTTGTAGGAAGACACAGAGCCAGGGATTTAACTCCATATCTGAAGTGAAACACACAACAGAGTTCTCATCCATTGTTCACACTCTGCTTTACAGCAAGAAGCACGCTCTTGCTTTCTAGAGTCTCTAATACAGCAGGAAAATTGAGTGTGCTCAGAAGAAAAAAACCGTGTTTCCTATACCTACGGATCATATCTAGTTCTACACTGCTTGAAATTGATGCAAAGCAAAGGTCCTCTAACATCCAATGCTTCTCATTTAAGATGAGATACGTGTGAGCTTCGTGAACGATATTGTTCATTTGAGCTGTAAAGTAAATGCCCTTACCTGAAACGAAGTCTTGCTTGTAGGAAGAATCAGAGCAGGGATTTAACTCCATTTCTGAAGTGAAACACACAACAGAGTTCTCATACATTGATCACACTCTGCTTTAGAGCAAGAAGTACCCTCTAGCTTGCTAGAGTCTCTAAGACAGCAGGAAACTTGAGTGTGATGAGAACAAATGAACGGTGTTTCCTACACATACGGATCATATCCAGTCAAACTCTGCTTATGAAACTGACACAAAGCACTGGTCCTCTAACATCCTATGCTTGTCAGTTAAGATGAGAAACGTGTGAGCTTCGTGATCGATGTAGTTTGTTTGAGCTGAAAAGTGACTGCCCTTACCTGAAACGAAGTCTTGCTTGTAGGAAGACTCAGAGCCTGGGATTTAACTCCATTTCTGAAGTGAAACACACACCCGAGTTCTCATCCATTGTTCACACTCTGCGTTACAGCAAGAAGCACGCTCTTGCTTTGTAGACTCTCTACAACAGCAGGAAATATGAGTGTGATGAGAACATAAGAACTGTATTTTCTGCACATACCGACCATATCTAGTCCAACTCTGCTTCTGAAACTGAAACAAACCACAGGTCCTCTAACATCCAATGCTTGTCAGTTAAGATGAGAAACGTGTGAGTTTCGTGATCGATGTAGTTAGTTTGAGCTGAAAAGTGACTGCCCTTACCTGAAACGAAGTCTTGCTTGTAGGAAGACTCAGAGCTTGGGATTTAACTCATTTCTGAAGTGAAACACACAACAGAGTTCTCATCCATTGATCAAACTCTGCTTTAGAGCAAGAAGCACGCTCTTGCTTAATAGAGTCTATAATAAACCAGGAAACGTGAGTGTGCTGAGAACAAAAGAACGGTGTTTCTTACACATATGGACCATATCTAGTCCAACTCTGCTTCTGAAACTGATACAAAGCACTGGTCCTCTAACATACAATGCTTGTCAGTTAAGATGAGAAACATGTGAGCTTCGTGACCAATGCAATTCATTTGAGCTGAAGTGTGACTGCCGTTACCTGCAACGAATTCTTGCTTGTAGGAAGACTCAGAGCCTGGGATTTAACTCCATTTCTGAAGTGAAACACACAACAAAGTTCTCATCCATTGATCACACTCTGCTTTAGAGCAAGAAGCATGCTCTAGCTTTCTAGAGTCTCTAAGACAGCGGGAAACTTGAGTGTGCTGAGAACAAAAGAACAGTGATTCCTACACATAGGGAACGTATCTAGTCCAACTCTGCTTCTGAAACTGATACAAAGCACTGGTCCTCTAACATCCAATGCTTGTCAGGTAAGATGAGAAACGTGTGAGCTTCCTGAGCGATGTAGTTCGTTTGAGCTGAAAAGTGACTGCCCTTACCTGAAACGACGTCTTGCTTGTAGGAAGACACAGAGCCTGGGATTTAACTCCATTTCTGAAGGGAATCACACAACACAGTTCTCATCCATGGATCACACTCTGCTTTGGAGCAAGAAGCACGCTCTTGCTTTCTAGAGTCTCTAATACAGCAGGAAACGTGAGTGTGCTCAGAAGAAAAGAACCGTGTTTCCTATACATACAGACCATATCTAGTTCAAGTCTGCTTGCAATTGATGCAAAGCAAAGGTCCTCTAACATCCAATGCTTCTCAGTTAAGATGAGATACGTGTGAGCTTCTTAAACGATGTAGTTTGTATGAGCTGAAAAGTGACTGCCCTTACCTGAAATGAATTCTTGCTTGTAGGAAGACTCAGAGCCTGGGATTTACCTCCATTTCTGAAGTGAAACACACAGCCGAGTTCTCATCCATTGTTTACACTCTGCGTTACAGCAAGAAGCACGCTCTTGCTTTCTAGACTCTCTACGACAGCAGGAAATATGAGTGTGATGAGAACAAAAGAACTGTATTTTCTGCACATACGGACCATATCTAGTCCAACTCTGCTTCTGAAACTGATACAAAGCACTGGTCCTCTAGCATAAAATGCCTGTCAGTTAAGATGAGAAACGTGTGAGCTTCGTGACCAATGTAATTCATTTGAGCTGTAGTGTGACTGCCCTTACCTGCAACAAATTCTTGCTTGTAGGAAGACTCAGAGCCTGGGATTTAACTCCATTTCTGAAGTGAAACACACAACAAAGTTCTCATCCATTGATCACACTCTGCTTTAGAGCAAGAAGCATGCTCTAGCTTTCTAGAGTCTCTAAGACAGCAGAAAACTTGAGAGTGCTGAGAACAAAAGAACGGTGATTCCTACACATAGGGAACATATCTAGTCCAACTCTGCTTCTGAAACTGATACAAAGCACTGGTCCTCTAACATCCAATGCTTGTCAGTTAAGATGAGAAACGTATGAGCTTCCTGAACGATGTAGTTCGTTTGACCTGAAAAGTGACTGCCCTTACCTGAAACGAAGTCTTGCTTGTAGGAAGACTCAGAGCCTGGGATTTAACTCCATTTCTGAAGGGAATCACACAACACAGTTCTCATCCATGGATCACACTGTGCTTTGGAGCAAGAAGCACGCTCTTGCTTTCTAGAGTCTCTAATACAGCAGGAAACGTGAGTGTGCTCAGAAGAAAAAAACCGTGTTTCCTATACCTTACGGACCATATCTAGTTCAACTCTGCTTGAAATTGATGCAAAGCAAAGGTCCTCTAACATCCAATGCTTCTCAGTTAAGATGACATAAGTGTGAGCTTCGTGAACGATATTGTTCATTTGAGCTGTAAAGTAAATGATTACCTGAAACGAAGTCTTGCTTGTAGGAAGACTCAGAGCAGGGATTTAACTCCATTTCTGAAGTGAAACACACAACAGAGTTCTCATCCATTGATCACACTCTGCTTTAGAGCAAGAAGAACCCTCTAGGTTTCTAGAGTCTCTAAGACAGCAGGAAACTTGAGTGTGCTGAGAACAAATGAACGTTGGTTCCTACACATACGGATCAGATCCAGTCAAACTCTGCTTCTGAAACTGACACAAATCACTGGTCCTCTAACGTCCAATGCTTGTCAGTTAAGATGAGAAACGTGTGAGCTTCCTGAACGATGTAGTTCGTTTGAGCTGAAAAGTGACTGCCCTTACCTGAAACGAAATCTTGCTTGTAGGAAGACACAGAGCCAGGGATTTAACTCCATATCTGAAGTGAAACACACAACAGAGTTCTCATCCATTGTTCACACTCTGCTTTACAGCAAGAAGCACGCTCTTGCTTTCTAGAGTCTCTAATACAGCAGGAAACGTGAGTGTGCTCAGAAGAAAATAACCGTGTTTCCTATACCTACAGACCATATCTAGTTGAACTCTGCTTGAAATTGATGCAAAGCAAAGGTCGTCTAACATCCAATGCTTCTCATTTAAGATGAGATACGTGTGAGCTTCGTGAACGATATAGTTCATTTGAGCTGTAAAGTAAATGCCCTTACCTGAAACGAAGTCTTGCTTGTAGGAAGACTAAGAGCCAGGGATTTAACTCCATTTCTGAAGTGTAACACATAGCAGCGTTCTCATCCATTATTCACACTCTGCTTTACAGCACGAAGCACGCTCTTGCTTTCTAGACTCTCTAAGATAGCAGGAACATGAGTGTGCTGAGAACAAATGAACGGAGTTTCCTACACATACGGATCATATCTAGTCCAACACTGCTTCTGAAACTGATACAAAGCACTGGTCCTCTAACATCCAATGATTGTCAGTTAAGATGAGATATGTGTGAGCTTCGTGAACGATATTGTTCATTTGAGCTGTAAAGTAAATGCCCTTACCTGAAACGAAGTCTTGCTTGTAGGAAGACTCAGAGCAGGGATTTAACTCCATTTCTGAAGTGAAACACACAACAGAGTTCTCATCCATTGATCACACTCTGCTTTAGAGCAAGAAGAACCCTCTAGCTTTCTAGAGTCTCTAAGACAGCAGGAAACTTGAGTGTGCTGAGAACAAATGAACGTTGTTTCCTACACATACGGATCATATCCAGTCAAACTCTGCTTCTGAAACTGACACAAAGCACTGGTCCTCTAACATCCAATGCTTGTCAGTTAAGATTAGAAACGTGTGAGCTTCCTGAACGATATAGTTCGTTTGAGCTGAAAAGTGACTGCCCTTACCTGAAACGAAATCTTGCTTGTAGGAAGACACAGAGCCTGGGATTTAACACTATTTCTGAAGGGAATCACACAACACAGTTCTCATCCATGGATCACACTGTGCTTTGGAGCAAGAAGCATGCTCTTGCTTTCTAGAGTCTCTAATACAGCAGGAAACGTGAGTGTGCTCAGAAGAAAAAAACCGTGTTTCCTATACCTACGGATCATATCTAGTTCTACACTGCTTGAAATTGATGCAAAGCAAAGGTCCTCTAACATCCAATGCTTCTCATTTAAGATGAGATACGTGTGAGCTTCGTGAACGATATTGTTCATTTGAGCTGTAAAGTAAATGCCCTTACCTGAAACGAAGTCTTGCTTGTAGGAAGACTCAGAGCAGGGATTTAACTCCATTTCTGAAGTGAAACACACAACAGAGTTCTCATACATTGATCACACTCTGCTTTAGAGCAAGAAGTACCCTCTAGCTTTCTAGAGTCTCTAAGACAGCAGGAAACTTGAGTGTGATGAGAACAAATGAACGGTGTTTCCTACACATACGGATCATATCCAGTCAAACTCTGCTTATGAAACTGACACAAAGCACTGGTCCTCTAACATCCTATGCTTGTCAGTTAAGATGAGAAACGTGTGAGCTTCGTGATCGATGTAGTTTGTTTGAGCTGAAAAGTGACTGCCCTTACCTGAAACGAAGTCTTGCTTGTAGGAAGACTCAGAGCCTGGGATTTAACTCCATTTCTGAAGTGAAACACACACCCGAGTTCTCATCCATTGTTCACACTCTGCGTTACAGCAAGAAGCACGCTCTTGCTTTGTAGACTCTCTACAACAGCAGGAAATATGAGTGTGATGAGAACATAAGAACTGTATTTTCTGCACATACCGACCATATCTAGTCCAACTCTGCTTCTGAAACTGAAACAAACCACAGGTCCTCTAACATCCAATGCTTGTCAGTTAAGATGAGAAACGTGTGAGTTTCGTGATCGATGTAGTTAGTTTGAGCTGAAAAGTGACTGCCCTTACCTGAAACGAAGTCTTGCTTGTAGGAAGACTCAGAGCTTGGGATTTAACTCATTTCTGAAGTGAAACACACAACAGAGTTCTCATCCATTGATCAAACTCTGCTTTAGAGCAAGAAGCACGCTCTTGCTTAATAGAGTCTATAATAAACCAGGAAACGTGAGTGTGCTGAGAACAAAAGAACGGTGTTTCTTACACATATGGACCATATCTAGTCCAACTCTGCTTCTGAAACTGATACAAAGCACTGGTCCTCTAACATACAATGCTTGTCAGTTAAGATGAGAAACATGTGAGCTTTGTGACCAATGCAATTCATTTGAGCTGAAGTGTGACTGCCGTTACCTGCAACGAATTCTTGCTTGTAGGAAGACTCAGAGCCTGGGATTTAACTCCATTTCTGAAGTGAAACACACAACAAAGTTCTCATCCATTGATCACACTCTGCTTTAGAGCAAGAAGCATGCTCTAGCTTTCTAGAGTCTCTAAGACAGCGGGAAACTTGAGTGTGCTGAGAACAAAAGAACAGTGATTCCTACACATAGGGAACGTATCTAGTCCAACTCTGCTTCTGAAACTGATACAAAGCACTGGTCCTCTAACATCCAATGCTTGTCAGGTAAGATGAGAAACGTGTGAGCTTCCTGAGCGATGTAGTTCGTTTGAGCTGAAAAGTGACTGCCCTTACCTGAAACGACGTCTTGCTTGTAGGAAGACACAGAGCCTGGGATTTAACTCCATTTCTGAAGGGAATCACACAACACAGTTCTCATCCATGGATCACACTGTGCTTTGGAGCAAGAAGCACGCTCTTGCTTTCTAGAGTCTCTAATACAGCAGGAAACGTGAGTGTGCTCAGAAGAAAAGAACCGTGTTTCCTATACATACAGACCATGTCTAGTTCAACTCTGCTTGAAATTGATGCAAAGCAAAGGTCCTTTAACATCCAATGCTTCTCAGTTAAGATGAGATACGTGTGAGCTTCGTGAACGATATTGTTCATTTGAGCTGTAAAGTAAATGCCCTTACCTGAAACGAAGTCTTGCTTGTAGGAAGACTCAGAGCCTGGGATTTAACTCCATTTCTGAAGTGTAACACACAGCAGAGTTCTCATCCATTGTTCACACTCTGCTTAACAGCAAGAAGCACGCTCTTGCTTTCTAGACTCACTAAGATAGCAGGAAACATGAGTGTGCTGAGAACAAATGAACGGAGTTTCCTACACATACGGATCATATCTAGTCCAACTCTGCTTCTGAAACTGATACAAAGCACTGGTCCTCTAACATCCAATGATTGTCAGTTAAGATGAGATACGTGTGAGCTTCGTGAACGATATTGTTCATTTGAGCTGTAAAGTAAATGCGCTTACCTGAAACGAAGTCTTGCTTGTAGGAAGACTCAGAGCAGGGATTTAACTCCATTTCTGAAGTGAAACACACAACAAAGTTCTCATCCATTTATCACACTCTGCTTTAGAGCAAGAAGAACCCTCTAGCTTTCTAGAGTCTCTAAGACAGCAGGAAACTTGAATGTGCTGAGAACAAATGAACGTTGTTTCCCACACATACGGATCATATCCAGTCAAACTCTGCTTCTGAAACTGACACAAATCACTGGTCCTCTAACGTCCAATGCTTGTCAGTTAAGATGAGAAACGTGTGAGCTTCCTGAACGATGTAGTTCGTTTGAGCTGAAAAGTGACTGCCCTTACCTGAAACGAAGTCTTGCTTGTAGGAAGACACAGAGCCTGGGATTTAACTCCATTTCTGAAGGGAATCACACAACACAGTTCTCATCCATGGATCACACTCTGCGTTACAGCAAGAAGCACGCTCTTGCTTTCTAGACTCTCTACGACAGCAGGAAATATGAGTGTGATGAGAACAAAAGAACTGTATTTCCTGCACATACGGACCATATCTAGTCCAACTCTGCTTCTGAAACTGAAACAAACCACAGGTCCTCTAACATCCAATGCTTGTCAGTTAAGATGAGAAACGTGTGAGTTTCGTGATCGATGTAGTTAGTTTTAGCTGAAAAGTGACTGCCCTTACCTGAAACGAAGTCTTGCTTGTAGGAAGACTCAGAGCTTGGGATTTAACTCATTTCTGAAGTGAAACACACAACAGAGTTCTCATCCATTGATCACACTCTGCTTTAGAGCAAGAAGCACGCTCTTGCTTTCTAGAGTCTCTAATACAGCAGGAAACGTGAGTGTGCTCAGAAGAAAAAAACCGTGTTTCCTATACCTTACGGACCATATCTAGTTCAACTCTGCTTGAAATTGATGCAAAGCAAAGGTCCTCTAACATCCAATGCTTCTCAGTTAAGATGAGATAAGTGTGAGCTGCGTGAACGATATTGTTCATTTGAGCTGTAAAGTAAATGATTACCTGAAACGAAGTCTTGCTTGTAGGAAGACTCAGAGCAGGGATTTAACTCCATTTCTGAAGTGAAACACACAACAGAGTTCTCATCCATTGATCACACTCTGCTTTAGAGCAAGAAGAACCCTCTAGTTTTCTAGAGTCTCTAAGACAGCAGGAAACTTGAGTGTGCTGAGAACAAATGAACGGTGGTTCCTACACATACAGATCATATCCAGTCAAACTCTGCTTCTGAAACTGACACAAATCAGTGGTCCTCTAACGTCCAATGCTTGTCAGTTAAGATGAGAAACGTGTGAGCTTCCTGAACGATGTAGTTCGTTTGAGCTGAAAAGTGACTGCCCTTACCTGAAACGAAATCTTGCTTGTAGGAAGACACAGAGCCAGGGATTTAACTCCATATCTGAAGTGAAACACACAACAGAGTTCTCATCCATTGTTCACACTCTGCTTTACAGCAAGAAGCACGCTCTTGCTTTCTAGAGTCTCTAATACAGCAGGAAACGTGAGTGTGCTCAGAAGAAAAAAAAAGTGTTTCCTATACCTACAGACCATATCTAGTTGAACTCTGCTTGAAATTGATGCAAAGCAAAGGTCGTCTAACATCCAATGCTTCTCATTTAAGATGAGATACGTGTGAGCTTCGTGAACGATATTGTTCATTTGAGCTGTAAATTAAATGCCCTTACCTGAAACGAAGTCTTGCTTGTAGGAAGACTCAGAGCCAGGCCAGGGATTTAACTCCATTTCTGAAGTGTAACACACAGCAGAGTTCTCATCCATTGTTCACACTCTGCTTTACAGCACGAAGCACGCTCTTGCTTTCTAGACCCTCTAAGATAGCAGGAACATGAGTGTGCTGAGAACAAATGAACGGAGTTTCCTACACATACGGATCATATCTAGTCCAACACTGCTTCTGAAACTGATACAAAGCACTGGTCCTCTAACATCCAATGCTTGTCAGTTAAGATGAGAAACGTGTGAGCTTCCTGAACGATGTAGTTCGTTTGAGCTGAAAAGTGACTGCCCTTACCTGAAACGAAGTCTTGCTTGTAGGAAGACACAGAGCCTGGGATTTAACTCCATTTCTGAAGGGAATCACACAACACAGTTCTCATCCATGGATCACCCTCTGCTTTGGAGCAAGAAGCACGCTCTTGCTTTCTAGAGTGTCTAATACAGCAGGAAACGTGAGTGTGCTCAGAAGAAAAGAACCGTGTTTCCTATACATACAGACCATATCTAGTTCAAGTCTGCTTGCAATTGATGCAAAGCAAAGGTCCTCTAACATCCAATGCTTCTCATTTAAGATGAGATACGTGTGAGCTTCGTAAACGATGTAGTTTGTATGAGCTGAAAAGTGACTGCCCTTACCTGAAATGAATTCTTGCTTGTAGGAAGACTCAGAGCCTGGGATTTAACTCCATTTCTGAAGTGAAACACACAGCCGAGTTCTCATCCATTGTTCACACTCTGCGTTACAGCAAGAAGCACGCTCTTGCTTTCTACAAACTCTACGACAGCAGGAAATATGAGTGTGATGAGATCAAAAGAACTGTATTTCCTGCACCTACGGACCATATCTAGTCCAACTCTGCTTCTGAAACTGAAACAAACCACAGGTCCTCTAACATCCAATGCTTGTCAGTTAAGAGATGAGAAACGTGTGAGTTTCGTGATCGATGTAGTTAGTTTGAGCTGAAAAGTGACTGCCCTTACCTGCAACGAATTCTTGCTTGTAGGAAGACTCAGAGCCTGGGATTTAACTCCATTTCTGAAGTGAAACACACAACAAAGTTCTCATCCATTGATCACACTCTGCTTTAGAGCAAGAAGCATGCTCTAGCTTTCTAGAGTCTCTAAGACAGCAGAAAACTTGAGAGTGCTGAGAACAAAAGAATGGTGATTCCTACACATAGGGAACATATCTAGTCCAACTCTGCTTCTGAAACTGATACAAAGCACTGGTCCTCTAACATCCAATGCTTGTCAGTTAAGATGAGAAACGTGTGAGCTTCCTGAACGATGTAGTTCGTTTGAGCTGAAAAGTGACTGCCCTTACCTGAAACGAAGTCTTGCTTGTAGGAAGACTCAGAGCCTGGGATTTAACTCCATTTCTGAAGGGAATCACACAACACAGTTCTCATCCATGGATCACACTGTGCTTTGGAGCAAGAAGCACGCTCTTGCTTTCTAGAGTCTCTAATACAGCAGGAAACGTGAGTGTGCTCAGAAGAAAAAAACCGTGTTTCCTATACCTTACGGACCATATCTAGTTCAACTCTGCTTGAAATTGATGCAAAGCAAAGGTCCTCTAACATCCAATGCTTCTCAGTTAAGATGAGATAAGTGTGAGCTTCGTGAACGATATTGTTCATTTGAGCTGTAAAGTAAATGATTACCTGAAACGAAGTCTTGCTTGTAGGAAGACTCAGAGCAGGGATTTAACTCCATTTCTGAAGTGAAACACACAACAGAGTTCTCATCCATTGATCACACTCTGCTTTAGAGCAAGAAGAACCCTCTAGTTTTCTAGAGTCTCTAAGACAGCAGGAAACTTGAGTGTGCTGAGAACAAATGAACGTTGGTTCCTACACATACGGATCATATCCAGTCAAACTCTGCTTCTGAAACTGACACAAATCAGTGGTCCTCTAACGTCCAATGCTTGTCAGTTAAGATGAGAAACGTGTGAGCTTCCTGAACGATGTAGTTCGTTTGAGCTGAAAAGTGACTGCCCTTACCTGAAACGAAATCTTGCTTGTAGGAAGACACAGAGCCAGGGATTTAACTCCATATCTGAAGTGAAACACACAACAGAGTTCTCATCCATTGTTCACACTCTGCTTTACAGCAAGAAGCACGCTCTTGCTTTCTAGAGTCTCTAATACAGCAGGAAACGTGAGTGTGCTCAGAAGAAAAAAAAAGTGTTTCCTATACCTACAGACCATATCTAGTTGAACTCTGCTTGAAATTGATGCAAAGCAAAGGTCGTCTAACATCCAATGCTTCTCATTTAAGATGAGATACGTGTGAGCTTCGTGAACGATATTGTTCATTTGAGCTGTAAATTAAATGCCCTTACCTGAAACGAAGTCTTGCTTGTAGGAAGACTCAGAGCCAGGGATTTAACTCCATTTCTGAAGTGTAACACATAGCAGCGTTCTCATCCATTATTCACACTCTGCTTTACAGCACGAAGCACGCTCTTGCTTTCTAGACTCTCTAAGATAGCAGGAACATGAGTGTGCTGAGAACAAATGAACGGAGTTTCCTACACATACGGATCATATCTAGTCCAACACTGCTTCTGAAACTGATACAAAGCACTGGTCCTCTAACATCCAATGCTTGTCAGTTAAGATGAGAAACGTGTGAGCTTCCTGAACGATGTAGTTCGTTTGAGCTGAAAAGTGACTGCCCTTACCTGAAACGAAGTCTTGCTTGTAGGAAGACACAGAGCCTGGGATTTAACTCCATTTCTGAAGGGAATCACACAACACAGTTCTCATCCATGGATCACACTCTGCTTTGGAGCAAGAAGCACGCTCTTGCTTTCTAGAGTGTCTAATACAGCAGGAAACGTGTTTGTGCTCAGAAGAAAAGAACCGTGTTTCCTATACATACAGACCATATCTAGTTCAAGTCTGCTTGCAATTGATGCAAAGCAAAGGTCCTCTAACATCCAATGCTTCTCAGTTAAGATGAGATACGTGTGAGCTTCATAAACGATGTAGTTTGTATGAGCTGAAAAGTGACTGCCCTTACCTGAAATGAATTCTTGCTTGTAGGAAGACTCAGAGCCTGGGATTTAACTCCATTTCTGAAGTGAAACACACAGCCGAGTTCTCATCCATTGTTCACACTCTGCGTTACAGCAAGAAGCACGCTCTTGCTTTCTAGACTCTCTACAACAGCAGGAAATATGAGTGTGATGAGAACAAAAGAACTGTATTTCCTGCACATACGGACCATATCTAGTCCAACTCTGCTTCTGAAACTGATACAAAGCACTGGTCCTCTAGCATACAATGCCTGTCAGTTAAGATGAGAAACGTGTGAGCTTCGTGACCAATGTAATTCATTTGAGCTGAAGTGTGACTGCCCTTACCTGCAACGAATTCTTGCTTGTAGGAAGACTCAGAGCCTGGGATTTAACTCCATTTCTGAAGTGAAACACACTACAAAGTTCTCATCCATTGATCACACTCTGCTTTAGAGCAAGAAGCATGCTCTAGCTTTCTAGAGTCTCTAAGACAGCAGAAAACTTGATAGTGCTGAGAACAAAAGAACGGTGATTCCTACACATAGGGAACATATCTAGTCCAACTCTGCTTCTGAAACTGATACAAAGCACTGGTCCTCTAACATCCAATGCTTGTCAGTTAAGATGAGAAACGTGTGAGCTTCCTGAACGATGTAGTTCGTTTGACCTGAAAAGTGACTGCCCTTACCTGAAACGAAGTCTTGCTTGTAGGAAGACTCAGAGCCTGGGATTTAACTCCATTTCTGAAGGGAATCACACAACACAGTTCTCATCCATGGATCACACTGTGCTTTGGAGCAAGAAGCACGCTCTTGTTTCTAGAGTGTCTAATACAGCAGGAAACGTGAGTGTGCTCAGAAGAAAAAAACCGTGTTTCCTATACCTTACGGACCATATCTAGTTCAACTCTGCTTGAAATTGATGCAAAGCAAAGGTCCTCTAACATCCAATGCTTCTCAGTTAATATGAGATAAGTGTGAGCTTCGTGAACGATATTGTTCATTTGAGCTGTAAAGTAAATGATTACCTGAAACGAAGTCTTGCTTGTAGGAAGACTCAGAGCCAGGGATTTAACTCCATTTCTGAAGTGTAACACACAGCAGAGTTCTCATCCATTGTTCACACTCTGCTTTACAGCACGAAGCACGCTCTTGCTTTCTAGACCCTCTAAGATAGCAGGAACATGAGTGTGCTGAGAACAAATGAACGGAGTTTCCTACACATACGGATCATATCTAGTCCAACACTGCTTCTGAAACTGATACAAAGCACTGGTCCTCTAACATCCAATGCTTGTCAGTTAAGATGAGAAACGTGTGAGCTTCCTGAACGATGTAGTTCGTTTGAGCTGAAAAGTGACTGCCCTTACCTGAAACGAAGTCTTGCTTGTAGGAAGACACAGAGCCTGGGATTTAACTCCATTTCTGAAGGGAATCACACAACACAGTTCTCATCCATGGATCACACTCTGCTTTGGATCAAGAAGCACGCTCTTGCTTTCTAGAGTCTCTAATACAGCAGGAAACGTGAGTGTGCTCAGAAGAAAAGAACCGTGTTTCCTATACATACAGACCATATCTAGTTCAAGTCTGCTTGCAATTGATGCAAAGCAAAGGTCCTCTAACATCCAATGCTTCTCATTTAAGATGAGATACGTGTGAGCTTCGTAAACGATGTAGTTTGTATGAGCTGAAAAGTGACTGCCCTTACCTGAAATGAATTCTTGCTTGTAGGAAGACTCAGAGCCTGGGATTTAACTCCATTTCTGAAGTGAAACACACAGCCGAGTTCTCATCCATTGTTCACACTCTGCGTTACAGCAAGAAGCACGCTCTTGCTTTCTAGAAACTCTACGACAGCAGGAAATATGAGTGTGATGAGATCAAAAGAACTGTATTTCCTGCACCTACGGACCATATCTAGTCCAACTCTGCTTCTGAAACTGAAACAAACCACAGGTCCTCTAACATCCAATGCTTGTCAGTTAAGAGATGAGAAACGTGTGAGTTTCGTGATCGATGTAGTTAGTTTGAGCTGAAAAGTGACTGCCCTTACCTGCAACGAATTCTTGCTTGTAGGAAGACTCAGAGCCTGGGATTTAACTCCATTTCTGAAGTGAAACACACAACAAAGTTCTCATCCATTGATCACACTCTGCTTTAGAGCAAGAAGCATGCTCTAGCTTTCTAGAGTCTCTAAGACAGCAGAAAACTTGAGAGTGCTGAGAACAAAAGAATGGTGATTCCTACACATAGGGAACATATCTAGTCCAACTCTGCTTCTGAAACTGATACAAAGCACTGGTCCTCTAACATCCAATGCTTGTCAGTTAAGATGAGAAACGTGTGAGCTTCCTGAACGATGTAGTTCTTTTGAGCTGAAAAGTGACTGCCCTTACCTGAAACGAAGTCTTGCTTGTAGGAAGACTCAGAGCCTGGGATTTAACTCCATTTCTGAAGGGAATCACACAACACAGTTCTCATCCATGGATCACACTGTGCTTTGGAGCAAGAAGCACGCTCTTGCTTTCTAGAGTCTCTAATACAGCAGGAAACGTGAGTGTGCTCAGAAGAAAAAAACCGTGTTTCCTATACCTTACGGACCATATCTAGTTCAACTCTGCTTGAAATTGATGGAAAGCAAAGGTCCTCTAACATCCAATGCTTCTCAGTTAAGATGAGATAAGTGTGAGCTTCGTGAACGATATTGTTCATTTGAGCTGTAAAGTAAATGATTACCTGAAACGAAGTCTTGCTTGTAGGAAGACTCAGAGCAGGGATTTAACTCCATTTCTGAAGTGAAACACACAACAGAGTTCTCATCCATTGATCACACTCTGCTTTAGAGCAAGAAGAACCCTCTAGTTTTCTAGAGTCTCTAAGACAGCAGGAAACTTGAGTGTGCTGAGAACAAATGAACGTTGGTTCCTACACATACGGATCATATCCAGTCAAACTCTGCTTCTGAAACTGACACAAATCAGTGGTCCTCTAACGTCCAATGCTTGTCAGTTAAGATGAGAAACGTGTGAGCTTCCTGAACGATGTAGTTCGTTTGAGCTGAAAAGTGACTGCCCTTACCTGAAACGAAATCTTGCTTGTAGGAAGACACAGAGCCAGGGATTTAACTCCATATCTGAAGTGAAACACACAACAGAGTTCTCATCCATTGTTCACACTCTGCTTTACAGCAAGAAGCACGCTCTTGCTTTCTAGAGTCTCTAATACAGCAGGAAACGTGAGTGTGCTCAGAAGAAAAAAAAAGTGTTTCCTATACCTACAGACCATATCTAGTTGAACTCTGCTTGAAATTGATGCAAAGCAAAGGTCGTCTAACATCCAATGCTTCTCATTTAAGATGAGATACGTGTGAGCTTCGTGAACGATATTGTTCATTTGAGCTGTAAATTAAATGCCCTTACCTGAAACGAAGTCTTGCTTGTAGGAAGACTCAGAGCCAGGGATTTAACTCCATTTCTGAAGTGTAACACATAGCAGCGTTCTCATCCATTATTCACACTCTGCTTTACAGCACGAAGCACGCTCTTGCTTTCTAGACTCTCTAAGATAGCAGGAACATGAGTGTGCTGAGAACAAATGAACGGAGTTTCCTACACATACGGATCATATCTAGTCCAACACTGCTTCTGAAACTGATACAAAGCACTGGTCCTCTAACATCCAATGCTTGTCAGTTAAGATGAGAAACGTGTGAGCTTCCTGAACGATGTAGTTCGTTTGAGCTGAAAAGTGACTGCCCTTACCTGAAACGAAGTCTTGCTTGTAGGAAGACACAGAGCCTGGGATTTAACTCCATTTCTGAAGGGAATCACACAACACAGTTCTCATCCATGGATCACACTCTGCTTTGGAGCAAGAAGCACGCTCTTGCTTTCTAGAGTGTCTAATACAGCAGGAAACGTGTTTGTGCTCAGAAGAAAAGAACCGTGTTTCCTATACATACAGACCATATCTAGTTCAAGTCTGCTTGCAATTGATGCAAAGCAAAGGTCCTCTAACATCCAATGCTTCTCAGTTAAGATGAGATACGTGTGAGCTTCATAAACAATGTAGTTTGTATGAGCTGAAAAGTGACTGCCCTTACCTGAAATGAATTCTTGCTTGTAGGAAGACTCAGAGCCTGGGATTTAACTCCATTTCTGAAGTGAAACACACAGCCGAGTTCTCATCCATTGTTCACACTCTGCGTTACAGCAAGAAGCACGCTCTTGCTTTCTAGACTCTCTACAACAGCAGGAAATATGAGTGTGATGAGAACAAAAGAACTGTATTTCCTGCACATACGGACCATATCTAGTCCAACTCTGCTTCTGAAACTGATACAAAGCACTGGTCCTCTAGCATACAATGCCTGTCAGTTAAGATGAGAAACGTGTGAGCTTCGTGACCAATGTAATTCATTTGAGCTGAAGTGTGACTGCCCTTACCTGCAACGAATTCTTGCTTGTAGGAAGACTCAGAGCCTGGGATTTAACTCCATTTCTGAAGTGAAACACACTACAAAGTTCTCATCCATTGATCACACTCTGCTTTAGAGCAAGAAGCATGCTCTAGCTTTCTAGAGTCTCTAAGACAGCAGAAAACTTGATAGTGCTGAGAACAAAAGAACGGTGATTCCTACACATAGGGAACATATCTAGTCCAACTCTGCTTCTGAAACTGATACAAAGCACTGGTCCTCTAACATCCAATGCTTGTCAGTTAAGATGAGAAACGTGTGAGCTTCCTGAACGATGTAGTTCGTTTGACCTGAAAAGTGACTGCCCTTACCTGAAACGAAGTCTTGCTTGTAGGAAGACTCAGAGCCTGGGATTTAACTCCATTTCTGAAGGGAATCACACAACACAGTTCTCATCCATGGATCACACTGTGCTTTGGAGCAAGAAGCACGCTCTTGTTTCTAGAGTGTCTAATACAGCAGGAAACGTGAGTGTGCTCAGAAGAAAAAAACCGTGTTTCCTATACCTTACGGACCATATCTAGTTCAACTCTGCTTGAAATTGATGCAAAGCAAAGGTCCTCTAACATCCAATGCTTCTCAGTTAATATGAGATAAGTGTGAGCTTCGTGAACGATATTGTTCATTTGAGCTGTAAAGTAAATGATTACCTGAAACGAAGTCTTGCTTGTAGGAAGACTCAGAGCCAGGGATTTAACTCCATTTCTGAAGTGTAACACACAGCAGAGTTCTCATCCATTGTTCACACTCTGCTTTACAGCACGAAGCACGCTCTTGCTTTCTAGACCCTCTAAGATAGCAGGAACATGAGTGTGCTGAGAACAAATGAACGGAGTTTCCTACACATACGGATCATATCTAGTCCAACACTGCTTCTGAAACTGATACAAAGCACTGGTCCTCTAACATCCAATGCTTGTCAGTTAAGATGAGAAACGTGTGAGCTTCCTGAACGATGTAGTTCGTTTGAGCTGAAAAGTGACTGCCCTTACCTGAAACGAAGTCTTGCTTGTAGGAAGACACAGAGCCTGGGATTTAACTCCATTTCTGAAGGGAATCACACAACACAGTTCTCATCCATGGATCACACTCTGCTTTGGATCAAGAAGCACGCTCTTGCTTTCTAGAGTCTCTAATACAGCAGGAAACGTGAGTGTGCTCAGAAGAAAAGAACCGTGTTTCCTATACATACAGACCATATCTAGTTCAAGTCTGCTTGCAATTGATGCAAAGCAAAGGTCCTCTAACATCCAATGCTTCTCATTTAAGATGAGATACGTGTGAGCTTCGTAAACGATGTAGTTTGTATGAGCTGAAAAGTGACTGCCCTTACCTGAAATGAATTCTTGCTTGTAGGAAGACTCAGAGCCTGGGATTTAACTCCATTTCTGAAGTGAAACACACAGCCGAGTTCTCATCCATTGTTCACACTCTGCGTTACAGCAAGAAGCACGCTCTTGCTTTCTAGAAACTCTACGACAGCAGGAAATATGAGTGTGATGAGATCAAAAGAACTGTATTTCCTGCACCTACGGACCATATCTAGTCCAACTCTGCTTCTGAAACTGAAACAAACCACAGGTCCTCTAACATCCAATGCTTGTCAGTTAAGAGATGAGAAACGTGTGAGTTTCGTGATCGATGTAGTTAGTTTGAGCTGAAAAGTGACTGCCCTTACCTGCAACGAATTCTTGCTTGTAGGAAGACTCAGAGCCTGGGATTTAACTCCATTTCTGAAGTGAAACACACAACAAAGTTCTCATCCATTGATCACACTCTGCTTTAGAGCAAGAAGCATGCTCTAGCTTTCTAGAGTCTCTAAGACAGCAGAAAACTTGAGAGTGCTGAGAACAAAAGAATGGTGATTCCTACACATAGGGAACATATCTAGTCCAACTCTGCTTCTGAAACTGATACAAAGCACTGGTCCTCTAACATCCAATGCTTGTCAGTTAAGATGAGAAACGTGTGAGCTTCCTGAACGATGTAGTTCTTTTGAGCTGAAAAGTGACTGCCCTTACCTGAAACGAAGTCTTGCTTGTAGGAAGACTCAGAGCCTGGGATTTAACTCCATTTCTGAAGGGAATCACACAACACAGTTCTCATCCATGGATCACACTGTGCTTTGGAGCAAGAAGCACGCTCTTGCTTTCTAGAGTCTCTAATACAGCAGGAAACGTGAGTGTGCTCAGAAGAAAAAAACCGTGTTTCCTATACCTTACGGACCATATCTAGTTCAACTCTGCTTGAAATTGATGGAAAGCAAAGGTCCTCTAACATCCAATGCTTCTCAGTTAAGATGAGATAAGTGTGAGCTTCGTGAACGATATTGTTCATTTGAGCTGTAAAGTAAATGATTACCTGAAACGAAGTCTTGCTTGTAGGAAGACTCAGAGCAGGGATTTAACTCCATTTCTGAAGTGAAACACACAACAGAGTTCTCATCCATTGATCACACTCTGCTTTAGAGCAAGAAGAACCCTCTAGTTTTCTAGAGTCTCTAAGACAGCAGGAAACTTGAGTGTGCTGAGAACAAATGAACGTTGGTTCCTACACATACGGATCATATCCAGTCAAACTCTGCTTCTGAAACTGACACAAATCAGTGGTCCTCTAACGTCCAATGCTTGTCAGTTAAGATGAGAAACGTGTGAGCTTCCTGAACGATGTAGTTCGTTTGAGCTGAAAAGTGACTGCCCTTACCTGAAACGAAATCTTGCTTGTAGGAAGACACAGAGCCAGGGATTTAACTCCATATCTGAAGTGAAACACACAACAGAGTTCTCATCCATTGTTCACACTCTGCTTTACAGCAAGAAGCACGCTCTTGCTTTCTAGAGTCTCTAATACAGCAGGAAACGTGAGTGTGCTCAGAAGAAAAAAAAAGTGTTTCCTATACCTACAGACCATATCTAGTTGAACTCTGCTTGAAATTGATGCAAAGCAAAGGTCGTCTAACATCCAATGCTTCTCATTTAAGATGAGATACGTGTGAGCTTCGTGAACGATATTGTTCATTTGAGCTGTAAATTAAATGCCCTTACCTGAAACGAAGTCTTGCTTGTAGGAAGACTCAGAGCCAGGGATTTAACTCCATTTCTGAAGTGTAACACATAGCAGCGTTCTCATCCATTATTCACACTCTGCTTTACAGCACGAAGCACGCTCTTGCTTTCTAGACTCTCTAAGATAGCAGGAACATGAGTGTGCTGAGAACAAATGAACGGAGTTTCCTACACATACGGATCATATCTAGTCCAACACTGCTTCTGAAACTGATACAAAGCACTGGTCCTCTAACATCCAATGCTTGTCAGTTAAGATGAGAAACGTGTGAGCTTCCTGAACGATGTAGTTCGTTTGAGCTGAAAAGTGACTGCCCTTACCTGAAACGAAGTCTTGCTTGTAGGAAGACACAGAGCCTGGGATTTAACTCCATTTCTGAAGGGAATCACACAACACAGTTCTCATCCATGGATCACACTCTGCTTTGGAGCAAGAAGCACGCTCTTGCTTTCTAGAGTGTCTAATACAGCAGGAAACGTGTTTGTGCTCAGAAGAAAAGAACCGTGTTTCCTATACATACAGACCATATCTAGTTCAAGTCTGCTTGCAATTGATGCAAAGCAAAGGTCCTCTAACATCCAATGCTTCTCAGTTAAGATGAGATACGTGTGAGCTTCATAAACGATGTAGTTTGTATGAGCTGAAAAGTGACTGCCCTTACCTGAAATGAATTCTTGCTTGTAGGAAGACTCAGAGCCTGGGATTTAACTCCATTTCTGAAGTGAAACACACAGCCGAGTTCTCATCCATTGTTCACACTCTGCGTTACAGCAAGAAGCACGCTCTTGCTTTCTAGACTCTCTACAACAGCAGGAAATATGAGTGTGATGAGAACAAAAGAACTGTATTTCCTGCACATACGGACCATATCTAGTCCAACTCTGCTTCTGAAACTGATACAAAGCACTGGTCCTCTAGCATACAATGCCTGTCAGTTAAGATGAGAAACGTGTGAGCTTCGTGACCAATGTAATTCATTTGAGCTGAAGTGTGACTGCCCTTACCTGCAACGAATTCTTGCTTGTAGGAAGACTCAGAGCCTGGGATTTAACTCCATTTCTGAAGTGAAACACACAACAAAGTTCTCATCCATTGATCACACTCTGCTTTAGAGCAAGAAGCATGCTCTAGCTTTCTAGAGTCTCTAAGACAGCAGAAAACTTGATAGTGCTGAGAACAAAAGAACGGTGATTCCTACACATAGGGAACATATCTAGTCCAACTCTGCTTCTGAAACTGATACAAAGCACTGGTCCTCTAACATCCAATGCTTGTCAGTTAAGATGAGAAACGTGTGAGCTTCCTGAACGATGTAGTTCGTTTGACCTGAAAAGTGACTGCCCTTACCTGAAACGAAGTCTTGCTTGTAGGAAGACTCAGAGCCTGGGATTTAACTCCATTTCTGAAGGGAATCACACAACACAGTTCTCATCCATGGATCACACTGTGCTTTGGAGCAAGAAGCACGCTCTTGTTTCTAGAGTGTCTAATACAGCAGGAAACGTGAGTGTGCTCAGAAGAAAAAAACCGTGTTTCCTATACCTTACGGACCATATCTAGTTCAACTCTGCTTGAAATTGATGCAAAGCAAAGGTCCTCTAACATCCAATGCTTCTCAGTTAATATGAGATAAGTGTGAGCTTCGTGAACGATATTGTTCATTTGAGCTGTAAAGTAAATGATTACCTGAAACGAAGTCTTGCTTGTAGGAAGACTCAGAGCCAGGGATTTAACTCCATTTCTGAAGTGTAACACACAGCAGAGTTCTCATCCATTGTTCACACTCTGCTTTACAGCACGAAGCACGCTCTTGCTTTCTAGACCCTCTAAGATAGCAGGAACATGAGTGTGCTGAGAACAAATGAACGGAGTTTCCTACACATACGGATCATATCTAGTCCAACACTGCTTCTGAAACTGATACAAAGCACTGGTCCTCTAACATCCAATGCTTGTCAGTTAAGATGAGAAACGTGTGAGCTTCCTGAACGATGTAGTTCGTTTGAGCTGAAAAGTGACTGCCCTTACCTGAAACGAAGTCTTGCTTGTAGGAAGACACAGAGCCTGGGATTTAACTCCATTTCTGAAGGGAATCACACAACACAGTTCTCATCCATGGATCACACTCTGCTTTGGAGCAAGAAGCACGCTCTTGCTTTCTAGAGTCTCTAATACAGCAGGAAACGTGAGTGTGCTCAGAAGAAAAGAACCGTGTTTCCTATACATACAGACCATATCTAGTTCAAGTCTGCTTGCAATTGATGCAAAGCAAAGGTCCTCTAACATCCAATGCTTCTCATTTAAGATGAGATACGTGTGAGCTTCGTAAACGATGTAGTTTGTATGAGCTGAAAAGTGACTGCCCTTACCTGAAATGAATTCTTGCTTGTAGGAAGACTCAGAGCCTGGGATTTAACTCCATTTCTGAAGTGAAACACACAGCCGAGTTCTCATCCATTGTTCACACTCTGCGTTACAGCAAGAAGCACGCTCTTGCTTTCTAGAAACTCTACGACAGCAGGAAATATGAGTGTGATGAGATCAAAAGAACTGTATTTCCTGCACATACGGACCATATCTAGTCCAACTCTGCTTCTGAAACTGAAACAAACCACAGGTCCTCTAACATCCAATGCTTGTCAGTTAAGAGATGAGAAACGTGTGAGTTTCGTGATCGATGTAGTTAGTTTGAGCTGAAAAGTGACTGCCCTTACCTGCAACGAATTCTTGCTTGTAGGAAGACTCAGAGCCTGGGATTTAACTCCATTTCTGAAGTGAAACACACAACAAAGTTCTCATCCATTGATCACACTCTGCTTTAGAGCAAGAAGCATGCTCTAGCTTTCTAGAGTCTCTAAGACAGCAGAAAACTTGAGAGTGCTGAGAACAAAAGAATGGTGATTCCTACACATAGGGAACATATCTAGTCCAACTCTGCTTCTGAAACTGATACAAAGCACTGGTCCTCTAACATCCAATGCTTGTCAGTTAAGATGAGAAACGTGTGAGCTTCCTGAACGATGTAGTTCGTTTGAGCTGAAAAGTGACTGCCCTTACCTGAAACGAAGTCTTGCTTGTAGGAAGACTCAGAGCCTGGGATTTAACTCCATTTCTGAAGGGAATCACACAACACAGTTCTCATCCATGGATCACACTGTGCTTTGGAGCAAGAAGCACGCTCTTGCTTTCTAGAGTCTCTAATACAGCAGGAAACGTGAGTGTGCTCAGAAGAAAAAAACCGTGTTTCCTATACCTTACGGACCATATCTAGTTCAACTCTGCTTGAAATTGATGCAAAGCAAAGGTCCTCTAACATCCAATGCTTCTCAGTTAAGATGAGATAAGTGTGAGCTTCGTGAACGATATTGTTCATTTGAGCTGTAAAGTAAATGATTACCTGAAACGAAGTCTTGCTTGTAGGAAGACTCAGAGCAGGGATTTAACTCCATTTCTGAAGTGAAACACACAACAGAGTTCTCATCCATTGATCACACTCTGCTTTAGAGCAAGAAGAACCCTCTAGTTTTCTAGAGTCTCTAAGACAGCAGGAAACTTGAGTGTGCTGAGAACAAATGAACGTTGGTTCCTACACATACGGATCATATCCAGTCAAACTCTGCTTCTGAAACTGACACAAATCAGTGGTCCTCTAACGTCCAATGCTTGTCAGTTAAGATGAGAAACGTGTGAGCTTCCTGAACGATGTAGTTCGTTTGAGCTGAAAAGTGACTGCCCTTACCTGAAACGAAATCTTGCTTGTAGGAAGACACAGAGCCAGGGATTTAACTCCATATCTGAAGTGAAACACACAACAGAGTTCTCATCCATTGTTCACACTCTGCTTTACAGCAAGAAGCACGCTCTTGCTTTCTAGAGTCTCTAATACAGCAGGAAACGTGAGTGTGCTCAGAAGAAAAAAAAAGTGTTTCCTATACCTACAGACCATATCTAGTTGAACTCTGCTTGAAATTGATGCAAAGCAAAGGTCGTCTAACATCCAATGCTTCTCATTTAAGATGAGATACGTGTGAGCTTCGTGAACGATATTGTTCATTTGAGCTGTAAATTAAATGCCCTTACCTGAAACGAAGTCTTGCTTGTAGGAAGACTCAGAGCCAGGGATTTAACTCCATTTCTGAAGTGTAACACATAGCAGCGTTCTCATCCATTATTCACACTCTGCTTTACAGCACGAAGCACGCTCTTGCTTTCTAGACTCTCTAAGATAGCAGGAACATGAGTGTGCTGAGAACAAATGAACGGAGTTTCCTACACATACGGATCATATCTAGTCCAACACTGCTTCTGAAACTGATACAAAGCACTGGTCCTCTAACATCCAATGCTTGTCAGTTAAGATGAGAAACGTGTGAGCTTCCTGAACGATGTAGTTCGTTTGAGCTGAAAAGTGACTGCCCTTACCTGAAACGAAGTCTTGCTTGTAGGAAGACACAGAGCCTGGGATTTAACTCCATTTCTGAAGGGAATCACACAACACAGTTCTCATCCATGGATCACACTCTGCTTTGGAGCAAGAAGCACGCTCTTGCTTTCTAGAGTGTCTAATACAGCAGGAAACGTGTTTGTGCTCAGAAGAAAAGAACCGTGTTTCCTATACATACAGACCATATCTAGTTCAAGTCTGCTTGCAATTGATGCAAAGCAAAGGTCCTCTAACATCCAATGCTTCTCAGTTAAGATGAGATACGTGTGAGCTTCATAAACGATGTAGTTTGTATGAGCTGAAAAGTGACTGCCCTTACCTGAAATGAATTCTTGCTTGTAGGAAGACTCAGAGCCTGGGATTTAACTCCATTTCTGAAGTGAAACACACAGCCGAGTTCTCATCCATTGTTCACACTCTGCGTTACAGCAAGAAGCACGCTCTTGCTTTCTAGACTCTCTACAACAGCAGGAAATATGAGTGTGATGAGAACAAAAGAACTGTATTTCCTGCACATACGGACCATATCTAGTCCAACTCTGCTTCTGAAACTGATACAAAGCACTGGTCCTCTAGCATACAATGCCTGTCAGTTAAGATGAGAAACGTGTGAGCTTCGTGACCAATGTAATTCATTTGAGCTGAAGTGTGACTGCCCTTACCTGCAACGAATTCTTGCTTGTAGGAAGACTCAGAGCCTGGGATTTAACTCCATTTCTGAAGTGAAACACACAACAAAGTTCTCATCCATTGATCACACTCTGCTTTAGAGCAAGAAGCATGCTCTAGCTTTCTAGAGTCTCTAAGACAGCAGAAAACTTGATAGTGCTGAGAACAAAAGAACGGTGATTCCTACACATAGGGAACATATCTAGTCCAACTCTGCTTCTGAAACTGATACAAAGCACTGGTCCTCTAACATCCAATGCTTGTCAGTTAAGATGAGAAACGTGTGAGCTTCCTGAACGATGTAGTTCGTTTGACCTGAAAAGTGACTGCCCTTACCTGAAACGAAGTCTTGCTTGTAGGAAGACTCAGAGCCTGGGATTTAACTCCATTTCTGAAGGGAATCACACAACACAGTTCTCATCCATGGATCACACTGTGCTTTGGAGCAAGAAGCACGCTCTTGCTTTCTAGAGTGTCTAATACAGCAGGAAACGTGAGTGTGCTCAGAAGAAAAAAACCGTGTTTCCTATACCTTACAGACCATATCTAGTTCAACTCTGCTTGAAATTGATGCAAAGCAAAGGTCCTCTAACATCCAATGCTTCTCAGTTAATATGAGATAAGTGTGAGCTTCGTGAACGATATTGTTCATTTGAGCTGTAAAGTAAATGATTACCTGAAATGCAGTCTTGCTTGTAGGAAGACTCAGAGCCAGGGATTTAACTCCATTTCTGAAGTGTAACACACAGCAGAGTTCTCATCCATTGTTCACACTCTGCTTTACAGCACGAAGCACGCTCTTGCTTTCTAGACTCTCTAAGATAGCAGGAACATGAGTGTGCTGAGAACAAATGAACGGAGTTTCCTACACATACGGCTCATATCTAGTCCAACACTGCTTCTGAAACTGATACAAAGCACTGGTCCTCTAACATCCAATGCTTGTCAGTTAAGATGAGAAATGTGTGAGCTTCCTGAACGATGTAGTTCGTTTGAGCTGAAAAGTGACTGCCCTTACCTGAAACGAAGTCTTGCTTGTAGGAAGACACAGAGCCTGGGATTTAACTCCATTTCTGAAGGGAATCACACAACACAGTTCTCATCCATGGATCACACTCTGCTTTGGAGCAAGAAGCACGCTCTTGCTTTCTAGAGTCTCTAATACAGCAGGAAACGTGAGTGTGCTCAGAAGAAAAGAACCGTGTTTCCTATACATACAGACCATATCTAGTTCAAGTCTGCTTGCAATTGATGCAAAGCAAAGGTCCTCTAACATCCAATGCTTCTCAGTTAAGATGAGATACGTGTGAGCTTCGTAAACGATGTAGTTTGTATAAGCTGAAAAGTGACTGCCCTTACCTGAAATGAATTCTTGCTTGTAGGAAGACTCAGAGCCTGGGATTTAACTCCATTTCTGAAGTGAAACACACAGCCGAGTTCTCATCCATTGTTCACACTCTGCGTTACAGGAAGAAGCACGCTCTTGCTTTCTAGACTCTCTACGACAGCAGGAAATATGAGTGTGATGAGAACAAAAGAACTGTATTTCCTGCACATACGGACGATATCTAGTCCAACTCTGCTTCTGAAACTGAAACAAACCACAGGTCCTCTAACATCCAATGCTTGTCAGTTAAGAGATGAGAAACGTGTGAGTTTCTTGATCGATGTAGTTAGTTTGAGCTGAAAAGTGACTGCCCTTACCTGCAAAGAATTCTTGCTTGTAGGAAGACTCAGAGCCTGGGATTTAACTCCATTTCTGAAGTGAAACACACAACAAAGTTCTCATCCATTGATCACACTCTGCTTTAGAGCAAGAAGCATGCTCTAGCTTTCTAGAGTCTCTAAGACAGCAGAAAACTTGAGAGTGCTGAGAACAAAAGAACGGTGATTCCTACACATAGGGAACATATCTAGTCCAACTCTGCTTCTGAAACTGATACAAAGCACTGGTCCTCTAACATCCAATGCTTGTCAGTTAAGATGAGAAACGTGTGAGCTTCCTGAACGATGTAGTTCGTTTGAGCTGAAAAGTGACTGCCCTTACCTGAAACGAAGTCTTGCTTGTAGGAAGACACAGAGCCTGGGATTTAACTCCATTTCTGAAGGGAATCACACAACACAGTTCTCATCCATGGATCACACTCTGCTTTGGAGCAAGAAGCACGCTCTTGCTTTCTAGAGTGTCTAATACAGCAGGAAACGTGTTTGTGCTCAGAAGAAAAGAACCGTGTTTCCTATACATACAGACCATATCTAGTTCAAGTCTGCTTGCAATTGATGCAAAGCAAAGGTCCTCTAACATCCAATGCTTCTCAGTTAAGATGAGATACGTGTGAGCTTCATAAACGATGTAGTTTGTATGAGCTGAAAAGTGACTGCCCTTACCTGAAATGAATTCTTGCTTGTAGGAAGACTCAGAGCCTGGGATTTAACTCCATTTCTGAAGTGAAACACACAGCCGAGTTCTCATCCATTGTTCACACTCTGCGTTACAGCAAGAAGCACGCTCTTGCTTTCTAGACTCTCTACAACAGCAGGAAATATGAGTGTGATGAGAACAAAAGAACTGTATTTCCTGCACATACGGACCATATCTAGTCCAACTCTGCTTCTGAAACTGATACAAAGCACTGGTCCTCTAGCATACAATGCCTGTCAGTTAAGATGAGAAACGTGTGAGCTTCGTGACCAATGTAATTCATTTGAGCTGAAGTGTGACTGCCCTTACCTGCAACGAATTCTTGCTTGTAGGAAGACTCAGAGCCTGGGATTTAACTCCATTTCTGAAGTGAAACACACAACAAAGTTCTCATCCATTGATCACACTCTGCTTTAGAGCAAGAAGCATGCTCTAGCTTTCTAGAGTCTCTAAGACAGCAGAAAACTTGATAGTGCTGAGAACAAAAGAACGGTGATTCCTACACATAGGGAACATATCTAGTCCAACTCTGCTTCTGAAACTGATACAAAGCACTGGTCCTCTAACATCCAATGCTTGTCAGTTAAGATGAGAAACGTGTGAGCTTCCTGAACGATGTAGTTCGTTTGACCTGAAAAGTGACTGCCCTTACCTGAAACGAAGTCTTGCTTGTAGGAAGACTCAGAGCCTGGGATTTAACTCCATTTCTGAAGGGAATCACACAACACAGTTCTCATCCATGGATCACACTGTGCTTTGGAGCAAGAAGCACGCTCTTGTTTCTAGAGTGTCTAATACAGCAGGAAACGTGAGTGTGCTCAGAAGAAAAAAACCGTGTTTCCTATACCTTACGGACCATATCTAGTTCAACTCTGCTTGAAATTGATGCAAAGCAAAGGTACTCTAACATCCAATGCTTCTCAGTTAATATGAGATAAGTGTGAGCTTCGTGAACGATATTGTTCATTTGAGCTGTAAAGTAAATGATTACCTGAAACGAAGTCTTGCTTGTAGGAAGACTCAGAGCCAGGGATTTAACTCCATTTCTGAAGTGTAACACACAGCAGAGTTCTCATCCATTGTTCACACTCTGCTTTACAGCACGAAGCACGCTCTTGCTTTCTAGACCCTCTAAGATAGCAGGAACATGAGTGTGCTGAGAACAAATGAACGGAGTTTCCTACACATACGGATCATATCTAGTCCAACACTGCTTCTGAAACTGATACAAAGCACTGGTCCTCTAACATCCAATGCTTGTCAGTTAAGATGAGAAACGTGTGAGCTTCCTGAACGATGTAGTTCGTTTGAGCTGAAAAGTGACTGCCCTTACCTGAAACGAAGTCTTGCTTGTAGGAAGACACAGAGCCTGGGATTTAACTCCATTTCTGAAGGGAATCACACAACACAGTTCTCATCCATGGATCACACTCTGCTTTGGAGCAAGAAGCACGCTCTTGCTTTCTAGAGTCTCTAATACAGCAGGAAACGTGAGTGTGCTCAGAAGAAAAGAACCGTGTTTCCTATACATACAGACCATATCTAGTTCAAGTCTGCTTGCAATTGATGCAAAGCAAAGGTCCTCTAACATCCAATGCTTCTCATTTAAGATGAGATACGTGTGAGCTTCGTAAACGATGTAGTTTGTATGAGCTGAAAAGTGACTGCCCTTACCTGAAATGAATTCTTGCTTGTAGGAAGACTCAGAGCCTGGGATTTAACTCCATTTCTGAAGTGAAACACACAGCCGAGTTCTCATCCATTGTTCACACTCTGCGTTACAGCAAGAAGCACGCTCTTGCTTTCTAGAAACTCTACGACAGCAGGAAATATGAGTGTGATGAGATCAAAAGAACTGTATTTCCTGCACATACGGACCATATCTAGTCCAACTCTGCTTCTGAAACTGAAACAAACCACAGGTCCTCTAACATCCAATGCTTGTCAGTTAAGAGATGAGAAACGTGTGAGTTTCGTGATCGATGTAGTTAGTTTGAGCTGAAAAGTGACTGCCCTTACCTGCAACGAATTCTTGCTTGTAGGAAGACTCAGAGCCTGGGATTTAACTCCATTTCTGAAGTGAAACACACAACAAAGTTCTCATCCATTGATCACACTCTGCTTTAGAGCAAGAAGCATGCTCTAGCTTTCTAGAGTCTCTAAGACAGCAGAAAACTTGAGAGTGCTGAGAACAAAAGAATGGTGATTCCTACACATAGGGAACATATCTAGTCCAACTCTGCTTCTGAAACTGATACAAAGCACTGGTCCTCTAACATCCAATGCTTGTCAGTTAAGATGAGAAACGTGTGAGCTTCCTGAACGATGTAGTTCGTTTGAGCTGAAAAGTGACTGCCCTTACCTGAAACGAAGTCTTGCTTGTAGGAAGACTCAGAGCCTGGGATTTAACTCCATTTCTGAAGGGAATCACACAACACAGTTCTCATCCATGGATCACACTGTGCTTTGGAGCAAGAAGCACGCTCTTGCTTTCTAGAGTCTCTAATACAGCAGGAAACGTGAGTGTGCTCAGAAGAAAAAAACCGTGTTTCCTATACCTTACGGACCATATCTAGTTCAACTCTGCTTGAAATTGATGCAAAGCAAAGGTCCTCTAACATCCAATGCTTCTCAGTTAAGATGAGATAAGTGTGAGCTTCGTGAACGATATTGTTCATTTGAGCTGTAAAGTAAATGATTACCTGAAACGAAGTCTTGCTTGTAGGAAGACTCAGAGCAGGGATTTAACTCCATTTCTGAAGTGAAACACACAACAGAGTTCTCATCCATTGATCACACTCTGCTTTAGAGCAAGAAGAACCCTCTAGTTTTCTAGAGTCTCTAAGACAGCAGGAAACTTGAGTGTGCTGAGAACAAATGAACGTTGGTTCCTACACATACGGATCATATCCAGTCAAACTCTGCTTCTGAAACTGACACAAATCAGTGGTCCTCTAACGTCCAATGCTTGTCAGTTAAGATGAGAAACGTGTGAGCTTCCTGAACGATGTAGTTCGTTTGAGCTGAAAAGTGACTGCCCTTACCTGAAACGAAATCTTGCTTGTAGGAAGACACAGAGCCAGGGATTTAACTCCATATCTGAAGTGAAACACACAACAGAGTTCTCATCCATTGTTCACACTCTGCTTTACAGCAAGAAGCACGCTCTTGCTTTCTAGAGTCTCTAATACAGCAGGAAACGTGAGTGTGCTCAGAAGAAAAAAAAAGTGTTTCCTATACCTACAGACCATATCTAGTTGAACTCTGCTTGAAATTGATGCAAAGCAAAGGTCGTCTAACATCCAATGCTTCTCATTTAAGATGAGATACGTGTGAGCTTCGTGAACGATATTGTTCATTTGAGCTGTAAATTAAATGCCCTTACCTGAAACGAAGTCTTGCTTGTAGGAAGACTCAGAGCCAGGGATTTAACTCCATTTCTGAAGTGTAACACATAGCAGCGTTCTCATCCATTATTCACACTCTGCTTTACAGCACGAAGCACGCTCTTGCTTTCTAGACTCTCTAAGATAGCAGGAACATGAGTGTGCTGAGAACAAATGAACGGAGTTTCCTACACATACGGATCATATCTAGTCCAACACTGCTTCTGAAACTGATACAAAGCATTGGTCCTCTAACATCCAATGCTTGTCAGTTAAGATGAGAAACGTGTGAGCTTCCTGAACGATGTAGTTCGTTTGAGCTGAAAAGTGACTGCCCTTACCTGAAACGAAGTCTTGCTTGTAGGAAGACACAGAGCCTGGGATTTAACTCCATTTCTGAAGGGAATCACACAACACAGTTCTCATCCATGGATCACACTCTGCTTTGGAGCAAGAAGCACGCTCTTGCTTTCTAGAGTGTCTAATACAGCAGGAAACGTGTTTGTGCTCAGAAGAAAAGAACCGTGTTTCCTATACATACAGACCATATCTAGTTCAAGTCTGCTTGCAATTGATGCAAAGCAAAGGTCCTCTAACATCCAATGCTTCTCAGTTAAGATGAGATACGTGTGAGCTTCATAAACGATGTAGTTTGTATGAGCTGAAAAGTGACTGCCCTTACCTGAAATGAATTCTTGCTTGTAGGAAGACTCAGAGCCTGGGATTTAACTCCATTTCTGAAGTGAAACACACAGCCGAGTTCTCATCCATTGTTCACACTCTGCGTTACAGTAAGAAGCATGCTATTGCTTTCTAGACTCTCTACAACAGCAGGAAATATGAGTGTGATGAGAACAAAAGAACTGTATTTCCTGCACATACGGACCATATCTAGTCCAACTCTGCTTCTGAAACTGATACAAAGCACTGGTCCTCTAGCATACAATGCCTGTCAGTTAAGATGAGAAACGTGTGAGCTTCGTGACCAATGTAATTCATTTGAGCTGAAGTGTGACTGCCCTTACCTGCAACGAATTCTTGCTTGTAGGAAGACTCAGAGCCTGGGATTTAACTCCATTTCTGAAGTGAAACACACAACAAAGTTCTCATCCATTGATCACACTCTGCTTTAGAGCAAGAAGCATGCTCTAGCTTTCTAGAGTCTCTAAGACAGCAGAAAACTTGAGAGTGCTGAGAACAAAAGAATGGTGATTCCTACACATAGGGAACATATCTAGTCCAACTCTGCTTCTGAAACTGATACAAAGCACTGGTCCTCTAACATCCAATGCTTGTCAGTTAAGATGAGAAACGTGTGAGCTTCCTGAACGATGTAGTTCGTTTGAGCTGAAAAGTGACTGCCCTTACCTGAAACGAAGTCTTGCTTGTAGGAAGACTCAGAGCCTGGGATTTAACTCCATTTCTGAAGGGAATCACACAACACAGTTCTCATCCATGGATCACACTGTGCTTTGGAGCAAGAAGCACGCTCTTGCTTTCTAGAGTCTCTAATACAGCAGGAAACGTGAGTGTGCTCAGAAGAAAAAAACCGTGTTTCCTATACCTTACGGACCATATCTAGTTCAACTCTGCTTGAAATTGATGCAAAGCAAAGGTCCTCTAACATCCAATGCTTCTCAGTTAAGATGAGATAAGTGTGAGCTTCGTGAACGATATTGTTCATTTGAGCTGTAAAGTAAATGATTACCTGAAACGAAGTCTTGCTTGTAGGAAGACTCAGAGCAGGGATTTAACTCCATTTCTGAAGTGAAACACACAACAGAGTTCTCATCCATTGATCACACTCTGCTTTAGAGCAAGAAGAACCCTCTAGTTTTCTAGAGTCTCTAAGACAGCAGGAAACTTGAGTGTGCTGAGAACAAATGAACGTTGGTTCCTACACATACGGATCATATCCAGTCAAACTCTGCTTCTGAAACTGACACAAATCAGTGGTCCTCTAACGTCCAATGCTTGTCAGTTAAGATGAGAAACGTGTGAGCTTCCTGAACGATGTAGTTCGTTTGAGCTGAAAAGTGACTGCCCTTACCTGAAACGAAATCTTGCTTGTAGGAAGACATAGAGCCAGGGATTTAACTCCATATCTGAAGTGAAACACACAACAGAGTTCTCATCCATTGTTCACACTCTGCTTTACAGCAAGAAGCACGCTCTTGCTTTCTAGAGTCTCTAATACAGCAGGAAACGTGAGTGTGCTCAGAAGAAAAAAAAAGTGTTTCCTATACCTACAGACCATATCTAGTTGAACTCTGCTTGAAATTGATGCAAAGCAAAGGTCGTCTAACATCCAATGCTTCTCATTTAAGATGAGATACGTGTGAGCTTCGTGAACGATATTGTTCATTTGAGCTGTAAATTAAATGCCCTTACCTGAAACGAAGTCTTGCTTGTAGGAAGACTCAGAGCCAGGGATTTAACTCCATTTCTGAAGTGTAACACATAGCAGCGTTCTCATCCATTATTCACACTCTGCTTTACAGCACGAAGCACGCTCTTGCTTTCTAGACTCTCTAAGATAGCATGAACATGAGTGTGCTGAGAACAAATGAACGGAGTTTCCTACACATACGGATCATATCTAGTCCAACACTGCTTCTGAAACTGATACAAAGCACTGGTCCTCTAGCATACAATGCCTGTCAGTTAAGATGAGAAACGTGTGAGCTTCGTGACCAATGTAATTCATTTGAGCTGAAGTGTGACTGCCCTTACCTGCAACGAATTCTTGCTTGTAGGAAGACTCAGAGCCTGGGATTTAACTCCATTTCTGAAGTGAAACACACAACAAAGTTCTCATCCATTGATCACACTCTGCTTTAGAGCAAGAAGCATGCTCTAGCTTTCTAGAGTCTCTAAGACAGCAGAAAACTTGAGAGTGCTGAGAACAAAAGAACGGTGATTCCTACACATAGGGAACATATCTAGTCCAACTCTGCTTCTGAAACTGATACAAAGCACTGGTCCTCTAACATCCAATGCTTGTCAGTTAAGATGAGAAACGTGTGAGCTTCCTGAACGATGTAGTTCGTTTGACCTGAAAAGTGACTGCCCTTACCTGAAACGAAGTCTTGCTTGTAGGAAGACTCAGAGCCTGGGATTTAACTCCATTTCTGAAGGGAATCACACAACACAGTTCTCATCCATGGATCACACTGTGCTTTGGAGCAAGAAGCACGCTCTTGCTTTCTAGAGTGTCTAATACAGCAGGAAACGTGAGTGTGCTCAGAAGAAAAAAACCGTGTTTCCTATACCTTACGGACCATATCTAGTTCAACTCTGCTTGAAATTGATGCAAAGCAAAGGTCCTCTAACATGCAATGCTTCTCAGTTAATATGAGATAAGTGTGAGCTTCGTGAACGATATTGTTCATTTGAGCTGTAAAGTAAATGATTACCTGAAATGCAGTCTTGCTTGTAGGAAGACTCAGAGCCAGGGATTTAACTCCATTTCTGAAGTGTAACACACAGCAGAGTTCTCATCCATTGTTCACACTCTGCTTTACAGCACGAAGCACGATCTTGCTTTCTAGACTCTCTAAGATAGCAGGAACATGAGTGTGCTGAGAACAAATGAACGGAGTTTCCTACACATACGGATCATATCTAGTCCAACACTGCTTCTGAAACTGATACAAAGCACTGGTCCTCTAACATCCAATGCTTGTCAGTTAAGATGAGAAACGTGTGAGCTTCCTGAACGATGTAGTTCGTTTGAGCTGAAAAGTGACTGCCCTTACCAGAAACGAAGTCTTGCTTGTAGGAAGACACAGAGCCTGGGATTTAACTCCATTTCTGAAGGGAATCACACAACACAGTTCTCATCCATGGATCACACTCTGCTTTGGAGCAAGAAGCACGCTCTTGCTTTCTAGAGTCTCTAATACAGCAGGAAACGTGAGTGTGCTCAGAAGAAAAGAACCGTGTTTCCTATACATACAGACCATATCTAGTTCAAGTCTGCTTGCAATTGATGCAAAGCAAAGGTCCTCTAACATCCAATGCTTCTCAGTTAAGATGAGATACGTGTGAGCTTCGTAAACGATGTAGTTTGTATAAGCTGAAAAGTGACTGCCCTTACCTGAAATGAATTCTTGCTTGTAGGAAGACTCAGAGCCTGGGATTTAACTCCATTTCTGAAGTGAAACACACAGCCGAGTTCTCATCCATTGTTCACACTCTGCGTTACAGCAAGAAGCACGCTCTTGCTTTCTAGACTCTCTACGACAGCAGGAAATATGAGTGTGATGAGAACAAAAGAACTGTATTTCCTGCACATACGGACCATATCTAGTCCAACTCTGCTTCTGAAACTGAAACAAACCACAGGTCCTCTAACATCCAATGCTTGTCAGTTAAGAGATGAGAAACGTGTGAGTTTCGTGATCGATGTAGTTAGTTTGAGCTGAAAAGTGACTGCACTTACCTGCAACGAATTCTTGCTTGTAGGAAGACTCAGAGCCTGAGATTTAACTCCATTTCTGAAGTGAAACACACAACAAAGTTCTCATCCATTGATCACACTCTGCTTTAGAGCAAGAAGCATGCTCTAGCTTTCTAGAGTCTCTAAGACAGCAGAAAACTTGAGAGTGCTGAGAACAAAAGAACGGTGATTCCTACACATAGGGAACATATCTAGTCCAACTCTGCTTCTGAAACTGATACAAAGCACTGGTCCTCTAACATCCAATGCTTGTCAGTTAAGATGAGAAACGTGTGAGCTTCCTGAACGATGTAGTTCGTTTGAGGTGAAAAGTGACTGCCCTTACCTGAAACGAAGTCTTGCTTGTAGGAAGACTCAGAGCCTGGGATTTAACTCCATTTCTGAAGGGAATCACACAACACAGTTCTCATCCATGGATCACACTGTGCTTTGGAGCAAGAAGCACGCTCCTGCTTTCTAGAGTCTCTAATACAGCAGGAAACGTGAGTGTGCTCAGAAGAAAAAAACCGTGTTTCCTATACCTTACCGACCATATCTAGTTCAACTCTGCTTGAAATTGATGCAAAGCAAAGGTCCTCTAACATCCAATGCTTCTCAGTTAATATGAGATAAGTGTGAGCTTCGTGAACGATATTGTTCATTTGAGCTGTAAAGTAAATGATTACCTGAAATGAAGTCTTGCTTGTAGGAAGACTCAGAGCCAGGGATTTAACTCCATTTCTGAAGTGAAACACACAACAGAGTTCTCATCCATTGATCATACTCTGCTTTAGAGCAAGAAGCACGCTCTTGCTTTCTAGAGTCTCTAATGAACCAGGAAACCTGAGTGTGCTGAGAACCAAAGAACGGTGTTTCTTACACATACGGACCATATCTAGGCCAACTATGCTTCTGAAACTGATACAAAGCAGTGGTCCTCTAACATACAATGCTTGTCAGTTAAGATGAGAAACGTGTGAGCTTCGTGACCAATGTAATTCATTTGAGCTGAAGTGTGACTGCCCTTACCTGCAACGAATTCTTGCAGGTAGGAAGACTCAGAGCCTGGGATTTAACTCCATTTCTGAAGTGAAACACACAACAAAGTTCTCATCCATTGATCACACTCTGCTTTGGAGCAAGAAGCATGCTCTAGCTTTCTAGAGCCTCTAAGACAGCAGGAACTTGAGTGTGCTGAGAACAAAAGAACGGTGATTCCTACACATAGGGAACATATCTAGTCCAACTCTGCTTCTGAAACTAATACAAAGCACTGGTCCTCTAACATCCAATGCTTGTCAGTTAAGATGAGAAACGTGTGAGCTTCCTGAGCGATGTAGTTCGTTTGAGCTGAAAAGTGACTGCCCTTACCTGAAACGAAGTCTTGCTTGTAGGAAGACTCAGACCCTGGGATTTAACTCCATTTCTGAAGTGAATCACACAACACAGTTCTCATCCATGGATCACACTCTGCTTTGGAGCAAGAAGCACGCTCTTGCTTTCTAGAGTCTCTAATAAAGCAGGAAGCGTGAATGTTCTCAGAAGAAAAGAACTGTGTTTCCTATAAATACAGACCATATCTAGTTCAACTCTGCTTGAAATTGATGGAAAGCAAAGGTCCTCTAACATCCAATGCTTCTCAGTTAAGATGAGATACGTGTGAACTTCGTGAATGATAATGTTCATTTGAGCTGTAAAGTAAATGCCCTTACCTGAAACGAAGTCTTGCTTGTAGGAAGACTCAGAGCATGGATTTAACTCCATTTCTGAAGTGAAACACACAACAGAGTTCTCATCCATTGATCACACTCTGCTTTAGAGCAAGAAGAACCCTCTAGCTTTCTAGAGTCTCTAAGACAGCAGGAAACTTGAATGCGCTGAGAACAAATGAACGTTGTTTCCTACACATACAGGTTCATATCCAGTCACACTCTGCTTCTGATACTGACACAAAGCACTGGTCCTCTAACATCCAATGCTTGTCAGTTAAGATGAGAAATGTGTGAGCTTCGTGATAGATGTAGTTTGTTTGAGCTGAAAAGTGACTGCCATTACCTGAAACGAAATCTTTCTTGTAGGAAGACTCAGAGCTTGGGATTTAACTCATTTCTGAAGTGAAACACACAACAGAGTTCTCATCCATTGATCACACTCTGCTTTAGAGCAAGAAGCACGCTCTTGCTTTCTAGAGTCTCTAATGAACCAGGAAACGTGAGTGTGCTGTGAACCAAAGAACGGTGTTTCTTACTCATACGGACCATATCTTGGCCAACTCTGCTTCTGAAACTGATACAAAGCACTGGTCCTCTAACATACAATGCTTGTCAGTTAAGATGAGAAACGTGTGAGCTTCGTGACCAATGTAATTCATTTGAGCTGAAGTGTGACTGCCCTTACCTGCAACGAATTCTTGCAGGTAGGAAGACTCAGAGCCTGGGATTTAACTCCATTTCTGAAGTGATACACACAACAAAGTTCTCATCCATTGATCACACTCTGCTTTGGAGCAAGAAGCATGCTCTAGCTTTCTAGAGCCTCTAAGACAGCAGGAAACTTGAGTGTGCTGAGAACAAAACAACGGTGATTCCTACACATAGGGACCATATCTAGTCCAACTCTGCTTCTGAAACTAATACAAAGCACTGGTCCTCTAACATCCAATGCTTGTCAGTTAAGATGAGAAACGTGTGAGCTTCCTGAGCGATGTAGTTCGTTTGAGCTGAAAAGTGACTGCCCTTACCTGAAACGAAGTCTTGCTTGTAGGAAGACTCAGACCCTGGGATTTAACTCCATTTCTGAAGTGAATCACACAACACAGTTCTCATCCATGGATCACACTCTGCTTTGGAGCAAGAAGCACGCTCTTGCTTTCTAGAGTCTCTAATACAGCAGGAAACGTGAATGTTCTCAGAAGAAAAGAACCGTGTTTCCTATACATACAGACCATATCTAGTTCAACTCTGCTTGAAATTGATGGAAAGCAAAGGTCCTCTAACATCCAATGCTTCTCAGTTAAGATGAGATACGTGTGAGCTTCGTGAAAGATATTGTTCATTTGAGCAGTAAAGTAAATGCCCTTACCAGAAAAGAATTCTTGCTTGTAGGAAGACTCAGAGCAGGGATTTAACTCCATTTCTGAAGTGAAACACACAATAGAGTTCTCATTCATTGATCACACTCTGCTTTAGAGCAAGAAGTACCCTCTAGATACTAGAGTCTCTAAGACAGCAGGAAACTTGAGTGTGCTGAGAACAAATGAACGTTGGTTCCTACACATACGGATCATATCCAGTCAAACTCTGCTTCTGAAACTGACACAAAGCACTGGTCCTCTAACATCCAATGCTTGTCAGTTAAGATGAGAAACGTGTGAGCTTCGTGATAGATGTAGTTTGTTTGAGCTGAAAAGTGACTGCCCTTACCTGAAACGAAATCTTGCTTGTAGGAAGACTCAGAGCTTGGGATTTAACTCATTTCTGAAGTGAGACACACAACAGAGTTCTCATCCATTGATCACACTCTGCTTTAGAGCAAGAAGCACGCTCTTGCTTTCTAGAGTCTCTAATGAACCAGGAAACGTGAGTGTGCTGAGAACCAAAGAACGGTGTTTCTTACACATACGGACCATATCTAGGCCAACTCTGCTTCTGAAACTGATACAAAGCAGTGGTCCTCTAACATACAATGCTTGTCAGTTAAGATGAGAAACGTGTGAGCTTCGTGACCAATGTAATTCATTTGAGCTGAAGTGTGACTGCCCTTACCTGCAACGAATTCTTGCAGGTAGGAAGACTCAGAGCCTGGGATTTAACTCCATTTCTGAAGTGAAACACACAACAAAGTTCTCATCCATTGATCACACTCTGCTTTAGAGCAAGAAGCATGCTCTAGCTTTCTAGAGTCTCTAAGACAGCAGGAAACTTGAGTGTGCTGAGAACAAAAGAACGGTGATTCCTACACATAGGGAACATATCTAGTCCAACTCTGCTTCTGAAACTGATACAAAGCACTGGTCCTCTAACATCCAATGCTTGTCAGTTAAGATGAGAAACGTATGAGCTTCCTGAACGATGTAGTTCGTTTGAGCTGAAAAGTGACTGCCCTTACCTGAAACGAAATCCTGCTTGTAGGAAGACACAGAGCCTGGGATTTAACTCCATTTCTGAAGGGAATCACACAACACAGTTCTCATCCATGGATCACACTCTGCTTTGGAGCAAGAAGCACGCTCTTGCTTTCTAGAGTCTCTAATACAGCAGGAAACGTGAGTGTGCTCAGAAGAAAAGAACTGTGTTTCCTATACATACAGACCATATCTAGTTCAACTCTGCTTGAAATTGATGGAAAGCAAAGGTCCTCTAACATCCAATGCTTCTCAGTTAAGATGAGATACGTGTGAGCTTCGTGAATGATATTGTTCATTTGAGCTGTAAAGTAAATGCCCTTACCTGAAACGAAGTCTTGCTTGTAGGAAGACTCAGAGCATGGATTTAACTCCATTTCTGAAGTGAAACACACAACAGAGTTCTCATCCATTGATCACACTCTGCTTTAGAGCAAGAAGAACCCTCTAGCTTTCTAGAGTCTCTAAGACAGCAGGAAACTTGAATGCGCTGAGAACAAATGAACGTTGTTTCCTACACATACAGGTTCATATCCAGTCACACTCTGCTTCTGATACTGACACAAAGCACTGGTCCTCTAACATCCAATGCTTGTCAGTTAAGATGAGAAACGTGTGAGCTTCGTGATAGATGTAGTTTGTTTGAGCTGAAAAGTGACTGCCCTTACCTGAAACGAAATCTTGCTTGTAGGAAGACTCAGAGCTTGGGATTTAACTCATTTCTGAAGTGAAACACACAACAGAGTTCTCATCCATTGATCATACTCTGCTTTAGAGCAAGAAGCACGCTCTTGCTTTCTAGAGTCTCTAATGAACCAGGAAACCTGAGTGTGCTGAGAACCAAAGAACGGTGTTTCTTACACATACGGACCATATCTAGGCCAACTCTGCTTCTGAAACTGATACAAAGCAGTGGTCCTCTAACATACAATGCTTGTCAGTTAAGATGAGAAACGTGTGAGCTTCGTGACCAATGTAATTCATTTGAGCTGAAGTGTGACTGCCCTTACCTGCAACGAATTCTTGCAGGTAGGAAGACTCAGAGCCTGGGATTTAACTCCATTTCTGAAGTGAAACACACAACAAAGTTCTCATCCATTGATCACACTCTGCTTTAGAGCAAGAAGCATGCTCTAGCTTTCTAGAGTCTCTAAGACAGCAGGAAACTTGAGTGTGCTGAGAACAAAAGAACGGTGATTCCTACACATAGGGAACATATCTAGTCCAACTCTGCTTCTGAAACTGATACAAAGCACTGGTCCTCTAACATCCAATGCTTGTCAGTTAAGATGAGAAACGTGTGAGCTTCCTGAACGATGTAGTTCGTTTGAGCTGAAAAGTGACTGCCCTTACCTGAAACGAAGTCCTGCTTGTAGGAAGACACAGAGCCTGGGATTTAACTCCATTTCTGAAGGGAATCACACAACACAGTTCTCATCCATGGATCACACTCTGCTTTGGAGCAAGAAGCACGCTCTTGCTTTCTAGAGTCTCTAATACAGCAGGAAATGTGAGTGTGCTCAGAAGAAAAGAACTGTGTTTCCTATACATACAGACCATATCTAGTTCAACTCTGCTTGAAATTGATGGAAAGCAAAGGTCCTCTAACATCCAATGCTTCTCAGTTAAGATGAGATACGTGTGAACTTCGTGAATGATAATGTTCATTTGAGCTGTAAAGTAAATGCCCTTACCTGAAACGAAGTCTTGCTTGTAGGAAGACTCAGAGCATGGATTTAACTCCATTTCTGAAGTGAAACACACAACAGAGTTCTCATCCATTGATCACACTCTGCTTTAGAGCAAGAAGAACCCTCTAGCTTTCTAGAGTCTCTAAGACAGCAGGAAACTTGAATGCGCTGAGAACAAATGAACGTTGTTTCCTACACATACAGGTTCATATCCAGTCACACTCTGCTTCTGATACTGACACAAAGCACTGGTCCTCTAACATCCAATGCTTGTCAGTTAAGATGAGAAACGTGTGAGCTTCGTGATAGATGTAGTTTGTTTGAGCTGAAAAGTGACTGCCATTACCTGAAACGAAATCTTTCTTGTAGGAAGACTCAGAGCTTGGGATTTAACTCATTTCTGAAGTGAAACACACAACAGAGTTCTCATCCATTGATCACACTCTGCTTTAGAGCAAGAAGCACGCTCTTGCTTTCTAGAGTCTCTAATGAACCAGGAAACGTGAGTGTGCTGTGAACCAAAGAACGGTGTTTCTTACTCATACGGACCATATCTTGGCCAACTCTGCTTCTGAAACTGATACAAAGCACTGGTCCTCTAACATACAATGCTTGTCAGTTAAGATGAGAAACGTGTGAGCTTCGTGACCAATGTAATTCATTTGAGCTGAAGTGTGACTGCCCTTACCTGCAACGAATTCTTGCAGGTAGGAAGACTCAGAGCCTGGGATTTAACTCCATTTCTGAAGTGAAACACACAACAAAGTTCTCATCCATTGATCACACTCTGCTTTGGAGCAAGAAGCATGCTCTAGCTTTCTAGAGCCTCTAAGACAGCAGGAAACTTGAGTGTGCTGAGAACAAAACAACGGTGATTCCTACACATAGGGACCATATCTAGTCCAACTCTGCTTCTGAAACTAATACAAAGCACTGGTCCTCTAACATCCAATGCTTGTCAGTTAAGATGAGAAACGTGTGAGCTTCCTGAGCGATGTAGTTCGTTTGAGCTGAAAAGTGACTGCCCTTACCTGAAACGAAGTCTTGCTTGTAGGAAGACTCAGACCCTGGGATTTAACTCCATTTCTGAAGTGAATCACACAACACAGTTCTCATCCATGGATCACACTCTGCTTTGGAGCAAGAAGCACGCTCTTGCTTTCTAGAGTCTCTAATAAAGCAGGAAGCGTGAATGTTCTCAGAAGAAAAGAACCGTGTTTCCTATAAATACAGACCATATCTAGTTCAACTCTGCTTGAAATTGATGGAAAGCAAAGGTCCTCTAACATCCAATGCTTCTCAGTTAAGATGAGATACGTGTGAGCTTCGTGAAAGATATTGTTCATTTGAGCAGTAAAGTAAATGCCCTTACCAGAAAAGAATTCTTGCTTGTAGGAAGACTCAGAGCAGGGATTTAACTCCATTTCTGAAGTGAAACACACAATAGAGTTCTCATTCATTGATCACACTCTGCTTTAGAGCAAGAAGTACCCTCTAGATACTAGAGTCTCTAAGACAGCAGGAAACTTGAGTGTGCTGAGAACAAATGAACGTTGGTTCCTACACATACGGATCATATCCAGTCAAACTCTGCTTCTGAAACTGACACAAAGCACTGGTCCTCTAACATCCAATGCTTGTCAGTTAAGATGAGAAACGTGTGAGCTTCGTGATAGATGTAGTTTGTTTGAGCTGAAAAGTGACTGCCCTTACCTGAAGCGAAATCTTGCTTGTAGGAAGACTCAGAGCTTGGGATTTAACTCATTTCTGAAGTGAAACACACAACAGAGTTCTCATCCATTGATCACACTCTGCTTTAGAGCAAGAAGCACGCTCTTGCTTTCTAGAGTCTCTAATGAACCAGGAAACGTGAGTGTGCTGAGAACCAAAGAACGGTGTTTCTTACACATACGGACCATATCTAGGCCAACTCTGCTTCTGAAACTGATACAAAGCAGTGGTCCTCTAACATACAATGCTTGTCAGTTAAGATGAGAAACGTGTGAGCTTCGTGACCAATGTAATTCATTTGAGCTGAAGTGTGACTGCCCTTACCTGCAACGAATTCTTGCAGGTAGGAAGACTCAGAGCCTGGGATTTAACTCCATTTCTGAAGTGAAACACACAACAAAGTTCTCATCCATTGATCACACTCTGCTTTAGAGCAAGAAGCATGCTCTAGCTTTCTAGAGTCTCTAAGACAGCAGGAAACTTGAGTGTGCTGAGAACAAAAGAACGGTGATTCCTACACATAGGGAACATATCTAGTCCAACTCTGCTTCTGAAACTGATACAAAGCACTGGTCCTCTAACATCCAATGCTTGTCAGTTAAGATGAGAAACGTGTGAGCTTCCTGAACGATGTAGTTCGTTTGAGCTGAAAAGTGACTGCCCTTACCTGAAACGAAATCCTGCTTGTAGGAAGACACAGAGCCTGGGATTTAACTCCATTTCTGAAGGGAATCACACAACACAGTTCTCATCCATGGATCACACTCTGCTTTGGAGCAAGAAGCACGCTCTTGCTTTCTAGAGTCTCTAATACAGCAGGAAACGTGAGTGTGCTCAGAAGAAAAGAACTGTGTTTCCTATACATACAGACCATATCTAGTTCAACTCTGCTTGAAATTGATGGAAAGCAAAGGTCCTCTAACATCCAATGCTTCTCAGTTAAGATGAGATACGTGTGAGCTTCGTGAATGATATTGTTCATTTGAGCTGTAAAGTAAATGCCCTTACCTGAAACGAAGTCTTGCTTGTAGGAAGACTCAGAGCATGGATTTAACTCCATTTCTGAAGTGAAACACACAACAGAGTTCTCATCCATTGATCACACTCTGCTTTAGAGCAAGAAGAACCCTCTAGCTTTCTAGAGTCTCTAAGACAGCAGGAAACTTGAATGCGCTGAGAACAAATGAACGTTGTTTCCTACACATACAGGTTCATATCCAGCCACACTCTGCTTCTGATACTGACACAAAGCACTGGTCCTCTAACATCCAATGCTTGTCAGTTAAGATGAGAAACGTGTGAGCTTCGTGATAGATGTAGTTTGTTTGAGCTGAAAAGTGACTGCCCTTACCTGAAACGAAATCTTGCTTGTAGGAAGACTCAGAGCTTGGGATTTAACTCATTTCTGAAGTGAAACACACAACAGAGTTCTCATCCATTGATCATACTCTGCTTTAGAGCAAGAAGCACGCTCTTGCTTTCTAGAGTCTCTAATGAACCAGGAAACCTGAGTGTGCTGAGAACCAAAGAACGGTGTTTCTTACACATACGGACCATATCTAGGCCAACTCTGCTTCTGAAACTGATACAAAGCAGTGGTCCTCTAACATACAATGCTTGTCAGTTAAGATGAGAAAAGTGTGAGCTTCGTGACCAATGTAATTCATTTGAGCTGAAGTGTGACTGCCCTTACCTGCAACGAATTCTTGCAGGTAGGAAGACTCAGAGCCTGGGATTTAACTCCATTTCTGAAGTGAAACACACAACAAAGTTCTCATCCATTGATCACACTCTGCTTTAGAGCAAGAAGCATGCTCTAGCTTTCTAGAGTCTCTAAGACAGCAGGAAACTTGAGTGTGCTGAGAACAAAAGAACGGTGATTCCTACACATAGGGAACATATCTAGTCCAACTCTGCTTCTGAAACTGATACAAAGCACTGGTCCTCTAACATCCAATGCTTGTCAGTTAAGATGAGAAACGTGTGAGCTTCCTGAACGATGTAGTTCGTTTGAGCTGAAAAGTGACTGCCCTTACCTGAAACGAAGTCCTGCTTGTAGGAAGACACAGAGCCTGGGATTTAACTCCATTTCTGAAGGGAATCACACAACACAGTTCTCATCCATGGATCACACTCTGCTTTGGAGCAAGAAGCACGCTCTTGCTTTCTAGAGTCTCTAATACAGCAGGAAACGTGAGTGTGCTCAGAAGAAAAGAACTGTGTTTCCTATACATACAGACCATATCTAGTTCAACTCTGCTTGAAATTGATGGAAAGCAAAGGTCCTCTAACATCCAATGCTTCTCAGTTAAGATGAGATACGTGTGAACTTCGTGAATGATAATGTTCATTTGAGCTGTAAAGTAAATGACCTTACCTGAAACGAAGTCTTGCTTGTAGGAAGACTCAGAGCATGGATTTAACTCCATTTCTGAAGTGAAACACACAACAGAGTTCTCATCCATTGATCACACTCTGCTTTAGAGCAAGAAGAACCCTCTAGCTTTCTAGAGTCTCTAAGACAGCAGGAAACTTGAGTGTGCTGAGAACAAATGAACGTTGTTTCCTACACATACGGATCATATCCAGTCAAACTCTGCTTCTGAAACTGACACAAAGCACTGGTCCTCTAACATCCAATGCTTGTCAGTTAAGATGAGAAACGTGTGAGCTTCGTGATAGATGTAGTTTGTTTGAGCTGAAAAGTGACTGCCATTACCTGAAACGAAATCTTTCTTGTAGGAAGACTCAGAGCTTGGGATTTAACTCATTTCTGAAGTGAAACACACAACAGAGTTCTCATCCATTGATCACACTCTGCTTTAGAGCAAGAAGCACGCTCTTGCTTTCTAGAGTCTCTAATGAACCAGGAAACGTGAGTGTGCTGTGAACCAAAGAACGGTGTTTCTTACTCATACGGACCATATCTTGGCCAACTCTGCTTCTGAAACTGATACAAAGCACTGGTCCTCTAACATACAATGCTTGTCAGTTAAGATGAGAAACGTGTGAGCTTCGTGACCAATGTAATTCATTTGAGCTGAAGTGTGACTGCCCTTACCTGCAACGAATTCTTGCAGGTAGGAAGACTCAGAGCCTGGGATTTAACTCCATTTCTGAAGTGAAACACACAACAAAGTTCTCATCCATTGATCACACTCTGCTTTGGAGCAAGAAGCATGCTCTAGCTTTCTAGAGCCTCTAAGACAGCAGGAAACTTGAGTGTGCTGAGAACAAAACAACGGTGATTCCTACACATAGGGACCATATCTAGTCCAACTCTGCTTCTGAAACTAATACAAAGCACTGGTCCTCTAACATCCAATGCTTGTCAGTTAAGATGAGAAACGTGTGAGCTTCCTGAGCGATGTAGTTCGTTTGAGCTGAAAAGTGACTGCCCTTACCTGAAACGAAGTCTTGCTTGTAGGAAGACTCAGACCCTGGGATTTAACTCCATTTCTGAAGTGAATCACACAACACAGTTCTCATCCATGGATCACACTCTGCTTTGGAGCAAGAAGCACGCTCTTGCTTTCTAGAGTCTCTAATACAGCAGGAAACGTGAATGTTCTCAGAAGAAAAGAACCGTGTTTCCTATACATACAGACCATATCTAGTTCAACTCTGCTTGAAATTGATGGAAAGCAAAGGTCCTCTAACATCCAATGCTTCTCAGTTAAGATGAGATACGTGTGAGCTTCGTGAAAGATATTGTTCATTTGAGCAGTAAAGTAAATGCCCTTACCAGAAAAGAATTCTTGCTTGTAGGAAGACTCAGAGCAGGGATTTAACTCCATTTCTGAAGTGAAACACACAATAGAGTTCTCATTCATTGATCACACTCTGCTTTAGAGCAAGAAGTACCCTCTAGATACTAGAGTCTCTAAGACAGCAGGAAACTTGAATGCACTGAGAACAAATGAACGTTGTTTCCTACACATACAGGTTCATATCCAGTCACACTCTGCTTCTGATACTGACACAAAGCACTGGTCCTCTAACATCCAATGCTTGTCAGTTAAGATGAGAAACGTGTGAGCTTCGTGATAGATGTAGTTTGTTTGAGCTGAAAAGTGACTGCCATTACCTGAAACGAAATCTTTCTTGTAGGAAGACTCAGAGCTTGGGATTTAATTCATTTCTGAAGTGAAACACACAACAGAGTTCTCATCCATTGATCACACTCTGCTTTAGAGCAAGAAGCACGCTCTTGCTTTCTAGAGTCTCTAATGAACCAGGAAACGTGAGTGTGCTGTGAACCAAAGAACGGTGTTTCTTACTCATACGGACCATATCTTGGCCAACTCTGCTTCTGAAACTGATACAAAGCACTGGTCCTCTAACATACAATGCTTGTCAGTTAAGATGAGAAACGTGTGAGCTTCGTGACCAATGTAATTCATTTGAGCTGAAGTGTGACTGCCCTTACCTGCAACGAATTCTTGCAGGTAGGAAGACTCAGAGCCTGGGATTTAACTCCATTTCTGAAGTGAAACACACAACAAAGTTCTCATCCATTGATCACACTCTGCTTTAGAGCAAGAAGCATGCTCTAGCTTTCTAGAGTCTCTAAGACAGCAGGAAACTTGAGTGTGCTGAGAACAAAAGAACGGTGATTCCTACACATAGGGAACATATCTAGTCCAACTCTGCTTCTGAAACTGATACAAAGCACTGGTCCTCTAACATCCAATGCTTGTCAGTTAAGATGAGAAACGTGTGAGCTTCCTGAATGATGTAGTTCGTTTGAGCTGAAAAGTGACTGCCCTTACCTGAAACGAAGTATTGCTTGTAGGAAGACACAGAGCCTGGGATTTAACTCCATTTCTGAAGGGAATCACACAACACAGTTCTCATCCATGGATCACACTCTGCTTTGGAGCAAGAAGCACGCTCTTGCTTTCTAGAGTCTCTAATACAGCAGGAAACGTGAGTGTGCTCAGAAGAAAAGAACCGTGTTTCCTATACATACAGACCATATCTAGTTCAACTCTGCTTGAAATTGATGCAAAGCAAAGGTCCTCTAACATCCAATGCTTCTCAGTTAAGATGAGATACGTGTGAGCTTTGTGAACGATATTGTTCATTTGAGCTGTAAAGTAAATGCCCTTACCTGAAACGATGTCTTGCTTGTAGGAAGACTCAGAGCAGGGATTTAACTCCATTTCTGAAGTGAAACACACAACAGAGTTCTCATCCATTGATCACACTCTGCTTTAGAGCAAGAAGAACCCTCTAGCTTTCTAGAGTCTCTAAGAGAGCAGGAAACTTGAGTGTGCTGAGAACAAATGAACGTTGTTTCCTACACATACGGATCATATCCAGTCAAACTCTGCTTCTGAAACTGACACAAAGCACTGGTCCTCTAACATCCAATGCTTTTCAGTTAAGATGAGAAACGTGTGAGCTTCGTGATCGATGTAGATTGTTTGAGCTGAAAAGTGACTGCCCTTACCTGAAACAAAGTCTTGCTTGTAGGAAGACTCAGAGCTTGGGATTTAACTCATTTCTGAAGTGAAACACACAACAGAGTTCTCATCCATTGATCACACTCTGCTTTAGAGCAAGAAGCACGCTCTTGCTTTCTAGAGTCTCTAATAAACCAGGAAACGTGAGTGTGCTGAGAACCAAAGAACCGTGTTTCTTACACATATGGACCATATCTAGGCAAACTCTGCTTCTGAAACTGATACAAAGCAGTGGTCCTCTAACATACAATGCTTGTCAGTTAAGAAGAGAAACGTGTGAGCTTCGTGACCAATGTAATTCATTTGAGCTGAAGTGTGACTGCCCTTACCTGCAACGAATTCTTGCAGGTAGGAAGACTCAGAGCCTGGGATTTAACTCCATTTCTGAAGTGAAACACACAACAAAGTTCTCATCCATTGATCACACTCTGCTTTAGAGCAAGAAGCATGCTCTAGCTTTCTAGAGTCTCTAAGACAGCAGGAAACTTGAGTGTGCTGAGAACAAAAGAACGGTGATTCCTACACATAGGGAACATATCTAGTCCAACTCTGCTTCTGAAACTGATACAAAGCACTGGTCCTCTAACATCCAATGCTTGTCAGTTAAGATGAGAAACGTGTGAGCTTCCTGAATGATGTAGTTCGTTTGAGCTGAAAAGTGACTGCCCTTACCTGAAACGAAGTCTTGCTTGTAGGAAGACACAGAGCCTGGGATTTAACTCCATTTCTGAATGGAATCACACAACACAGTTCGCATGCATGGATAACACTGTGCTTTGGAGCAAGAAGCACGCTCTTGCTTTCTAGAGTCTCTAATACAGCAGGAAACGTGAGTGTGGTCATAAGATAAAACCGTGTTTCCTATACCTACGGACCATATCTAGTTCAACTCTGCTTGAAATTGATGCAAAGCAAAGGTCCTCTAACATCCAATGCTTCTCAATTAAGATGAGATACTTGTGAGCTTCGTGAACGATATTGTTTATTTGAGCTGTAAGTAAATGCCCTTCCCTGAAACGAAATCTTTCTTGTAGGAAGACTCAGAGCCAGGGATTTAACTCCATTTCTGAAGTGTAACACACAGCAGAGTTCTCATCCATTGTTCGCACTCTGCTTTACAGCAAGAAGCACGCTCTCGCTTTCTAGACTCTCTAAGATAGCAGGAAACATGAGTGTGCTGAGAACAAATGAACGGAGTTTCCTACACATACGGATCATATCTAGTCCAACTCTACTTCTGAAACTGATACAACGCACTGGTCCTCTAACATCCAATGCTTGTCAATTAAGATGAGAATCGTGTGAGCTTCCTGAACGATGTAGTTTGTTTGAGCTGAAAAGTGACTGCCCTTACCTGAAACGAAGTCCTCCTTGTAGAAAGACACAGAGCCTGGGATTTAACTCCATTTCTGAAGGGAATCACACAACACAGTTCTCATCCATGGATCACACTCTGCTTTGGAGCAAGAAGCACGCTCTTGCTTTCTAGAGTCTCTAATACAGCAGGAAACGTGAGTGTTCTCAGAAGAAAAGAACCGTGTTTCCTATACATACAGACCATATCTAGTTCAACTCTGCTTGAAATTGAGGCAAAGCAAAGGTCCTCTAACATCCAATGCTTCTCAGTTAAGATGAGATAGGTGTGAGCTTCATGAAAGATATTGTTCATTTGAGCAGTAAAGTAAATGCCCTTACCTGAAACGAATTCTTGCTTGTAGGAAGACTCAGAGCAGGGATTTAACTCCATTTCTGAAGTGAAACACACAACAGAGTTCTCATCCATTGATCACACTCTGCTTTAGAGCAAGAAGTACCCTCTAGCTTTCTAGAGTCTCTAAGACAGCAGGAAACTTGAGTGTGCTGAGAACAAATGAACGTTGGTTCCTACACATACGGATCATATCCAGTCAAACTCTGCTTCTGAAACTGACACAAAGCACTGGTCCTCTAACATCCAATGCTTGTCAGTTTAGATGAGAATCGTGTGAACTTCGTGAACGATGTAGTTCGTTTGAGCTCTAAAGTAACTGCCCTTACCTGAAAAGAAGTCTTGCTTGTAGGAAGACTCAGAGCCTGCGATTTAACTCAATTTCTGAAGTGAAACACACAGCAGAGTTCTCATCCATTGCTCACACTCTGCTTTAGAGCTAGAAGCACACTCTTGCTTTCTAGAGTCTCTAAGAGAGCAGGAAAAGTGAGTGTGATGATAACAAAAGATCGGTGTTGCCTACAAATCCAGACCATATCTAGTCCAACTCTGCTTCTGAAACTGATACAAAGCACTGGTCCTCTAACACCCAATGCTTGGTAGTTAAGAAGGGAAACTTGTAAGCTTCGTGAATGATGTAGTTCGTTTGAACTGAAAAGTGGCTGCCATTACCTGAAACGAAGTGTTGCTTCTAGGAAGACACAGTGCCTGGGATTTAACTCCATTTCTGAAGGGAATCACACAACAGAGTTCACATCCATGGATCACACTCTGCTTTAGAGCAAGAAGAACGCTCTTGCTATCTAGAATCTCTAATACAGCAGGAAATGTGGTTGTGCTCAGAAGAAAAGAACAGTGTTTCCTACACATACGGACCATATCTAGTTCAAATATGCTTCTGAAACTGAAAGAAACCACAGGTCTTCTAACATCCAATGCTTGTCATTTCAGATGAGAAACGTGTGAACTTTGTGAACGATGTAGTTCATTTGAGCTGAAAAGTGACTGCCCTAACCTGAGAAGATATCTTGCTAGTAGGAAAACACAGAGCCTGGGATTTAACTCCATTTCTGAAGGGAAACACTGAGCATAGTTCTCATCCATGGATCACACTCTGCTTTAGAGCAAGAAGCACTGTCTTGCTTTCTAGAGTGTCTAAAACAGTAGGAAACATGAGTGTGCTCAGAAAAAAAGAACGGTGTTTCCTATACATACGGACCATATCTAGTTCAACTCTGCTTCTGAAATTGAAACAAACCACAGGTAATCTAACATCCAATGCTTGTCAGTTAAGATGAGAAACGTTTGAGCTTCGTGAACGATGTAGTTCGTTTGAGCTGTAAAGAAACTGCCCTTACCTGAAAAGAAGTCTTGCTTGTAGGAAGACACAGAGGCTGGGATTTAACTCCATTTCTTAAGGGAAACACACAACACAATTCTCATCCATGGATCACACTCTGCTTTAGAGCATGAAGCACGCTCTAGCTTTCAAGAGTCTGAAGACAGCAGGAAAGGTGAGTGTGCTGAGAACAAAAGAACGGTGTTTGCTACACATAGGGACCATATCTAGTCCAACTCTGCTTCTGAAATTGATACAAAGCACAGGTCCGCTAACATCCAATGCTTGTCATTTAAGATGAGAAACGTGTGAGCTTCGTGAACGATGTAGTTTGTTTGAGCTGAAAAGTGAATGTCCTTACCAGAAATGAAATAGTGCTTGTAGGAAGACAGAGCGCCTGGGATTTACTCCATTTCTGAAGGGAAACACACAACATAGTTCTCATCCATGAATAACACTCTACTTTAGAGCAAGAAGCACGCTCTTGCTTCTAGATTCTCTAATATAGCAGGAAACTTGAGCGTGCTCATAACAAAAGAATAGTTTTTCCTACAAATACAGACCATATATAGTTCATCTCTACTTCTGACTCTGAAAGAAACCAGAGGTCCTCTAACATCCAATGCTTGTCAGTTTAGATGAGAAACGTGTGAGCTTCGTGAACGATGTAGTTCGTTTGAGCTGTAATGTAACTGCCCTTACCTGAAAAGAATTCTGGCTAGTAGGAAGACACAGCGCCTGGGATTTACCTCCATTTCTGAAGGGAAACACACAGCATAGTTCTCATCCATAGATCACACTCTGCTTTAGAGCAAGAAGCACGCTCTTGCTTTCTAGATTCTCTAATACAGCAGGAAACGTGAGTGTGCTCAGAAGAAAAGAACGGTGTTTCCTATACATACGGATCATATCTCGTTCAACTCTGCTTGAAATTGATACAAAGCAAAGGTCCTCTAACATCCAATGCTTGTCATTTCAGATGAGAAACGTGTGAGCTTCATGAAGGTGTAGTTCGTTTGAGCTGAAAAGTGACTGCCCTAACCAGAAAAGATGTCTTGATAGTAGCAAAACACAGAGCCTGGCATTTAACTCCATTTCTGAAGGGAAACACTCAGCATAGTTCTCATCCATGGATCACACTCTGCTTTAGAGCAAGAAGCACTCTCGTGCTTTCTAGAGTCTCTAAAAGAGCAGGAAAATTGAGTGTGCTCAGAACAAAAGAATGGTGTTTCCTACAAATAGAGACATATCTAGTTCATCTCTGCTTCTGAAACTGAAACAAACCAGAAGTCCTCTAACATCCAATGCTTGTCAGTTAAGATGAGAAACGTGTGAGCTTCGTGAACGATGTAGTTCCTTTGAGCTGAAAAGTGACTGCCCTTACATGAAACGAGTCTTGCTTGTAGGAAGACACAGAGCCTGGGATTTAACTCCATTTCTGAAGTGAAACACACAACAAAGTTCTCATCCATTGATCACACTCTGCTTTAGAGCAAGAAGCATGCTCTAGCTTTCTAGAGTCTCTAAGACAGCAGGAAACTTGAGTGTGCTGAGAACAAAAGAACTGTGATTCCTACACATAGGGAACATATCTAGTCCAACTCTGCTTCTGAAACTGATACAAAGCACTGGTCCTCTAACATCCAATGCTTGTCAGTTAAGATGAGAAACGTGTGAGCTTCCTGAATGATGTAGTTCGTTTGAGCTGAAAAGTGACTGCCCTTACCTGAAACGAAGTCTTGCTTGTAGGAAGACACAGAGCCTGGGATTTAACTCCATTTCTGAATGGAATCACACAACACAGTTCGCATGCATGGATAACACTGTGCTTTGGAGCAAGAAGCACGCTCTTGCTTTCTAGAGTCTCTAATACAGCAGGAAACGTGAGTGTGGTCATAAGATAAAACCGTGTTTCCTATACCTACGGACCATATCTAGTTCAACTCTGCTTGAAATTGATGCAAAGCAAAGGTCCTCTAACATCCAATGCTTCTCAGTTAAGATGAGATACTTGTGAGCTTCGTGAACGATATTGTTCATTTGAGCTGTAAGTAAATGCCCTTCCCTGAAACGAAATCTTTCTTGTAGGAAGACTCAGAGCCAGGGATTTAACTCCATTTCTGAAGTGTAACACACAGCAGAGTTCTCATCCATTGTTCACACTCTGCTTTACAGCAAGAAGCACGCTCTCGCTTTCTAGACTCTCTAAGATAGCAGGAAACATGAGTGTGCTGAGAACAAATGAACGGAGTTTCCTACACATACGGATCATATCTAGTCCAACTCTACTTCTGAAACTGATACAACGCACTGGTCCTCTAACATCCAATGCTTGTCAGTTAAGATGAGAATCGTGTGAGCTTCCTGAACGATGTAGTTTGTTTGAGCTGAAAAGTGACTGCCCTTACCTGAAACGAAGTCCTCCTTGTAGAAAGACACAGAGCCTGGGATTTAACTCCATTTCTGAAGGGAATCACACAACACAGTTCTCATCCATGGATCACACTCTGCTTTGGAGCAAGAAGCACGCTCTTGCTTTCTAGAGTCTCTAATACAGCAGGAAACGTGAGTGTTCTCAGAAGAAAAGAACCGTGTTTCCTATACATACAGACCATATCTAGTTCAACTCTGCTTGAAATTGAGGCAAAGCAAAGGTCCTCTAACATCCAATGCTTCTCAGTTAAGATGAGATAGGTGTGAGCTTCGTGAAAGATATTGTTCATTTGAGCAGTAAAGTAAATGCCCTTACCTGAAACGAATTCTTGCTTGTAGGAAGACTCAGAGCAGGGATTTAACTCCATTTCTGAAGTGAAACACACAACAGAGTTCTCATCCATTGATCACACTCTGCTTTAGAGCAAGAAGTACCCTCTAGCTTTCTAGAGTCTCTAAGACAGCAGGAAACTTGAGTGTGCTGAGAACAAATGAACGTTGGTTCCTACACATACGGATCATATCCAGTCAAACTCTGCTTCTGAAACTGACACAAAGCACTGGTCCTCTAACATCCAATGCTTGTCAGTTTAGATGAGAATCGTGTGAACTTCGTGAACGATGTAGTTCGTTTGAGCTCTAAAGTAACTGCCCTTACCTGAAAAGAAGTCTTGCTTGTAGGAAGACTCAGAGCCTGCGATTTAACTCAATTTCTGAAGTGAAACACACAGCAGAGTTCTCATCCATTGCTCACACTCTGCTTTAGAGCTAGAAGCACACTCTTGCTTTCTAGAGTCTCTAAGAGAGCAGGAAAAGTGAGTGTGATGATAACAAAAGATCGGTGTTGCCTACAAATCCAGACCATATCTAGTCCAACTCTGCTTCTGAAACTGATACAAAGCACTGGTCCTCTAACACCCAATGCTTGGTAGTTAAGAAGGGAAACTTGTAAGCTTCGTGAATGATGTAGTTCGTTTGAACTGAAAAGTGGCTGCCATTACCTGAAACGAAGTGTTGCTTCTAGGAAGACACAGTGCCTGGGATTTAACTCCATTTCTGAAGGGAATCACACAACAGAGTTCACATCCATGGATCACACTCTGCTTTAGAGCAAGAAGAACGCTCTTGCTATCTAGAATCTCTAATACAGCAGGAAATGTGGTTGTGCTCAGAAGAAAAGAACAGTGTTTCCTACACATACGGACCATATCTAGTTCAAATATGCTTCTGAAACTGAAAGAAACCACAGGTCTTCTAACATCCAATGCTTGTCATTTCAGATGAGAAACGTGTGAGCTTTGTGAACGATGTAGTTCATTTGAGCTGAAAAGTGACTGCCCTAACCTGAGAAGATATCTTGCTAGTAGGAAAACACAGAGCCTGGGATTTAACTCCATTTCTGAAGGGAAACACTCAGCATAGTTCTCATCCACGGATCACACTCTGCTTTAGAGCAAGAAGCACTGTCTTGCTTTCTAGAGTGTCTAAAACAGTAGGAAACATGAGTGTGCTCAGAACAAAAGAACGGTGTTTCCTATACATACAGACCATATCTAGTTCAACTCTGCTTCTGAAATTGAAACAAACCACAGGTAATCTAACATCCAATGCTTGTCAGTTAAGATGAGAAACGTTTGAGCTTCGTGAACGATGTAGTTCGTTTGAGCTGTAAAGAAACTGCCCTTACCTGAAAAGAAGTCTTGCTTGTAGGAAGACACAGAGGCTGGGATTTAACTCCATTTCTTAAGGGAAACACACAACACAATTCTCATCCATGGATCACACTCTGCTTTAGAGCATGAAGCACGCTCTAGCTTTCAAGAGTCTGAAGACAGCAGGAAAGGTGAGTGTGCTGAGAACAAAAGAACGGTGTTTGCTACACATAGGGACCATATCTAGTCCAACTCTGCTTCTGAAATTGATACAAAGCACAGGTCCGCTAACATCCAATGCTTGTCATTTAAGATGAGAAACGTGTGAGCTTCGTGAACGATGTAGTTTGTTTGAGCTGAAAAGTGAATGTCCTTACCAGAAATGAAATAGTGCTTGTAGGAAGACAGAGCGCCTGGGATTTACTCCATTTCTGAAGGGAAACACACAACATAGTTCTCATCCATGAATAACACTCTGCTTTAGAGCAAGAAGCACGCTCTTGCTTCTAGATTCTCTAATATAGCAGGAAACTTGAGCGTGCTCATAACAAAAGAATAGTTTTTCCTACAAATACAGACCATATATAGTTCATCTCTACTTCTGACTCTGAAAGAAACCAGAGGTCCTCTAACATCCAATGCTTGTCAGTTTAGATGAGAAACGTGTGAGATTCGTGAACGATGTAGTTCGTTTGAGCTGTAATGTAACTGCCCTTACCTGAAAAGAATTCTGGCTAGTAGGAAGACACAGCGCCTGGGATTTACCTCCATTTCTGAAGGGAAACACACAGCATAGTTCTCATGCATGGATCACACTCTGCTTTAGAGCAAGAAGCACGCTCTTGCTTTCTAGATTCTCTAATACAGCAGGAAACGTGAGTGTGCTCAGAAGAAAAGAACGGTGTTTCCTATACATACGGATCATATCTCGTTCAACTCTGCTTGAAATTGATACAAAGCAAAGGTCCTCTAACATCCAATGCTTGTCATTTCAGATGAGAAACGTGTGAGCTTCATGAAGGTGTAGTTCGTTTGAGCTGAAAAGTGACTGCCCTAACCAGAAAAGATGTCTTGCTAGTAGCAAAACACAGAGCCTGGCATTTAACTCCATTTCTGAAGGGAAACACTCAGCATTGTTCTCATACATGGATCACACTCTGCTTTAGAGCAAGAAGCACTCTCGTGCTTTCTAGAGTCTCTAAAAGAGCAGGAAAATTGAGTGTGCTCAGAACAAAAGAATGGTGTTTCCTACAAATAGGGACCATATCTAGTTCATCTCTGCTTCTGAAACTGAAACAAACCAGAAGTCCTCTAACATCCAATGCTTGTCAGTTAAGATGAGAAACGTGTGAGCTTCGTGAACGATGTAGTTCCTTTGAGCTGAAAAGTGACTGCCCTTACATGAAACGAGTCTTGCTTGTAGGAAGACACAGAGCCTGGGATTTAACTCCATTTCTGAAGGGAAACACACAACACAGTTCTCATCCATGGATCACACTCTGCTTTAGAGCAAGCAGTATGGTCTTGCTTCGAGATTCTCTAAGACAGCAGGAAACTTGAGCGTGCTCAGAACAAAAGGACCGTTTTTCCTATACATACGGACCATATCTAGTTCATCTCGGCTTCTGACTATGAAACAAACCAGAGGTACTCTAACATCCAATGCTTGTCAGTTTAGATGAGAAACGTGTGAACTTCGTGAAAGATGTAGTTCGTTTGAGCTCTAAAGTAACTGCCCTTACCTGAAAAGAAGTCTTGCTTGTAGGAAGACTCAGAGCCTGGGTTTTAACTCAATTTCTGAAGTGAAACACACAGCAGAGTTCTCATCCATTGCTCACACTATGCTTTAGAGCTAGAAGCACACTCTTGCTTTCTAGAGTCTCTAAGAGAGCAGGAAAAATGAGTGTGATGATAACAAAAGAACGGTGTTGCCTACACGTCCGGACCATATCTAGTCCAACTCTGCTTCTGAAACTGATACAAAGCACTAGTCCTCTAACAACCAATGCTTGGTAGTTAAGAAGGGAAACTGGTAAGCTTCGTGAATGATGTAGTTCGTTTGAACTGAAAAGTGACTGCCATTACCTGAAACGAAGTGTTGCTTCTAGGAAGACTCAGTGCCTGGGATTTAACTCCATTTCTGAAGGGAAACACACAACAGAGTTCACATCCATTGATCACACTCTGCTTTAGAGCAAGAAGAACGCTCTTGCTTTCTAGAATCTCTAATACAGCAGTAAATGTGGTTGTGCTCAGAAGAAAAGAACAGTGTTTCCTACATATACGGACCATATCTAGTTCAAATCTGCTTCTGAAACTGAAAGAAAACACAGGTCTTCTAACATCCAATGCTTGTCAGTTAAGATGAAAAACGTGTGAGCTTCGTGAACGATGTAGTTCGTTTGAGCTGTAAAGTAACTGACCTTACCTGAAACGAAGTCTTGCTTGTAGGCAGACACAGAGCCTGGGAATTAACTCCATTTCTGAAGGGAAACACACAGCATAGTTCTCATCCTTGGATCAAAATCTGCGTTAGAGCCAGAAGCATGCTCTAGCTTTCTAGAGTCTGAAGACAGCAGGAAACGTGAGTGTGCTGAGAACAAAAGAACGGTGTTTCCTACACATACGGACCATATCTCGTCCAACTCTGCTTCTGAAACTGATACAAACCACTGGTCCTCTAACATTCAATGCTTGTCAGTTAAGATGAGAAACGTGTGAACTTCGTGAATTATGTAGTTCATTTGAGCTGAAAAGTGACTGCCCTTACTTGAAACGAAGTCTTGCTTGTAGGAAGACACAGAGCCTGGGATTTAACTCCATTTGTGAAGTGAAACACATAGCAGAGTTCTCATCCATAGATCACACTCTGCTTTAGAGCAAGAAGCACGCTCTTGCTTTCTAGATTCTCTAAGACAGCAGGAAACGTGAGTGTGCTGAAAACAAAAGAACCGTGTTTGCTACACATAGGGACCATATCTAGTCCAACTCTGCTTCTGAAATTGATACAAAGCACAGGTCCGCTAACATCGAATGCTTGTCATTTAAGATGAGAAACGTGTGAGCTTCGTGAACGATGTAGTTTGTTTGAGCTGAAAAGTGACTGCCCTTACTTGAAACGAAGTCTTGCTTGTAGGAAGACACAGAGACTGGGATTTAACTCCATTTGTGAAGTGAAACACATAGCAGAGTTCTCATCCATTGATCACACTCTGCTTTAGAGCAAAAAGCACGCTCTTGCTTTCCAGAGTCTCAAAGAGTGAAAGAAATGTGAGTGTGATGCGAACAAAAGAACAGTGTTTCCTACACATACGGACCATATCTAGTCCAACTCTGCTTGTGAAACTGATACAAAGCACTGGTCCTCTAACATCCAATGCTTGTCATTTCAGATGAGAAACGTGTGAGCTTCATGAAGGTGTAGTTCGTTTGAGTGAAAAGTGACTGCCCTATCCTGAGAAGATGTCTTGCTATTAGCAAAACACAGAGCCTGGCATTTAACTCCATTTCTGAAGGGAAACACTCAGCATAGTTCTCATCCATGGATCACACTCTGCTTTAGAGCAAGAAGCACTCTCGTGCTTTCTAGAGTCTCTTAAAGAGCAGGAAACATGAGTGTGCTCAGAAAAAAAGAATGGTGTCTCCTACAAATAGGGACCATATCTAGTTCATCTCTGCTTCTGAAACTGAAACAAACCAGAAGTCCTCTAACATCAAATGCTTGTCAGTTTAGATGAGAAAAGTGTGAGCTTCGAGAACAATGTAGTTCGTTTGAGCTGAAAAGTGACTGCCCTTACCTGAAACCAAGTCTTGCATGTATGAAGACACAGAGCCTGGGGTTTAACTCCATTTCTGAAAGGAAACACACTACTCAGTTCTCATCCATGGATCAAACTCTGCTTTAGAGCAAGAAGCACGCTCTTGCTTTCTAGAGTCTCTAATACCGCAGGAAACGTAAGTTTGCTCAGAAGAAAAGAAAGGTGTTTCCTACACATACGGACCATATCTAGTTCAACTCTGCTTCTGAAACTGAAACAAAGCAAAGGTCCTCTAACATCCAATGCTTCTCAGTTAAGATGAGAAACGTGTGAGCTTCATGAACGATGTAGTTCGTTTGAGCTGTAAAGAAACTGCCCTTAACTGAAACGAAGTCTTTCATGTAGGAAGACACAGAGCCTGGGATTTAACTCCATTTCTGAAGTGAAACACACAGCAGAGTTCTCATCCATTGATCACACTCTGCTTTAGAGCAAGAAGCACGCTCTTGCTTTGCTGAGTCTCTAAGAGTGAAGGAAACCTGAGTGTGATGCGAACAAAAGAACGTTGTTTCCTACACATACGGACTATATCTACTCCAACTCTCCTTCTGAAACTGACACAAAGCACTGGTCCTCTAACATTCAATGCTTCTCAGTTAAGATCGGAAACCTGTGAGCTTCATGAAGGATGTAGTTCGTTTGAGCTGTAAAGTAACTGCCCTTACTTGAATCGAAGTCTTCCTAGTAGGAAGACTCAGAGCATGGGATTTAAAGCCATTTCTGAAGAGAAACAGACAGCAGAGTTCTCATCCATTGATCACACTCTGCTTTAGAGCAAGAAGCACGCTCTAGCTTTCTAGTGTCTGAAGACATCAGGAAACGTGAGTGTGCTGAGAACAAAAGAACAGTGTTTCCTACACATACGGACCATATCTAGTCCAACTCTGCTTCTGAAACTGATACAAAGCACCGGTCCTCTAACATCCAATGCTTGTCAGTTAAGATGAGAAACGTGTGAGCTTCGTGAACGATGTAGTTCCTTTGAGCTGAAAAGTGACTGCCCTTACCTGAAACGAAGTCTTGTTTGTAGGAAGACACAGAGCCTGGGATTTAACTCCATTTCTGAAGTGAAACACACAACAGAGTTCTCATCCATTGATCACACTCTGCTTTAGAGCAAGAAGCACGGTCTTGCTTCTAGATTCTCTAAGACAGCAGGAAATGTGAGTGTGCTGAGAACAAAAGAATGGTGTTTCCTACACATAAGGACGATATCTAGTCCAACTCTGCTTCTGAAACTGATACAAAGCACTGGTCCTCTAACATCCAATGCTTGGTAGTTAAGAAGGGAAACTTGTAAGCTTTGTGAAAGATGTAGTTCGTTTGAACTGATAAGTGACTGCCCTTACCTGAAATTAAGTCTTGTTTGTAGGAAGAAACAGAGCCTGGGATTTAACTCCATTTCTGAAGTGAAACACACAGCAGAGTTCTCATCCATTGATCACACTCTGCTTTAGAGCAAGAAGCATGCTCTTGCTTTCCAGAGTCTCAAAGAGTGAAAGAAATGTGAGTGTGATGCAAACAAAAGAACGGTGTTTCCTACTCATACGGACCATATCTAGTCCAACTCTGCTTCTGAAACTGATACAACGCACTGGTCCTCTAATTTCCAATGTTTGTCATTTCAGATGAGAAACGTGTGAGCTTCATGAAGGTGTAGTTCGTTTGAGTGAAAAGTGACTGCCCTAACCTGAAAAGATGTCTTGCTAGTAGCAAAACACAGAGCCTGGGATTTAACTCCATTTTTGAAGGGAAACACTCAGCATAGTTCTCATCCATGGATCACACTCTGCTTTAGAGCAAGAAGCACTCTCGTGCTTTATAGAGTCTCTAAAAGAGCAGGAACCTTGAGTGTGCTCAGAACAAAAGAATGGTGTCTCCTACAAATATGGACCATATCTAGTTCATCTCTGCTTCTGAAACTGAAACAAACCAGAAGTCCTCTAACATCAAATGCTTGTCAGTTTAGATGAGAAAAGTGTGAGCTCTGAGAACAATGTAGTTCGTTTGAGCTGAAAAGTGACTGCCCTTACCTGAAACCAAGTCTTCCATGTATGAAGACACAGAGCCTGGGGTTTAACTCCATTTCTGAAAGGAAATACACTACTCAGTTCTCATCCATGGATCAAACTCTGCTTTAGAGCAAGAAGCACGCTTTTGCTTTCTAGAGTCTCTAAAACCGCAGGAAACGTGAGTTTGCTCTGAAGAAAAGAAAGGTGTTTCCTATACATACGGACGATATCTAGTTCAACTCTACTTGAAATTGATACAAAGCAAAGGTCCTCTAACATCCAATGCTTATCAGTTAAGATGATTAACGTGTGAGCTTCGTGAAGGATGTAGTTCGTTTGAGCTGTAAGGTAACTGCCCTTACGTGAAAACAAATCTTGCTTGTAGGAAGACACAGAGCCAGGGATTTAACTCCATTTCTGAAGAGAAAAACATAACAGAGTTATCATCCATTGATCACACACTGCTCAAGAGCAAGAATCACGCTCTTGCTTTCTAGAGTCTCTAATACAGCAGGAAACTTGAGTGTGCTCAGAACAAAAAAGCAGTGTTTCCTACACATACGGGCCATATCTAGTTCAACTCTACTTCTGAAACTGATACAAAGCACTGGTCCTCTAACATTCAATGCTTCTCAGTTAAGATGAGAAACGTGTGAGCTTCGTGAACGATGTAGTTCGTTTAAGCTGAAGAGTGACTGCCCTTACCTGAAACGAAATTGTGCTTGTAGGAAGACACAGAGCCTGGGAATTAACTCCATTTCTGAAGGGAAACAGACAGCATAGTTCTCATCCATGGATCACACTCTGCTTTAGAGCAAGAAGCACGGTCTTGCTTCTAGATTCTCTAAGACAGCAGGAAACGTGAGCGTGCTCAGAACAAAAGAACGGTTTTTCCTACACATATGGACCATATCTAGTTCATCTCTGCTTCTGACTCTGAAACACACCAGAGGTCCTCTAACATCCAATGCTTCTCAGTTTAGATGAGAAACGTGTGAGCTCCGTGAACGATGTAGTTCGTTTGAGCTGAAAAGTGACTGCCCTTACCTGAAACGATGTCTTGCATGTATGAAGACACAGAGCCTGGGGTTTAACTCCATTTCTGGATGGAAACACACAACTCAGTTCTCATCCATGCATCACACTCTGCTTTAGAGCAAAAAGCACGCTTTTGCTTTCTAGAGTCTAATACCGCAGGAAACGTGAGTGTGCTCCGAAGAAAAGAATGGTGTTTCCTATACATACGGACCATATCTAGTTCAACTCTGCCTCTGAAAGTGAAACAAACCACAGGTCCTCTAACATCCAATGCTGGTCAGTTAAGATGAGAAACGTTTGAGCTTCGTGAACGATGTAGTTCTTTTGAGCTGTAAAGAAACTGCCCTTACCTGAAACGAAGTCTTGCTTGTAGGAAGACACAGAGCCTGGGATTTAACGCCATTTCTAAGGGAAGCACACAACACAGTTCTCATCCATGGATCACACTCTGCTTTAGAGCAAGAAGCACGCTCTTGCTTTCTAGAGTCTCTAATACAGCAGGAAACGTGAGTGTGCTCATAACAATAAAGCGGTGTTTCCTACACATATGGGCCATATCTACTCCAACTCTGCTTGTGAACCTGATAGAAAGCACTGGTCCTCTAACATCCAATGCTTGTCAGTTAAGATGAGAAACATGTGATCTTGGTGAACGATGTAGTTCCTTTGAGCTGAAAAGTGACTGCCCTTACCTGAAACGAAGTCTTGCTTGTAGGAAGACACAGAGCCTGGAGTTTAACTCCATTTCTGAAGGGAAACACACAACACAGTTCTCATCCATGGATCACACTCTGCTTTAGAGCAAGAAGCATGCTCTAGCTTTCTAGAGTCTGAACACAGCAGGAAACGTGAGTGTGCTCAGAAGAAAAGAATGGTGTTTCCTATACATACGGACCATATCTAGCCAACTCTGTTTGAAATTGATACAAAGCAAAGGTCCTCTAACATCCAATGCTTCTCAGTTAAGATGAGAAATGTGTGAGCTTCGTGAACGATGTAGTTCCTTTGAGCTGGTAGGTAACTGCCCTTACCTGAAACGAAGTCTTGCTTGTAGGAAGACGCAGAGCCTGGGATTTAACTCCATTTGTGAAGTGAAACACACAACACAGTTCTCATCCATAGATCACACTCTGCTTTAGAGCAAGAAGCACGCTCTTGGTTTCTAGATTCTCTAAGACAGCAGGAAACATGAGTGTGCTGAGAACAAAAGAACGGTGTTTGCTACACATAGGTACCATATCTAGTCCAACTCTGCTTCTGAAATTGATACAAGGCACAGGTACTCTAACATCCAATGCTTGTCATTTAAGATGAGAAACGTGTGAGCTTCGTGAACGATGTAGTTCGTTTGAGCTCTAAAGTAACTGCCCTTACGTGAATCGAACTCTTCCTTGTAGGAAGACTCAGAGCCTGGGATTTAACTCCATTTATGAAGAGAAACAGACAGCAGAGTTCTCATCCATTGATCACACTCTGTTTTAGGGCAAGAAGCACGCTCTAGCTTTCTAGAGTCTGAAGACAGCAGGAAACGTGAGTGTGCTGAGAACAAAAGAACGGTATTTCCTATACATACGGACCATATCTAGTTCAACTCTGCTTCTGAAACTGATACAAAGGACTGGTCCTCTAACATTCAATGATTGTCAGTTAAGATGAAAAACGTGAGAACTTCGTGAACGATGTAGTTCGTTTGAGCTGAAAAGTGACTGCCCTAACCTGAGAAGATGTCTTGCTAGTAGGAAAACACAGAGCCTGGGATTTAACTCCATTTCTGAAGGGAAACACTCACCATAGTTCTCATCCATGGATCACACTCTACTTTAGATCAAGAAAAACGCTCTTGCTTTCTAGATTGTCTAATACAGCAGGAAACGTGAGTGTGCTCAGAAGAAAAGAACGGTGTTTCCTATATATACGGACCATATCTAGTTCAACTCTGCTTGAAATTGAAACAAAGCAAAGGTCCTCTAACATCCAATGATTCTCAGTTAAGAAGAGAAATGTGTGAGCTTCGTGAACGATGTAGTTCGTTTGAACTCTAAAGTAACTGCCCTTACTTGAATCGAAGTCTTCCTTGTAGGAAGACTCAGAGCCTGGGATTTAACTCCATTTCTGAAGAGAAACAGACAGCAGAGTTCTCATCCACTGATCACACTCTGCTTTAGAGCAAGAAGCACGCTCTAGCTTTCTAGAGTCTGAAGACAGCAGGAAACGTGAGTGTGCTGAGAACAAAAGAACGGTGTTTCCTATACATACAGACCATATCTAGACCAACTCTGTTTGAAATTGATACAAAGCAAAGGTCTTCTAACATCCAATGCTTCTCAGTTAAGATGAGAAATGTGTGATTTTCGTGAACGATGTAGTTCCTTTGAGCTGTTAGGTAACTGCCCTTACCTGAAACGAAGTCTTGCTTGTAGGAAGACACAGAGCCTGGGATTTAACTCCATTTGTGAAGTGAAACACACAGCAGACATCTCATCCATAGATAACACTCTGCTTTAGAGCAAGAAGCACGCTCTTGGTTTCTAGATTCTCTAAGACAGCAGGAAACGTGAGTGTGCTGAGAACAAAAGAACGGTGTTTGCTACACATAGGGACCATATCTAGTTCAACTCTACTTCAAATTGATACAAAGCAAAGGTCCTCTAACATCCAATGCTTATCAGTTAAGATGAGAAACGTGTGAGCTTCATGAAGGATGTAGTTCGTTTGAGCTGAAAAGTGACTGCCCTTACCTGAAACGAAGTCTTGTTTGTAGGAAGACACAGAGCCTGGGATTTAACTCCATTTCTGAAGGGAAACACACAACACAGTACTCATCCATGGATCACACTCTGCTTTAGAGCAAGAAGCACGCTCTTGCTTTCTAGAGTCTCTAATATAGCAGCAAACATGAGTGTGCTCAGAAGAATAGAACGGTGTTTCCTATACATACGGACCATATCTAGTTCAACTCTACTTGAAATTGAAACAAAGCAAAGGTCCTCTAACATCCAATGCTTATCAGTTAAGATGAGAAACGTGTGAGCTTCGTGAAGGATGTAGTTCGTTTGAGCTGTAAAGTAACTGCCCTTACCTGAAACCAATTCTTGCTTGTAGGAAGACACTGAGCCAGGGATTTAACTCCATTTCTGAAGAGAAACACATAACAGAGTTATCATCCATAGATCACACACTGCTTAAGAGCAAGAATCACGCTCTTGCTTTCTAATACAGCAGGAAACTTGAGTGTGCTCAGAACAAAAGAACGGTGTTTCCTACACATACGGCCCATATCTAGTTCAACTCTGCTTCTGAACCTGAAAGAAACCACAGGTCCTCTAACATCCAATGCTTGTCAGTTTAGATGAGAAACGTGTGAGCTTCGTGAACGATGTAGATAGTTTGAGCTGTAAAGTAACTGCCCTTGCCTGAAACGAAGTCTTGCTTGTAGGAAGACACAGAGCCTGGGAATTAACTCCATTTCTGAAGTGAAACACACAACAGAGTTCTCATCCATTGATCACACTCTGCTTTAGAGCAAGAAGCACGGTCTTGCTTCTAGATTCTCTAAGACAGCAGGAAATGTGAGTGTGCTGAGAACAAAAGAATGGTGTTTCCTACATATAAGGACCATATCTAGTCCAGCTCTGCTTCTGAAACTTATACAAAGCACTGGTCCTCTAACATCCAATGTTGGTAGTTAAGAAGGGAAACTTGTAAGCTTTGTGAACGATGTAGTTCGTTTGAACTGATAAGTGACTGCCCTTACCTGAAATGAAGTCTTGCTTGTAGGAAGAAACAGAACCTGGGATTTAACTCCATTTCTGAAGTGAAACACACAGCAGAGTTCTCATCCATTGATCACACTCTGCTTTAGAGCAAGAAGCACGCTCTTGCTTTCCTGAGACTCTAAGAGAGAAGGAAAAGTGAATGTGATGAGAACAAAAGAACGGTGTTTCCTACACATACGGATCATATCTAGTCCAACTCTGCTTCTGAAACTTATACAAAGCACTGGTCCTCTAACATCCAATGCTTGTCATTTCAGATGAGAAACGTGTGAGCTTCGTGAACGATTTAGTTCATTTGAGCTGAAAAGTGACTGCCCTAACCTGAGAAGATGTCTTGCTAGTAGGAAAACACAGAGCCTGGGATTTAACTCCATTTCTGAAGGGAAATACTCAGCATAGTTCTCATCCATGGACCACACTCTGCTTTAGAGCAAGAAGCACTCTCTAGCTTTCTAGAGTCTCTAAAACAGTAGGAAACTTGAGTGTGCTCAGAACAAAAGAACGGTGTTTCCTACAAATACGGACCATATCTAGTTCATCTCTGCTTCTGAAACTGAAACAAACCAGAAGTCCTCTAACATCCAATGCTTGTCAGTTTAGATGAGAAACGTGTGAGTTTCCTGAACGATGTAGTTCGTTTGACCTGAAAAGTGACTGCCCTTACCTGAAACGATGTCTAACATGTATGAAGACACAGAGCCTGGGATTTAACTCCATTTCTGGAGGGAAACACACAACTCAGTTCTCATCCATGGATCACACTCCGCTTTAGAGCAAGAGACACGCTCTTGCTTTCTAGAGTCTCTAATACAGCAGGAAACGTGAGTGTGGTCATAAGATAAAACCGTGTTTCCTATACCTACGGACCATATCTAGTTCAACTCTGCTTGAAATTGATGCAAAGCAAAGGTCCTCTAACATCCAATGCTTCTCAGTTAAGATGAGATACTTGTGAGCTTCGTGAACGATATTGTTCATTTGAGCTGTAAGTAAATGCCCTTCCATGAAATGAAATCTTTCTTGTAGGAAGACTCAGAGCCAGGGATTTAACTCCATTTCTGAAGTGTAACACACAGCAGAGTTCTCATCCATTGTTCACACTCTGCTTTACAGCAAGAAGCACGCTCTTGCTTTCTAGACTCTCTAAGATAGCAGGAAACATGAGTGTGCTGAGAACAAATGAACGGAGTTTCCTACACATACGGATCATATCTAGTCCAACTCTACTTCTGAAACTGATACAACACACTGGTCCTCTAACATCCAATGCTTGTCAATTAAGATGAGAGACGTGTGAGCTTCCTGAACGATGTAGTTTGTTTGAGCTGAAAAGTGACTGCCCTTACCTGAAAAGAAGTCCTGCATGTAGAAAGACACAGAACCTGGGATTTAACTCCATTTCTGAAGGGAATCACACAACACAGTTCTCATCCATGGATCACACTCTGCTTTGGAGCAAGAAGCACGCTCTTGCTTTCTAGAGTCTCTAATACAGCAGGAAACGTGAGTGTTCTCAGAAGAAAAGAACCGTGTTTCCTATACATACAGACCATATCTAGTTCAACACTGCTTGAAATTGAGGCAAAGCAAAGGTCCTCTAACATCCAATGCTTCTCAGTTAAGATGAGATACGTGTGAGCTTCGTGAATGATATTGTTCATTTGAGCAGTAAAGTAAATGCCCTTACCTGAAACGAATTCTTGCTTGTAGGAAGACTCAGAGCAGGGATTTAACTCCATTTCTGATGTGAAACACACAATAGAGTTCTCATCCATTGATCACACTCTGCTTTAGAGCAAGAAGTACCCTCTAGCTTTCTAGAGTCTCTAAGACAGCAGGAAACTTGAGTGTGCTGAGAACAAATGAACGTTGGTTCCTACACATACGGATCATATCCAGTCAAACTCTGCTTCTGAAACTGACACAAAGCACTGGTCCTCTAACATCCAATGCTTGTCAGTTAAGATGAGAAACGTGTGAGCTTTGTGATCGATGTAGTTTGTTTGAGCTGAAAAGTGACTGCCCTTACCTGAAACGAAATCTTGCTTGTAGGAAGACTCAGAGCTTGGATTTAACTCATTTCTGAAGTGAAACACACAATAGAGTTCTCATCCATTGATCACACTCTGCTTTGGAGCAAGAAGCACGCTCTTGCTTTCTAGAGTCTCTAATACAGCAGGAAACGTGAGTGTTCTCAGAAGAAAAGAACCGTGTTACCTATACATACAGACCATATCTAGTTCAACTCTGCTTGAAATTGATGCAAAGCAAAGGTCCTCTAACATCCAATGCTTCTCAGTTAAGATGAGATACGTGTGAGCTTCGTGAAAGATATTGTTCATTTGAGCTGTAAAGTAAATGCCCTTACCTGAAATGAACTCTTGCTTGTAGGAAGACTCAGAGCTTGGGATTTAACTCATTTCTGAAGTGAAACACACAACATTGTTCTCATCCATTGATCACACTCTGCTTTAGAGCAAGAAGCACGCTCTTGCTTTCGAGATTCTCTAATAAACCAGGAAACGTTAGTGGGCTGAGAACAAAAGAACGGTGTTTCTTACACATACGGACCATATCTAGTCCAACTCTGCTTCGGAAACTGATACAAAGCACTGGTCCTCTAACATACAATGCTTGTCAGTTAAGATGAGAAACGTGTGAGCTTCGTGACCAATGTAATTCATTTGAGCTGAAGTGTGACTGCCCTTCCCTGCAACGAATTCTTGCTTGTAGGAAGACTCAGAGCCTGGGATTTAACTCCATTTATGAAGTGAAACACACAACAAAGTTCTCATCCATTGATCACACACTGCTTTAGAGCAAGAAGCATGCTCTTGCTTTCTAGAGTCTCTAAGACAGCAGGAAACTTGAGTGTGCTGAGAACAAAAGAACAGTGATTCCTACACATAGGGAACATATCTAGTCCAACTCTGCTTCTGAAACTGATATAAAGCACTGGTCCTCTAACATCCAATGCTTGTCAGTTAAGATGAGAAACGTGTGACCTTCCTGAACGATGTAGTTCGTTTGAGCTGAAAAGTGACTGCCCTTACCTGAAACGAAGTCTTGCTTGTAGGAAGACACAGAGCCTGGGATTTAACTCCATTTCTGAAGGGAATCACACAAAACAGTTCTCATCCATGGATCACACTCTGCTTTGGAGCAAGAAGCACGCTCTTGCTTTCTAGAGTCTCTAATACAGCAGGAAACATGAGTGTGCTCAGAAGAAAAAAACCGTGTTTCCTATACCTACGGACCATATCTAGTTCAACTCTGCTTTAAATTGATGCAAAGCAAAGGTCCTCTAACATCCAATGCTTCTCAGTTAAGATGAGATACTTGTGAGCTTCGTGAACGATATTATTCATTTGGGCTGTAAGTAAATGCCCTTACCAGAAACGAAGTCTTGCTTGTAGGAAGACTCAGAGCCAGGGATTTAACTCCATTTCTGATGTGTAACACACAGCAGAGTTCTCATCCATTGTTCACACTCTGCTTTACAGCAAGAAGCACGCTCTTGCTTTCTAGACTCTCTAAGATAGCAGGAAACATGAGTGTGCTGAGAACAAATGAACGGAGTTTCCTACACATACGGATCATATCTAGTCCAACTCTACTTCTGAAACTGATACAAAGCACTGGTCCTCTAACATCCAATGCTTGTCAATTAAGATGAGAAACGTGTGAGCTTCCTGAACGTTGTAGTTTGTTTGAGCTGAAAAGTGACTGCCCTTACCTGAAACGAAGTCTTGCTTGTAGGAAGACACAGAGCCTTGGATTTAACTCCATTTCTGAAGGGAATCACACAACACAGTTCTCATCCATGGATCACACTCTGCTTTGGAGCAAGAAGCACGCTCTTGCTTTCGAGATTCTCTAATACAGCAGGAAACCTGAGTGTGCTCAGAAGAAAAAAATCGTGTTTCCTATACATACAGACCATATCTAGTTAAACTCTGGTAGAAATTGATGAAAAGCAAAGGTCCTCTAACATCCAATGCTTCTCAGTTAAGATGAGATTCGTGTGAGCTTCGTGAACGATACTGTTCATTTGAGCTGCAAAGTAAAAGCCCTTACCTGAAACGAAGTCTTGCTTGTAGGAAGACTCAGAGTAGGGATTTAACTCCATTTCTGAAGTGAAACACACAACAGAGTTCTCATCCATTGATCACACTCTGCTTTAGAGCAAGAAGCACGGTCTTGCTTTCTAGAGTCTCTAATAAACCAGGAAACGTGAGTGTGCTAAGAACCAAAGAACGGTGTTTCTTACACATACGGACCATATCTAGTCCAACTCTGCTTCTGAAACTGATACAAAGCACTGGTCCTCTAACATACAATGCTTGTCAGTAAAGATGAGAAACGTGTGAGCTTCGTGACCAATGTAATTCATTTGAGCTGAAGTGTGACTGCCCTTACCTGTAACGAATTCTTGCTTGTAGGAAGACTCAGAGCCTGGGATTTAACTCCATTTCTGAAGTGAAACACACAACAGAGTTCTCATCCATTGATCACACTCTGCTTTAGAGCAAGAAGTACCCTCTAGCTTTCTAGAGTCTCTAAGACAGCAGGAAAGTTGAGTGTGTTGAGAACAAAAGAACGGTGATTCCTACACATAGGGAACATATCTAGTCCAAATCTGCTTCTGAAACTGATACAAAGCACTGGTCCTCTAACATCCAATGCTTGTCAGATAAGATGAGAAACGTGTGAGCTTCCTGAACGATGTAGTTCGTTTGAGCTGAAAAGTGACTGCCCTTACCTGAAATGAAGTCTTGCTTGTAGGAAGACACAGAGCCTGGGATTTAACTCCATTTCTGAGGGGAATCACACAACACAGTTCGCATGCATGGATCACACTGTGCTTTGGAGCAAGAAGCACGCTCTTGCTTTCCAGAGTCTCTAATACAGCAGGAAACGTGAGTGTGCTCATAAGAAAAAAACCGTGTTTCCTATACCTATGGACCATATCTAGATGAACTCTGCTTGAAATTGATGCAAAGCAAAGGTCCTCTAACATCCAATGCTTCTCAGTTAAGATGAGATACTTGTGAGCTTCGTGAACGATATTGTTCATTTGAACTGTAAGTAACTGCCCTTACCTGAAACGAAGTCTTGCTTGTAGGAAGACTCAGAGCAGGGATTTAACACCATTTCTGAAGTGAAACACACAACAGAGTTCTCATCCATTGATCACACTCTGCTTTAGAGCAAGAAGAACCCTCTAGCTTTCCAGAGTCTCTAAGACAGCAGGAAACTTGAGTGTTCTGAGAACAAATGAACGTTGTTTCCTACACATACGGATCATATCCAGTCAAACTCTGCTTCTGAAACTGACACAAAGCACTGGTCCTCTAACATCCAATGCTTGTCAGTTAAGATGAGAATCGTGTGAGCTTCGTGACCAATGTAATTCGTTTGAGCTGAAAAGTGACTGCGCTTACCTGAAACGAAGTCTTACTTTTAGGAAGACTCAGAGCCTGGGATTTAACTCCATTTCTGAAGTGTAACACACAGCATAGTTCTCATCCAAGGTTCACACTCTGCTTTAGAGCAAGAAGCACGCTCTAACTTTCTAGATTCTCTAAGACAGCAGGAAAATTGAGTGTGCTGAGAACAAATGAACGGGGTTTCCTACACATACGGATCATATCTAGTCCAACTCTGCTTCTGAAACTGATACAAAGCACTGGTCCTCTAACATCCAATGCTTGTCAGTTAAGATGAGAAACGTGTGAGCTTCCTGAACGATGCAGTTCGTTTGAGCTGAAAAGTGCCTGCCCTTACCTGAAACGAAGTCTTGCTTGTAGGAAGACACAGAGCCTGGGATTTAACTCCATTTCTGAAGGGAGTGACACAACACAGTTCTCATCCATGGATCACAATCTGCTTTGGAGCAAGAAGCACGCTCTTGCTTTCTAGATTCTCTAATACAGCAGGAAACGTGAGTGTGCTCAGAAGAAAAGAACCGTGTTTCCTATACATACAGACCATGTCTAGTTCAACTCTGCTTGAAATTGATGCAAAGCAAAGGTCCTCTAAAATCCAATGCTTCTCAGTTAAGATGAGAAACGTGTGAGCTTCCTGAATGATGTAGTTCCTTTGAGCTGAAAAGTGACTGCCCTTACCTGAAACGAAGTCTTGCTTGTAGGAAGACACATAGCCTGGGATTTAACTCCATTTCTGAAGGGAATCACATAACACTGTTCTAATCCATGGAACACACTCTGCTTTAATGCAAGAAGCACGCTCTAGCTTTCTAGAGTCTCTAAGACAGCAGGAAAATTGAATGTGCTGAGAAAAAATGAACGGGATATCCTACTCATATGGATCATATCTAGTCCAACTCTGCTTCTGAAACTGATACAAAGCACTGGTCCTCTAACATCCAATGCTTGTTAGTTAAGATGAGAAACGTGTGAGCTTCTTGAACGATGTAGATAGTTTGAGCTGAAAAGCGACTGCCCTAACTTGAAACACGAAGTCTTGCTTGTAGGAAGACACAGAGCCTGGGATTTAACTCCATTTCTGAAGGGAATCACAAAACACAGTTCGCATGCATGGATCACACTGTGCTTTGGAGCAAGAAGCACGCTCTTGCTTTCTAGAGTCTCTAATACAGCAGGAAACGTGAGTGTGCTCATAAGAAAAAAACCATGTTCCCTATACCTATGGACCATATCTAGATCAACTCTGCTTGAAATTGATGCAAAGCAAAGGTCCTCTAACATCCAATGCTTCTCAGTTAAGATGAGATACTTGTGAGCTTCGTGAACGATATTGTTCATTTGAGCTGTAAGTAAATGCCCTTACCTGAAACGAAGTCTTGCTTATATGAAGACTCAGAGCCAGGGAATTAACGCCATTTCTGAAGTGTAACACACAGCAGAGTTCTCATCCATTGTTCACACTCTGCTTTACAGCAAGAAGCAAGCTCTTGCTTTCTAGACTCTCTAAGACAGCAGGAAACATGAGTGTGATGAGAACAAATGAACGGAGTTTCCTACACGTACGGATCATATCTGGTCCAACTCTGCTTCTGAAACTGAAACAAAGCACTTGTCCTCTAACATCCAATGCTTGTCAGTTAAGATGAGAAACGTGTGAGCTTCCTGAACGATGTAGTTCGTTTGAGCTGAAAAGTGACTGCCCTTACCTGAAACGAAGTCCTGCTTGTAGGAAGACACAGAGCCTGGGATTTAACTCCATTTCTGAAGGGAATCACACAACACAGTTCTCATCCATGGATCACACTCTGCTTTGGAGAAAGAAGCACGCTCTTGCTTTCTAGAGTCTCTAAAACAGCAGGAAACGTGAGTGTGCTCAGAAGAAAAGAACCGTGTTTCCTATACATACAGACCATATCTAGTTAAACTCTGCTTGAAATTGATGCAAAGCAAAGGTCCTCTAACATCCAATGCTTCTCAGTTAAGATGAGATACGTGTGAGCTTCGTGAAAGATATTGTTCATTTGAGCTGTAAAGTAAATGCCCTTACCTGAAACGAAGTCTTGCTTGTAGGAATACTCAGAGCAGGGATTTAACTCCATTTCTGAAGTGAAACACACAACAGAATTCTCATCCATTGATCACACTCTGCTTTAGAGCAAGAAGTACCCTCTAGCTTTCTAGAGTCTCTAAGACAGCAGGAAATTTGAGTGTGCTGAGAAAAAATGAACGGTGTTTCCTACACATACGCATCATATCCAGTCAAATTCTGCTTCTGAAACTGACACAAAGCACTGGTCCTCTAACATCCAATGCTTGTCAGTTAAGATGAGAAACGTGTGAGCTTCATGATCGATGTAGTTTGTTTGAGCTGAAAAGTGACTGCCCTTACCTGAAAAGAAGTCTTGCTTGTAGGAAGACTCAGAGCTTGGGATTTAACTCTTTCTGAAGTGAAACACACAACATTGTTCTCATCCATTGATCACACTCTGCTTTAGAGCAAGAAGCACGCTCTTGCTTTCGAGATTCTGTAATAAACAAGGAAACGTTAGTGTGCTGAGAACAAAAGAACGGTGTTTCTTACACATACAGACCATATCTAGTCCAACTCTGCTTCTGAAACTGATACAAAGCACTGGTCCTCTAACATACAATGCTTGACAGTTAAGATGAGAAACGTGTGAGCTTCGTGACCAATGTAATTCATTTGAGCTGAAGTGTGACTGCCCTTACCTGCAACGAATTCTTGCTCTTAGGAAGACTCAGAGCCTGGGATTTAACTCCATTTATGAAGTGAAACACACAACAAAGTTCTCATCCATTGATCACACACTGCTTTAGAGCAAGAAGCACGCTCTAGCTTTCTAGAGTCTCTAAGACAGCAGGAAAATTGAATGTGCTGAGAAAAAATGAACGGGATTTCCTACACATACGGATCATATCTAGTCCAACTCTGCTTCTGAAACTGATACAAAGCACTGGTCCTCTAACATCCAATGCTTGTTAGTTAAGATGAGAAACGTGTGAGCTTCTTGAACGATGTAGATCGTTTGAGCTGAAAAGCGATTGCCCTAACCTGAAACACGAAGTCTTGCTTGTAGGAAGACACAGAGCCTGGGATTTAACTCCATTTCTGAAGGGAATCACAAAACACAGTTCGCATGCATGGATCACACTGTGCTTTGGAGCAAGAAGCACGCTCTTGCTTTCTAGAGTCTCTAATACAGCAGGAAACGTGAGTGTGCTCATAAGAAAAAAACCATGTTCCCTATACCTATGGACCATATCTAGATCAACTCTGCTTGAAATTGATGCAAAGCAAAGGTCCTCTAACATCCAATGCTTCTCAGTTAAGATGAGATACTTGTGAGCTTCGTGAACGATATTGTTCATTTGAGCTGTAAGTAAATGCCCTTACCTGAAACGAAGTCTTGCTTGTAGGAAGATTCAGAGCCAGGGAATTAACGCCATTTCAGAAGTGTAACACACAGCAGAGTTCTCATCCATTGTTTGCAATCTGCTTTACAGCAAGAAGCAAGCTCTTGCTTTCTAGACTCTCTAAGACAGCAGGAAACATGAGTGTGATGAGAACAAATGAACGGAGTTTCCTACACGTACGGATCATATCTGGTCCAACTCTGCTTCTGAAACTGAAACAAAGCACTTGTCCTCTAACATCCAATGCTTGTCAGTTAAGATGAGAAACGTGTGAGCTTCTTGAACGATGTAGTTCGTTTGAGCGGAAAAGTGACTGCCCTTACCTGAAACGAAGTCTTGCTTGTTGTAAGACACAGAGCCTGGGATTTAACTCCATTTCTGAAGGGAATCACACAACACAGTTCTCATCCATGGATCACACTCTGCTTTGGAGAAAGAAGCACGCTCTTGCTTTCTAGAGTCTCTAATACAGCAGGAAACGTGAGTGTGCTCAGAAGAAAAGAACTGTGTTTCCTATACATACAGACCATATCTAGTTAAACTCTGCTTGAAATTGATGCAAAGCAAAGGTCCTCTAACATCCAATGCTTCTCAGTTAAGATGAGATACGTGTGAGCTTCGTGAAAGATATTGTTCATTTGAGCTGTAAAGTAAATGTCCTTACCTGAAACGAAGTCTTGCTTGTAGGAAGACTCAGAGCAGGGATTTAACTCCATTTCTGAAGTGAAACACACAACAGAGTTCTCATCCATTGATCACACTCTGCTTTTGAGCAAGAAGTACCCTCTAGCTTTCTAGAGTCTCTAAGACAGCAGGAAATTTGAGTGTGCTGAGAAAAAATGAACGGTGTTTCCTACACATACAGATCATATCCAGTCAAATTCTGCTTCTGAAACTGACACAAAGCACTGGTCCTCTAACATCCAATGCTTGTCAGTTAAGATGAGAAACGTGTGAGCTTCATGATCGATGTAGTTTTTTTGAGCTGAAAAGTGACTGCCCTTACCTGAAAAGAAGTCTTGCTTGTAGGAAGACTCAGAGCTTGGGATTTAACTCTTTTTGAAGTGAAACACACAACATTGTTCTCATCCATTGATCACACTCTGCTTTAGAGCAAGAAGCACGCTCTTGCTTTCGAGATTCTGTAATAAACAAGGAAACGTTAGTGTGCTGAGAACAAAAGAACGGTGTTTCTTACACATACAGACCATATCTAGTCCAACTCTGCTTCTGAAACTGATACAAAGCACTGGTCCTCTAACATACAATGCTTGTCAGTTAAGATGAGAAACGTGTGAGCTTCGTGACCAATGTAATTCATTTGAGCTGAAGTGTGACTGCCCTTACCTGCAACGAATTCTTGCTCTTAGGAAGACTCAGAGCCTGGGATTTAACTCCATTTATGAAGTGAAACACACAACAAAGTTCTCATCCATTGATCACACTCTGCTTTAGAGCAAGAAGTACCCTCTAGCTTTCTAGAGTCTCTAAGACAGCAGGAAACGTGAGTGTGCTCAGAAGAAAAAAACCGTGTTTCCTATACCTATGGACCATATCTACTTCAACTCTGCTTGAAATTGATGCGAAGCAAAGTCCTCTAACATCCAATGCTTCTCAGTTAAGATGAGATACTTGTGAGCTTCGTGAACGATATTATTGATTTGAGCTGTAAGTAAATGCCCTTACCTGAAACGAAGTCTTGCTTGTAGGAAGACTCAGAGCCAGGGATTTAACTCCATTTCTGATGTGTAACACACAGCAGAGTTCTCATCCATTGTTCACACTCTGCTTTACAGCAAGAAGCACGCTCTTGCTTTCTAGACTCTCTAAGATAGCAGGAAACATGAGTGTGCTGAGAACAAATGAACGGAGTTTCCTACACATACGGATCATATCTAGTCCAACTCTACTTCTGAAACTGATACAAAGCACTGGTCCTCTAACATCCAATGCTTGTCAATTAAGATGAGAAACGTGTGAGCTTCCTGAACGTTGTAATTTGTTTGAGCTGAAAAGTGACTGCCCTTACCTGAAACGAAGTCTTGCTTGTAGGAAGACACAGAGCCTTGGATTTAACTCCATTTCTGAAGGGAATCACACAACACAGTTCTCATCCATGGATCACACTCTGCTTTGGAGCAAGAAGCACGCTCTTGCTATCGAGATTCTCTAATACAGCAGGAAACCTGAGTGTGCTCAGAAGAAAAGAACCGTGTTTCCTATACATACAGACCATATCTAGTTCAACTCTGGTTGAAATTGATGAAAAGCAAAGGTCCTCTAACATCCAATGCTTCTCAGTTAAGATGAGATACGTGTGAGCTTCGTGAACGATACTGTTCATTTGAGCTGCAATGTAAAAGCCCTTACCTGAAACGAAGTCTTGCTTGTAGGAAGACTCAGAGTAGGGATTTAACTCCATTTCTGAAGTGAAACAAACAACAGAGTTCTCATCCATTGATCACACTCTGCTTTAGAGCAAGAAGTACCCTCTAGCTTTCTAGAGTCTCTAAGACAGCAGGAAACTTGAGTGTGCTGAGAACAAATGAACGTTGTTTCCTACACATACGGATCATATCCAGTCAAACTCTGCTTCTGAAACTGACACAAAGCACTGGTCCTCTAACATCCAATGCTTGTCAGTTAAGATGAGAAACGTGTGAGCTTCGTGATCGATGTAGTTTGTTTGAGCTGAAAAGTGACTGCTCTTCCCTGAAACGACGTCTTGATTGTAGGAAGACTCAGAGCTTGGGATTTAACTCCATTTCTGAAGTGAAACACACAACAGAGTTCTCATCCATTGATCACACTCTGCTTTAGAGCAAGAAGCACGGTCTTGCTTTCTAGATTCTCTAAGACAGCAGGAAAATTGAGTGTGCTGAGAACAAATGAACGGGGTTTCCTACACATACGGATCATATCTAGTCCAACTCTGCTTCTGAAACTGATACAAAGCACTGGTCCTCTAACATCCAATGCTTGTCAGTTAAGATGAGAAACGTGTGAGCTTCCTGAACGATGCAGTTCGTTTGAGCTGAAAAGTGACTGCCCTTACCAGAAACGAAGTCTTGCTTGTAGGAAGACACAGAGCCTGGGATTTAACTCCATTTCTGAAGGGAGTGACACAACACAGTTCTCATCCATGGATCACACTCTGCTTTGGAGCAAGAAGCACGCTCTTGCTTTCTAGATTCTCTAATACACCAGGAAACGTGAGTGTGCTCAAAAGAAAAGAACCGTGTTTCCTATACATACAGACCATGTCTAGTTCAACTCTGCTTGAAATTGATGCAAAGCAAAGGTCCTCTAACATCCAATGCTTCTCAGTTAAGATGAGAAACTTGTGAGCTTTGTGAACGATATTGTTCGTTTGAGCTGTAAGTAAATGCCCTTACCTGAAATGAAGTCTTGCTTGTAGGAACACTCAGAGCCTTTGATTTAACTCCATTTCTGAAGGGAAACACACAGAATCGTTCTCATCCATGGATCACACTCTGCTTTAGAGCAAGAGGCACGCTCTTGCTTTCTATAGTCTCTGAGACAGCAGGAAACATGAGTGTGATGAGAACAAAAGAACGGTGTTTCCGACACATACGGACCATATCTAGTCCAACTCTGCTTCTGAAACTGAAACAAACTACAGGTCCTCTAACATCCAATGCTTGTCAGTTAAGATGAGAAACGTGTGAGCTTCCTGAACGATGTAGTTCCTTTGAGCTGAAAAGTGACTGCCCTTACCTGAAATGAAGTCTTGCTTGTAGGAAGACACATAGCCTGGGATTTAACTCCATTTCTGAAGGGAATCACATAACACTGTTCTAATCCATGGAACACACTCTGCTTTAAAGCAAGAAGCACGCTCTAGCTTTCTAGAGTCTCTAAGACAGCAGGAAAATTGAATGTGCTGAGAAAAAATGAACGGGATTTCCTACACATACGGATCATATCTAGTCCAACTCTGCTTCTGAAACTGATACAAAGCACTGGTCCTCTAACATCCAATGCTTGTTAGTTAAGATGAGAAACGTGTGAGCTTCTTGAACGATGTAGATAGTTTGAGCTGAAAAGCGACTGCCCTAACCTGAAACACGAAGTCTTGCTTGTAGGAAGACACAGAGCCTGGGATTTAACTCCATTTCTGAAGGGAATCACAAAACACAGTTCGCATGCATGGATCACACTGTGCTTTGGAGCAAGAAGCACGCTCTTGCTTTCTAGAGTCTCTAATACAGCAGGAAACGTGAGTGTGCTCATAAGAAAAAAACCATGTTCCCTATACCTATGGACCATATCTAGATCAACTCTGCTTGAAATTGATGCAAAGCAAAGGTCCTCTAACATCCAATGCTTCTCAGTTAAGATGAGATACTTGTGAGCTTCGTGAACGATATTGTTCATTTGAGCTGTAAGTAAATGCCCTTACCTGAAACGAAGTCTTGCTTGTAGGAAGATTCAGAGCCAGGGAATTAACGCCATTTCAGAAGTGTAACACACAGCAGAGTTCTCATCCATTGTTCACAATCTGCTTTACAGCAAGAAGCAAGCTCTTGCTTTCCAGACTCTCTAAGACAGCAGGAAACATGAGTGTGATGAGAACAAATGAACGGAGTTTCCTACACGTACGGATCATATCTGGTCCAACTCTGCTTCTGAAACTGAAACAAAGCACTTGTCCTCTAACATCCAATGCTTGTCATTTAAGATGAGAAACGTGTGAGCTTCTTGAACGATGTAGTTCGTTTGAGCTGAAAAGTGACTGCCCTTACCTGAAACGAAGTCTTGCTTGTAGTAAGACACAGAGCCTGGGATTTAACTCCATTTCTGAAGGGAATCACACAACACAGTTCTCATCCATGGATCACACTCTGCTTTGGAGAAAGAAGCATGCTCTTGCTTTCTAGAGTCTCTAATACAGCAGGAAACGTGAGTGTGCTCAGAAGAAAAGAACCGTGTTTCCTATACATACAGACCATATCTAGTTAAACTCTGCTTGAAATTGATGCAAAGCAAAGGTCCTCTAACATCCAATGCTTCTCAGTTAAGATGAGATACGTGTGAGCTTCGTGAAAGATATTGTTCATTTGAGCTGTAAAGTAAATGCCCTTACCTGAAACGAAGTCTTGCTTGTAGGAAGACTCAGAGCAGGGATTTAACTCCATTTCTGAAGTGAAACACACAACAGAGTTCTCATCCATTGATCACACTCTGCTTTTGAGCAAGAAGTACCCTCTAGCTTTCTAGAGTCTCTAAGACAGCAGGAAATTTGAGTGTGCTGAGAAAAAATGAACGGTGTTTCCTACACATACAGATCATATCCAGTCAAATTCTGCTTCTGAAACTGACACAAAGCACTGGTCCTCTAACATCCAATGCTTGTCAGTTAAGATGAGAAACGTGTGAGCTTCGTGACCAATGTAATTCATTTGAGCTGAAGTGTGACTGCCCTTACCTGCAACGAATTCTTGCTCTTAGGAAGACTCAGAGCCTGGGATTTAACTCCATTTATGAAGTGAAACACACAACAAAGTTCTCATCCATTGATCACACACTGCTTTAGAGCAAGAAGCATGCTCTAGCTTTCTAGATTCTCTAAGACAGCAGGAAACTTGAGTGTGCTGAGAACAAATGAACGTTGTTTCCTACACATACGGATCATATCCAGTCAAACTCTGCTTCTGAAACTGATACAAAGCACTGGTCCTCTAACATCCAATGCTTGTCAGTTAAGATAAGAAACGTGTGAGCTTCCTGAACGATGTAGTTCGTTTGAGCTGAAAAGTGACTGCCCTTACCTGCAACGAAGTCTTGCTTGTAGGAAGACACAGAGCCTGGGATTTAACTCCATTTCTGAAGGGAATCACAAAACACAGTTCGCATGCATGGATCACACTGTGCTTTGGAGCAAGAAGCACGCTCTTTCTTTCTAGAGTCTCTAATACAGCAGGAAACGTGAGTGTGCTCATAAGAAAAAAACCATGTTCCCTATACCTATGGACCATATCTAGATCAACTCTGCTTGAAATTGATGCAAAGCAAAGGTCCTCTAACATCCAATGCTTCTCAGTTAAGATGAGATACTTGTGAGCTTCGTGAACGATATTGTTCATTTGAGCTGTAAGTAAATGCCCTTACCTGAAACGAAGTCTTGCTTGTAGGAAGATTCAGAGCCAGGGAATTAACGCCATTTCAGAAGTGTAACACACAGCAGAGTTCTCATCCATTGTTCACAATCTGCTTTACAGCAAGAAGCAAGCTCTTGCTTTCTAGACTCTCTAAGACAGCAGGAAACATGAGTGTGATGAGAACAAATGAACGGAGTTTCCTACACGTACGGATCATATCTGGTCCAACTCTGCTTCTGAAACTGAAACAAAGCACTTGTCCTCTAACATCCAATGCTTGTCAGTTAAGATGAGAAACGTGTGAGCTTCTTGAACGATGTAGTTCGTTTGAGCGGAAAAGTGACTGCCCTTACCTGAAACGAAGTCTTGCTTGTAGTAAGACACAGAGCCTGGGATTTAACTCCATTTCTGAAGGGAATCACACAACACAGTTCTCATCCATGGATCACACTCTGCTTTGGAGAAAGAAGCATGCTCTTGCTTTCTAGAGTCTCTAATACAGCAGGAAACGTGAGTGTGCTCAGAAGAAAAGAACCGTGTTTCCTATACATACAGACCATATCTAGTTAAACTCTGCTTGAAATTGATGGAAAGCAAAGGTCCTCTAACATCCAATGCTTCTCAGTTAAGATGAGATACGTGTGAGCTTCGTGAAAGATATTGTTCATTTGAGCTGTAAAGTAAATGCCCTTACCTGAAACGAAGTCTTGCTTGTAGGAAGACTCAGAGCAGGGATTTAACTCCATTTCTGAAGTGAAACACACAACAGAGTTCTCATCCATTGATCACACTCTGCTTTTGAGCAAGAAGTACCCTCTAGCTTTCTAGAGTCTCTAAGACAGCAGGAAATTTGAGTGTGCTGAGAAAAAATGAACGGTGTTTCCTACACATACAGATCATATCCAGTCAAATTCTGCTTCTGAAACTGACACAAAGCACTGGTCCTCTAACATCCAATGCTTGTCAGTTAAGATGAGAAACGTGTGAGCTTCATGATCGATGTAGTTTGTTTGAGCTGAAAAGTGACTGCCCTTACCTGAAAAGAAGTCTTGCTTGTAGGAAGACTCAGAGCTTGGGATTTAACTCTTTTTGAAGTGAAACACACAACATTGTTCTCATCCATTGATCACACTCTGCTTTAGAGCAAGAAGCACGCTCTTGCTTTCGAGATTCTGTAATAAACAAGGAAACGTTAGTGTGCTGAGAACAAAAGAACGGTGTTTCTTACACATACAGACCATATCTAGTCCAACTCTGCTTCTGAAACTGATACAAAGCACTGGTCCTCTAACATACAATGCTTGTCAGTTAAGATGAGAAACGTGTGAGCTTCGTGACCAATGTAATTCATTTGAGCTGAAGTGTGACTGCCCTTACCTGCAACGAATTCTTGCTCTTAGGAAGACTCAGAGCCTGGGATTTAACTCCATTTATGAAGTGAAACACACAACAAAGTTCTCATCCATTGATCACACACTGTTTTAGAGCAAGAAGCATGCTCTAGCTTTCTAGATTCTCTAAGACAGCAGGAAACTTGAGTGTGCTGAGAACAAATGAACGTTGTTTCCTACACATACGGATCATATCCAGTCAAACTCTGCTTCTGAAACTGATACAAAGCACTGGTCCTCTAACATCCAATGCTTGTCAGTTAAGATAAGAAACGTGTGAGCTTCCTGAACGATGTAGTTTGTTTGAGCTGAAAAGTGACTGCCCTTACCTGCAACGAAGTCTTGCTTGTAGGAAGACACAGAGCCTGGGATTTAACTCCATTTCTGAAGGGAATCACACAACACAGTTCGCATGCATAGATAAGACTGTGCTTTGGAGTAAGAAGCACGCTCTTTCTTTCTAGAGTCTCTAATACAGCAGGAAACGTGAGTGTGCTCATAAGAAAAAAACCGTGTTTCCTATACCTATGGACCATATCTAGTTCAACTCTGCTTGAAATTGATGCGAAGCAAAGTCCTCTAACATCCAATGCTTCTCAGTTAAGATGAGATACTTGTGAGCTTCGTGAACGATATTATTCATTTGAGCTGTAAGTAAATGAATGCCCTTACCTGAAACGAAGTCTTGCTTGTAGGAAGACTCAGAGCCAGGGATTTAACTCCATTTCTGATGTGTAACACACGGCAGAGTTCTCATCCATTGTTCACACTCTGCTTTACAGCAAGAAGCACGCTCTTGCTTTCTAGACTCTCTAAGATAGCAGGAAACATGAGTGTGCTGAGAACAAATGAACGGAGTTTCCTACACATACGGATCATATCTAGTCCAACTCTACTTCTGAAACTGATACAAAGCACTGGTCCTCTAACATCCAATGCTTGTCAATTAAGATGAGAAACGTGTGAGCTTCCTGAACGTTGTAGTTTGTTTGAGCTGAAAAGTGACTGCCCTTACCTGAAACGAAGTCTTGCTTGTAGGAAGACACAGAGCCTTGGATTTAACTCCATTTCTGAAGGGAATCACACAACACAGTTCTCATCCATGGATCACACTCTGCTTTGGAGCAAGAAGCAAGCTCTTTCTTTCGAGATTCTCTAATACAGCAGGAAACCTGAGTGTGCTCAGAAGAAAAGAACCGTGTTTCCTATACATACAGACCATATCTAGTTCAACTCTGCTTGAAATTGATGAAAAGCAAAGGTCCTCTAACATCCAATGCTTCTCAGTTAAGATGAAATACGTGTGAGCTTCGTGAACGATACTGTTCATTTGAGCTGCAAAGTAAAAGCCCTTACCTGAAACGAAGTCTTGCTTGTAGGAAGACTCAGAGTAGGGATTTAACTCCATTTCTGAAGTGAAACACACAACAGAGTTCTCATCCATTGATCACACTCTGCTTTAGAGCAAGAAGTACCCTCTAGCTTTCTAGAGTCTCTAAGACAGCAGGAAACTTGAGTGTGCTGAGAACAAATGAACGTTGTTTCCTACACATACGGATCATATCCAGTCAAACTCTGCTTCTGAAACTGACACAAAGCACTGGTCCTCTAACATCCAATGCTTGTCAGTTAAGATGAGAAACGTGTGAGCTTCGTGATCGATGTAGTTTGTTTGAGCTGAAAAGTGACTGCTCTTCCCTGAAACGAACTCTTGCTTGTAGGAAGACTCAGAGCTTGGGATTTAACTCCATTTCTGAAGTGAAACACACAACAGAGTTCTCATCCATTGATCACACTCTGCTTTAGAGCAAGAAGCACGGTCTTGCTTTCTAGAGTCTCTAATAAACCAGGAAACGTGAGTGTGCTAAGAACCAAAGAACTGTGTTTCTTACAAATACGGACCATATCTAGTCCAACTCTGCTTCTGAAACTGATACAAAGCACTGGTCCTCTAACATACAATGCTTGTCAGTTAAGATGAGAAACGTGTGAGCTTCGTGACCAATGTAATTCATTTGAGCTGAAGTGTGACTGCCCTTACCTGTAACGAATTCTTGCTTGTAGGAAGACTCAGAGCCTGGGATTTAACTCCATTTCTGAAGTGAAACACACAACAGAGTTCTCATCCATTGATCACACTCTGCTTTAGAGCAAGAAGTACCCTCTAGCTTTCAAGAGTCTAAGACAGCAGGAAAGTTGAGTGTGCTGAGAACAAAAGAACGGTGATTCCTACACATAGGGAACATATCTAGTCCATATCTGCTTCTGAAACTGATACAAAGCACTGGTCCTCTAACATCCAATGCTTGTCAGTTAAGATGAGAAACGTGTGAGCTTCCTGAACGATGTAGTTCGTTTGAGCTGAAAAGTGACTGCCCTTACCTGAAACGAAGTCTTGCTTGTAGGAAGACACAGAGCCTGGGATTTAACTCCATTTCTGAGGGGAATCACACAACACAGTTCGCATGCATGGATCACACTGTGCTTTGCAGCAAGAAGCACGCTCTTGCTTTCCAGAGTCTCTAATACAACAGGAAACGTGAGTGTGCTCATAAGAAAAAAACCGTGTTTCCTATACCTATGGACCATATCTAGATCAACTCTGCTTGAAATTGATGCAAAGCAATGGTCCTCTAACATCCAATGCTTCTCAGTTAAGATGAGATACTTGTGAGCTTCGTGAACGATATTGTTCATTTGAACTGTAAGTAAATGCCCTTACCTGAAACGAAGTCTTGCTTGTAGGAAGACTCAGAGCAGGGATTTAACACCATTTCTGAAGTGAAACACACAACAGAGTTCTCATCCATGGATCACACTCTGCTTTAGCGCAAGAAGAACCCTCTAGCTTTCCAGAGTCTCTAAGACAGCAGGAAACTTGAGTGTTCTGAGAACAAATGAACGTTGTTTCCTACACATACGGATCATATCCAGTCAAACTCTGTTTCTGAAACTGACACAAAGCACTGGTCCTCTAACATCCAATGCTTGTCAGTTAAGATGAGAATCGTGTGAGCTTCGTGACCAATGTAATTCGTTTGAGCTGAAAAGTGACTGCGCTTACCTGAAACGAAGTCTTACTTTTAGGAAGACTCAGAGCCTGGGATTTAACTCCATTTCTGAAGTGTAACACACAGCATAGTTCTCATCCAAGGTTCACACTCTGCTTTAGAGCAAGAAGCACGCTCTAACTTTCTAGATTCTCTAAGACAGCAGGAAAATTGAGTGTGCTGAGAACAAATGAACGGGGTTTCCTACACATACGGATCATATCTAGTCCAACTCTGCTTCTGAAACTGATACAAAGCACTGGTCCTCTAACATCCAATGCTTGTCAGTTAAGATGAGAAACGTGTGAGCTTCCTGAACGATGCAGTTCGTTTGAGCTGAAAAGTGACTGCCCTTACCTGAAACGAAGTCTTGCTTGTAGGAAGACACAGAGCCTGGGATTTAACTCCATTTCTGAAGGGAGTGACACAACACAGTTCTCATCCATGGATCACACTCTGCTTTGGAGCAAGAAGCACGCTCTTGCTTTCTAGATTCTCTAATACAGCAGGAAACATGAGTGTGCTCAGAAGAAAAGAACCGTGTTTCCTATACATACAGACCATGTCTAGTTCAACTCTGCTTGAAATTGATGCAAACAAAGGTCCTCTAACATCCAATGCTTCTCAGTTAAGATGAGAAACTTGTGAGCTTTGTGAACGATATTGTTTGTTTGAGCTGTAAGTAAATGCCCTTACCTGAAATGAAGTCTTGCTTGTAGGAACACTCAGAGCCTTTGATTTAACTCCATTTCTGAAGGGAAACACACAGAATCGTTCTCATCCATGGATCACACTCTGCTTTAGAGCAAGAGGCACGCTCTTGCTTTCTATAGTCTCTGAGACAGCAGGAAACATGAGTGTCATTAGAACAAAAGAACGGTGTTTCCGACACATACGGACCATATCTAGTCCAACTCTGCTTCTGAAACTGAAACAAACTACAGGTCCTCTAACATCCAATGCTTGTCAGTTAAGATGAGAAACGTGTGAGCTTCCTGAACGATGTAGTTCCTTTGAGCTGAAAAGTGACTGCGCTTACCTGAATCGAAGTCTTGCTTTTAGGAAGACTCAGAGCCTGGGATTTAACTCCATTTCTGAAGGGAAACACACAACAGAGTTCTCATCCATTGATCAAACTCTGCTTTAGAGCAAGAAGCACGCTCTTGCTTTCTAGAGTCTCTAATACAGCAGGAAACATGAGTGTGCTGAGAACAAAAGAATGGAGTTTCTTACACATACAGACCATATCTAGTCCAACTATGCTTCTGAAACTGATACAAAGCACTGGTCCTCTAACATCCAATGCTTCTCAGTTAAGATGAGAAACGTGTGAGCTTCGTGACCGATGTAATTCGTTTGAGCTGAAAAGTGACTGCCCTTACGTGAAACAAAGTCTTCCTTGTAGGAAGACTCAGATCCTGGGATTTAACTGAATTTCTGAAGTGAAACACACAAGAGAGTTCTCATACATTGATCACACTCTGCTTTAGAGCAAGAAGCACGCTCTTGCTTTCTAGAGTCTCTAATACAGCAGGAAATGTGAGTGTGCTGAGAACAAAAGAACAGTGTTTCTTACACTTACAGACCATATCTAGTCCAACTCTGCTTCTGAAACTGATACAAAGCACTGGTCCTCTAACATCCGATGCTTGTCAGTTAAGATGAGAAACGTGTGAGCTTTGTGATCGATGTAGTTTTTTTGAGCTGAAAAGTGACTGCCCTTACCGGAAATGAACTCTTGCATGTAGGAAGACTCAGAGCCTGGGATTTAACTCCATTTCTGAAATGAAACACACAACACAGTTTTCATCCATTGATCACACTCAGCTTTAGAGCAAGAAGCACGCTCTTGCATTCCAGAGTCTCTAATACAACAGGAAACCTGGTGTGTGCAGAAGAAAAGAACCGTGTTTCCTATACATAGTGACCATATCTAGTTCAACTCTGCTTGAAATTGATACAAAGCAAAGGTCCTCTAACATCCAATGCTTCTCTGTTAAGATGAGAAACGTGTGAGCTTCGTGAACAATGTAGTTCGTTTGAGCTGAAAAGTAACTTCCCTTACCTGAAACGAAGTCTTGCTTATAGGAAGACTCAGAGCCTGGGATTTAACTCCATTTCTGAAGGGAAACACACAACAGAGTTCTCATCCATTGATCAAAGTCTGCTTTAGAGCACGAAGCACGCTCTTGCTTTCTAGAGTCTCTAATACAGCAGGAAACATGAGTGTGATGAGAACAAAAGAACGGTGTTTCTTACACATACGGACCATATCTAGTCCAACTATGCTTCTGACACTGATACAAAGCACAGGTCCTCTAACATCCAATGCTTGTCAGTTAAGATGAGAAACGTGTGAGCTTCGTGACCAATGTAATTCGTTTGAGCTGAAAAGTGACTGCCCTTACCTGAAAGGAAGTCTTGCTTGTAGGAAGACTCAGATCCTGGGATTTAACTCCATTTCTGAAGGGAATCACATAACACAGTTCTCATCCATGGATCACACTCTGCTTTAGAGCAAGAAGCACGCTCTAGCTTTCTTGAGTCTCTAAGACAGCAGGAAACTTGAGTGTGCTGAGATCAAATGAACGGTGTTTCCTACACATACAGATCATATCTAGTCCAACTCTGCTTCTGAAACTGATACAAAGCACTGATCCTCTAACATCCAATGCTTTTCAGTTAAGATGAGAATCATGTGAGCTTTGTGGTCGATGTAGTTTTTTTGAGCTGAAAATGACTGCCCTTACCTGAAACGAAGTCTTACTTGTAGGAAGACTCAGAGCCCGGGATTTAACTCCATTTCTGAAGTGAAACACACAGCAGAGTTCTCATCCATTGTTCACACTCTGCTTTGGAGCTAGAAGCACGCTCTTGCTTTCTAGACTCTCTAAGACAGCAGGAAACATGAGTGTGATGAGAACAAAAGAATGGTGTTTCCTAAACACACGGACCGTATATAGTCCAACTCTGCTTCTGAAACTGAAACAAACCAAAGGTCCATTAACATCCAATGCTTGTCAGTTAAGATGCGAATCGTGTTAGCTTCGTGACCGATGTAATTCTTTGGGCTGAAAAGTGACTGCCCTTACGTGAAACAAAGTCTTGCTTGTAGGAAGACTCAGAGCCTGGGATTTAACTGCATTTCACAAGTGAAACACACAACAGAGTTCTCATCCATTGATCACACTCTGCTTTACAGCAAGAAGCACGCTCTTGCTTTCTAGACGATCTAAGACAGCAGGAAATATGAGTGTGATGAGAACAAAAGAACGGTGTTTCCTACACATACGGACCATATCTAATCCAAATCTGCTTCTGAAACTGAAACAAACCACAGGTCCTCTAACATCCAATTCTTGTCAGTTAAGATGAGAAACGTGTGAGCTTCGTGAATGATGCAGTTCGTTTGAGCTGTAATGTAAATTCCCATACCTGAAAAGAAGTCTTGCTTGTAGGAAGACTCAGAGCCTGGGATTCAACTCCATTTCTGAAGTGAAACACACAACACAGGTCTCAACAATGATCACAATCTGCTTTAGAGCAAGAAGCACGCTCTTGCATTCTAGAGCCTCTAATACAGCAGGAAATGTGAGTGTGTTGAGAACAAAAGAACAGTGTATCTTACACATACGGACCATATCTAGTCCAACTCTGCTTCTGAATCTGAAACAAACCAAAGGTCCTCTAACATCCAATGCTTCTCAGTTAAGATGAGAAACGTGTGAGCTTCGTGACCGATGTAATTCGTTTGAGCTGAAAAGTGACTGCCCTTACGTGAAACAAAGTCTTCCTTGTAGGAAGACTCAGATCCTGGGATTTAACTGAATTTCTGAAGTGAAACACACAAGAGAGTTCTCATACATTGATCACACTCTGCTTTAGAGCAAGAAGCACGCTCTTGCTTTCTAGAGTCTCTAATACAGCAGGAAATGTGAGTGTGCTGAGAACAAAAGAACAGTGTTTCTTACACTTACAGACCATATCTAGTCCAACTCTGCTTCTGAAACTGATACAAAGCACTGGTCCTCTAACATCCGATGCTTGTCAGTTAAGATGAGAAACGTGTGAGCTTTGTGATCGATGTAGTTTTTTTGAGCTGAAAAGTGACTGCCCTTACCGGAAATGAACTCTTGCATGTAGGAAGACTCAGAGCCTGGGATTTAACTCCATTTCTGAAATGAAACACACAACACAGTTTTCATCCATTGATCACACTCAGCTTTAGAGCAAGAAGCACGCTCTTGCATTCCAGAGTCTCTAATACAACAGGAAACCTGGTGTGTGCAGAAGAAAAGAACCGTGTTTCCTATACATAGTGACCATATCTAGTTCAACTCTGCTTGAAATTGATACAAAGCAAAGGTCCTCTAACATCCAATGCTTCTCTGTTAAGATGAGAAACGTGTGAGCTTCGTGAACGATGTAGTTCGTTTGAGCTGAAAAGTAACTTCCCTTACCTGAAACGAAGTCTTGCTTATAGGAATACTCAGAGCCTGGGATTTAACTCCATTTCTGAAGGGAAACACACAACAGAGTTCTCATCCATTGATCAAAGTCTGCTTTAGAGCACGAAGCACGCTCTTGCTTTCTAGAGTCTCTAATACAGCAGGAAACATGAGTGTGATGAGAACAAAAGAACGGTGTTTCTTACACATACGGACCATATCTAGTCCAACTATGCTTCTGAAACTGATACAAAGCACTGGTCCTCTAACATCCAATGCTTGTCAGTTAAGATGAGAAACGTGTGATCTTCGTGACTGAAGTAATTCGTTGGAGCTGAAAAGTGACTGCCCTTACCTGAAACGAAGTCTTTCTTGTCGCAAGACACAGAGCCTGGGATTTAACTCGATTTTTGAAGTGAACCACAAAACAGAGTTCTCATACATTGATCACACTCTGCTTTAGAGCAAGAAGCACGCTCTTGCATTCCAGAGTCTCTAACACAGCAGGAAACCTGTGTGTGCTCAGAAGAAAAGAACCGTTTTTCAAATACATAAGGACCATATCTAGTTCAACTATGCTTGAAATTGATACAAAGCAAAGTCCTCTAACATCCAATGCTTCTCTGTTAAGATGAGAAACATATGAGCTTCGTGAACGATATAGTTCGTTTGAGCTGAAAAGTGACTGCCCTTACCTGTAACGAAGTCTTGCTTGTAGGAAGACTCAGAGCCTGGGATTTAACTCCATTTCTGAAGTGAAACCCACAACAGAGTTCTCATCCTTTGATTACACTCTGCTTTAGAGCAAGAAGCACGCTCTTGCTTTCTAGAGTCTCTAATAGAGCAGGAAACCTGAGTGTGCTGAGAACAAAAGAACGATGTTTCTTACACATACGGACCATATCTATTTCAACTCTGCTTCTGAAACTGATACAAAGCACTGGTCCTGTAACATCCAATGATTGTCAGTTAAGATGAGAAACATGTAAGCTTTGTGACCGATGTAATTCGTTTGAGCTGAAAAGTGACTGCCCTTACCTGAAATGAAGTCTTGCTTGTAGGAAGACTCAGAGCCTGGGATTTAACTCCATTTCTGAAGTGAAACACACAACAGAGTTCTCATCCATTGATCACACTCTGCTTTAGAGCAAGAAGCACGCTCTTGCTTTCTAGAGTCTCTAATACAGCAGGAAACATGAGTGTGATGAGAACAAAAGAACGGTGTTTCTTACACATACGGACCATATCTAGTCCAACTATGCTTCTGAAACTGATACAAAGCACTGGTCCTCTAACATCCAATGCTTGTCAGTTAAGATGAGAAACGTGTGATCTTCGTGACTGAAGTAATTCGTTGGAGCTGAAAAGTGACTGCCCTTACCTGAAACGAAGTCTTTCTTGTCGCAAGACTCAGAGCCTGGGATTTAACTCGATTTTTGAAGTGAAACACAAAACAGAGTTCTCATACATTGATCACACTCTGCTTTAGAGCAAGAAGCACACTCTTGCATTCCAGAATCTCTAACACAGCAGGAAACCTGTGTGTGCTCAGAAGAAAAGAACCGTGTTTCCTATACATACGGACCATATCTAGTTCAACTCTGCTTGAAATTGATACAAAGCAAAGGTCCTCTAACATCCAATGCTTCTCTGTTAAGATGAGAAACGTGTGAGCTTCGTGAACGATATAGTTCGTTTGAGCTGTAAAGTAAATGCCCATACCTGAAACGAAGTTTGCTTGTAGGAAGACTCAGAGGCAGGGATTAAACTCCATTTCTGAAATGAAACACACAACACAGTTAGCATCCATTGATCACACTCTGCTTTAGAGCAAGAAGCACGCTCTTGCTTTCTAGAGTCTCTAATAGAGCAGGAAACATGAGTGTGCTGAGAACAAAAGAACGGTGTTTCTTACACATATGGACCATATTTATTCCTACTCTGCTTCTGAAACTGATACAAAGCACTGGTCCTCTACCATCCAATGCTTGTGAGTTAAGATGAGAAACTTGTGAGCTTCCTGAACGATGTAGTTCGTTTGAGGTGAAAAGTGACTACCCATACCTGAAACGGAGTCTTGCTTGTAGGAAGACACAGAGCCTGGGATTTAACTCCATTTCTGAAGGGAAACTCACAAAACAGTTGTAATCCATGGATCACACTCTGCTTTAATGCAAGAACCTGGCTCTTGCTTTCTAGAGTCTCTAATGCAGCAGGAAACGTGAGTGTCCTCAAAAGAAAAGAACCGTGTTTCCTATACATAAGGACCATATCTAGTTCAACTCTTCTTGAAATTGATACAAAGCAAAGGTACTCTAATATCCAATGCTTGTCTGTTAAGAGGAGAAATGTGTGTGCTTCGTGAACGATGTAGTTCGTTTGAGCTGTAAAGTAACTGCCCTTACCTAAAACGAAGTCTTGCTTGTAGGAAGACTCAGAGCCAGGGATTTAACTCCAATTCTGAAGTGAAACAAACAACAGAATTCTCATCCCTTGATCACACTCTGCTTTAGAGCAAGAAGCACACTCTAGCTTTCTAGAATCTCTAATACAGCAGGAAACCTGAGTGTGCTTAGAACAAAAGAACGGTGTTTCCTACACATACGGACCATATCTGGTCCAACTCTGCTTCTGAAACTGAAACAAACCAAAGGTCCTCTAACATCCAATGCTTGTCAGTTAAGATGAGATACGTGTGAGCTTCGTGAACGATGTAGTTTGTTTGAGCTGAAAAGTGACTGCCCTTACCTGTAACGAAGTCTTGCTTGTAGGAAGACTCAGAGCCTGGGATTTAACTCCATTTCTGAAGTGAAACCCACAACAGAGTTCTCATCCATTGATTACACTCTGCTTTAGAGCAAGAAGCACGCTCTTGCTTTCTAGAGTCTCTAATAGAGCAGGAAACCTGAGTGTGCTGAGAACAAAAGAACGATGTTTCTTACACATACGGACCATATCTATTTCAACTCTGCTTCTGAAACTGATACAAAGCACTGGTCCTGTAACATCCAATGCTTGTCAGTTAAGATGAGAAACATGTAAGCTTTGTGACCGATGTAATTCGTTTGAGCTGAAAAGTGACTGCCCTTACCTGAAACGAAGTCTTGCTTGTAGGAAGACTCAGAGCCTGGGATTTAACTCCATTTCTGAAGTGAAACACACAACAGAGTTCTCATCCATTGATCACACTCTGCTTTAGAGCAAGAAGCACGCTCTTGCTTTCTAGAGTCTCTAATACAGCAGGAAACATGAGTGTGATGAGAACAAAAGAACGGTGTTTCTTACACATACGGACCATATCTAGTCCAACTATGCTTCTGAAACTGATACAAAGCACTGGTCCTGTAACATCCAATGCTTGTCAGTTAAGATGAGAAACGTGTGATCTTCGTGACTGAAGTAATTCGTTGGAGCTGAAAAGTGACTGCCCTTACCTGAAACGAAGTCTTTCTTGTCGCAAGACTCAGAGCCTGGGATTTAACTCGATTTTTGAAGTGAAACACAAAACAGAGTTCTCATACATTGATCACACTCTGCTTTAGAGCAAGAAGCACGCTCTTGCATTCCAGAGTCTCTAACACAGCAGGAAACCTGTGTGTGCTCAGAAGAAAAGAACCGTTTTTCAAATACATAAGGACCATATCTAGTTCAACTATGCTTGAAATTGATACAAAGCAAAGTCCTCTAACATCCAATGCTTCTCTGTTAAGATGAGAAACATGTGAGCTTCGTGAACGATATAGTTCGTTTGAGCTGAAAAGTGACTGCCCTTACCTGTAACGAAGTCTTGCTTGTAGGAAGACTCAGAGCCTGGGATTTAACTCCATTTCTGAAGTGAAACCCACAACAGAGTTCTCATCCTTTGATTACACTCTGCTTTAGAGCAAGAAGCACGCTCTTGCTTTCTAGAGTCTCTAATAGAGCAGGAAACCTGAGTGTGCTGAGAACAAAAGAACGATGTTTCTTACACATACGGACCATATCTATTTCAACTCTGCTTCTGAAACTGATACAAAGCACTGGTCCTGTAACATCCAATGATTGTCAGTTAAGATGAGAAACATGTAAGCTTTGTGACCGATGTAATTCGTTTGAGCTGAAAAGTGACTGCCCTTACCTGAAATGAAGTCTTGCTTGTAGGAAGACTCAGAGCCTGGGATTTAACTCCATTTCTGAAGTGAAACACACAACAGAGTTCTCATCCATTGATCACACTCTGCTTTAGAGCAAGAAGCACGCTCTTGCTTTCTAGAGTCTCTAATACAGCAGGAAACATGAGTGTGATGAGAACAAAAGAACGGTGTTTCTTACACATACGGACCATATCTAGTCCAACTATGCTTCTGAAACTGATACAAAGCACTGGTCCTCTAACATCCAATGCTTGTCAGTTAAGATGAGAAACGTGTGATCTTCGTGACTGAAGTAATTCGTTGGAGCTGAAAAGTGACTGCCCTTACCTGAAACGAAGTCTTTCTTGTCGCAAGACTCAGAGCCTGGGATTTAACTCGATTTTTGAAGTGAAACACAAAACAGAGTTCTCATACATTGATCACACTCTGCTTTAGAGCAAGAAGCACACTCTTGCATTCCAGAATCTCTAACACAGCAGGAAACCTGTGTGTGCTCAGAAGAAAAGAACCGTGTTTCCTATACATACGGACCATATCTAGTTCAACTCTGCTTGAAATTGATACAAAGCAAAGGTCCTCTAACATCCAATGCTTCTCTGTTAAGATGAGAAACGTGTGAGCTTCGTGAACGATATAGTTCGTTTGAGCTGTAAAGTAAATGCCCATACCTGAAACGAAGTTTGCTTGTAGGAAGACTCAGAGGCAGGGATTAAACTCCATTTCTGAAATGAAACACACAACACAGTTAGCATCCATTGATCACACTCTGCTTTAGAGCAAGAAGCACGCTCTTGCTTTCTAGAGTCTCTAATAGAGCAGGAAACATGAGTGTGCTGAGAACAAAAGAACGGTGTTTCTTACACATATGGACCATATTTATTCCTACTCTGCTTCTGAAACTGATACAAAGCACTGGTCCTCTACCATCCAATGCTTGTGAGTTAAGATGAGAAACTTGTGAGCTTCCTGAACGATGTAGTTCGTTTGAGGTGAAAAGTGACTACCCATACCTGAAACGGAGTCTTGCTTGTAGGAAGACACAGAGCCTGGGATTTAACTCCATTTCTGAAGGGAAACTCACAAAACAGTTGTAATCCATGGATCACACTCTGCTTTAATGCAAGAACCTGGCTCTTGCTTTCTAGAGTCTCTAATGCAGCAGGAAACGTGAGTGTCCTCAAAAGAAAAGAACCGTGTTTCCTATACATAAGGACCATATCTAGTTCAACTCTTCTTGAAATTGATACAAAGCAAAGGTACTCTAATATCCAATGCTTGTCTGTTAAGAGGAGAAATGTGTGTGCTTCGTGAACGATGTAGTTCGTTTGAGCTGTAAAGTAACTGCCCTTACCTAAAACGAAGTCTTGCTTGTAGGAAGACTCAGAGCCAGGGATTTAACTCCAATTCTGAAGTGAAACAAACAACAGAATTCTCATCCCTTGATCACACTCTGCTTTAGAGCAAGAAGCACACTCTAGCTTTCTAGAATCTCTAATACAGCAGGAAACCTGAGTGTGCTTAGAACAAAAGAACGGTGTTTCCTACACATACGGACCATATCTGGTCCAACTCTGCTTCTGAAACTGAAACAAACCAAAGGTCCTCTAACATCCAATGCTTGTCAGTTAAGATGAGATACGTGTGAGCTTCGTGAACGATGTAGTTTGTTTGAGCTGAAAAGTGACTGCCCTTACCTGTAACGAAGTCTTGCTTGTAGGAAGACTCAGAGCCTGGGATTTAACTCCATTTCTGAAGTGAAACCCACAACAGAGTTCTCATCCATTGATTACACTCTGCTTTAGAGCAAGAAGCACGCTCTTGCTTTCTAGAGTCTCTAATAGAGCAGGAAACCTGAGTGTGCTGAGAACAAAAGAACGATGTTTCTTACACATACGGACCATATCTATTTCAACTCTGCTTCTGAAACTGATACAAAGCACTGGTCCTGTAACATCCAATGCTTGTCAGTTAAGATGAGAAACATGTAAGCTTTGTGACCGATGTAATTCGTTTGAGCTGAAAAGTGACTGCCCTTACCTGAAACGAAGTCTTGCTTGTAGGAAGACTCAGAGCCTGGGATTTAACTCCATTTCTGAAGTGAAACACACAACAGAGTTCTCATCCATTGATCACACTCTGCTTTAGAGCAAGAAGCACGCTCTTGCTTTCTAGAGTCTCTAATACAGCAGGAAACATGAGTGTGATGAGAACAAAAGAACGGTGTTTCTTACACATACGGACCATATCTAGTCCAACTATGCTTCTGAAACTGATACAAAGCACTGGTCCTGTAACATCCAATGCTTGTCAGTTAAGATGAGAAACGTGTGATCTTCGTGACTGAAGTAATTCGTTGGAGCTGAAAAGTGACTGCCCTTACCTGAAACGAAGTCTTTCTTGTCGCAAGACTCAGAGCCTGGGATTTAACTCGATTTTTGAAGTGAAACACAAAACAGAGTTCTCATACATTGATCACACTCTGCTTTAGAGCAAGAAGCACGCTCTTGCATTCCAGAGTCTCTAACACAGCAGGAAACCTGTGTGTGCTCAGAAGAAAAGAACCGTGTTTCCTATACATACGGACCATATCTAGTTCAACTCTGTTTGAAATTGATACAAAGCAAAGGTCCTCTAACATCCAATGCTTCTCTGTTAAGATGAGAAACGTGTGAGCTTTGTGAACGATATAGTTCGTTTGAGCTGTAAAGTAAATGCCCATACCTGAAACGAAGTTTGCTTGTAGGAAGACTCAGAGGCAGGGATTAAACTCCATTTCTGAAATGAAACACACAACACAGTTAGCATCCATTGATCACACTCTGCTTTAGAGCAAGAAGCACGCTCTTGCTTTCTAGAGTCTCTAATAGAGCAGGAAACATGAGTGTGCTGAGAACAAAAGAACGGTGTTTTTTACACATAGGGACCATATTTATTCCTACTCTGCTTCTGAAACTGATACAAAGCACTGGTCCTCTACCATCCAATGCTTGTGAGTTAAGATGAGAAACTTGTGAGCTTCCTGAACGATGTAGTTCGTTTGAGGTGAAAAGTGACTACCCATACCTGAAACGGAGTCTTGCTTGTAGGAAGACACAGAGCCTGGGATTTAACTCCATTTCTGAAGGGAAACTCACAAAACAGTTGTAATCCATGGATCACACTCTGCTTTAATGCAAGAACCTGGCTCTTGCTTTCTAGAGTCTCTAATGCAGCAGGAAACGTGAGTGTCCTCAAAAGAAAAGAACCGTGTTTCCTATACATAAGGACCATATCTAGTTCAACTCTTCTTGAAATTGATACAAAGCAAAGGTACTCTAATATCCAATGCTTGTCTGTTAAGAGGAGAAATGTGTGTGCTTCGTGAACGATGTAGTTCGTTTGAGCTGTAAAGTAACTGCCCTTACCAAAAACGAAGTCTTGCTTGTAGGAAGACTCAGAGCCAGGGATTTAACTCCAATTCTGAAGTGAAACAAACAACAGAATTCTCATCCCTTGATCACACTCTGCTTTAGAGCAAGAAGCACACTCTAGCTTTCTAGAATCTCTAATACAGCAGGAAACCTGAGTGTGCTTAGAACAAAAGAACGGTGTTTCCTACACATACGGACCATATCTGGTCCAACTCTGCTTCTGAAACTGAAACAAACCAAAGGTCCTCTAACATCCAATGCTTGTCTGTTAAGATGAGATACGTGTGAGCTTCGTGAACGATGTAGTTTGTTTGAGCTGAAAAGTGACTGCCCTTACCTGTAACGAAGTCTTGCTTGTAGGAAGACTCAGAGCCTGGGATTTAACTCCATTTCTGAAGTGAAACCCACAACAGAGTTCTCATCCATTGATTACACTCTGCTTTAGAGCAAGAAGCACGCTCTTGCTTTCTAGAGTCTCTAATAGAGCAGGAAACCTGAGTGTGCTGAGAACAAAAGAACGATGTTTCTTACACATACGGACCATATCTATTTCAACTCTGCTTCTGAAACTGATACAAAGCACTGGTCCTGTAACATCCAATGCTTGTCAGTTAAGATGAGAAACATGTGAGCTTTGTGACCGATGTAATTCGTTTGAGCTGAAAAGTGACTGCCCTTACCTGAAACGAAGTCTTGCTTGTAGGAAGACTCAGAGCCTGGGATTTAACTCCATTTCTGAAGTGAAACACACAACAGAGTTCTCATCCATTGATCACACTCTGCTTTAGAGCAAGAAGCACGCTCTTGCTTTCTAGAGTCTCTAATACAGCAGGAAACATGAGTGTGATGAGAACAAAAGAACGGTGTTTCTTACACATACGGACCATATCTAGTCCAACTATGCTTCTGAAACTGATACAAAGCACTGGTCCTCTAACATCCAATGCTTGTCAGTTAAGATGAGAAACGTGTGATCTTCGTGACTGAAGTAATTCGTTGGAGCTGAAAAGTGACTGCCCTTACCTGAAACGAAGTCTTTCTTGTCGCAAGACTCAGAGCCTGGGATTTAACTCGATTTTTGAAGTGAAACACAAAACAGAGTTCTCATACATTGATCACACTCTGCTTTAGAGCAAGAAGCACGCTCTTGCATTCCAGAGTCTCTAACACAGCAGGAAACCTGTGTGTGCTCAGAAGAAAAGAACCGTGTTTCCTATACATACGGACCATATCTAGTTCAACTCTGTTTGAAATTGATACAAAGCAAAGGTCCTCTAACATCCAATGCTTCTCTGTTTAGATGAGAAACGTGTGAGCTTCGTGAACGATATAGTTCGTTTGAGCTGTAAAGTAAATGCCCATACCTGAAACGAAGTTTGCTTGTAGGAAGACTCAGAGGCAGGGATTAAACTCCATTTCTGAAATGAAACACACAACACAGTTAGCATCCATTGATCACACTCTGCTTTAGAGCAAGAAGCACGCTCTTGCTTTCTAGAGTCTCTAATAGAGCAGGAAACATGAGTGTGCTGAGAACAAAAGAACGGTGTTTCTTACACATACGGACCATATTTATTCCTACTCTGCTTCTGAAACTGATACAAAGCACTGGTCCTCTGCCATCCAATGCTTGTGAGTTAAGATGAGAAACTTGTGAGCTTCCTGAACGATGTAGTTCGTTTGAGGTGAAAAGTGACTACCCATACCTGAAACGGAGTCTTGCTTGTAGGAAGACACAGAGCCTGGGATTTAACTCCATTTCTGAAGGGAAACTCACAAAACAGGTGTAATCCATGGATCACACTCTGCTTTAGAGCAAGACCCTGGCTCTTGCTTTCTAGAGTCTCTAATGCAGCAGGAAACGTGAGTGTCCTCAAAAGAAAAGAACCGTGTTTCCTATACATAAGGACCATATCTAGTTCAACTCTTCTTGAAATTGATACAAAGCAAAGGTACTCTAATATCCAATGCTTGTCTGTTAAGAGGAGAAATGTGTGTGCTTCGTGAATGATGTAGTTCGTTTGAGCTGTAAAGTAACTGCCCTTACCTAAAACGAAGTCTTGCTTGTAGGAAGACTCAGAGCCAGGGATTTAACTCCAATTCTGAAGTGAAACAAACAACAGAATTCTCATCCCTTAATCACACTCTGCTTTAGAGCAAGAAGCACACTCTAGCTTTCTAGAATCTCTAATACAGCAGGAAACCTGAGTGTGCTTAGAACAAAAGAACGGTGTTTCCTACACATACGGACCATATCTTGTCCAACTCTGCTTCTGAAACTGAAACAAACCAAAGGTCCTCTAACATCCAATGCTTGTCAGTTAAGATGAGATACGTGTGAGCTTCGTGAACGATGTAGTTTGTTTGAGCTGAAAAGTGACTGCCCTTACCTGTAACGAAGTCTTGCTTGTAGGAAGACTCAGAGCCTGGGATTTAACTCCATTTCTGAAGTGAAACCCACAACAGAGTTCTCATCCATTGATTACACTCTGCTTTAGAGCAAGAAGCACGCTCTTGCTTTCTAGAGTCTCTAATAGAGCAGGAAAACTGAGTGTGCTGAGAACAAAAGAACGATGTTTCTTACACATACGGACCATATCTATTTCAACTCTGCTTCTGAAACTGATACAAAGCACTGGTCCTGTAACATCCAATGCTTGTCAGTTAAGATGAGAAACATGTGAGCTTTGTGACTGAAGTAATTCGTTGGAGCTGAAAAGTGACTGCCCTTACCTGAAACGAAGTCTTTCTTGTCGCAAGACTCAGAGCCTGGGATTTAACTCGATTTTTGAAGTGAAACACAAAACAGAGTTCTCATACATTGATCACACTCTGCTTTAGAGCAAGAAGCACGCTCTTGCATTCCAGAGTCTCTAACACAGCAGGAAACCTGTGTGTGCTCAGAAGAAAAGAACCGTGTTTCCTATACATACGGACCATATCTAGTTCAACTCTGTTTGAAATTGATACAAAGCAAAGGTCCTCTAACATCCAATGCTTCTCTGTTAAGATGAGAAACGTGTGAGCTTCGTGAACGATATAGTTCGTTTGAGCTGTAAAGTAAATGCCCATACCTGAAACGAAGTTTGCTTGTAGGAAGACTCAGAGGCAGGGATTAAACTCCATTTCTGAAATGAAACACACAACACAGTTAGCATCCATTGATCACACTCTGCTTTAGAGCAAGAAGCACGCTCTTGCTTTCTAGAGTCTCTAATAGAGCAGGAAACATGAGTGTGCTGAGAACAAAAGAACGGTGTTTCTTACACATATGGACCATATTTATTCCTACTCTGCTTCTGAAACTGATACAAAGCACTGGTCCTCTACCATCCAATGCTTGTGAGTTAAGATGAGAAACTTGTGAGCTTCCTGAACGATGTAGTTCGTTTGAGGTGAAAAGTGACTACCCATACCTGAAACGGAGTCTTGCTTGTAGGAAGACACAGAGCCTGGGATTTAACTCCATTTCTGAAGGGAAACTCACAAAACAGTTGTAATCCATGGATCACACTCTGCTTTAGAGCAAGACCCTGGCTCTTGCTTTCTAGAGTCTCTAATGCAGCAGGAAACGTGAGTGTCCTCAAAAGAAAAGAACCGTGTTTCCTATACATAAGGACCATATCTAGTTCAACTCTTCTTGAAATTGATACAAAGCAAAGGTACTCTAATATCCAATGCTTGTCTGTTAAGAGGAGAAATGTGTGTGCTTCGTGAACGATGTAGTTTGTTTGAGCTGAAAAGTGACTGCCCTTACCTGTAATGAAGTCTTGCTTGTAGGAAGACTCAGAGCCTGGGATTTAACTCCATTTCTGAAGTGAAACCCACAACAGAGTTCTCATCCATTGATTACACTCTGCTTTAGAGCAAGAAGCACGCTCTTGCTTTCTAGAGTCTCTAATAGAGCAGGAAACCTGAGTGTGCTGAGAACAAAAGAACGATGTTTCTTACACATACGGACCATATCTATTTCAACTCTGCTTCTGAAACTGATACAAAGCACTGGTCCTGTAACATCCAATGCTTGTCAGTTAAGATGAGAAACATGTGAGCTTTGTGACCGATGTAATTCGTTTGAGCTGAAAAGTGACTGCCCTTACCTGAAACGAAGTCTTGCTTGTAGGAAGACTCAGAGCCTGGGATTTAACTCCATTTCTGAAGTGAAACACACAACAGAGTTCTCATCCATTGATCACACTCTGCTTTAGAGCAAGAAGCACGCTCTTGCATTTTAGAGTCTCTAATACCGCAGGAAACCTGAGTGTGCTCATAAGAAAGAACCGTGTTTCCTATACATACTGATCATATCTAGTCCCACTTTGCTTCTGAAACAGATACAAAGCACTGGTCCTCTAACATCCAATGTTCTCAGTAAAGATGAGAAACTTGTGAGCTTCGTGAATGATATAGTTCGTTTGAGCTGTAAAGTAAATGCCCTTACCTGAAACGAAGTCTTGCTTGTAGGAAGACTCAGAGCAATGGATTTAACTGAATTTTTAAAGTGAAACACACAACAGAGTTTTCATCCATTGATCACATCTGCTTTAGAACAAGAAGCACGCACTAGCTTTATAGAATCTCTAAGACAGCAGGAAACTTGAGTGTGCTGAGAACAAATGAACGGTGTTTCCTACACTTACGGATCATATCTAGTCCAACGCTGTTTCTGAAACTGATACAAAGCACTGGTCCTCTAACATCCAATGCTAGTCAGTTAAGTTGAAAACGTGTGAGCTTCGTGACCAATGTAATTCGTTTGAGATGAAAAGTGACTGCCCTTACCTGAAAAGAAGTCTTGCTTTTAGTAAGACTCAGCGCCTGGGATTTAACAACATTTCCGAAGTGAAACACACACACAGCAGAGTTCTAATCCATTGTTCACACTCTGCTTTACAGCAAGAAGCACGCTCTTGCTTTCTAGAGTCTCTAATACAGCAGGAAACATGGGTGTGCTAAGAACAAAAAACGGTGTTTCATACACATACGGACCATATCTTGTCCAACTCTGCTTCTGAAACTGAAACAAACCAAAGGTCCTCTAACATCCAATGCTTGTAAGTTAAGATGAGAAACGTGTGAGCTTCGTGAATTATGTAGTTCCTTTGAGTTGTAAAGCAACTTCCCTTATCTGAATCGAAGTCTTGCTTGTAGGAAGACTCAGAGCATGGGATTTAACTCCATTTCTGAAGTGAAACACACAGCAGAGTTCTCATTGATTGATCACACTCTGCTTTACAGCAAGAAGCACGCTCTTGCTTTCTAGACTCTCTAAGACAGCAAGAAACATGAGTGTGAAGAGAACAAAAGAACGGTGTTTCCTACACATACGGACCATATCTAGTCCAACTCTGCTTCTGAAACTGAAACAAAGCAAAGGTCCTCTAACATCCAATGCTTGTCAGTTAAGATGAGAAACGTGTGAGCTTCGTGACCAATGTAATTCGTTTGAGCTGAAAAGTGACTGCCCTTATGTGAAACGAAGTCTTGCTTGTAGGAAGACTCAGAGCCTGGGATTTAACTACATTTCTGAAGGGAATCACATAACACAGTTCTCATCCATGGATCACACTCTGCTTTAGAGCAAGAAGCACGCTCTAGCTTTCTTGAGTCTCTAAGACAGCAGGAAACTTGAGTGTGCTGAGATCAAATGAACGGTGTTTCCTACACATACAGATCATATCTAGTCCAACTCTGCTTCTGAAACTGATACAAAGCACTGATCCTATAACATCCAATGATTTTCAGTTAAGATGAGAAACGTGTGAGCTTTGTGGTCGATGTAGTTTTTTTGAGCTGAAAATGACTGCCCTTACCTGAAACGAAGTCTTGCTTGTAGGAAGACTCAGAGCCCGGGATTTAACTCCATTTCTGAAGTGAAACACACAGCAGAGTTCTCATCCATTGTTCACACTCTGCTTTAGAGCTAGAAGCACGCTCTTGCTTTCTAGACTCTCTAAGACAGCAGGAAATATGAGTGTGATCAGAACAAAAGAATGGTGTTTCCTACACATACGGACCATATCTAGTCCAACTCTGCTTCTGAAACTGAAACAAACCACAGGTCCTCTAACATCCAATGCTTGTCAGTTAAGATGAGAAACGTGTGAGCTTCGTGACCGATATAATTCGTTTGAGCTGAAAAGTGACTGCCCTTACCTGAAACGAAGTCTTGCATGTAGGAAGACTCAGAGCCTGGGATTTAACTCCATTTCTGAAGTGAAACACACAACAGAGTTCTCATCCATTGATCACACTCTGCTTTAGAGCAAGAAGGACGCTCTTGCTTTCTAGAGTCTCTAATAGAGCAGGAAATGTGAGTGTGCTGAGAACAAAAGTACAGTGTTTCTTACACATACAGACCATATCAAGTCCAACTCTGCTTCTGAAATTGATACAAAGCACTGGTCCTCTAACATCCGAGGCTTGTCAGTTAAGATGAGAAACGTGTGAGCTTTGTGATCGATGTAGTTTTTTTCAGCTGAAAAGTGACTGCCCTTACCTGAAACGAAGTCTTGCATGTAGGAAGACTCAGAGCCTGGGATTTAACTCTATATCTGAAGTGAAACACACAACAGAGTTCACATCCAATGATCACACTCTGCTTTACAGCAAGAAGCACGCTCTTGCTTTCAAGACTCTCTAAGACAGCAGGAAACATGAGTGTGATGAGAACAAAAGAACGGTGTTTCCTACACATACGGACCATATCTAGTCTAACTCTGCTTCTGAAACTGAAACAAACCAAAGGTCCTCTAACATCCAATGCTTTTGAGTTAAGATGAGAAACGTGTGAGCTTCGTGACCGATGTAATTCGTTTGAGCTGAAAAGTGACTGCCCTTACGTGAAACAAAGTCTTGCTTGTAGGAAGACTCAGAGCCTGGCATTTAACTGCATTTCTCAAGTGAAACACACAACAGAGTTCTCATCCATTGATCACACTCTGCTTTACAGCAAGAAGCACGCTCTTGCTTTCTAGACTCTCTAAGACAGCAGGAAATATGAGTGTGATGAGAACAAAAGAACGGTGTTTCCTACACATACGGACCATATCTAGTCCAAATCTGCTTCTGAAACTGAAACAAACCACAGGTCCTCTAACATCCAATTCTTGTCAGTTAAGATGAGAAACGTGTGAGCTTCGTGATTGATGTAGTTCGTTGGAGCTGTAATGTAAATTCCCTTACCTGAAAAGAAGTCTTGCTTGTAGGAAGACTCAGAGCCTGGGATTCAACTCCATTTCTGAAGTGAAACTCACAACAGAGGTCTCATCCATTGATCACACTCTGCTTTAGAGCAAGAAGGACGCTCTTGCTTTCTAGAGCCTCTAATACAGCAGGAAATGTGAGTGTGCTGAGAACAAAAGAACGGTGTATCTTACACATACGGACCATATCTAGTCCAACTCTGCTTCTGAAACTGATACAAAGCACTGGTCCTCTAACATTCAGTGCTTCTCAGTTAAGATGAGAAACGTGTGAGCTTCGTGAACGATATAGTTCGTTTGAGCTGTAAAGTAAATTCCCTTACCTGCAATGAATTCTTGCTTGTAGAAAGACTCAGAGCCTGGGTTTTAACTCCATATCTGAAGTGAAACACACAACAGAGTTCTCATCCAATGATCACACTCTGCTTTAGAACAAGAAGCACACTCTTGCTTTCAAGACTCTCTAAGACAGCAAGAAACATGAGTGTGATGAGAACAAAAGAACGGTGTTTCCTACACATACGGACCATATCTAGTCCAACTCTGCTTCTGAAACTGAAACAAACCAAAGGTCCTCTAACATCCAATGCTTGTCAGTTAAGATGAGAAACGTGTGAGCTTCGTGACCGATGTAATTCGTTTGAGCTGAAAAGTGACTGCCCTTACGTGAAACAAAGTCTTGCTTGTAGGAAGACTCAGAGCCTGGGATTTAAATGCATTTCTGAGGTGAAACACACAACAGAGTTCTCATCCATTGATCACACTCTGCTTTAGAGCAAGAAGCACGCTCTAGCTTTCTAGAGTCTCTAATAGAGCAGGAAATGTGAGTGTGCTGAGAACAAAAGTACAGTGTTTCTTACACATACAGACCATATCTAGTCCAACTCTGCTTCTGAAACTGATACAAAGCACTGGTCCTCTAACATCCGATGCTTGTCAGTTAAGATGAGAAACGTGTGAGCTTTGTGATCGATGTAGTTTTTTTCAGCTGAAAAGTTACTGCCCTTACCTGAAACGAAGTCTTGCATGTAGGAAGACTCAGAGCCTGGGATTTAACTCCATATCTGAAGTGAAACACACAACAGAGTTCACATCCAATGATCACACTCTGCTTTACAGCAAGAAGCACGCTCTTGCTTTCAAGACTCTCTAAGACAGCAGGAAACATGAGTGTGATGAGAACAAAAGAACGGTGTTTCCTACACATACGGACCATATCTAGTCTAACTCTGCTTCTGAAACTGAAACAAACCAAAGTTCCTCTAACATCCAATGCTTGTGAGTTAAGATGAGAAACGTGTGAGCTTCGTGACCGATGTAATTCCTTTGAGCTGAAAAGTGACTGCCCTTACGTGAAACAAAGTCTTGCTTGTAGGAAGACTCAGAGCCTGGCATTTAACTGCATTTCTCAAGTGAAACACACAACAGAGTTCTCATCCATTGATCACACTCTGCTTTACAGCAAGAAGCACGCTCTTGCTTTCTAGACTCTCTAAGACAGCAGGAAATATGAGTGTGATGAGAACAAAAGAACGGTGTTTCCTACACATACGGACCATATCTAGTCCAAATCTGCTTCTGAAACTGAAACAAACCACAGGTCCTCTAACATCCAATTCTTGTCAGTTAAGAGGAGAAACGTGTGAGCTTCATGAATGATGTAGTTCATTTGAGCTGTAATGTAAATTCCCTCACCTGAATAGTAGTCTTGCTTGTAGGAAGACTCAGAGCCTGGGATTCAACTCCATTTCTGAAGTGAAACACACAACAGAGGTCTCAACAATGATAACACTCTGCTTTAGAGCAAGAAGGACGCTCTTGCTTTCAAGACTCTCTAAGACAGCAGGAAACATGAGTGTGATGAGAACAAAAGAACAGTGTTTCCTACACATACGGACCATATCTAGTCCAACTCTGCTTCTGAATCTGAAACAAACCAAAGGTCCTCCAACATCCAATGCTTGTCAGTTAAGATGAGAAACGTGTGAGCTTCGTGACCGATGTAATTAGTTCGAGCTGAAAAGTGACTGCCCTTACGGGAAACAAAGTCTTGCTTGTAGGAAGACTCAGAGCCTGGGATTTAACTGCATTTCTGAAGTGAAACACACAACAGAGTTCTCATCCATTGATTACACTCTGCTTTAGAGCAAGAAGCACGCTCTTGCTTTCTAGAGCCTCTAATACAGCAGGAAACGTGAGTGTGCTCAGAAGAAAAGAACCGTGTTTCCTATACATACGGACCATATCATGTTCAACTCTGCTTGAAATTGATACAAAGCAAAGGTCCTCTTACATCCAATGCTTGTCAGTTAAGATGAGGAACATGTGAACGTCAAGAACAAAGTAGTTTGTTTGAGCTGAAAAGTGACTGCCCTTACCTGAAACGAAGTCTTGCTTGTAGGAAGACTCAGAGTCTGGGATTTAACTCCATTTCTGAAGTGAAACTCACAACAGAGGTCTCATCCGTGGATCACACTCTGCTTTAGAGTAAGAAGCACGCTCTTGCTTTCTAGAGCCTCTAATACAGCAGGAAATGTGAGTGTGCTGAGAACAAAAGAACTGTGTATCTTACACATACGGACCATATCTAGTCCAACTCTGCTTCTGAAACTGATACAAAGCACTGGTCCTCTAACATTCAGTGCTTCTCAGTTAAGATGAGAAACGTGTGAGCTTTGTGAACGATATAGTTCGTTTGAGCTGTAAAGTAAATTCCCTTACCTGCAATGAATTCTTGCTTGTAGAAAGACTCAGAGCCTGGGTTTTAACTCCATATCTGAAGTGAAACACACAACAGAGTTCTCATCCAATGATCACACTCTGCTTTACAGCAAGAAGCACACTCTAGCTTTCTAGAGTCTCTAAGACAGCAGGAAACTTGAGTGTGCTGAGAACAAATGATGGGGTTTCCTACACATACGGATCATATCTAGTCCAACTCTGCTTGAAATTGATACAAACCACAGGTCCTCTAACAACCAATGCTTGTCAGTTAAGATGAGAAACGTGTGAGCTTCGTGAATGAGGTAGTTCGTTTGAGCTGTAATGTAAATTCCCTTACCTGAAACGAATTCTTCCTTGTAGGAAGACTCAAAGCCTGGGATTCAACTCCATTTCTGAAGTGAAGCACACAACAGAGGTCTCATCCATTGATCACACTCTGCTTTAGAGCACGAAGCACGCTCTTGCTTTCTAGAGTCTCTCATACAGCAGGAAACTTGAGTGTGCAGAGAACAAATGAACGGTGTTTCATACACATACGGATCATATCCAGTCAAACTCTGCTTCTGAAACTGACACAAAGCACTGGTCCTCTAACATCCAATGCTTGTCAGTTAAGATGAGAAACGTGTGAGCTTCGTGATCGATGTAGTTTGTTTGAGCTGAAAAGTGACTGCCCTTACCTGATAGGAAGTCTTGCTTGTAGGAAGACTCAGAGTCTGGGATTTAACTCCATTTCTGAAGTGAAACACACAGCCGAGTACTCATCCATTGTTCACACTCTGCTTTACAGCAAGAAGCACGCTCTTGCTTTCTAGACTCTCTAAGACAGCAGGAAATACGAGTGTGATGAGAACAAAAGAACGGTGTTTCCTACACATACGGACCATATCTAGTCCAAATCTGCTTCTGAAACTGAAACAAACCACAGGTCCTCTAACATCCAATTCTTGTCAGTTAAGATGAGAAACGTGTGAGCTTCGTGAATGATGTAGTTCGTTTGAGCTGTAATGTAAATTCCCTTACCTGAAACGAAGTCTTGCTTGTAGGAAGACTCAGAGCCTGGGATTCAACTCCATTTCTGAAGTGAAACTCACAACAGAGGTCTCATCCATTGATCACACTCTGCTTTAGAGCAAGAAGCACGCTCTTGCTTTCTAGAGCCTCTAATACAGCAGGAAACATGAGTGTGCTCAGAAGAAAAGAACCGTGTTTCCTATACATACGGACCATATCATGTTCAACTCTGCTTGAAATTGATACAAAGCAAAGGTCCTCTTACATCCAATGCTTGTCAGTTAAGATGAGGAACATGTGAACGTCAAGAACGAAGTAGTTTGTTTGAGCTGAAAAGTGACTGCCCTTACCTGAAACGAAGTCTTGCTTGTAGGAAGACTCAGAGTCTGGGATTTAACTCCATTTCTGAAGTGAAACTCACAACAGAGGTCTCATCCGTGGATCACACTCTGCTTTAGAGCAAGAAGCACGCTCTTGCTTTCTAGAGCCTCTAATACAGCAGGAAATGTTAGTGTGCGGAGAACAAAAGAACGGTGTATCTTACACATACGGACCATATCTAGTCCAACTCTGCTTCTGAAACTGATACAAAGCACTGGTCCTCTAACATTCAGTGCTTCTCAGTTAAGATGAGAAACGTGTGAGCTTCGTGAACGATATAGTTTGTTTGAGCTGTAAAGTAAATTCCCTTACCTGCAATGAATTCTTGCTTGTAGAAAGACTCAGAGCCTGGGTTTTAACTCCATATCTGAAGTGAAACACACAACAGAGTTCTCATCCAATGATCACACTCTGCTTTACAGCAAGAAGCACGCTCTTGCTTTCAAGACTCTCTAAGACAGCAGGAAACATGAGTGTGATGAGAACAAAAGAACGGTGTTTCCTACACAAACGGACCATATTTAGTCCAACTCTGCTTCTGAAACTGAAACAAACCAAAGGTCCTCTAACATCCAATGCTTGTCAGTTAAGATGAGAAACGTGTGAGCTTCGTGACGGATGTAATTCGTTTGAGCTGAAAAGTGACTGCCCTTACGTGAAACAAAGTCTTGCTTGTAGGAAGACTCAGAGCCTGGGATTTAAATGCATTTCTGAGGTGAAACACACAACAGAGTTCTCATCCATTGATCACACTCTGCTTTAGAGCAAGAAGCACGCTCTTGCTTTCTAGAGTCTCTAATAGAGCAGGAAATGTGAGTGTGCTAAGAACAAAAGTACAGTGTTTCTTACACATACAGACCATATCTAGTCCAACTCTGCTTCTGAAACTGATACAAAGCACTGGTCCTCTAACATCCGAGGCTTGTCAGTTAAGATGAGAAACGTGTGAGCTTTGTGATCGATGTAGTTTTTTTCAGCTGAAAAGTGACTGCCCTTACCTGAAACGAAGTCTTGCATGTAGGAAGACTCAGAGCCTGGGATTTAACTCCATATATGAAGTGAAACACACAACAGAGTTCACATCCAATGATCACACTCTGCTTTACAGCAAGAAGCACACTCTTGCTTTCTAGACTCTCTAAGACAGCAGGAAATATGAGTGTGATGAGAACAAAAGAACGGTGTTTCCTACACATACGGACCATATCTAGTCCAAATCTGCTTCTGAAACTGAAACAAACCACAGGTCCTCTAACATCCAATTCTTGTCAGTTAAGATGAGAAACGTGTGAGCTTCGTGAATGATGTAGTTCGTTTGAGCTGTAATGTAAATTCCCTCACGTGAAAAGAAGTCTTGCTTGTAGGAAGACTCAGAGCCTGGGATTCAACTCCATTTCTGAAGTGAAACACACAACAGAGGTCTCAACAATGACCACATTCTGCTTTAGAGCAACAAGGATGCTCTTGCTTTCTAGAGCCTCTAATAGAGCAGGAAATGTGAGTGTGCTGAGAACAAAAGAACGGTGTATCTTACACATACGGACCATATCTAGTCCAACTCTGCTTCTGAAACTGATACATAGCACTGGTCCTCTAACATTCAGTGCGTCTCAGTGAAGATGGGAAACGTGTGAGCTTCGTGAACGATATAGTTCGTTTGAGCTGTAAAGTAAATTCCCTTACCTGCAATGAATTCTTGCTTGTAGGAAGACTGAGAGCCTGGGATTTAACTCCATATCTGAAGTGAAACACACAACAGAGTTCTCATCCAATGATCACACTCTGCTTTACAGCAAGAAGCACGCTCTTGCTTTCAAGACTCTCTAAGACAGCAGGAAACATGAGTGTGATGAGAACAAAAGAACGGTGTTTCCTACACATACGGACCATATCTAGTCCAACTCTGCTTCTGAATCTGAAACAAACCAAAGGTCCTCCAACATCCAATGCTTGTCAGTTAAGATGAGAAACGTGTGAGCTTCGTGACCGATGTAATTAGTTCGAGCTGAAAAGTGACTGCCCTTACGGGAAACAAAGTCTTGCTTGTAGGAAGACTCAGAGCCTGGGATTTAACTGCATTTCTGAAGTGAAACACACAACAGAGTTCTCATCCATTGATTACACTCTGCTTTAGAGCAAGAAGCACGCTCTTGCTTTCTAGAGTCTCTAATAGAGCAGGAAATGTGAGTGTGCTGAGAACAAAAGAACAGTGTTTCTTACACATACAGACCATATCTAGTCCAACTTTGCTTCTGAAACTGATACAAAGCACTGGTCCTCTAACATCCGATGCTTGTCAGTTAAGATGAGAAACGTGTGAGCTTTGTGATCGATGTAGTTTTTTGGAGCTGAAAAGTGACTGCCCTTACCTGAAACGAAGTCTTGCATGTAGGAAGACTCAGAGCCTGGGATTTAACTCCATTTCTGAAGTGAAACACACAACAGAGTTCTCATCCATTGATCACACTCTGCTTTAGAGCAAGAAGCATGCTCTTGCTTTCTAGAGTCTCTAATAAAGCAGGAAACGTGAGTGTGCTGAGAACAAAAGAACGGTGTTTCTTAGACATACAGACCATACCTAGTCCAACTCTGCTTCTGAAACTGATACAAAGCACTGGACCTCTAACATACAATGCTTGTCAGTTAAGATTAGAAACGTGTATGCTTCGTGACCAATGTAATTCGTTTGAGCTGAAGAGTGACTGCCCTTACCTGAATCGAAGTCTTGCTTGTAGGAAGACTCAGAAACTGGGATTTAAAACCATTTCTGAAGTGAAACACATAGCCGAGTTCTCATTCATTGTTCAGACTCTGCTTTATAGCAAGAAGCACTCTCTTGCTTTCTAGACTCTCTAAGACAGCAGGAAATATGAGTGTGATGAGAACAAAACAACGGTGTTTCCTACACACAAGGACCATATATAGTCCAACTCTGCCTCTGAAACTGAAACAAACCAAAGGTCCTCTAACATCCAATGCTTGTCAGTTAAGATGAGAAACGTGTGAGCTTCGTTACCGATGTAATTCTTTGGGTTGAAAAGTGACTGCCGTTACCTGAAACGAAGTCTTGCTTGTAGGTATACACAGAGCCTGGGATTTAACTCCATTTCTGAAGGGAATCACATAACACAGTTCTCATCCATGGATCACACTCTGCTTTAGAGCAAGAAGCACACTCTAGCTTTCTAGAGTCTCTAAGACAGCAGGAAACTTGAGTGTGCTGAGAACAAATGATGGGGTTTCCTACACATACGGATCATATCTAGTCCAACTCTGCTTGAAATTGATACAAACCACAGGTCCTCTAACAACCAATGCTTGTCAGTTAAGATGAGAAACGTGTGAGCTTCGTGAATGAGGTAGTTCGTTTGAGCTGTAATGTAAATTCCCTTACCTGAAACGAATTCTTCCTTGTAGGAAGACTCAAAGCCTGGGATTCAACTCCATTTCTGAAGTGAAGCACACAACAGAGGTCTCATCCATTGATCACACTCTGCTTTAGAGCACGAAGCACGCTCTTGCCTTCTAGAGTCTCTCATACAGCAGGAAACTTGAGTGTGCAGAGAACAAATGAACGGTGTTTCATACACATACGGATCATATCCAGTCAAACTCTGCTTCTGAAACTGACACAAAGCACTGGTCCTCTAACATCCAATGCTTGTCAGTTAAGATGAGAAACGTGTGAGCTTCGTGATCGATGTAGTTTGTTTGAGCTGAAAAGTGACTGCCCTTACCTGATAGGAAGTCTTGCTTGTAGGAAGACTCAGAGTCTGGGATTTAACTCCATTTCTGAAGTGAAACACACAGCCGAGTACTCATCCATTGTTCACACTCTGCTTTACAGCAAGAAGCACGCTCTTGCTTTCTAGACTCTCTAAGACAGCAGGAAATACGAGTGTGATGAGAACAAAAGAACGGTGTTTCCTACACATACGGACCATATCTAGTCCAAATCTGCTTCTGAAACTGAAACAAACCACAGGTCCTCTAACATCCAATTCTTGTCAGTTAAGATGAGAAACGTGTGAGCTTCGTGAATGATGTAGTTCGTTTGAGCTGTAATGTAAATTCCCTTACCTGAAACGAAGTCTTGCTTGTAGGAAGACTCAGAGCCTGGGATTCAACTCCATTTCTGAAGTGAAACTCACAACAGAGGTCTCATCCATTGATCACACTCTGCTTTAGAGCAAGAAGCACGCTCTTGCTTTCTAGAGCCTCTAATACAGCAGGAAACATGAGTGTGCTCAGAAGAAAAGAACCGTGTTTCCTATACATACGGACCATATCATGTTCAACTCTGCTTGAAATTGATACAAAGCAAAGGTCCTCTTACATCCAATGCTTGTCAGTTAAGATGAGGAACATGTGAACGTCAAGAACGAAGTAGTTTGTTTGAGCTGAAAAGTGACTGCCCTTACCTGAAACGAAGTCTTGCTTGTAGGAAGACTCAGAGTCTGGGATTTAACTCCATTTCTGAAGTGAAACTCACAACAGAGGTCTCATCCGTGGATCACACTCTGCTTTAGAGCAAGAAGCACGCTCTTGCTTTCTAGAGCCTCTAATACAGCAGGAAATGTGAGTGTGCTGAGAACAAAAGAACGGTGTATCTTACACATACGGACCATATCTAGTCCAACTCTGCTTCTGAAACTGATACAAAGCACTGGTCCTCTAACATTCAGTGCTTCTCAGTTAAGATGAGAAACGTGTGAGCTTCGTGAACGATATAGTTCGTTTGAGCTGTAAAGTAAATTCCCTTACCTGCAATGAATTCTTGCTTGTAGAAAGACTCAGAGCCTGGGTTTTAACTCCATATCTGAAGTGAAACACACAACAGAGTTCTCATCCAATGATCACACTCTGCTTTACAGCAAGAAGCACGCTCTTGCTTTCAAGACTCTCTAAGACAGCAGGAAACATGAGTCTGATGAGAACAAAAGAACGGTGTTTCCTACACAAACGGACCATATTTAGTCCAACTATGCTTCTGAAACTGAAACAAACCAAAGTTCCTCTAACATCCAATGCTTGTGAGTTAAGATGAGAAACGTGTGAGCTTCGTGACCGATGTAATTCGTTTGAGCTGAAAAGTGACTGCCCTTACGTGAAACAAAGTCTTGCTTGTAGGAAGACTCAGAGCCTGGGATTTAAATGCATTTCTGAGGTGAAACACACAAAAGAGTTCTCATCCATTGATCACACTCTGCTTTAGAGCAAGAAGCATGCTCTTGCTTTCTAGAGTCTCTAATAGAGCAGGAAATGTGAGTGTGCTAAGAACAAAAGTACAGTGTTTCTTACACATACAGACCATATCTAGTCCAACTCTGCTTCTGAAACTGATACAAAGCACTGGTCCTCTAACATCCGAGGCTTGTCAGTTAAGATGAGAAACGTGTGAGCTTTGTGATCGATGTAGTTTTTTTCAGCTGAAAACTGACTGCCCTTACCTGAAACGAAGTCTTGCATGTAGGAAGACTCAGAGCCTGGGATTTAACTCCATATATGAAGTGAAACACACAACAGAGTTCACATCCAATGATCACACTCTGCTTTACAGCAAGAAGCACGCTCTTGCTTTCTAGACTCTCTAAGACAGCAGGAAATATGAGTGTGATGAGAACAAAAGAACGGTGTTTCCTACACATACGGACCATATCTTGTCCAAATCTGCTTCTGAAACTGAAACAAACCACAGGTCCTCTAACATCCAATTCTTGTCAGTTAAGATGAGAAACGTGTGAGCTTCGTGACCGATGTAATTCGTTCGAGCTGAAAAGTGACTGCCCTTACGGGAAACAAAGTCTTGCTTGTAGGAAGATTCAGAGCCTGGGATTTAACTGCATTTCTGAAGTGAAACACACAACAGAGTTCTCATCAATTGATTACACTCTGCTTTAGAGCAAGAAGCACGCTCTTGCTTTCTAGAGTCTCTAATACAGCAGGAAATGTGAGTGTGCTGAGAACAAAAGAACAGTGTTTCTTACACATACAGACCATATCTAGTCCAACTCTGCTTCTGAAACTGATACAAAGCACTGGTCCTCTAACATCCGATGCTTGTCAGTTAAGATGAGAAACGTGTGAGCTTTGTGATCGATGTAGTTTTTTTGAGCTGAAAAGTGACTGCCCTTACCTGAAACGAAGTCTTGCATGTAGGAAGACTCAGAGCCTGGGATTTAACTCCATTTCTGAAGTGAAACACACAACAGAGTTCTCATCCATTGATCACACTCTGCTTTAGAGCAAGAAGCATGCTCTTGCTTTCTAGAGTCTCTAAAAAAGCAGGAAACGTGAGTGTGCTGAGAACAAAAGAACGGTGTTTCTTACACATACAGACCATACCTAGTCCAACTCTGCTTCTGAAACTGATACAAAGCACTGGACCTCTAACATACAATGCTTGTCAGTTCAGATGAGAAACGTGTGAGCTTCGTTACCGATGTAATTCTTTGGGTTGAAAAGTGACTGCCGTTACCTGAAACGAAGTCTTGCTTGTAGGTATACACAGAGCCTGGGATTTAACTCCATTTCTGAAGGGAATCACATAACACAGTTCCCATCCATGGATCACACTCTGCTTTAGAGCAAGAAGCACACTCTAGCTTTCTAGAGTCTCTAAGACAGCAGGAAACTTGAGTGTGCTGAGAACAAATGATGGGGTTTCCTACACATACGGATCATATCTAGTCCAACTCTGCTTGAAATTGATACAAACCACAGGTCCTCTAACAACCAATGCTTGTCAGTTAAGATGAGAAACTTGTGAGCTTCGTGAATGAGGTAGTTCGTTTGAGCTGTAATGTAAATTCCCTTACCTGAAACGAATTCTTCCTTGTAGGAAGACTCAAAGCCTGGGATTCAACTCCATTTCTGAAGTGAAGCACACAACAGAGGTCTCATCCATTGATCACACTCTGCTTTAGAGCAGGAAGCATGCTCTTGCTTTCTAGAGTCTCTCATACAGCAGGAAACTTGAGTGTGCTGAGAACAAATGAACGGTGTTTCCTACACATACGGATCATATCCAGTCAAACTCTGCTTCTGAAACTGACACAAAGCACTCGTCCTCTAACATCCAATGCTTGTCAGTTAAGATGAGAAACGTGTGAGCTTCGTGATCGATGTAGTTTGTTTGAGCTGAAAAGTGACTGCCCTTACCTGATAGGAAGTCTTGCTTGTAGGAAGACTCAGAGTCTGGGATTTAACTCCATTTCTGAAGTGAAACACACAGCCGAGTACTCATCCATTGTTCATACTCTGCTTTAGAGCAAGAAGCACGCTCTTGCTTTCTAGACTCTCTAAGACAGCAGGAAATATGAGTGTGATGAGAACAAAAGAACGGTGTTTCCTACACATACGGACCATATCTAGTCCAAATCTGCTTCTGAAACTGAAACAAACCACAGGTCCTCTAACATCCAATTCTTCTCAGTTAAGATGAGAAACGTGTGAGCTTCGTGAATGATGTAGTTCATTGGAGCTGTAATGTAAATTCCCTTACCTGAAAAGAAGTCTTGCTTGTAGGAAGACTCAGAGCCTGGCATTTAACTGCATTTCTCAAGTGAAACACACAACAGAGTTCTCATCCATTGATCACACTCTGCTTTACAGCAAGAAGCACGCTCTTGCTTTCTAGACTCTCTAAGACAGCAGGAAATATGAGTGTGATGAGAACAAAAGAACGGTGTTTCCTACACATACGGACCATATCTAGTCCAAATCTGCTTCTGAAACTGAAACAAACCACAGGTCCTCTAACATCCAATTCTTGTCAGTTAAGATGAGAAACGTGTGAGCTTCGTGAATGATGTAGTTCATTTGAGCTGTAATGTAAATTCCCTCACCTGAATAGTAGTCTTGCTTGTAGGAAGACTCAGAGCCTGGGATTCAACTCCATTTCTGAAGTGAAACACACAACAGAGGTCTCAACAATGATCACACTCTGCTTTAGAGCAAGAAGGACGCTCTTGCTTTCTAGAGCCTCTAATACAGCAGGAAATGTGAGTGTGCTGAGAACAAAAGAACGGTGTATCTTACACATATGGACCATATCTAGTCCAACTCTGCTTCTGAAACTGATACAAAGCACTGGTCCTCTAACATTCAGTGCTTCTCAGTGAAGATGGGAAACGTGTGAGCTTCGTGAACGATATAGTTCGTTTGAGCTGTAAAGTAAATTCCCTTACCTGCAATGAATTCTTGCTTGTAAGAAGACTGAGAGCCTGGGATTTAACTCCATATCTGAAGTGAAACACACAACAGAGTTCTCATCCAATGATCACACTCTGCTTTAGAGCAAGAAGCACGCTCTTGCTTTCAAGACTCTCTAAGACAGCAGGAAACATGAGTGTGATGAGAACAAAAGAACGGTGTTTCCTACACATACGGACCATATCTAGTCCAACTCTGCTTCTGAATCTGTAACAAACCAAAGGTCCTCCAACATCCAATGCTTGTCAGTTAAGATGAGAAACGTGTGAGCTTCGTGACCGATGTAATTCGTTCGAGCTGAAAAGTGACTGCCCTTACGGGAAACAAAGTCTTGCTTGTAGGAAGACTCAGAGCCCGGGATTTAACTGCATTTCTGAAGTGAAACACACAACAGAGTTCTCATCCATTGATTACACTCTGCTTTAGAGCAAGAAGCACGCTCTTGCTTTCTAGAGTCTCTAATAGAGCAGGAAATGTGAGTGTGCTTAGAACAAAAGAACAGTGTTTCTTACACATACAGACCATATCTAGTCCAACTCTGCTTCTGAAACTGATACAAAGCACTGGTCCTCTAACATCCGATGCTTGTCAGTTAAGATGAGAAACGTGTGAGCTTTGTGATCGATGTAGTTTTTTGGAGCTGAAAAGTGACTGCCCTTACCTGAAATGAAGTCTTGCATGTAGGAAGACTCAGAGCCTGGGATTTAACTCCATTTCTGAAGTGAAACACACAACAGAGTTCTCATCCATTGATCACACTCTGCTTTAGAGCAAGAAGCATGCTCTTGCTTTCTAGAGTCTCTAATAAAGCAGGAAACGTGAGTGTGCTGAGAACAAAAGAACGGTGTTTCTTACACATACAGACCATACCTAGTCCAACTCTGCTTATGAAACTGATACAAAGCACTGGACCTCTAACATACAATGCTTGTCAGTTAAGATTAGAAACGTGTGAGCTTCGTGACCAATGTAATTCGTTTGAGCTGAAAAGTGACTGCCCTTACGTGAAACAAAGTCTTGCTTGTAGGAAGACTCAGAGCCTGGGATTTAAATGCATTTCTGAGGTGAAACACACAACAGAGTTCTCATACATTGATCACACTCTGCTTTAGAGCAAGAAGCACGCTCTTGCTTTCTAGAGTCTCTAATAGAGCAGGAAATGTGAGTGTGCTAAGAACAAAAGTACAGTGTTTCTTACACATACAGACCATATCTAGTCCAACTCTGCTTCTGAAACTGATACAAAGTACTGGTCCTCTAACATCCGAGGCTTGTCAGTTAAGATGAGAAACGTGTGAGCTTTGTGATCGATGTAGTTTTTTTCAGCTGAAAAGTGACTGCCCTTACCTGAAACGAAGTCTTGCATGTAGGAAGACTCAGAGCCTGGGATTTAACTCCATATATGAAGTGAAACACACAACAGAGTTCACATCCAATGATCACACTCTGCTTTACAACAAGAAGCACGCTCTTGCTTTCTAGACTCTCTAAGACAGCAGGAAATATGAGTGTGATGAGAACAAAAGAACGGTGTTTCCTACACATACGGACCATATCTAGTCCAAATCTGCTTCTGAAACTGAAACAAACCACAGGTCCTCTAACATCCAATTCTTGTCAGTTAAGATGAGAAACGTGTGAGCTTCGTGAATGATGTAGTTCGTTGGAGCTGTAATGTAAATTCCGTACCTGAAAAGAAGTCTTGCTTGTAGGAAGACTCAGAGCCTGGGATTCAACTCCATTTCTGAAGTGAAACTCACAACAGAGGTCTCATCCATTGATCACACTCTGCTTTAGAGCAAGAAGCACGCTCTTGCTTTCTAGAGCCTCTAATACAGCAGGAAATGTGAGTGTGCTGAGAACAAAAGAACGGTGAATCTTACACATAAGGACCATATCTAGTCCAACTCTGCTTCTGAAACTGATACAAAGCACTGGTCCTCTAACATTCAGTGCTTCTCAGTTAAGATGAGAAACGTGTGAGCTTCGTGAACGATATAGTTCGTTTGAGCTGTAAAGTAAATTCCCTTACCTGCAATGAATTCTTGCTTGTAGAAAGACTCAGAGCCTGGGTTTTAACTCCATATCTGAAGTGAAACACACAACAGAGTTCTCATCCAATGATCACACTCTGCTTTAGAACAAGAAGCACGCTCTTGCTTTCAAGACTCTCTAAGACAGCAGGAAACTTGAGTGTGATGAGAACAAAAGAACGGTGTTTCCTACACATACGGACCATATCTAGTCCAACTATGCTTCTGAAACTGAAACAAACCAAAGGTCCTCTAACATCCAATGCTTGTCAGTTAAGATGAGAAACGTGTGAGCTTCGTGACCGATGTAATTCGTTTGAGCTGAAAAGTGACTGCCTTACGTGAAACAAAGTCTTGCTTGTAGGAAGACTCAGAGCCTGGGATTTAAATGCATTTCTGAGGTGAAACACACAACAGAGTTCTCATCCATTGATCACACTCTGCTTTAGAGCAAGAAGCATGCTCTTGCTTTCTAGAGTCTCTAATAGAGCAGGAAATGTGAGTGTGCTGAGAACAAAAGTACAGTGTTTCTTACACATACAGACCATATCTAGTCCAACTCTGCTTCTGAAACTGATACAAAGCACTGGTCCTCTAACATCCGATGCTTGTCAGTTAAGATGAGAAACGTGTGAGCTTTGTGATCGATGTAGTTTTTTCAGCTGAACAGTGACTGCCCTTACCAGAAACGAAGTCTTGCATGTAGGAAGACTCAGAGCCTGGGATTTAACTCCATATCTGAAGTGAAACACACAACAGAGTTCACATCCAATGATCACACTCTGCTTTACAGCAAGAAGCACGCTCTTGCTTTCAAGACTCTCTAAGACAGCAGGAAACATGAGTGTGATGAGAACAAAAGAACGGTGTTTCCTACACATACGGACCATATCTAGTCTAAATCTGCTTCTGAAACTGAAACAAACCAAAGTTCCTCTAACATCCAATGCTTGTGAGTTAAGATGAGAAACGTCTGAGCTTCGTGACCGATGTAATTCGTTTGAGCTGAAAAGTGACTGCCCTTACGTGAAACAAAGTCTTGCTTGTAGGAAGACTCAGAGCCTGGCATTTAACTGCATTTCTCAAGTGAAACACACAACAGAGTTCTCATCCATTGATCACACTCTGCTTTACAGCAAGAAGCACGCTCTTGCTTTCTAGACTCTCTAAGACAGCAGGAAATATGAGTGTGATGAGAACAAAAGAACGGTGTTTCCTACACATACGGACCATATCTAGTCCAAATCTGCTTCTGAAACTGAAACAAACCACAGGTCCTCTAACATCCAATTCTTGTCAGTTAAGATGAGAAACGTGTGAGCTTCATGAATGATGTAGTTCATTTGAGCTGTAATGTAAATTCCCTCACCTGAATAGTAGTCTTGCTTGTAGGAAGACTCAGAGCCTGGGATTCAACTCCATTTCTGAAGTGAAACACACAACAGAGGTCTCAACAATGATCACACTCTGCTTTAGAGCAAGAAGGACGCTCTTGCTTTCTAGAGCCTCTAATACAGCAGGAAATGTGAGTGTGCTGAGAACAAAAGAACGGTGTATCTTACACATATGGACCATATCTAGTCCAACTCTGCTTCTGAAACTGATACAAAGCACTGGTCCTCTAACATTCAGTGCTTCTCAGTGAAGATGGGAAACGTGTGAGCTTCGTGAACGATATAGTTCGTTTGAGCTGTAAAGTAAATTCCCTTACCTGCAATGAATTCTTGCTTGTAAGAAGACTGAGAGCCTGGGATTTAACTCCATATCTGAAGTGAAACACACAACAGAGTTCTCATCCAATGATCACACTCTGCTTTAGAGCAAGAAGCACGCTCTTGCTTTCAAGACTCTCTAAGACAGCAGGAAACATGAGTGTGATGAGAACAAAAGAACGGTGTTTCCTACACATACGGACCATATCTAGTCCAACTCTGCTTCTGAATCTGTAACAAACCAAAGGTCCTCCAACATCCAATGCTTGTCAGTTAAGATGAGAAACGTGTGAGCTTCGTGACCGATGTAATTCGTTCGAGCTGAAAAGTGACTGCCCTTACGGGAAACAAAGTCTTGCTTGTAGGAAGACTCAGAGCCCGGGATTTAACTGCATTTCTGAAGTGAAACACACAACAGAGTTCTCATCCATTGATTACACTCTGCTTTAGAGCAAGAAGCACGCTCTTGCTTTCTAGAGTCTCTAATAGAGCAGGAAATGTGAGTGTGCTTAGAACAAAAGAACAGTGTTTCTTACACATACAGACCATATCTAGTCCAACTCTGCTTCTGAAACTGATACAAAGCACTGGTCCTCTAACATCCGATGCTTGTCAGTTAAGATGAGAAACGTGTGAGCTTTGTGATCTATGTAGTTTTTTTCAGCTGAAAAGTGACTGCCCTTATCTGAAACGAAGTCTTGCATATAGGAAGACTCAGAGCCTGGGATTTAACTCCATATCTGAAGTGAAACACACAACAGAGTTCACATCCAATGATCACACTCTGCTTTACAGCAAGAAGCACGCTCTTGCTTTCAAGACTCTCTAAGACAGCAGGAAACTTGAGTGTGATGAGAACAAAAGAACGGTGTTTCCTACACATACGGACCATATCTAGTCTAAATCTGCTTCTGAAACTGAAACAAACCAAAGTTCCTCTAACATCCAATGCTTGTGAGTTAAGATGAGAAACGTGTGAGCTTCGTGACCGATGTAATTCGTTTGAGCTGAAAAGTGACTGCCCTTACGTGAAACAAAGTCTTGCTTGTAGGAAGACTCAGAGCCTGGCATTTAACTGCATTTCTCAAGTGAAACACACAACAGAGTTCTCATCCATTGATCACACTCTGCTTTACAGCAAGTAGCACGCTCTTGCTTTCTAGACTCTCTAAGACAGCAGGAAATATGAGTGTGATGAGAACAAAAGAACGGTGTTTCCTACACATACGGACCATATCTAGTCCAAATCTGCTTCTGAAACTGAAACAAACCACAGGTCCTCTAACATCCAATTCTTGTCAGTTAAGATGAGAAACGTGTGAGCTTCGTGAATGATGTAGTTCATTTGAGCTGTAATGTAAATTCCCTCACCTGAATAGTAGTCTTGCTTGTAGGAAGACTCAGAGCCTGGGATTCAACTCCATTTCTGAAGTGAAACACACAACAGAGGTCTCAACAATGATCACACTCTGCTTTAGAGCAAGAAGGACGCTCTTGCTTTCTAGAGCCTCTAATACAGCAGGAAATGTGAGTGTGCTGAGAACAAAAGAACGGTGTATCTTACACATATGGACCATATCTAGTCCAACTCTGCTTCTGAAACTGATACAAAGCACTGGTCCTCTAACATTCAGTGCTTCTCAGTGAAGATGGGAAACGTGTGAGCTTCGTGAACGATATAGTTCGTTTGAGCAGTAAAGTAAATTCCCTTACCTGCAATGAATTCTTGCTTGTAAGAAGACTGAGAGCCTGGGATTTAACTCCATATCTGAAGTGAAACACACAACAGAGTTCTCATCCAATGATCACACTCTGCTTTAGAGCAAGAAGCACGCTCTTGCTTTCAAGACTCTCTAAGACAGCAGGAAACATGAGTGTGATGAGAACAAAAGAATGGTGTTTCCTACACATACGGACCATATCTAGTCCAACTCTGCTTCTGAATCTGAAACAAACCAAAGGTCCTCCAACATCCAATGCTTGTCAGTTAAGATGAGAAACGTGTGAGCTTCGTGACCGATGTAATTCGTTCGAGCTGAAAAGTGACTGCCCTTACGGGAAACAAAGTCTTGCTTGTAGGAAGACTCAGAGCCTGGGATTTAACTGCATTTCTGAAGTGAAACACACAACAGAGTTCTCATCCATTGATTACACTCTGCTTTAGAGCAAGAAGCACGCTCTTGCTTTCTAGAGTCTCTTATAGAGCAGGAAATGTGAGTGTGCTAAGAACAAAGGAACAGTGTTTCTTACACATACAGACCATATCTAGTCCAACTCTGCTTCTGAAACTGATACAAAGCACTGGTCCTCTAACATCCGATGCTTGTCAGTTAAGATGAGAAACGTGTGAGCTTTGTGATCGATGTAGTTTTTTGGAGCTGAAAAGTGACTGCCCTTACCTGAAACGAAGTCTTGCATGTAGGAAGACTCAGAGCCTGGGATTTAACTCCATTTCTGAAGTGAAACACACAACAGAGTTCTCATCCATTGATCACACTCTGCTTTAGAGCAAGAAGCATGCTCTTGCTTTCTAGAGTCTCTAATAAAGCAGGAAACGTGAGTGTGCTGAGAACAAAAGAACGGTGTTTCTTACACATACAGACCATACCTAGTCCAACTCTGCTTCTGAAACTGATACAAAGCCCTGGACCTCTAACATACAATGCTTGTCAGTTAAGATTAGAAACGTGTGAGCTTCGTGACCAATGTAATTCGTTTGAGCTGAAGAGTGACTGCCCTTACCTGAATCGAAGTCTTGCTTGTAGGAAGACTCAGAAACTGGAATTTAAAACCATTTCTGAAGTGAAACACATAGCCGAGTTCTCATTCATTGTTCACACTCTGCTTTATAGCAAGAAGCACTCTCTTGCTTTCTAGACTATCTAAGACAGCAGGAAATATGAGTGTGATGAGAACAAAACAACAGTGTTTCCTACACACAAGGACCATATATAGTCCAACTCTGCTTCTGAAACTGAAACAAACCAAAGGTCCTCTAACATCCAATGCTTGTCAGTTAAGATGAGAAACGTGTGAGCTTCGTTACCGATGTAATTCTTTGGGTTGAAAAGTGACTGCCGTTACCTGAAACGAAGTCTTGCTTGTAGGTATACACAGAGCCTGGGATTTAACTCCATTTCTGAAGGGAATCACATAACACAGTTCTCATCCATGGATCACACTCTGCTTTAGAGCAAGAAGCACACTCTAGCTTTCTAGAGTCTCTAAGACAGCAGGAAACTTGAGTGTGCTGAGAACAAATGATGGGGTTTCCTACACATACGGATCATATCTAGTCCAAATCTGCTTGAAATTGATACAAACCACAGGTCCTCTAACAACCAATGCTTGTCAGTTAAGATGAGAAACGTGTGAGCTTCGTGAATGAGGTAGTTCGTTTGAGCTGTAATGTAAATTCTCTTACCTGAAACGAATTCTTCCTTTTAGGAAGACTCAAAGCCTGGGATTCAACTCCATTTCTGAAGTGAAGCACACAACAGAGGTCTCATCCATTGATCACACTCTGCTTTAGAGCACGAAGCACGCTCTTGCTTTCTAGAGTCTCTCATACAGCAGGAAACTTGAGTGTGCAGAGAACAAATGAACGGTGTTTCCTACACATACGGATCATATCCAGTCAAACTCTGCTTCTGAAACTGACACAAAGCACTGGTCCTCTAACATCCAATGCTTGTCAGTTAAGATGAGAAACGTGTGAGCTTCGTGATCGATGTAGTTTGTTTGAGCTGAAAAGTGACTGCCCTTACCTGATAGGAAGTCTTGCTTGTAGGAAGACTCAGAGTCTGGGATTTAACTCCATTTCTGAAGTGAAACACACAGCCGAGTACTCATCCATTGTTCACACTCTGCTTTACAGCAAGAAGCACCTTCTTGCTTTCTAGACTCTCTAAGACAGCAGGAAATATGAGTGTGATGATAACAAAATAACGGTGTTTCCTACATATACAGACCATAACTAGTCCAAATCTGCTTCTAAACCTGAAACAAACCACAGGTCCTCTAACATCCAATTCTTGTCAGTTAAGATGAGAAACGTGTGAGCTTCGTGAATGATGTAGTTCGTTTGAGCTGTAATGTAAATTCCCTTACCTGAAACGAAGTCTTGCTTGTAGGAAGACTCAGAGCCTGGGATTCAACTCCATTTCTGAAGTGAAACTCACAACAGAGGTCTCATCCATTGATCACACTCTGCTTTAGAGCAAGAAGCACGCTCTTGCTTTCTAGAGCCTCTAATACAGCAGGAAACTTGAGTGTGCTCAGAAGAAAAGAACCGTGTTTCCTATACATACGGACCATATCATGTTCAACTCTGCTTGAAATTGATACAAAGCAAAGGTCCTCTTACATCCAATGCTTGTCAGTTAAGATGAGGAACATGTGAACGTCAAGAACGATGTAGTTCGTTTGAGCTGAAAAATGACTGCCCTTACCTGAAAGGAAGTCTTGCTTGTAGGAAGACTCAGAGTCTGGGATTTAACTCCATTTCTGAAGTTAAACTCACAACAGAGGTCTCATCCGTGGATCACACTCTGCTTTAGAGCAAGAAGCACGCTCTTGCTTTCTAGAGCCTCTAATACAGCAGGAAATGTGAGTGTGCTGAGAACAAAAGAACGGTGTATCTTACACATACGGACCATATCTAGTCCAACTCTGCTTCTGAAACTGATACAAAGCACTGGTCCTCTAACATTCAGTGCTTCTCAGTTAAGATGAGAAACGTGTGAGCTTCGTGAACGATATAGTTCGTTTGAGCTGTAAAGTAAATTCCCTTACCTGCAATGAATTCTTGCTTGTAGAAAGACTCAGAGCCTGGGTTTTAACTCCATATCTGAAGTGAAACATACAACGGAGTTCTCATCCAATGATCACACTCTGCTTTAGAGCAAGAAGCATGCTCTTGCTTTCAAGACTCTCTAAGACAGCAGGAAACATGAGTGTGATGAGAACAAAAGAACGGTGTTTCCTACACAAACGGACCATATTTAGTCCAACTCTGCTTCTGAAACTGAAACAAACCAAAGGTCCTCTAACATCCAATGCTTGTCAGTTAAGATGAGAAACGTGTGAGCTTCGTGACCGATGTAATTCGTTTGAGCTGAAAAGTGACTGCCCTTACGTGAAACAAAGTCTTGCTTGTAGGAAGACTCAGAGCCTGGGATTTAAATGCATTTCTGAGGTGAAACACACAACAGAGTTCTCATCCATTGATCACACTCTGCTTTAGAGCAAGAAGCACGCTCTTGCTTTCAAGAGATTCTAATAGAGTAGGAAATGTGAGTGTGCTAAGAACAAAAGTACAGTGTTTCTTACACATACAGACCATATCTAGTCCAACTCTGCTTCTGAAACTGATACAAAGCACTGGTCCTCTAACATCCAAGGCTTGTCAGTTAAGATGAGAAACGTGTGAGCTTTGTGATCGATGTAGTTTTTTTCAGCCTAAAAGTGACTGCCCTTACCTGAAACGAAGTCTTGCATGTAGGAAGACTCAGAGCCTGGGATTTAACTCCATATATGAAGTGAAACACACAACAGAGTTCACATCCAATGATCACACTCTGCTTTACAGCAAGAAGCACGCTCTTGCTTTCTAGACTCTCTAAGACAGCAGGAAACATGAGTGTGATGAGAACAAAAGAACGGTGTTTCCTACACATACGGACCATATCTAGTCCAAATCTGCTTCTGAAACTGAAACAAACCACAGGTCCTCTAACATCCAATTCTTGTCAGTTAAGATGAGAAACGTGTGAGCTTCGTGAATGATGTAGTTCGTTTGAGCTGTAATGTAAATTCCCTCACGTGAAAAGAAGTCTTGCTTGTAGGAAGACTCAGAGCCTGGGATTCAACTCCATTTCTGAAGTGAAACACACAACAGAGGTCTCAACAATGACCACACTCTGCTTTAGAGCAAGAAGGATGCTCTTGCTTTCTAGAGCCTCTAATAGAGCTGGAAATGTGAGTGTGCTGAGAACAAAAGAACGGTGTATCTTACACATACGGACCATATCTAGTCCAACTCTGCTTCTGAAACTGATACAAAGCACTGGTCCTCTAACATTCAGTGCTTCTCAGTGAAGATGGGAAACGTGTGAGCTTCGTGAACGATATAGTTCGTTTGAGCTGTAAAGTAAATTCCCTTACAGGCAATGAATTCTTGCTTGTAGGAAGACTGAGAGCCTGGGATTTAACTCCATATCTGAAGTGAAACACACAACAGAGTTCTCATCCAATGATCACACTCTGCTTTACAGCAAGAAGCACGCTCTTGCTTTCAAGACTCTCTAAGACAGCAGGAAACATGAGTGTGATGAGAACAAAAGAACGGTGTTTCCTACACATACGGACCATATCTAGTCCAACTCTGCTTCTGAATCTGAAACAAACCAAAGGTCCTCTAACATCCAATGCTTGTCAGTTAAGATGAGAAACGTGTGAGCTTCGTTACCGATGTAATTCTTTGGGTTGAAAAGTGACTGCTGTTACCTGAAACGAAGTCTTGCTTGTAGGTATACACAGAGCCTGGCATTTAACTCCATTTCTGAAGGGAATCACATAACACAGTTCCCATCCATGGATCACACTCTGCTTTAGAAAAGAAGCACACTCTAGCTTTCTAGAGTCTCTAAGACAGCAGGAAACTTGAGTGTGCTGAGAACAAATGATGGGGTTTCCTACACATACGGATCATATCTAGTCCAATTCTGCTTGAAATTGATACAAACCACAGGTCCTCTAACAACCAATGCTTGTCAGTTAAGATGAGAAACGTGTGAGCTTCGTGAATGAGGTAGTTCGTTTGAGCTGTAATGTAAATTCCCTTACCTGAAACGAATTCTTCCTTGTAGGAAGACTCAAAGCCTGGGATTCAACTCCATTTCTGAAGTGAAGCACACAACAGAGGTCTCATCCATTGATCACACTCTGCTTTAGAGCACGAAGCACGCTCTTGCTTTCTAGAGTCTCTCATACAGCAGGAAACTTGAGTGTGCTGAGAACAAATGAACGGTGTTTCCTACACATACGGATCATATCCAGTCAAACTCTGCTTCTGAAACTGACACAAAGCACTGGTCCTCTCACATCCAATGCTTGTCAGTTAAGATGAGAAACGTGTGAGCTTCGTGATCGATGTAGTTTGTTTGAGCTGAAAAGTGACTGCCCTTACCTGATAGGAAGTCTTGCTTGTAGGAAGAGTCAGAGTCTGGGATTTAACTCCATTTCTGAAGTGAAACACACAGCCGAGTACTCATCCATTGTTCACACTCTGCTTTACAGCAAGAAGCACGCTCTTGCTTTCTAGACTCTCTAAGACAGCAGGAAATATGAGTGTGATGAGAACAAAAAAAAAACGGTATTTCCTACACATACGGACCATATCTAGTCCAAATCTGCTTCTGAAACTGAAACAAACCACAGGTCCTCTAACATCCAATTCTTGTCAGTTAAGATGAGAAACGTGTGAGCTTCGTGAATGATGTAGTTCGTTTGAGCTGTAATGTAAATTCCCTTACCGGAAACGAAGTCTTGCTTGTAGGAAGACTCAGAGCCTGGGATTCAACTCCATTTCTGAAGTGAAACTCACAACATAGTTCTCATCCATTGATCACACTCTGCTTTAGAGCAAGAAGCACGCTCTTGCTTTCTAGAGCCTCTAATACAGCAGGAAATGTGAGTGTGCTGAGAACAAAAGAACGGTGTATCTTACACATATGGAACATAGCTAGTTCAACTCTGCTTCTGAAACTGATACAAGGCATTTGTCCTCTAACATCGAATGCTTGTCAGTTAAGATGAGAAACGCGTGAGCTTTGTGAACCATGTAGTTTGTTTGAGCTGAAAAGTAACTGCCCTTACCTGACATGAAGTCTTCCTTGTAGGAAGACTCAGAGCCAGGGATTTAACTCCATTTCTGAAGGGAATCACACAGCACAGTTCTCATCCATGGATCACACTCTGCTTTGGAGAAAGAAGCACGCTCTTGCTTTCTAGAGTCTCTAATACAGCAGGAACCGTGAGTGTGCTCAGAAGAAAAGAACCGTGTTTCCTATACATACGGACCATATCATGTTCAACTCTGCTTGAAATTGATACAAAGCAAAGGTCCTCTTACATCCAATGCTTGTCAGTTAAGATGAGGAACATGTGAACGTCAATAACGATGTAGTTCGTTTGAGCTGAAAAGTGACTGCCCTTACCTGAAACGAAGTCTTGCTTGTAGGAAGACTCAGAGTCTGGGATTTAACTCCATTTCTGAAGTGAAGCACACAGCAGAGTTGTCATCCATGGATCACACTCTGCTTTAGAGCAAGAAGCACGCTCTTGCTTTCTAGACTCTCTAAGACAGCAGGAAACATGAGTGTGATGAGAACAAATGAACTGAGTTTCCTACACATACGGATCATTTCTAGTCCAACTCTGCTTCTGAAACTGATACAAAGCACAGGTCCTCTAACATCCAATGCTTGTCAGTTAAGAAGAGAAACGTGTGAGCTTCCTGAATGATGTAGTTCGTTTGAGCTGAAAAGTGACTGCCCTTACCTGAAACGAAGTCTTGCTTGTAGGAAGACACAGAGCCTGGGATTTAACTCCATTTCTGAAGTGAAACACACAGCAGAGTTCTCATCCATTGATCACACTCTGCTTTAGAGCAAGTAGCACGCTCTTGCTTTCTAGAGTCTCTACTACAACAGGAAACGTGATTGTGCTGAGAACAAAAGAACGGTGTTTCTTACACATATGGAACATAGCTAGTTCAACTCTGCTTCTGAAACGATACAAAGCACTTGTCCTCTAACATCCAATGCTTGTCAGTTAAGATGAGAAACGTGTGAGCTTTGTGAACCATGTAGTTTGTTTGAGCTGAAAAGTAACTGCCCTAACCTGACATGAAGTCTTTCTTGTAGGAAGACTCAGAGCCAGGGATTTAACTCCATTTCTGAAGGGAATCACACAACACAGTTCTCATCCATGGATCACACTCTGCTTTGGAGAAAGAAGCACGCTCTTGCTTTCTAGAGTCTCTAATACAGCAGGAAACGTGAGTGTGCTCAGAAGAAAAGAACCGTGTTTCCTATACATACGGACCATGTCTAGTTCAACTCTGCTTGAAATTGATGCAAAGAAAAGGTCCTTTAACATCCAATGCTTCTCAGTTAAGGTGAGATACGTGTGAGCTTCCTGAACGATGTAGTTTGTTTGAGCTGAAAAGTGACTGCCCTTACCTGATAGGAAGTCTTGCTTGTAGGAAGAGTCAGAGTCTGGGATTTAACTCCATTTCTGAAGTGAAACACACAGCCGAGTACTCATCCATTGTTCACACTCTGCTTTACAGCAAAAAGAACCCTCTAGCGTTCTAGACTCTCTAAGACAGCATGAAACTTGAGTGTGCTGAGAACAAATTAACGGTGTTTCGTACACATACGGATCATATCCAGTCAAACTCTGCTTCTGAAACTGACACAAAGCACTGGTGCTCTAACATCCAATGCTTGTCAGTTAAGATGAGAAACGTGTGAGCTTCGTGATCGATGTAGTTTGTTTGAGCTGAAAAGTGACTGCCCTTACCTGAAACGAAGTCTTGCTTGTAGGAAGACTCAGAGCCTGGGATTTAACTCCATTTCTGAAGTGAAACACACAGCAGAGTTCTCATCTATTGTTCACACTCTGCTTTACAGCAAGAAGCACGCTCTTGCTTTCTAGACTCTCTACGACAGCAGGAAATATGAGTGTGATGAGGAAAAAAGAACTGTATTTCCTGCACAAAAAGACCATATCTAATCCAACTCTGCTTCTGAAACTGAAATAAACCAAAGGTCCTCTAACATCCAATGCTTGTCAGTTAAGATGAGAATCCTGTGAGCTTCGTGACCGATGAAATTCGTTTGAGCTGAAAAGTGACTGCCCTTACCTGAAACGAAGTCTTGCTTGTAGGAAGACTCAGAGCCTGAGATTTACCTCCATTTCTGAAGTGAAACACACAGCAGAGTTCTCATCCATTGATCACACTCTGCTTTAGAGCAAGTAGCACGCTCTTGCTTTCTAGAGTCTCTACTACAACAGGAAACGTAATTGTGCTGAGAACCAAAGAACGGTGTTTCTTACACATATGGAACATAGCTAGTTCAACTCTGCTTCTGAACCTGATACAAAGCACTTGTCCTCTAACATCCAATGCTTGTCAGTTAAGATGAGAAACGTGTGAGCTTTGTGAACCATGTAGTTTGTTTGAGCTGAAAAGTAACTGCCCTTACCTGACATGAAGTCTTTCTTCTAGGAAGACTCAGAGCCAGGGATTTAACTCCATTTCTGAAGTGTAACACACAGCAAAGTTGTCATCCATTGTTCACACTCTGCTTTACAGCAAGAAGCACGCTCTTGCTTTCTAGACTCTCTAAGACTGCAGGAAACATGAGTGTGATCAGAACAAATGAACGGAGTTTCCTACACATACGGACCATATCTAGTCCAATTCTGCTTCTGAAGCTGATACAAAGCACTGGTCCTCTAACATCCAATGCTTGTAAATTAAGATGAGAAAGGTGTGAGATTCCTGAACGATGTAGTTCGTTTGAGCTGAAAATTGTCTGCCCTTATTTGAAACGAAGTCTTGCTTGTAGGAAGACACAGACCCTGGGATTTAACTCCATTTCTGAAGGGAATCACACAACACAGTTCTCATCCATGCATCACACTCTGTTTTGGAGCAGGAAGCACACTCTTGCTTTCTAGAGTCTCTAATACAGCAGGAAACGTGAGTGTGCTCAGAATAAAAGAACCGTATTTACTATACATACGGGCCATATCTAGTTCAACTCCGCTTGAAATTGATGCAAAGCAAAGGTCCTCTAACATCCAAAGCTTCTCAGTTAAGATGAGATACGTGTGAGCCTTATGATCGATGTAGTTTGTTTGAGCTGAAAAGTGACTCCCCTTACCTGAAACGAAGTCTTGCTTGTAGGAAGATTCAGAGCCTGGGATTTAAGTCCATTTCTGAAGTGAAACACACAGCAGAGTTCTCATCCATTGTTCACATTCTGCTTTACAGCAAGAAGCACGCTCTTGCTTTCTAGACTCTCTAAGACAGCACGAAACATGAGTGTGATTAGAACAAATGAAAGGAGTTTCCTACACATTCGGACCATATCTAGTCCAAATCTGCTTCTGAAACTGAAACAAACTAAAGGTCCTCTAACATCCAATGCTTCTCAGTTAAGATGAGATCCGTGTGAGCTTCGTAAACGATATTGTTCATTTGAGCTGTAAAGTATATGCCCTTACCTGAAACGAATTCTTGCTTGTAGGAAGACTCAGAGCTTGGGATTTAACTCATTTCTGAAGTGAAACACACAACAGAGTTCTCATCCATTGATCACACTCTTCTTTAGAGCAAGAAGAACCCTCTAGCGTTCTAGAGTCTCTAAGACAGCAGGAAACTTGAGTGTGCTGAAAACAAATGAACGGTGTTTCGTACACATACGGAACATAGCTATTTCAACTCTGCTTCTGAAACTGATACAAAGCACTGGTCCTCTAACATCCAATGCTTGTCAGTTAAGATGAGAAACGTGTGAGCTTCGTGAACCATGTAGTTTGAGCTGAAAAGTGACTGCCTTACCTAACACGAAGTCTTTCTTGTAGGAAGACTCAGAGCCAGGGATTTAACTCCATTTCTGAAGTGTAACACACAGCAGAGTTCTCATACATTGTTCAAACTCTGCTTTACAGCAAGGAGCATGCTCTTGCTTTCTAGACTCTCTAAGACAGCAGGAAACATGAGTGTGATGAGAACAAATGAACGGAGTTTCCTACACATACGGATCATTTCTAGTCCAACTCTGCTTCTGAAACTGAAACAAAGCACTGGTCCTCTAACATCCAATGCTTGTCAGTTAAGATGAGAAACGTGTGAGCTTCCTGAATGATGTAGTTCGTTTGAGCTGAAAAGTGACTGCCCTTACCTGAAACAAATTCTTGCTTGTAGGAAGACACAGAGCCTGGGATTTAACTCCATTTTTGAAGGGAATCACACAACACAGTTATCATCCATGGATCACACTCTGCTTTGTAGCAAGAAGCAGGCTCTTGCTTTCTAGAGTCTCTAATACAGCAGGAAACGTGAGTGTGCTCAGAAGAAAAGAACCGTGTTTCCTATACATACGGACCACATCTAGTTCAACTCTGCTTGAAATTGATGCAAAGAAAAGGTCCTCTAACATCCAATGCTTCTCATTTAAGGTGAGATACGTGTGAGCTTCGTGAACGATTTAGTTTGTTTGAGCTGAAAAGTGACTGCCCTTACCTGATAGGAAGTCTTGCTTGTAGGAAGACTCAGAGTCTGGGATTTCACTCCATTTCTGAAGTGAAACACACAGCCTAGAACTCAACCATTGTTCACACTATGCTTTACAGCAAGAAGCACGCTCTTGCTTTCTAGACTCTCTAAGACAGCAGGGAACATGAGTGTGCTGAGAACAAATGAACGGTGTTTCCTACACATACGGATCATATCCAGTCCGACTGTGCTTCTGTAACTGACACAAAGCACTGGTCCTCTAACATCCAATGGTTGTCAGTTAAGATGAGAAACGTGTGAGCCTCGTGAACGATGTATTTCATTTGTGATTAAAGTATCTTCCCTTACTTGAAACGAAGTATGCCTTTTAGGAAGACTCAGAACCTGGGATTTAACTCCATTTGTGAAGTGAAACACACAGCAGAGTTCTCAACCATTGATCACACTCTGCTTTAGAGCAAGAAGCAAGCTCTAGCTTTCTAGAGTCTCTAAGACAGGATGAAACGTGAGTGTGCTGTGAAGAAAAGAACGGTGTTTCCTACACATACGGACCATATCTAGTCCAACTATGCTTATGAAACTGATACAATTCACTGGTCCTCTAACATCCGATGCTTGTCATTTATGATGAGAAACGTGTGAGTTTCCTGTACGATGTAGTTCGTTTGAGCTGAAAAGTGACTGCCCTTACCTGAAACGAAGTCTTGCTTGTAGGAAGACACAGAGGCTGGGATTTAACTCCATTTCTGAAGGGAAACACACAACACAGTTCTCATCCATGGATCACACACTTCTTTAGAGCAAGAAGCACGATCTTGCTTTCTAGAGTCTCTAATACAGCAGGAAACGTGAGTGTGCTCAGAAGAAAAGAACCGTGTTTCCTATACATACGGATCATATCTAGTTTAATCTACTTGAAATTGATACAAAGCAAAGTTCCTGTAACATCCAATCCTTCTCAGTTAAGATGAGAAACGTGTGAGCTTCGTGAACGATGTAGTTCGTTTGAGCTGTAAAGTAACTTCCCTTACCTGAAACGAATCTTGTTTGTCGAAAGACTCAGAGCCCGGGATTTAACACCATTTCTGAAGTGAAACACAAACCAGAGTTCTCATCCATTGATCAAACTCTGCTTTAGAGCAAGAAGAACCCTCTAGCTTTCTAGAGTCTCTAAGACAGCAGGAAACTTGAGTGTGCTGAGAACAAATGATAGGTGTTTCTTACACATACGGATCATATCCAGTCAAACTCTGCTACTGAAACTGACACAAAGCACTGGTCCTCTAACATCCAATGATTGTCAGCTGAAAAGTGACTGCCCTTACCTGATGGGAAGTCTTGCTTGTAGGAAGACTCAGAGCCTGTGATTTAACTGCATTTCTGAAGTGAAACACACAGCCGAGTTCTCATCCATTGTTCACACTCTGCTTTACAGCAAGAAGCATGCTCTTGCTTTCTAGACTCTCTAAGACAGCAGGATACATGAGTGTGATGAGAACAAAAGAACGGTGTTTCCTACACATATGGCCCATATCTAGTCCAACTCTGCTTCTGAAACTGAAACAAACCAAAGGTCCTCTAACATCAAATGCTTGTCAGTTAAAATGAGAATCGTATGAGTTTTGTGACTGATGTAATTCGTTTAAGCTGAAAAGGGACTGCCCTTACCAGAAACGAAGTCTTGCTTGTAGGAAGACTCAGAGCCTGGGATTTAACTCCATTTCTGAACTGAAACACACAACAGAGTTCTCATCCATTGATCACACTCTGCTTTCGAGCAAGAAGCACGCTCTTGCTTTCTAGAGTCTCTAATACAGAGGAAACGGGAGTGTGCTGAGAACAAATGAACGGGGTTTCCTACACATACGGATCATAACTAGTCCACCTCTGCTTCTGAAACTGAAAAAAAGCACTGGTCCTCTAACATCCAATGCTTGTCAGTTAAGATGAGAACCGTGTGACCTTCGTGATCAATGTAGTTTGTTTGCGCTGAAAAGTGACTACCATTAAATGACACGAAGTCTTGTTTGTAGGAAGACTCAGAGCCAGGGATTTAACTCCATTTCTGAAGTGAAACACACAGCAGAGTTCTCATCCATTGTTCACACTCTGCTTTACAGCAAGAAGCACGCTCTAGCTTTATAGAGTCTCTAAGACAGCAGGAAACTTGAGTGTGCTGAGATCAAATGAACAGGGTTTCCTACACATACGAATCATATCTAGTCCAACTCTGCTTCTGAAACTGATACAAATCACTGGTCTTCTAACATCCAATGCTTGTCAGTTAAGATGAGAATCATGTGAGCTTTGTGAACGATGTAGTTTGTTTGAGCTGAAAAGTGACTGCCCTTACCTGATAGGAAGTCTTGCTTAAGGGAAAACTCAGAGCCTGGGATTTAACTCCATTTCTGAAGTGAAACACACAGCCGAGTTCTCATCCATTGTTCACACTCTGCTTTACAGCAAGAAGCACGCTCTTGCTTTCTAGACTCTCTAAGACAGCAGGAAACATGAGTGTGATGAGAACAAAAGAACGGTGTTTCCTACACATATGGCCCATATCTAGTCCAACTCTGCTTCTGAAACTGAAACAAACCAAAGGTCCTCTAACATCGAAGGCTTGTGAGTTAAGATGAGAATCGTGTGAGCTTTGTGACCGATGTAATACGTTTGAGCTGAAAAGTGACTGCCCTTACCAGAAACGAAGTCTTGCATGTAGGAAGACTCAGTGCCTGGGATTTAACTCCATTTCTGAAGTGAAATGCACAACAGAGTTATCATCCATTGATCACACTCTGCTTTAGAGCAAGAAGCACGCTCTTGCTTTCTAGAGTCTGTAATACAGCAGGAATCATGAGTGTGCTCAGAAGAAAAGAACCGTGTTTCCTATACATACGGACCATATCTAGTTCAACTCTGCTTGAAATTGATGCAAAGCAAAGGTCCTCTAACATCCAATGCTTCTCAGTTAAGATGAGATACATGTGAGCTTCGTGAATGATATAGTGTGTTTGAGCTGTAAAGTAAATGCCCTTACCTGAAACAAAGTCTTGCTTGTAAGTAGACTCAGATCCATGGATTTAACTCCATTTCTGAAGTGAAACACACAACAGAGTTCTCATCCATTGATCACACTCTGCTTTAGAGCAAGAAGCACGCTCTAGCTTTCTATAGTATCTAAGACAGCAGGAAACTTGAGTGTGCTGAGAAAAAATGAACAGTGTTTCCTACACATACGGATCATATCCAGTCCAACTCTGCTTCTGAAACTGACACAAAGCACTGTTCCTCTAACATCCAATGCTTGTCAGTTAAGATGAGAATCATGTGAGCTTTGTGAACGATGTAGTTTGTTTGAGCTGAAAAGTGACTGCCCTTACCTGATAGGAAGTCTTGCTTAAGGGAAAACTCAGAGCCTGGGATTTAACTCCATTTCTGAAGTGAAACACACAGCCGAGTTCTCATCCATTGTTCACACTCTGCTTTACAGCAAGAAGCACGCTCTTGCTTTCTAGACTCTCTAAGACAGCAGGAAACATGAGTGTGATGAGAACAAAAGAACGGTGTTTCCTACACATATGGACTATATCTAGTCCAAGTCTGCTTCTGAAACTGACACAAAGCACTGGTCCTCTAACATCCAATGCATGTCAGTTAAGAAGAGAAACGTGTGAGCTTCGTGATCAATGTAGTTTGTTTGAGCTGAAAAGTGACTGCCCTTACCTGAAACGAAGTGTTTCTTGTAGGAAGACTCAGAGCCTGGGATTCAACTCCATTTCTGAATTGAAACACACAACAGAATTCTCATCCATTTATGACACTCTGCTTTAGAGCAAGAAGCAGGCTCTTGCTTTCTAGAGTCTCTAATACAGCAGGAAACGTGAGTGTGCTCAGAAGAAAAGAACCGTGTTTCCTATACATACAGACCATATCTAGTTCAACTGTGCTTGAAATTGATACAAAGCAAAGGTCCTCTAACATCCAATCCTTCTCAGTTAAGATGAGAAACGTGTGAGCTTCGTGAACGATGTAGTTCGTTTGAGCTGTAAAGTAACTTCCCTTACCTGAAACAAATCTTGCTTATCGAAAGACTCAGAGCCCGGGATTTAACACCATTTCTGAAGTGAAACACACAACAGAGGTCTCATCCATTTATCACACTCTGCTTTAGAGCAAGAAGAACCCTCTAGCTTTCTAGAGTCTCTAGACAGCAGGAAACTTGGGTGTGCTGAGAACAAATGAACGGTGTTTCCTACACATACGGATCATATCCAGTCAAACTCTGCTACTGAAACTGAAACAAACCAAAGGTCCTCTAACATCCAAGGCATGTCAGTTAAGATGAGAAACTTGTGTGCTTCGTGAACGATGTAGTTCGTTTGAGCTGAAAAGTGACTGCCCTAACCAGAAACGAAGTCTTGCTTGTAGGAAAACTCAGAGCCTGGGATTCAACTCCATTCTGAAGTGAAACACACAAAAGAGTTCTCATCCATTGATCACACTCTGCTTTAGAGCAAGAAGCACGTTCTTGCTTTCTAGAGTCTCTAAGACAGCAGGAAACTTGAGTGTGCTGAGAACAAATGAACAGTGTTTCCTACACATACGGATCTTATCCAGTCCAACTCTGCTTCTGAAACTGACACAAAGCACTGGTCCTCTAACATCCAATGCTTGTCAGTTAAGAAGAGAAAGGTGTGAGCCTAGTGAACGATGTATTTCACTTGAGATTAAAGTATCTTCCCTTACTTGAAACGAAGTCTTCCTTGTAAGAAGACTCAGAGCCTGGGATTTAACTCTATTTGTGAAGTGAAACACGCAGCGGAGTTCTCATCCATTGATCACACTCTGCTTTAGAGCAAGAAGCAAGCTCTTTCTTTCTAGAGTCTCTAAGACAGCAGGAAACGTGAGTGTGCTGAGAAGAAAAGAACGGTGTTTCCTACACATACGGACCATATCTAGTCCAACTATGCTTATGAAACTGATACAAATCACTGGACCTCTAACATCTGATGCTTGTCATTTAAGATGAGAAAGTGTGAATTTCCTGAATGATGTAGTTCGTTTGAGCTGAAAAGTGACTGCCTTTACCTGAAACGAAGTCTTGCTTGTAGGAAGACACAGAGCCTGGGATTTAACTCCATTTCTGAAGGGAAACACACAACACAGTTCTCAACCACGGATCACACTCTGCTTTAGAGCAAGAAGCACGCTCTTGCTTTCTAGATTCTCTAATACAGCAGGAAATGTGAGTGTCCTCAGAAGAACCGTGTTTCCTATACATACGGACCATATCTAGTTCAACTCTGCTTGAAATTGATACAAAGCAAAGGTCCTCTACATCCAATGCTTGTCAGTTAAGATGAGAAACGTGTGAGATTCGTGAACGATGTAGTTCATTTGAGCTGTAAAGTAACTTCCCTTACCTGAAACGAAGTCTTGCTTTTCAGAAGACTCAGAGCCTTGGATTTAACTCCATTTCTGAAGTGAAACACACAACAGAGTTCTCATCCATTGATCACACTCTGCTTTAGAGCAAGAAGCACGCTCTTGCTGTCTAGAGTCTCTAATACAGCAGGAAACGTGAGTGTGCTGAGAACAAATGAATGGGGTTTCCTACACATACGGATCATAACTAGTACAACTCTGCTTCTGAAACTGATACAGAGCACTGGTCCTCTAACATCCAATGCTTGTCAGTTAAGATGAGAACCGTGTGAGCTTCGTGATCGATGTAGTTTGTTTGCGCTGAAAAGTGACTGCCCTTTCCTGACACAAAGTCTTGTTTGCAGGAAGACTCACAGCCTGGGATTCAACTCCATTTCTGAAGTGAAACACACAACAGAGTTCTCATCCATTGATCACACTCTGCTTTAGAGCAAGAAGCATGCTCTTGCTTTCTAAAGTCTCTAATACAGCAGGAAACATGAGTGTGCTGAGAACAAAAGAACGGTCTTTCTTACACATACGGACCATATCTAGTCCAACTCTGCTTCTCAAACTGATACAAAGCACTGGTCCTCTAACATACAATGCTTCTCAGTTAAGATGAGAAATGTGCGAGCTATGTGAACGATGTACTTTCTTTGAGCTGAAAAGTGACTGCCCTTACCAGATAGGAAGTCTTGCTTGTAGGAAGACTCATAGCCTGGGATTTAACTCCATTTCTGAAGTGAAACTCACAGCCGAGTTCTCATCCATTGTTCACACTCTGCTTTACAGCAAGAAGCACGCTCTTGCTTTCTAGACTCTCTAAGACAGCAGGAAACATGAGTGTGATGAGAACAAAAGAACCGTGTTTCATACACATATGGCCCATATCTAGTCCAACTCTGCATCTGAAACTGAAACAAACCAAAGGTCCTCTAACATACAAGGCTTGTCAGTTAAGATGGGAATCGTGTGAGCTTCGTGACCGATGTAATTCGTTTGAGCTGAAAAGTGACTGCCCTTACCAGAAACGAAGTCTTGCTTGTAGGAAGACTCAGAGCCTGGGATTTAACTCCATTTCTGAAGTGAAACACACACCAGAGTTCTCATCCATTGATCACTCTCTGCTTTAGAGCAAGAAGCACGCTCTTGCTTTCTAGAGTCTCTAATACAGCAGGAAACATGAGTGTGCTCAGAAGAAAAGATCCGTGTTTCCTATACATACGGACCATATCTAGTTCAACTCTGCTTGAAATTGATACAAAGCAAAGGTCCTCTGAAATCCAATGCATGTCAGTTAAGATGAGAAACGTGTGAGATTCGTGAACGATGTAGTTCATTTGAGCTGTAAAGTAACTTCCCTTACCTGAAACGAAGTCTTGCTTTTCGGAAGACTCAGAGCCTCGAATTTAACTCCATTTCTGAAGTGAAACACACAGCAGAGTTCTCATCCATGGTTCACACTCTGCTTTAGAGCAAGAAGCACGCTCTTGTATTCCAGAGTCTCTAATACAGCAGGAAACCTGAGTGTGCTCAGAAGAAAAGAACCGTGTTTACTATACATACGGACCATATCTAGTTCAACTCTGCTTGAAATTGATACAAAGCAAAGGTCCTCTAACATCCAATGCTTGTCAGTTAAGATGAGAAAAGTGTGAGCTTCGTGAACGATGTTGTTCGTTTGAGCTATTTATTAACTGCCCTTACCTGAATCGAAGTCTTGCTTGTAGGAAGACTCAGAGCCTGGGATTTAACCCCATTTCTGATGTAAAACACACAGCAGAGTTCTCATCCATTGTTCATACTCTGCTTTACAGCAAGAAGCACGCTCTTGCTTTCTAGAGTCTCTAAGACAGCAGGTAATATGAGTGTGATGAGAACAAAAGAACGGTGTTTCCTACACATATGGACCATATCTAGTCCAACTCTGCTTCTGAAACTGAAACAAACCAAAGGTCCTGTAACATCCAAGGCGTGTCAGTTAAGATGAGAATCGTGTGAGCTTTGTGACCGATGTAATTCGTTTGAGCTGAAAAGTGACTGCCCTTACCAGAAACGAAGTCTTGCTTGTAGGAAGACTCAGAGCCTGGGATTTAACTCCATTTCTGCAGTGAAACATACAACAGAGTTCTCATCGATTGATCACACTCTGCTTTAGAGCAAGAAGCACGCTCTTGCTTTCTAGAGTCTCTAATACAGCAGGAAACGTGAGTGTGCTCAGAAGAAAAGAACCGTGTTTCCTTTACGTACGGACCATATCTAGTTCAACTCTGCTTGAAATTGATGCAAAGCAAAGGTCCTCTAACATCCAATGCTTCTCAGTTAAGATGAGATACATGTGAGCTTCGTGAACGATATAGTTCGTTCGAGCTGTAAAGTAAATGCCCTTACCTGAAACGAAGTCTTGCTTGTAAGAAGACTCAGAGCCAGGGATTTAACTCCATTTCTGAAGTGAAACACAAAACAGAGTTCTCATCCATTGATCTCACTCTGCTTTAGAGCACGAAGCACCCTCTAGCTTTCTAGAGTCTCTAAGACAGCAGGAAACTTGAGTGTGCTGAGAAATATTAACGGTGTTTCCTACACATACGGATCACATCCAGTCCAACACTGCTTCTGAAACTGACACAAAGCACTGTTCCTCTAACATCCAATGCTTGTCAGTTAAGATGAGAAACGTGTGAGCCTCGTGAACGATGTATTTCATTTGAGAATAAAGTATCTTCCCTTACTTGAAACGGAGTCTTCCTTGTAGGAAGACCCAGAGCCTGGAATTAACTCCATTTCTGAAGTGAAACACACAACAGAGTTCTCATCCATTGAATACACTCTGCTTTAGAGCAAGAAGAAAACTCTTGCTTTCTAGAGTCTCTAATACAGCAGGAAACCTGAGTGTGCTGAGAACAATGAACGGTATTACTTACACATATGGACCATATCTAGCCCAACTCTGCTTCTGAAACTGATACAAAGCACTGGTACTCTAACATCCAATGCTTGTCAGTTAACATGAGAAACGTCCCAGCTTCGTGACCGATGTAATTCGTTTGAGCTGAAAAGTGACTGCCTTTACCTGAAACGAAGTCTTGCTTGTAGGAAGACACAGAGCCTTTGATTTAACTCCATTTCTAAAGGGAAACACACAACACAGTTCTCAACCATGGATCACACTCTGCTTTACAGCAAGAAGCACGCTCTTGCTTTCTAGAGTCTCTAATACAGCAGGAAATGTGAGTTTCCTCAGAAGAAAAGAACCGTGTTTCCTATACATACGGACCATATCTAGTTCAACTCTGCTTGAAATTGATACAAAGCAAAGGTCCTCTGAAATCCAATGCATGTCAGTTAAGATGAGAAACGTGTGAGATTCGTGAACGATGTAGTTCATTTGAGCTGTAAAGTAACTTCCCTTACCTGAAACGAAGTCTTGCTTTTCGGAAGACTCAGAGCCTCGAATTTAACTCCATTTCTGAAGTGAAACACACAGCAGAGTTCTTATCCATGGTTCACACTCTGCTTTAGAGCAAGAAGCACGCTCTTGTATTCCAGAGTCTCTAATACAGCAGGAAACCTGAGTGTGCTCAGAAGAAAAGAACCGTGTTTACTGTACATACGGACCATATCTAGTTCAACTCTGCTTGAAATTGATACAAAGCAAAGGTCCTCTAACATCCAATGCTTGTCAGTTAAGATGAGAAAAGTGTGAGCTTCGTGAACGATGTTGTTCGTTTGAGCTATTTAGTAACTGCCCTTACCTGAAACGAAGTCTTGCTTGTAGGAAGACTCAGAGCCTGGGATTTAACCCCATTTCTGATGTAAAACAAACAGCAGAGTTCTCATCCATTGTTCACACTCTGCTTTACAGCAAGAAGCACCCTCTTGCTTTCTAGAGTCTCTAAGACAGCAGGAAACATATGTGTGATCAGAACAAAAGAATGATGTTTCCTACACATAAGGACCATATCTAGTCTAACTCTGCTTCTAATCTGAAACAAACCACAGATCCTCTAACATCCAATGCTTGTCAGTTAAGATGAGAAACGTGTGAGCTTCGTGAACGATATAGTTCGTTTGATCTGTAAAGTAACATCCCTTGCCTGAAACGAAGTCTTGCTTGTCGGAAGACTCAGAGCCTGGGATTTAACTCCATTTTTGAAGTGAAACACACAGCAGAGTTCTCATCCATTGATCACACTCTGCTTTAGAGCAAGAAGCACGCTCTAGCTTTCTAGACTCTCTAAGACAGCAGGAAACAGGATTGTGATTAGCAAAAATAAATGGGGTTTCCTACACATACGGATCATATCCTGTCCAACTCTTCTTCTGAAACTGATAGACAGCACTAGTCCTCTAACATCCAATGCTTGTCAGTTAAGATGAGAAACGTGTGACCTTCCTGAACGATGTAGTTCATTTGAGCTGAAAAGTGACTGCCCTTACCTGAAATGAAGTCTTGCTTGTAGGAGGACTCAGAGCCTGGGATTTAACTCCATTTCTGAAGTGAAACACTCAACAGATTTCTCATCCATTGATCACACTCTGCTTTAGAGCAAGAAGCACGCTCTTGCTTTCTAGAGTCTCTAATACAGCAGGAAACGTGAGTGTGCTGAGAAGAAAAGAACGGTATTTCCTACACATACAGACCATATCTAGTCCAACTATGCTTATGAAACTGATACAAATTACTGGTCCTCTAACATCCAATGCTTGTCAGTTAAAATGAGAAACGTGTGAGTTTCCTGAATGATTTAGTTCGTTTGAGCTGAAAAGTGACTGCCCTTACCTGAAACGAAGTCTTGCTTGTAGGAAGACACAGAGCCTGGGATTTAACTCCATTTCTGAAGGGAAACACACAACACAGTTCTCATCCATGGATCAGACTCAGCTTTAGAGCAAGAAGCACGCTCTTGCTTTCTAGAGTCTCTAATACAACAGGAAACGTGAGTGGGCTCAGAAGAAAAGAACCGTGTTTCCTATACATACGGACCATATCTAGTTCAACTCTGCTTGAAGTTGATACAAAGCAAAGGTCCTCTAACCTCCAATGCTTTTCAGTTAAGATGAGAAACGTGTGAGCTTCGTGAACGATATAGTTCGTTTGAGGTTTAAACTAAATGCCCTTCCCTGAAACGAAGTCTTGCTTGTAAGAAGACTCAGAGGCAGGGATTTAACTCCATTTCTGAAATGAAACACACGACAGAGTTCTCATCCATTATCACACTCTGCTTTACAGCAAGAAGCACGCTCTTGCTTTCTAGAGTCTCTAAGACAGCAGGAAACATGAGTGTGATGAGAACAAAAGAACGGTTTTATCTACATAGACGGACCATGTCTTGTACAACTCTGCTTCTGAAGTTGAAACAAACCACAGGTCCTCTAACATCCAATGCTTGTCAGTAAAGATGAGAAACGTGTGAGCTTCGTGAACGATGTAGTTCGTTTGAGCCGTAAAGTAACTTCCCTTACCTGAAACGAAGTCTTGCTTGTAGGAAGACTCAGAGCCTGGGATTTAACTATATTTCTGAAATGAAACACACAACACAATTCTCATCCATTCATCACACTCTGCTTTAGAGCAAGAAGAACGCTCTTGCTTTCTAGAGTCTCCAATACAGCAGGAAACATGAGTGTGCTGAGAACAAAAGAACGGTGTTTCTTACACATACGGACCATATCTAGTCCAACTCTGCTTCTGAAACTGATACAAAGCACTGGTCCTCTAACATCCAATGCTTGTGTGTTAAGATGAGAAACGTGTAGGATTCGTGAACGATGTAGTTCGTTTGTGCTGAAAAGTGACTGCCCTTACCTGAAACGAGGTCTTGCTTGTAGGAAGACTCAGAGCCAGGTATTTAACTCCATTTCTTAAGTGAAACACAAAATAGAGTTCTCATCCCTGGATCACACTCTGCTTTAGAGCAAGATGCACAATCTAGCTTTCTAGAATCTCTAAGACAGCAGGAAACTTGAGTGTGCTGAGAAGAAATGAACGGTGTTTCCTAAACATACAGATCCTATCTAGTCAACTCTGCTTCTGAAACTGATACAAAGCACTGGTCCTCTAACATCCAATGCTTGTCAGTTAAGATGAGGAACGTGTGAGCTTCTTGAACGATGTAGTTCATTTGAGCTGAAAAGTGACTGCCCTAACCTGAAACGAAGTCTTGCTTGTAGGAAGACTCAGAGCCTGGGATTTAACTCCATTTCTGAAGTGAAACACACAGCAGAGATCTCATCCATTCTTCACTCTCTGCTTTAGAGCAAGAAGCACGCTCTTGCTTTCCAGAGTCTCTAATACAGCAGGAAAAGTGAGTGTGCTGAGAACAAAAGAACGGTGTTTCTTACACATATGGACAATATCTAGTCCAACTCTGCTTCTGAAACTGATACAAAGCACTGATACTCTAACATCCAATGCTTGTTAGTTAAGATGAGAAACGTGTGTGCGTCCTGAACGATGTAGTTCCTTTGAGCTGAAAAGTGACTGCCCTTACCTGAAACGAAGTCTTGCTTGTAGGAAGAAACAGAGCCTGGGATTTAACTACATTTCTGAAGGGAAACACACAACACAGTTCTCATCCATGGATCACACACTGCTTTAAGAGCAAGAAGCACGCTCTTGCATTTTAGAATCTCTAACACATCTGGAAACGTTAGTGTGCTCATAAGCAAGAACCGTTTTTCCTATACATACAGATCATATCTAGTCCAACTCAGCTTCTGAAACTGATACAAAGCACTGGTCCTGTAACATCCAGTGCTTGTCAGTTAAGATGAGAAACGTGAGAGCTTTGTGACAGATGTAATTCTTTGGAGCCGAAAAGTGACTGCCCTTACCTGAAACGAAGTCTTGCTTGTTGGAAGACTCAGAGCCTGGGATTTAACTCCATTTCTGAAATGAAACACACAACACAGTTCTCATCCATTGATCACACTCTGCTTTACAGCAAGAAGCATGCTCTTGCTTTCTAGAGTCTCTAATACCGCAGGAAACATGAGTGTGCTGAGAACAAAAGAACGGTGTTTCTTTCACATACACACCATATCTAGTCCAACTCTGCTTCTGAAACTGACACAAAGCACTGGTCCTCTAACATCCAATGCTTGTCAGTTAAGATGAGAAAAGTGTGAGCTTCGTGAACGATGTTGTTCGTTTGAGCTATATAGTAACTGCCCTTACCTGAAACGAAGTCTTGCTTTTAGGAAGACTCAGAGCCTGGGATTTAACTACATTTCTGATGTGAAACACACAGCAGAGTTCTCATCCATTGTTCACACTCTGCTTTACAGCAAGAAGCAAGCTCTTGCTTTCTAGAGTCTCTAAGACAGCAGGAAACATGAGTGTGCTGAGAACAATGAACGGTATTACTTACACATACGGACCATATCTAGCCCAACTCTGCTTCTGAAACTGATACAAAGCACTGATACTCTAACATCCAATGCTTGTTAGCTAAGATGAGAAACATGTGAGCTTCGTGACTGATGTAATTCTTTTGAGCTGAAAAGTGACTGCGTTTACCTGAAACGAAGTCTTGCTTGTAGGAAGACTCAGAGGCAGGGATTTAACTCCATTTCTGAAATGAAACACACAACAGAGTTCTCATCCATTGTCACACTCTGCTTTACAGCAAGAAGCACGCTCTTGCTTTCTAGAGTCTCTAGGACAGCAGGAAACATGAGTGTGATGAGAACAAAGGAACGGTTTTTCCTACACAGACGGACCATGTCTTGTACAACTCTGCTTCTGAAATTGAAACAAACCACAGGTCCTCTAACATCCAATGCTTGTCAGTCAAGATGAGAAACGTGTGAGCTTCGTGAACGATGTAGTTCGTTTGAGCTGTAAAGTAACTTCCCTTACCTGAAACGAAGTCTTGCTTATAGGAAGACTCAGAGCCTGGGATTTAACTCCATTTCTGAAATGAAACACACAACACAATTCTCATCCATTCATCACACTCTGCTTTAGAGCAAGAAGAACGCTCTTGCTTTCTAGAGTCTCCAATACAGCAGGAAACATGAGTGTGCTGAGAACAAAAGAACGGTGTTTCTTACACATACGGACCATACCTAGTCCAACTCTGCGTCTGAAACTGATACAAAGCACTGGTCCTCTAACATCCAATGCTTGTGAGTTAAGATGAGAAACGTGTGAGATTCGTGAACGATGTAGTTCGTTTGTGCTGAAAAGTGACTGCCCTTACCTGAAAGAAGTCTTGCTTGTAGAAGACACAGAGCCTGTGATTTAACTCCATTTCCGAAAGGAAACACACAACAGAGTTGTCATCCATGGATCACACTCTACTTTAGAGCAAGAAGCACGCTCTTGCTTTCTAGAGTCTCTAATACAGCAGGAAACATGAGTGTGCTCAAAAGAAAAGAACCGTGTTTCCTATACATACGGACCGTATCTAGTTCAACTCTGCTTGAAATTGATACAAAGCAAAGGTCCTCTAACATCCAATGCTTGTCTGTTAAGATGAGAAATGTGTGAGCTTCGTGAACGATGTAGTTCGTTTGCTCTGTAAAGTAACTGCCCTTACCTGAAACGAAGTCTTGCTTGTAGGAAGACTCAGAGCCAGGTATTTAACTCCATTTCTGAAGTGAAAAACAAAACAGAGTTCTCATCCCTGGATCACACTCTGCTTTAGAGGAAGATGCACAATCTAGCTTTCTATAATCTCTAAGACAGCAGGAAACTTGAGTGTGCTGAGAACAAATGAACGGTGTTTCCTAAACATACAGATCCTATCTAGCCAACTCTGCTTCTGAAACTGATACAAAGCACTGGTCCTCTAACATCCATGCTTGTCAGTTAAGTTGAGAAACGTGTGAGCTTTGTGACAGATGTAATTCTTTGGAGCTGAAAAGTGACTGCCCTTACCTGAAACGAAGTCTTGCTTGTAGGAAGACTCAGAGCCTGGGATTTAACTCCATTTCTGAAATGAAACACACAACACAGTTCTCATCCATTGATCACACTCTGCTTTACAGCAAGAAGCATGCTCTTGCTTTCTAGAGTCTCTAATACAGCAGGAAACATGAGTGTGCTAGAACAAAAGAACGGTGTTTCTTACACATACAGACCATATCTAGTCCAACTCTGCTTCTGAAACTGACACAAAGCACTGGTCCTCTAACATCCAATGCTTGTCAGTTAAGATGAGAAACGTGTGAGCCTCATGAACGATGTATTTCATTTGAGGTTAAAGTATCTTCCCTTACTTGAAACGAAGTCTTGCTTGTAGGAAGACTCAGAGCCTGGGATTTAACTACATTTCTGATGTGAAACACACAGCAGAGTTCTCATCCATTGTTCACACTCTGCTTTACAGCAAGAAGCACGCTCTTGCTTTCTAGAGTCTCTAAGACAGCAGGAAACATGAGTGTGCTGAGAACAATGAACGGTATTACTTACACATACGGACCATATCTAGCCCAACTCTGCTTCTGAAACTGATACAAAGCACTGATACTCTAACATCCAATGCTTGTTAGTTAAGATGAGAAACGTGTGAGCTTCGTGACCGATGTAATTCGTTTGAGCTGAAAAGTGACTGCCTTTACCTGAAACGAAGTCTTGCTTGTAGGAAGACACAGAGCCTTTGATTTAACTCCATTTCTAAAGGGAAACACACAACACAGTTCTCAACCATGGATCACACTCTGCTTTAGAGCAAGAAGCACGCTCTAGCTTTCTAGACTCTCTAAGACAGCAGGAAACAGGATTGTGATTAGCAAAAATAAATGGGGTTTCCTACACATACGGATCATATCCTGTCCAACTCTTCTTCTGAAACTGATAGACAGCACTAGTCCTCTAACATCCAATGCTTGTCAGTTAAGATGAGAAACGTGTGACCTTCCTGAACGATGTAGTTCATTTGAGCTGAAAAGTGACTGGTCCTCTAACAAATTACTGGTCCTCTAACATCCAATGCTTGTTAGTTAAAATGAGAAACGTGTGAGCTTCGTGACCGATGTAATTCGTTTGAGCTGAAAAGTGACTGCCCTTACCTGAAACGAAGTCTTGCTTGTAGGAAGACACAGAGCCTGGGATTTAACTCCATTTCTGAAGGGAAACACACAACACAGTTCTCATCCATGGATCAGACTCAGCTTTAGAGCAAGAAGCACGCTCTTGCTTTCTAGAGTCTCTAATACAACAGGAAACGTGAGTGGGCTCAGAAGAAAAGAACCGTGTTTCCTATACATACGGACCATATCTAGTTCAACTCTGCTTGAAGTTGATACAAAGCAAAGGTCCTCTAACCTCCAATGCTTTTCAGTTAAGATGAGAAACGTGTGAGCTTCGTGAACGATATAGTTCGTTTGAGGTTTAAACTAAATGCCCTTCCCTGAAACGAAGTCTTGCTTGTAAGAAGACTCAGAGGCAGGGATTTAACTCCATTTCTGAAATGAAACACACGACAGAGTTCTCATCCATTATCACACTCTGCTTTACAGCAAGAAGCACGCTCTTGCTTTCTAGAGTCTCTAAGACAGCAGGAAACATGAGTGTGATGAGAACAAAAGAACGGTTTTATCTACATAGACGGACCATGTCTTGTACAACTCTGCTTCTGAAGTTGAAACAAACCACAGGTCCTCTAACATCCAATGCTTGTCAGTAAAGATGAGAAACGTGTGAGCTTCGTGAACGATGTAGTTCGTTTGAGCCGTAAAGTAACTTCCCTTACCTGAAACGAAGTCTTGCTTGTAGGAAGACTCAGAGCCTGGGATTTAACTATATTTCTGAAATGAAACACACAACACAATTCTCATCCATTCATCACACTCTGCTTTAGAGCAAGAAGAACGCTCTTGCTTTCTAGAGTCTCCAATACAGCAGGAAACATGAGTGTGCTGAGAACAAAAGAACGGTGTTTCTTACACATACGGACCATATCTAGTCCAACTCTGCTTCTGAAACTGATACAAAGCACTGGTCCTCTAACATCCAATGCTTGTGTGTTAAGATGAGAAACGTGTAGGATTCGTGAACGATGTAGTTCGTTTGTGCTGAAAAGTGACTGCCCTTACCTGAAACGAGGTCTTGCTTGTAGGAAGACTCAGAGCCAGGTATTTAACTCCATTTCTTAAGTGAAACACAAAATAGAGTTCTCATCCCTGGATCACACTCTGCTTTAGAGCAAGATGCACAATCTAGCTTTCTAGAATCTCTAAGACAGCAGGAAACTTGAGTGTGCTGAGAAGAAATGAACGGTGTTTCCTAAACATACAGATCCTATCTAGTCAACTCTGCTTCTGAAACTGATACAAAGCACTGGTCCTCTAACATCCAATGCTTGTCAGTTAAGATGAGGAACGTGTGAGCTTCTTGAACGATGTAGTTCATTTGAGCTGAAAAGTGACTGCCCTAACCTGAAACGAAGTCTTGCTTGTAGGAAGACTCAGAGCCTGGGATTTAACTCCATTTCTGAAGTGAAACACACAGCAGAGATCTCATCCATTCTTCACTCTCTGCTTTAGAGCAAGAAGCACGCTCTTGCTTTCCAGAGTCTCTAATACAGCAGGAAAAGTGAGTGTGCTGAGAACAAAAGAACGGTGTTTCTTACACATATGGACAATATCTAGTCCAACTCTGCTTCTGAAACTGATACAAAGCACTGATACTCTAACATCCAATGCTTGTTAGTTAAGATGAGAAACGTGTGAGCGTCCTGAACGATGTAGTTCCTTTGAGCTGAAAAGTGACTGCCCTTACCTGAAACGAAGTCTTGCTTGTAGGAAGAAACAGAGCCTGGGATTTAACTACATTTCTGAAGGGAAACACACAACACAGTTCTCATCCATGGATCACACACTGCTTTAAGAGCAAGAAGCACGCTCTTGCATTTTAGAATCTCTAACACATCTGGAAACGTTAGTGTGCTCATAAGCAAGAACCGTTTTTCCTATACATACAGATCATATCTAGTCCAACTCAGCTTCTGAAACTGATACAAAGCACTGGTCCTGTAACATCCAGTGCTTGTCAGTTAAGATGAGAAACGTGAGAGCTTTGTGACAGATGTAATTCTTTGGAGCCGAAAAGTGACTGCCCTTACCTGAAACGAAGTCTTGCTTGTTGGAAGACTCAGAGCCTGGGATTTAACTCCATTTCTGAAATGAAACACACAACACAGTTCTCATCCATTGATCACACTCTGCTTTACAGCAAGAAGCATGCTCTTGCTTTCTAGAGTCTCTAATACCGCAGGAAACATGAGTGTGCTGAGAACAAAAGAACGGTGTTTCTTTCACATACACACCATATCTAGTCCAACTCTGCTTCTGAAACTGACACAAAGCACTGGTCCTCTAACATCCAATGCTTGTCAGTTAAGATGAGAAAAGTGTGAGCTTCGTGAACGATGTTGTTCGTTTGAGCTATATAGTAACTGCCCTTACCTGAAACGAAGTCTTGCTTTTAGGAAGACTCAGAGCCTGGGATTTAACTACATTTCTGATGTGAAACACACAGCAGAGTTCTCATCCATTGTTCACACTCTGCTTTACAGCAAGAAGCAAGCTCTTGCTTTCTAGAGTCTCTAAGACAGCAGGAAACATGAGTGTGCTGAGAACAATGAACGGTATTACTTACACATACGGACCATATCTAGCCCAACTCTGCTTCTGAAACTGATACAAAGCACTGATACTCTAACATCCAATGCTTGTTAGTTAAGATGAGAAACATGTGAGCTTCGTGACTGATGTAATTCTTTTGAGCTGAAAAGTGACTGCGTTTACCTGAAACGAAGTCTTGCTTGTAGGAAGACTCAGAGGCAGGGATTTAACTCCATTTCTGAAATGAAACACACAACAGAGTTCTCATCCATTGTCACACTCTGCTTTACAGCAAGAAGCACGCTCTTGCTTTCTAGAGTCTCTAGGACAGCAGGAAACATGAGTGTGATGAGAACAAAGGAACGGTTTTTCCTACACAGACGGACCATGTCTTGTACAACTCTGCTTCTGAAATTGAAACAAACCACAGGTCCTCTAACATCCAATGCTTGTCAGTCAAGATGAGAAACGTGTGAGCTTCGTGAACGATGTAGTTCGTTTGAGCTGTAAAGTAACTTCCCTTACCTGAAACGAAGTCTTGCTTATAGGAAGACTCAGAGCCTGGGATTTAACTCCATTTCTGAAATGAAACACACAACACAATTCTCATCCATTCATCACACTCTGCTTTAGAGCAAGAAGAACGCTCTTGCTTTCTAGAGTCTCCAATACAGCAGGAAACATGAGTGTGCTGAGAACAAAAGAACGGTGTTTCTTACACATACGGACCATACCTAGTCCAACTCTGCGTCTGAAACTGATACAAAGCACTGGTCCTCTAACATCCAATGCTTGTGAGTTAAGATGAGAAACGTGTGAGATTCGTGAACGATGTAGTTCGTTTGTGCTGAAAAGTGACTGCCCTTACCTGAAAGAAGTCTTGCTTGTAGAAGACACAGAGCCTGTGATTTAACTCCATTTCCGAAAGGAAACACACAACAGAGTTGTCATCCATGGATCACACTCTACTTTAGAGCAAGAAGCACGCTCTTGCTTTCTAGAGTCTCTAATACAGCAGGAAACATGAGTGTGCTCAAAAGAAAAGAACCGTGTTTCCTATACATACGGACCGTATCTAGTTCAACTCTGCTTGAAATTGATACAAAGCAAAGGTCCTCTAACATCCAATGCTTGTCTGTTAAGATGAGAAATGTGTGAGCTTCGTGAACGATGTAGTTCGTTTGCTCTGTAAAGTAACTGCCCTTACCTGAAACGAAGTCTTGCTTGTAGGAAGACTCAGAGCCAGGTATTTAACTCCATTTCTGAAGTGAAAAACAAAACAGAGTTCTCATCCCTGGATCACACTCTGCTTTAGAGGAAGATGCACAATCTAGCTTTCTATAATCTCTAAGACAGCAGGAAACTTGAGTGTGCTGAGAACAAATGAACGGTGTTTCCTAAACATACAGATCCTATCTAGCCAACTCTGCTTCTGAAACTGATACAAAGCACTGGTCCTCTAACATCCATGCTTGTCAGTTAAGTTGAGAAACGTGTGAGCTTTGTGACAGATGTAATTCTTTGGAGCTGAAAAGTGACTGCCCTTACCTGAAACGAAGTCTTGCTTGTAGGAAGACTCAGAGCCTGGGATTTAACTCCATTTCTGAAATGAAACACACAACACAGTTCTCATCCATTGATCACACTCTGCTTTACAGCAAGAAGCATGCTCTTGCTTTCTAGAGTCTCTAATACAGCAGGAAACATGAGTGTGCTAGAACAAAAGAACGGTGTTTCTTACACATACAGACCATATCTAGTCCAACTCTGCTTCTGAAACTGACACAAAGCACTGGTCCTCTAACATCCAATGCTTGTCAGTTAAGATGAGAAACGTGTGAGCCTCATGAACGATGTATTTCATTTGAGGTTAAAGTATCTTCCCTTACTTGAAACGAAGTCTTGCTTGTAGGAAGACTCAGAGCCTGGGATTTAACTACATTTCTGATGTGAAACACACAGCAGAGTTCTCATCCATTGTTCACACTCTGCTTTACAGCAAGAAGCACGCTCTTGCTTTCTAGAGTCTCTAAGACAGCAGGAAACATGAGTGTGCTGAGAACAATGAACGGTATTACTTACACATACGGACCATATCTAGCCCAACTCTGCTTCTGAAACTGATACAAAGCACTGATACTCTAACATCCAATGCTTGTTAGTTAAGATGAGAAACGTGTGAGCTTCGTGACCGATGTAATTCGTTTGAGCTGAAAAGTGACTGCCTTTACCTGAAACGAAGTCTTGCTTGTAGGAAGACACAGAGCCTTTGATTTAACTCCATTTCTAAAGGGAAACACACAACACAGTTCTCAACCATGGATCACACTCTGCTTTACAGCAAGAAGCACGCTCTTGCTTTCTAGAGTCTCTAATACAGCAGGAAATGTGAGTTTCCTCAGAAGAAAAGAACCGTGTTTCCTATACATACGGACCATATCTAGTTCAACTCTGCTTGAAATTGATACAAAGCAAAGGTCCTCTGAAATCCAATGCATGTCAGTTAAGATGAGAAACGTGTGAGATTCGTGAACGATGTAGTTCATTTGAGCTGTAAAGTAACTTCCCTTACCTGAAACGAAGTCTTGCTTTTCGGAAGACTCAGAGCCTCGAATTTAACTCCATTTCTGAAGTGAAACACACAGCAGAGTTCTTATCCATGGTTCACACTCTGCTTTAGAGCAAGAAGCACGCTCTTGTATTCCAGAGTCTCTAATACAGCAGGAAACCTGAGTGTGCTCAGAAGAAAAGAACCGTGTTTACTATACATACGGACCATATCTAGTTCAACTCTGCTTGAAATTGATACAAAGCAAAGGTCCTCTAACATCCAATGCTTGTCAGTTAAGATGAGAAAAGTGTGAGCTTCGTGAACGATGTTGTTCGTTTGAGCTATTTAGTAACTGCCCTTACCTGAAACGAAGTCTTGCTTGTAGGAAGACTCAGAGCCTGGGATTTAACCCCATTTCTGATGTAAAACAAACAGCAGAGTTCTCATCCATTGTTCACACTCTGCTTTACAGCAAGAAGCACCCTCTTGCTTTCTAGAGTCTCTAAGACAGCAGGAAACATATGTGTGATCAGAACAAAAGAATGATGTTTCCTACACATAAGGACCACATCTAGTCTAACTCTGCTTCTAATCTGAAACAAACCACAGATCCTCTAACATCCAATGCTTGTCAGTTAAGATGAGAAACGTGTGAGCTTCGTGAACGATATAGTTCGTTTGATCTGTAAAGTAACATCCCTTGCCTGAAACGAAGTCTTGCTTGTCGGAAGACTCAGAGCCTGGGATTTAACTCCATTTTTGAAGTGAAACACACAGCAGAGTTCTCATCCATTGATCACACTCTGCTTTAGAGCAAGAAGCACGCTCTAGCTTTCTAGACTCTCTAAGACAGCAGGAAACAGGATTGTGATTAGCAAAAATAAATGGGGTTTCCTACACATACGGATCATATCCTGTCCAACTCTTCTTCTGAAACTGATAGACAGCACTAGTCCTCTAACATCCAATGCTTGTCAGTTAAGATGAGAAACGTGTGACCTTCCTGAACGATGTAGTTCATTTGAGCTGAAAAGTGACTGCCCTTACCTGAAATGAAGTCTTGCTTGTAGGAGGACTCAGAGCCTGGGATTTAACTCCATTTCTGAAGTGAAACACTCAACAGATTTCTCATCCATTGATCACACTCTGCTTTAGAGCAAGAAGCACGCTCTTGCTTTCTAGAGTCTCTAATACAGCAGGAAACGTGAGTGTGCTGAGAAGAAAAGAACGGTATTTCCTACACATACAGACCATATCTAGTCCAACTATGCTTATGAAACTGATACAAATTACTGGTCCTCTAACATCCAATGCTTGTCAGTTAAAATGAGAAACGTGTGAGTTTCCTGAATGATTTAGTTCGTTTGAGCTGAAAAGTGACTGCCCTTACCTGAAACGAAGTCTTGCTTGTAGGAAGACACAGAGCCTGGGATTTAACTCCATTTCTGAAGGGAAACACACAACACAGTTCTCATCCATGGATCAGACTCAGCTTTAGAGCAAGAAGCACGCTCTTGCTTTCTAGAGTCTCTAATACAACAGGAAACGTGAGTGGGCTCAGAAGAAAAGAACCGTGTTTCCTATACATACGGACCATATCTAGTTCAACTCTGCTTGAAGTTGATACAAAGCAAAGGTCCTCTAACCTCCAATGCTTTTCAGTTAAGATGAGAAACGTGTGAGCTTCGTGAACGATATAGTTCGTTTGAGGTTTAAACTAAATGCCCTTCCCTGAAACGAAGTCTTGCTTGTAAGAAGACTCAGAGGCAGGGATTTAACTCCATTTCTGAAATGAAACACACGACAGAGTTCTCATCCATTATCACACTCTGCTTTACAGCAAGAAGCACGCTCTTGCTTTCTAGAGTCTCTAAGACAGCAGGAAACATGAGTGTGATGAGAACAAAAGAACGGTTTTATCTACATAGACGGACCATGTCTTGTACAACTCTGCTTCTGAAGTTGAAACAAACCACAGGTCCTCTAACATCCAATGCTTGTCAGTAAAGATGAGAAACGTGTGAGCTTCGTGAACGATGTAGTTCGTTTGAGCCGTAAAGTAACTTCCCTTACCTGAAACGAAGTCTTGCTTGTAGGAAGACTCAGAGCCTGGGATTTAACTATATTTCTGAAATGAAACACACAACACAATTCTCATCCATTCATCACACTCTGCTTTAGAGCAAGAAGAACGCTCTTGCTTTCTAGAGTCTCCAATACAGCAGGAAACATGAGTGTGCTGAGAACAAAAGAACGGTGTTTCTTACACATACGGACCATATCTAGTCCAACTCTGCTTCTGAAACTGATACAAAGCACTGGTCCTCTAACATCCAATGCTTGTGTGTTAAGATGAGAAACGTGTAGGATTCGTGAACGATGTAGTTCGTTTGTGCTGAAAAGTGACTGCCCTTACCTGAAACGAGGTCTTGCTTGTAGGAAGACTCAGAGCCAGGTATTTAACTCCATTTCTTAAGTGAAACACAAAATAGAGTTCTCATCCCTGGATCACACTCTGCTTTAGAGCAAGATGCACAATCTAGCTTTCTAGAATCTCTAAGACAGCAGGAAACTTGAGTGTGCTGAGAAGAAATGAACGGTGTTTCCTAAACATACAGATCCTATCTAGTCAACTCTGCTTCTGAAACTGATACAAAGCACTGGTCCTCTAACATCCAATGCTTGTCAGTTAAGATGAGGAACGTGTGAGCTTCTTGAACGATGTAGTTCATTTGAGCTGAAAAGTGACTGCCCTAACCTGAAACGAAGTCTTGCTTGTAGGAAGACTCAGAGCCTGGGATTTAACTCCATTTCTGAAGTGAAACACACAGCAGAGATCTCATCCATTCTTCACTCTCTGCTTTAGAGCAAGAAGCACGCTCTTGCTTTCCAGAGTCTCTAATACAGCAGGAAAAGTGAGTGTGCTGAGAACAAAAGAACGGTGTTTCTTACACATATGGACAATATCTAGTCCAACTCTGCTTCTGAAACTGATACAAAGCACTGATACTCTAACATCCAATGCTTGTTAGTTAAGATGAGAAACGTGTGAGCGTCCTGAACGATGTAGTTCCTTTGAGCTGAAAAGTGACTGCCCTTACCTGAAACGAAGTCTTGCTTGTAGGAAGAAACAGAGCCTGGGATTTAACTACATTTCTGAAGGGAAACACACAACACAGTTCTCATCCATGGATCACACACTGCTTTAAGAGCAAGAAGCACGCTCTTGCATTTTAGAATCTCTAACACATCTGGAAACGTTAGTGTGCTCATAAGCAAGAACCGTTTTTCCTATACATACAGATCATATCTAGTCCAACTCAGCTTCTGAAACTGATACAAAGCACTGGTCCTGTAACATCCAGTGCTTGTCAGTTAAGATGAGAAACGTGAGAGCTTTGTGACAGATGTAATTCTTTGGAGCCGAAAAGTGACTGCCCTTACCTGAAACGAAGTCTTGCTTGTTGGAAGACTCAGAGCCTGGGATTTAACTCCATTTCTGAAATGAAACACACAACACAGTTCTCATCCATTGATCACACTCTGCTTTACAGCAAGAAGCATGCTCTTGCTTTCTAGAGTCTCTAATACCGCAGGAAACATGAGTGTGCTGAGAACAAAAGAACGGTGTTTCTTTCACATACACACCATATCTAGTCCAACTCTGCTTCTGAAACTGACACAAAGCACTGGTCCTCTAACATCCAATGCTTGTCAGTTAAGATGAGAAAAGTGTGAGCTTCGTGAACGATGTTGTTCGTTTGAGCTATATAGTAACTGCCCTTACCTGAAACGAAGTCTTGCTTTTAGGAAGACTCAGAGCCTGGGATTTAACTACATTTCTGATGTGAAACACACAGCAGAGTTCTCATCCATTGTTCACACTCTGCTTTACAGCAAGAAGCAAGCTCTTGCTTTCTAGAGTCTCTAAGACAGCAGGAAACATGAGTGTGCTGAGAACAATGAACGGTATTACTTACACATACGGACCATATCTAGCCCAACTCTGCTTCTGAAACTGATACAAAGCACTGATACTCTAACATCCAATGCTTGTTAGTTAAGATGAGAAACATGTGAGCTTCGTGACTGATGTAATTCTTTTGAGCTGAAAAGTGACTGCGTTTACCTGAAACGAAGTCTTGCTTGTAGGAAGACTCAGAGGCAGGGATTTAACTCCATTTCTGAAATGAAACACACAACAGAGTTCTCATCCATTGTCACACTCTGCTTTACAGCAAGAAGCACGCTCTTGCTTTCTAGAGTCTCTAGGACAGCAGGAAACATGAGTGTGATGAGAACAAAGGAACGGTTTTTCCTACACAGACGGACCATGTCTTGTACAACTCTGCTTCTGAAATTGAAACAAACCACAGGTCCTCTAACATCCAATGCTTGTCAGTCAAGATGAGAAACGTGTGAGCTTCGTGAACGATGTAGTTCGTTTGAGCTGTAAAGTAACTTCCCTTACCTGAAACGAAGTCTTGCTTATAGGAAGACTCAGAGCCTGGGATTTAACTCCATTTCTGAAATGAAACACACAACACAATTCTCATCCATTCATCACACTCTGCTTTAGAGCAAGAAGAACGCTCTTGCTTTCTAGAGTCTCCAATACAGCAGGAAACATGAGTGTGCTGAGAACAAAAGAACGGTGTTTCTTACACATACGGACCATACCTAGTCCAACTCTGCGTCTGAAACTGATACAAAGCACTGGTCCTCTAACATCCAATGCTTGTGAGTTAAGATGAGAAACGTGTGAGATTCGTGAACGATGTAGTTCGTTTGTGCTGAAAAGTGACTGCCCTTACCTGAAAGAAGTCTTGCTTGTAGAAGACACAGAGCCTGTGATTTAACTCCATTTCCGAAAGGAAACACACAACAGAGTTGTCATCCATGGATCACACTCTACTTTAGAGCAAGAAGCACGCTCTTGCTTTCTAGAGTCTCTAATACAGCAGGAAACATGAGTGTGCTCAAAAGAAAAGAACCGTGTTTCCTATACATACGGACCGTATCTAGTTCAACTCTGCTTGAAATTGATACAAAGCAAAGGTCCTCTAACATCCAATGCTTGTCTGTTAAGATGAGAAATGTGTGAGCTTCGTGAACGATGTAGTTTGTTTGCTCTGTAAAGTAACTGCCCTTACCTGAAACGAAGTCTTGCTTGTAGGAAGACTCAGAGCCAGGTATTTAACTCCATTTCTGAAGTGAAAAACAAAACAGAGTTCTCATCCCTGGATCACACTCTGCTTTAGAGGAAGATGCACAATCTAGCTTTCTATAATCTCTAAGACAGCAGGAAACTTGAGTGTGCTGAGAACAAATGAACGGTGTTTCCTAAACATACAGATCCTATCTAGCCAACTCTGCTTCTGAAACTGATACAAAGCACTGGTCCTCTAACATCCATGCTTGTCAGTTAAGTTGAGAAACGTGTGAGCTTTGTGACAGATGTAATTCTTTGGAGCTGAAAAGTGACTGCCCTTACCTGAAACGAAGTCTTGCTTGTAGGAAGACTCAGAGCCTGGGATTTAACTCCATTTCTGAAATGAAACACACAACACAGTTCTCATCCATTGATCACACTCTGCTTTACAGCAAGAAGCATGCTCTTGCTTTCTAGAGTCTCTAATACAGCAGGAAACATGAGTGTGCTAGAACAAAAGAACGGTGTTTCTTACACATACAGACCATATCTAGTCCAACTCTGCTTCTGAAACTGACACAAAGCACTGGTCCTCTAACATCCAATGCTTGTCAGTTAAGATGAGAAACGTGTGAGCCTCATGAACGATGTATTTCATTTGAGGTTAAAGTATCTTCCCTTACTTGAAACGAAGTCTTGCTTGTAGGAAGACTCAGAGCCTGGGATTTAACTACATTTCTGATGTGAAACACACAGCAGAGTTCTCATCCATTGTTCACACTCTGCTTTACAGCAAGAAGCACGCTCTTGCTTTCTAGAGTCTCTAAGACAGCAGGAAACATGAGTGTGCTGAGAACAATGAACGGTATTACTTACACATACGGACCATATCTAGCCCAACTCTGCTTCTGAAACTGATACAAAGCACTGATACTCTAACATCCAATGCTTGTTAGTTAAGATGAGAAACGTGTGAGCTTCGTGACCGATGTAATTCGTTTGAGCTGAAAAGTGACTGCCTTTACCTGAAACGAAGTCTTGCTTGTAGGAAGACACAGAGCCTTTGATTTAACTCCATTTCTAAAGGGAAACACACAACACAGTTCTCAACCATGGATCACACTCTGCTTTACAGCAAGAAGCACGCTCTTGCTTTCTAGAGTCTCTAATACAGCAGGAAATGTGAGTTTCCTCAGAAGAAAAGAACCGTGTTTCCTATACATACGGACCATATCTAGTTCAACTCTGCTTGAAATTGATACAAAGCAAAGGTCCTCTGAAATCCAATGCATGTCAGTTAAGATGAGAAACGTGTGAGATTCGTGAACGATGTAGTTCATTTGAGCTGTAAAGTAACTTCCCTTACCTGAAACGAAGTCTTGCTTTTCGGAAGACTCAGAGCCTCGAATTTAACTCCATTTCTGAAGTGAAACACACAGCAGAGTTCTTATCCATGGTTCACACTCTGCTTTAGAGCAAGAAGCACGCTCTTGTATTCCAGAGTCTCTAATACAGCAGGAAACCTGAGTGTGCTCAGAAGAAAAGAACCGTGTTTACTATACATACGGACCATATCTAGTTCAACTCTGCTTGAAATTGATACAAAGCAAAGGTCCTCTAACATCCAATGCTTGTCAGTTAAGATGAGAAAAGTGTGAGCTTCGTGAACGATGTTGTTCGTTTGAGCTATTTAGTAACTGCCCTTACCTGAAACGAAGTCTTGCTTGTAGGAAGACTCAGAGCCTGGGATTTAACCCCATTTCTGATGTAAAACAAACAGCAGAGTTCTCATCCATTGTTCACACTCTGCTTTACAGCAAGAAGCACCCTCTTGCTTTCTAGAGTCTCTAAGACAGCAGGAAACATATGTGTGATCAGAACAAAAGAATGATGTTTCCTACACATAAGGACCACATCTAGTCTAACTCTGCTTCTAATCTGAAACAAACCACAGATCCTCTAACATCCAATGCTTGTCAGTTAAGATGAGAAACGTGTGAGCTTCGTGAACGATATAGTTCGTTTGATCTGTAAAGTAACATCCCTTGCCTGAAACGAAGTCTTGCTTGTCGGAAGACTCAGAGCCTGGGATTTAACTCCATTTTTGAAGTGAAACACACAGCAGAGTTCTCATCCATTGATCACACTCTGCTTTAGAGCAAGAAGCACGCTCTAGCTTTCTAGACTCTCTAAGACAGCAGGAAACAGGATTGTGATTAGCAAAAATAAATGGGGTTTCCTACACATACGGATCATATCCTGTCCAACTCTTCTTCTGAAACTGATAGACAGCACTAGTCCTCTAACATCCAATGCTTGTCAGTTAAGATGAGAAACGTGTGACCTTCCTGAACGATGTAGTTCATTTGAGCTGAAAAGTGACTGCCCTTACCTGAAATGAAGTCTTGCTTGTAGGAGGACTCAGAGCCTGGGATTTAACTCCATTTCTGAAGTGAAACACTCAACAGATTTCTCATCCATTGATCACACTCTGCTTTAGAGCAAGAAGCACGCTCTTGCTTTCTAGAGTCTCTAATACAGCAGGAAACGTGAGTGTGCTGAGAAGAAAAGAACGGTATTTCCTACACATACAGACCATATCTAGTCCAACTATGCTTATGAAACTGATACAAATTACTGGTCCTCTAACATCCAATGCTTGTCAGTTAAAATGAGAAACGTGTGAGTTTCCTGAATGATTTAGTTCGTTTGAGCTGAAAAGTGACTGCCCTTACCTGAAACGAAGTCTTGCTTGTAGGAAGACACAGAGCCTGGGATTTAACTCCATTTCTGAAGGGAAACACACAACACAGTTCTCATCCATGGATCAGACTCAGCTTTAGAGCAAGAAGCACGCTCTTGCTTTCTAGAGTCTCTAATACAACAGGAAACGTGAGTGGGCTCAGAAGAAAAGAACCGTGTTTCCTATACATACGGACCATATCTAGTTCAACTCTGCTTGAAGTTGATACAAAGCAAAGGTCCTCTAACCTCCAATGCTTTTCAGTTAAGATGAGAAACGTGTGAGCTTCGTGAACGATATAGTTCGTTTGAGGTTTAAACTAAATGCCCTTCCCTGAAACGAAGTCTTGCTTGTAAGAAGACTCAGAGGCAGGGATTTAACTCCATTTCTGAAATGAAACACACGACAGAGTTCTCATCCATTATCACACTCTGCTTTACAGCAAGAAGCACGCTCTTGCTTTCTAGAATCTCTAAGACAGCAGGAAACTTGAGTGTGCTGAGAACAAATGAACGGTGTTTCCTAAACATACAGATCCTATCTAGCCAACTCTGCTTCTGAAACTGATACAAAGCACTGGTCCTCTAACATCCATGCTTGTCAGTTAAGTTGAGAAACGTGTGAGCTTTGTGACAGATGTAATTCTTTGGAGCTGAAAAGTGACTGCCCTTACCTGAAACGAAGTCTTGCTTGTAGGAAGACTCAGAGCCTGGGATTTAACTCCATTTCTGAAATGAAACACACAACACAGTTCTCATCCATTGATCACACTCTGCTTTACAGCAAGAAGCATGCTCTTGCTTTCTAGAGTCTCTAATACAGCAGAAAACATGAGTGTGCTAGAACAAAAGAACGGTGTTTCTTACACATACAGACCATATCTAGTCCAACTCTGCTTCTGAAACTGACACAAAGCACTGGTCCTCTAACATCCAATGCTTGTCAGTTAAGATGAGAAACGTGTGAGCCTCATGAACGATGTATTTCATTTGAGGTTAAAGTATCTTCCCTTACTTGAAACGAAGTCTTGCTTGTAGGAAGACTCAGAGCCTGGGATTTAACTACATTTCTGATGTGAAACACACAGCAGAGTTCTCATCCATTGTTCACACTCTGCTTTACAGCAAGAAGCACGCTCTTGCTTTCTAGAGTCTCTAAGACAGCAGGAAACATGAGTGTGCTGAGAACAATGAACGGTATTACTTACACATACGGACCATATCTAGCCCAACTCTGCTTCTGAAACTGATACAAAGCACTGATACTCTAACATCCAATGCTTGTTAGTTAAGATGAGAAACGTGTGAGCTTCGTGACTGATGTAATTCTTTTGAGCTGAAAAGTGACTGCGTTTACCTGAAACGAAGTCTTGCTTGTAGGAAGACTCAGAGGCAGGGATTTAACTCCATTTCTGAAATGAAACACACAACAGAGTTCTCATCCATTGTCACACTCTGCTTTACAGCAAGAAGCACGCTCTTGCTTTCTAGAGTCTCTAGGACAGCAGGAAACATGAGTGTGATGAGAACAAAAGAACGGTTTTTCCTACACAGACGGACCATGTCTTGTACAACTCTGCTTCTGAAATTGAAACAAACCACAGGTCCTCTAACATCCAATGCTTGTCAGTAAAGATGAGAAACGTGTTAGCTTCGTGAACGATGTAGTTCGTTTGAGCCTTAAAGTAACTTCCCTTACCTGAAACGAAGTCTTGCTTATAGGAAGACTCAGAGCCTGGGATTTAACTCCATTTCTGAAATGAAACACACAACACAATTCTCATCCATTCATCACACTCTGCTTTAGAGCAAGAAGAACGCTCTTGCTTTCTAGAGTCTCCAATACAGCAGGAAACATGAGTGTGCTGAGAACAAAAGAACGGTGTTTCTTACACATACGGACCATACCTAGTCCAACTCTGCGTCTGAAACTGATACAAAGCACTGGTCCTCTAACATCCAATGCTTGTGAGTTAAGATGAGAAACGTGTGAAATTCGTGAACGATGTAGTTCGTTTGTGCTGAAAAGTGACTGCCCTTACCTGAAAGAAGTCTTGCTTGTAGAAGACACAGAGCCTGTGATTTAACTCCATTTCCGAAAGGAAACACACAACAGAGTTGTCATCCATGGATCACACTCTACTTTAGAGCAAGAAGCACGCTCTTGCTTTCTAGAGTCTCTAATACAGCAGGAAACATGATTGTGCTCAAAAGAAAAGATCCGTGTTTCCTATACATACGGACCGTATCTAGTTCAACTCTGCTTGAAATTAATACAAAGCAAAGGTCCTCTAACATCCAATGCTTGTCTGTTAAGATGAGAAATGTGTGAGCTTCGTGAACGATGTAGTTCGTTTGCTCTGTAAAGTAACTGCCCTTACCTGAAACGAAGTCTTGCTTGTAGGAAGACTCAGAGCCAGGTATTTAACTCCATTTCTGAAGTGAAAAACAAAACAGAGTTCTCATCCCTGGATCACACTCTGCTTTAGAGCAAGATGCACAATCTAGCTTTCTAGAATCTCTAAGACAGCAGGAAACTTGAGTGTGCTGAGAACAAATGAACGGTGTTTCCTAAACATACAGATCCTATCTAGCCAACTCTGCTTCTGAAACTGATACAAAGCACTGGTCCTCTAACATCCGTGCTTGTCAGTTAAGTTGAGAAACGTGTGAGCTTTGTGACAGATGTAATTCTTTGGAGCTGAAAAGTGACTGCCCTTACCTGAAACGAAGTCTTGCTTGTAGGAAGACTCAGAGCCTGGGATTTAACTCCATTTCTGAAATGAAACACACAACACAGTTCTCATCCATTGATCACACTCTGCTTTACAGCAAGAAGCATGCTCTTGCTTTCTAGAGTCTCTAATACAGCAGGAAAAATGAGTGTGCTAGAACAAAAGAACGGTGTTTCTTACACATACAGACCATATCTAGTCCAACTCTGCTTCTGAAACTGACACAAAGCACTGGTCCTCTAACATCCAATGCTTGTCAGTTAAGATGAGAAACGTGTGAGCCTCATGAACGATGTATTTCATTTGAGGTTAAAGTATCTTCCCTTACTTGAAACGAAGTCTTCCTTGTAGGAAGACTCAGAGCCTGGGATTTAACTCCATTTCTGAAGTGAAAGACACAGCAGAATTCTCATCCATTGATCACACTCTGCTTTAGAGCAAGAAGCAAGCTCTAGCTTTCTAGAGTCTCTAATACAGCATGAAACGTGAGTGTGCTGAGAAGAAAAGAACGGTGTTTCCTACACATATGGACCATATCTAGTCCAACTATGCATATGAAACTGATACAAATTACTGGTCCTCTAACATCCGATGCTTGTCAGTTAAGATGAGAAACGTGTGAGTTTCCTGAATGATGTAGTTCGTTAGAGCTGAAAAGTGACTGCCCTTACCTGAAACGAAGTCTTGCTTGTAGGAAGACACAGAGCCTGGGATTTTACTCCATTTCTGAAGGGAAACACACAACACAGTTCTCATCCATGGATCACACTCTGCTTTAGAGCAAGAAGCACGCTCCTGCTTTCTAGAGTCTCTAATACAACAGGAAACGTGAGTGTGCTCAGAAGAAAAGAACCGTGTTTCCTATACATACGGACCATATCTAGTTCAACTCAGCTTGAAATTGACACAAAGCAAAGGTCCACTAACATACAATACTTCTCAGTTAAGATGAGAAACGTGTGAGCTTCGTGAACGATGTAGTTCGTTTGAGCTGTAAAGTAACTTCCCTTACATGAAACGAAGACTTGCTTATAGGAAGACTCAGAGCCTGGGGTTTAACTCCATTTCTGAAGTGAAACACAAAACAGAGTTCTCATATATTGATCACACTCTGCTTTAGAGCAAGAAGAAAGCTCTTGCTTTCTAGAGTCTCTAATACAGCAGGAAACCTGAGTGTGCTGAGAACAATGAACGGTATTACTTACACATACGGACCATATCTAGCCCAGCTCTGCTTCTGAAACCGATACAAAGCACTGGTACTCTAACATCCAATGCTAGTCAGTTAAAATGAGAAATGTGTGAGCTTCGTGTCCGATGTAATTCGTTTGAGCTGAAAAGTGACTGCCTTTACCTGAAACGAAGTCTTGCTTGTAGGAAGACACAGAGCCTGGAATTTAACTCCATTTCTGATGTGAAACAAACAGCAGAGTTCTCATCCATTGTTCACACTCTGCTTTACAGCAAGAAGCACGCTCTTGCTTTCTAGAGTCTCTAATACAGCAGGAAACATGATTGTGCTGAGAACAAAAGAACGGTGTTTCTTACACATACGGACCATATCTAGTCCAACTCTGCTACTGAAACTGATACAAAGCACTGGTCCACTAACATCCAATGCTTCTCAGTTAATATGAGAAACGTGAGAGCTTCGTGAACTATGTAGTTCGTTTGAGCTGTAAAGTAACTTCCCTTACCTGAAACGAATTCTTGTTTGTAGGAAGACTCATAGCCTGGGATTTAACTCCATTTCTGAAGTGAAACACACAACAGAGTTCTCATCCATTGATCACACTCTGCTTTAGAGCAAGAAGCACGCTATTGCATTCTAGAGTCTCTAATACAGCAGGAAAAGTGAGTGTCCTCAGAAGAAAAGAACCGTGTTTCCTATACATACGGACCATATCTAGTTCAACTCTGCTTCAAGTTGATACAAAGCAAAGGTCCTCTAACCTCCAATGCTTTTCAGTTAAGATGAGAAACGTGTGAGCTTCGTGAACGATATAGTTCGTTTGAGGTGTAAAATAAATGCCCTTACCTGAAAGGAAGTCTTGCTCTCAGGAAACTCAGAGCCAGGGATTTAACTCCATTTCTGAAGTGAAACACACAACAGAGTTCTCATCCCTTGGTCACACTCTGCTTTACAGCAAGAAGCACACTCTAGCTTTCTAGAATCTCTAAGACATCAGGAACTTGAGTGTGCTGAGAACAAATGAACGGAGTTTCCTAAACATACGGATCCTATCTAGCCAACTCTGCTTCTGAAACTGATACAAAGCACTGGTCCTCTAACACCCAATGCTTGTCAGTTAAGATGAGAAACGTGTGAGCTTTGTGAACCATGTAGTTCATTTGAGCTGAAAAGTGACTGTCCTAACCTGAAATGAAGTCTTGCTTGTAGGAAGACTCAGAGCCTGGGATTTAACTCCATTTCTGAAGTGAAACACACAGCAGAGTTCTCATCCATTGTTCACACTCTGCTTTAGAGCAAGAAGCACGCTCTTGCTTTCCAGAATCTCTAATACACCAGGAAAAGTGAGTGTGCTGAGAACAAAAAAACGGTGTTTCTTACACATAAGGAGCATATCTAGTCCAACTCTGCTTCTGAAACTGATACAAAGCACTGGTCCTCTAAAATCCGATGCTTGTCAGTTAAGATGAGAAACGTGTGAGCTTCCTGAACGATGTAGGTCCTTTGACCTGAAAAGTGACTGCCCTTACCTGAAACGAAGTCTTGCTTGTAGGAAGAAACAGAGCCTGGGATTTAACTCCATTTCTGTAGGGAAACACACAACACAGTTCTCATCCATGGATCACACTCTGCTTTAGAGCATGGAGCACGCTCTTTCATTTTAAGTCTCTAATACAGCAGGAAACGTGAGTGTGCGCAGAAGAAATAACCGTGTTTCCTATACATACGGAACATATCTAGTCCAACTCTGCTTCTGAAACTGAAACAAACCACAGGTCCTCTAACATCCAATGCTTGTCAGTTAAGATGAGAAACGTGTGAGCTTCCTGATCGATGTGGTTCGTTTGAGCTGAAAAGTGACTGCCCTTACCTGAAAAGAAGTCTTGCTTTAATTAAGACTCAGAGCCTGGGATTTAACAACATTTCTGAAATGAAACACACAGCAGAGTTCTCATCCATTGTTCACACTCTGCTTTACAGCAAGAAGCACGCTCTTGCTTTCTAGAGTCTCTATGACAGCAGGAAACATGAGTGTGATGAGAACAAAAGTACGGTTTTTCCTACACATACGGACCATATCTTGTCCAACTCTGCTTCTGAAATTGAAAGAAACCATAGGTCCTCTATCGTCCAATGCTTGTCAGTTAAGATGAGAAACGTGTGAGCTTCCTGAACGAAGTAGTTCGTTTGAGCTGTAAAGTAACTTCCCTTACCTGAAATGAAGTCTTACTTATAGGAAGACACAGAGCCTGGGATTTAACTCCATTTCTGAAGTGAAACACACAACAGAGTTCTCATCCATGGATCACACTCTGCTTTAGAGCTAGAAGCACACTCTTGATTTCTAGAGTCTCTAATACAGCAGGAAACATGAGTGTGCTCAGAATAAAAGAACGGTGTTTCTTACACATAAGAACCATATCTAGTCCAACTCTGCTTCTGAAACTGATACAAAGCACTGGTCCTCTAACATGCAATGCTTGACAGTTACGGTGAGAAATGTGTGAGCTTCGTTACTGATGTAATTCGTTTGAGCTGAAAAGTGACTGCCCTTACCTGAAAGGAAGTCTTTCTTGTAGGCAGGCTCAGAGTCTGGGATTTAACTCCATTTTTGAAATGAAACACACAACAAGTTATCATCCATTGATCACACTCTGCTTTAGAGCAAGAAGCACGCATTGCTTTCTAGAGTCTCTAATACAGCAGGAAACATGAGTGTGCTGAGAACAAAAAAACGGTGTTTCTTACACATACGGACCATATCTAATTCAACTCTGTTTGAAATTGATACAAAGCAAAGGTCCTCTAACATCCAATGCTTGTCAGTTAAGATGAGAAATATGTGAGCTCGTGAACGATGTAGTTCGTTTGAGCTGTAAAGTAACTCCCCTTACCTAAAACGAAGTCTTGCTTGTAGGAAGACTCAGAGCCAGGGATTTAACTCCATTTCTGAAGTGAAACACACAACAGAGTTCTCATCCATTGATCACACTCTGTTGTAGAGCAACAAGCATACTCTAGCTTCTTAGAGTCTCTAAGACAACAGGAAACTTGAGTGTGCTGAGAACAAATGAACGGTGTTTTATACACAACCGGGACCATATCTAGTGCAACTCTGCTTCTGAAACTGATACAAAGCACTGGTCCTCTAACATCCAATGCTTGTCAGTTAAGATGAGAAACGTGTGAGCTTCCTGAACGATGTAGTTCGTTTGAACTGAAAAGTGACTGCCCTTACCTGAAATGAAGTCTTACTTATAGGAAGACGCAGAGCCTGGGATTTAACACCTTTTCTGAAGTGAAACACACAACAGAGTTCTCATCCATTGATCACACTCTGCTTTAGAGCTAGAAGCACACTCTTGCTTTCTAGAGTCTCTAATACAGCAGGAAACATGAGTGTGCTCAGAATAAAAGAACGGTGTTTCTTACACATAAGAACAATATCTAGTCCAACTCTGATTCTGAAACTGATACAAAGCACTGGTCCTCTCCCATCCAATGCTTGTCAGTTAATGTGAGAAACGTGTGAGCTTCGTGACCGATGTAATTCGTTTGAGCTGAAAAGTGACTGCCCTTACCTGAAACGAAGTCTTTCTTGTAGGCAGGCTCAGAGTCTGGGATTTAACTCCATTTCTGAAATGAAACACACAACAAGTTATCATCCATTGATCACACTCTGCTTTAGAACAAGAAGCACGCATTGCTCTCTAGAGTCTCTAATACAGCAGGAAACATGAGTGTGCTGAGAACAAAAAAACGGTGTTTCTTACACATACGGACCATATCTAGTCCAACTCTGCTTCTGAAACTGATACAAAGCACTGGTCCTCTAACATCCAATGTTTGTGAGTTAAGATGAGAAACGTGTGAGCTCGTGAACGATGTAGTTCGTTTGAGCTGAATAATGACTGCCCTTACCTGAAACGAAGTCTGGCTTGTAGGAAGACACAGAGCCTGGGATTTAACTCCATTTCTGAAGGGAAACACACAGCACAGTTCTCATCCATGGATCACACTCTGTTTTAGAGCAAGAAGCACGCTCTTGCTTTCAAGAGTCTCTAATGCAGCAAGAAACGTGAGTGTCCTCAGAAGAAAAGAACCGTGTTTCCTAAACATACGGACCATATCTAATTCGACTTTGCTTGAAATTGATACAAAGCAAAGGTCCTCTAACATCCAATGCTTGTCAATTAAGATGGGAAATATGTGAGCTCGTGAACGATGTAGTTTGTTTGAGCTATAAAGTAACTCCCCATACCTAAAACGAAGTCTTGCTTGTAGGAAGACTCAGAGCCAGAGATTTAACTCCATTTCTGAAGTGAAACACACAACAGAGTTCTCATCCATTGATCACACTCTGTTGTAGAGCAACAAGCATACTCTAGCTTTCTAGAGTCTCTAAGACAGCAGGAAACTTGAGTGTGCTGAGAACAAATGAACGGTGTTTAATACACAACCAGACCATATCTAGTCCAACTCTGCTTCTGAAACTGATACAAAGTACTGGTCCTCTAACATCCGATGCTTGTCAATTAAGATGAGAAACGTGTCAGCTTTGTTAACGATGTAGTTTGTTTGAGCTGAAAAGTGACTGCCCTTACCTGAAAAGAAGTCTTGCTTTTAGTAAGACTCAGAGCCTGGGATTTAAGAACATTTCTGAAGTGAAACACACAGCAGAGTTCTCACCCATTGTTCATACTCTGCTTTACAGCAAGAAGCTCGCTCTTGCTTTCTAGAGTCTCTAAGACAGCAGGAAACATGAGTGTGATGAGAACAAAAGAACGGTTTTTCCTACACAGACGGACCATATCTTGTCCAACTCTGCTTCTGAAATTGAAACAAACAACAGGTCCACTAACATCCAATGCTTGTCAGTTAACATGAGAAACATGTGAGCTTTGTGAACGATGTAGTTCCTTTGACCTGTAAAGTAACTTCCCTTACCTGAAACGAGTCTTGCTTATAGGAAGACTCAGAGCCTGGGATTTAACTCCATTTCTGAAGTGAAACACACAACAGAGTTCTCATCCATGGACCACACTCTGCTTTAGAGCAAGAAGCACGCTCTTGCTTTTAGAGTCTCTAATGCAGCAGGAAACGTGAGTGTCCTCAAAAGAAAAGAACCGTGTTTGTTATACATACGGATCATATCTAGTCCAACTCTGCTTCTGAAACTGATACAAAGCACTGGTCCTCTAACATCAAATGCTTGTCAGTTAAGATGAGGAACGTGTGAGCTTCGTGACCAATGTAATTCGTTGGAGCTGAAAAGTGACTGCCCTTACCTGAAATGAAGTCTAGATGGTAGGAAGACTCAGAGCCTGGGATTTAACTCCATTTCTGAAATGAAACACACAACACAGTTCTCATCCATTGATCACACTCTGCTTTAGAGCAAGAAGCACGCACTTGCTTTCTAGAGTCTATAATACAGCAGGAAACATGAGTGTGCTGAGAACAAAAGAACGGTGTTTCTTACACATAAGGACCATATCTAGTCCAACTCTGCTTCTGAAACTGATACAAAGCACTGGTCCTCTAACATCCAATGTTTGTGAGTTAAGATGAGAAACGTGTGAGCTTCTTGAACGATGTAGTTCGTTTGAGCTGAAAAGTGACTGCCCTTACCTGAAATTAAGTCTTACTTATAGGAAGACTCAGAGCCTGGGATTTAACTCCATTTCTGAAGTGAAACACACAACAGAGTTCTCATCCATTGATCACACTCTGCTTTAGAGCTAGAAGCACACTCTTGCTTTCTAGATTCTCTAATACAGCAGGAAACATGAGTGTCCTGAGAATAAAAGAACGGTGTTTCTTACACATAAGGACCATGTCTAGTCCAACTCTGCTTCTGAAACTGATACAAAGCACTGGTCCTCTAACATCCATTGCTTGACAGTTACGGTGAGAACCGTGTGAGCTTCGTTACCGATGTAATTCGTTTGAGATGAAAAGTGACTGCACTTACCTGAAATGAAGTATTGCTTGTAGGAAGACTCAGAGCCTGGGATTTAACTCCATTTTTGAAGGGAAACACACAGCAGCGTTCTCATCCATTGATCACACTCTGCATTAGAGCAAGAAGCACGCTCTTGCTTTCTAGAGTCTCTAATACAGCAGGAAATGTAGTGTGCTCAGAAGAAATGATCCGTGTTTTCTATACATAGGGACCATATCTAGTTCATCTCTGCTTGAAATTGATACAAAGCAAAAGTCCTCTAACATCCAATGCTTCTCAGTTAAGATGAGAAACGTGTGAGCTTCGTGAACGATATAGTTCGTTTGAGCTGTAAAGTAAATGCCCTTACCTGAAACGAAGTCTTGCTTGTAGGAAGACTCAGAGCCAGGGATTTAACTCCATTTCTGAAGTGAAACACACAACAGAGTTCTCATCCATTGATCACACTCTGCTTTAGAGCTAGAAGCACACTCTTGCTTTCTAGAGTCTCTAATAGAGCAGGAAACATGAGTGTGCTGAGAATAAAAGAACGGTGTTTCTTACACATAAGGACCATATCTAGTCCAACTCTGCTTCTGAAACTGATATAAAGCACTGGTCCTCTAACATCCAATGTTTGTGGGTTAAGATGAGAAACGTGTGAGCTTCCTGAACGATGTAGTTTGTTTGAGCTGAAAAGTGACTGCCCTTACCTGAAACGAAGTCTAGCTTGTAGGAAGACACAGAGCCTGGGATTTAACTCCATTTCTGAAGTGAAACACACAACAGAGTTCTCATCCCTTGATCACACTCTGGTTTAGAGCAAGAAGCACACTCTAGCTTTCTAGAATCTCTAAGCTTGCAGGAAACTTGAGTTTACTGAGAACAAATGAACGGTGTTTCCTACACATACGGATCATATCTAGCCAACTCTGCTTCTGAAACTGATACATAGCACTGGTCCTCTAACATCCAATGCTTGTCAGTTAAGATGAGGAACGAGTGAACTTCGTGAACGATGTAGTTCGTTTGAGCTGAAAAGTGACTGCACTTACCTGAAACGAAGTATTGCTTGTAGGAAGACTCAGAGCCTGGGATTTAACTCCATTTTTGAAGGGAAACACACAGCAGAGTTCTCATCCATTGATCACACTCTGCTTTAGAGCAAGAAGCACGCTCTTGCTTTCTAGAGTCTCTAATACAGCAGGAAACGTGAGTGTGCTCAGAAGAAAAGATCAGTGTTTTCTATTCATAGGGACAATATCTAGTTCATCTCTGCTTGAAATTGATACAAAGAAAAGGTCCTCTAACATCCAATGCTTCTCAGTTAAGATGAGAAACGTGTGAGCTTCGTGAAGGATATAGTTCCTTTGAGCTGTAAAGTAAATGCCCTTACCTGAAACGAAGTCTTGCTTGCAGGAAGACTCAGAGCCAGGGATTTAACTCCATTTCGGAAGTGAAACACACAATAGAGTTCTCATCCATTGATCACACTCTGTTGTAGAGCAAGAAGCACGATCTAGCTTTCTAGAGTCTCTAAGACAGCAGGAAACTTGAGTGTGCTGAGAACAAATGAATGGTGTTTAATACACAACAGGACCATATCTAGTCCAAATCTCCTTCTGAAACTGATACAAAGTACTGGTCCTCTAACATCCGATGCTTGTCAGTTAAGATGAGAAACGTGTGAGCTTCCTGAACGATGTAGTTCCTTTGACCTGAAAAGGGACTGCCCTTACCTGAAACGAAGTCTAGCTTGTAGGAAGACTCAGAGCCTGGGATTTACCTCCATTTCTGAAATGAAACACACAACACAGTTCTCATCCATTGATCACACTCTGCTTTAGAGCAAGAAGCACGCACTTGCTTTCTAGAGTCTATAATACAGCAGGAAACATGAGTGTCCTGAGAATAAAAGAACGGTGTTTCTTACACATAAGGACCATGTCTAGTCCAACTCTGCTTCTGAAACTGATACAAAGCACTGGTCCTCTAACATCCATTGCTTGACAGTTACGGTGAGAACTGTGTGAGCTTCGTTACCGATGTAATTCGTTTGAGATGAAAAGTGACTGCACTTACCTGAAACGAAGTCTAGCTTGTAGGAAGACACAGAGCCTGGGATTTAACTCCATTTTTGAAGGGAAACACACAGCAGCGTTCTCATCCATTGATCACACTCTGCATTAGAGCAAGAAGCACGCTCTTGCTTTCTAGAGTCTCTAATACAGCAGGAAACGTAGTGTGCTCAGAAGAAATGATCCATGTTTTCTATACATAGGGACCATATCTAGTTCATCTCTGCTTGAAATTGATACAAAGCAAAAGTCCTCTAACATCCAATGCTTCTCAGTTAAGATGAGAAACGTGTGAGCTTCGTGAACGATATAGTTCGTTTGAGCTGTAAAGTAAATGCCCTTACCTGAAACGAAGTCTTGTTTGTAGGAAGACTCAGAGCCAGGGATTTAACTCCATTTCTGAAGTGAAACACACAACAGAGTTCTCATCCATTGATCACACTCTGTTGTAGAGCATGAAGCACGCTCTAGCTTTCTAGAGTCTCTAAGACAGCAGGAAACATGAGTGTGATGAGAACAAATGAACGGTGTTTAATACACAACCGGACCATATCTAGTCCAACTCTGTTTCTGAAACTGATAGAAAGTACTTGTCCTCTAACATCCAATGCTTGTCAGTTAAGATGAGAAACGTGTGAGCTTCGTGAACGATGTAGTTTGTTTGAGCTGAAAAGAGACTCCCCTTACCTGAAAAGAAGTCTTACTTATGGGAAGACTCAGAGCCTGGGATTTAACTCCATTTCTGAAGTGAAACACACAACAGAGTTCTCATCCATTGATCACACTCTGCTTTAGAGCTAGAAGCACACTCTTGCTTTCTAGAGTCTCTAATAGAGCAGGAAACATGAGTGTGCTGAGAATAAAAGAACGGTGTTTCTTACACATAAGGACCATATCTAGTCCACTCTGCTTCTGAAACTGATACAAAGCACTGGTCCTCTAACATCCAATGTTTGTGGGTTAAGATGAGAAACGTGTGAGCTTCCTGAACGATGTAGTTTGTTTGAGCTGAAAAGTGACTGCCATTACCTGAAACGAAGTCTAGCTTGTAGGAAGACACAGAGCCTGGGATTTAACTCCATTTCTGAAGTGAAACACACAACAGAGTTCTCATCCCTTGATCACACTCTGGTTTAGAGCAAGAAGCACACTCTAGCTTTCTAGAATCTCTAAGACAGGAGGAAACTTGAGTTTACTGAGAACAAATGAACGGTGTTTCCTACACATACGGATCATATCTAGCAAACTCTGCTTCTGAAACTGATACATAGCACTGGTCCTCTAACATCCAATGCTTGTCAGTTAAGATGAGGAACGAGTGAACTTCGTGAACGATGTAGTTCGTTTGAGCTGAAAAGTGACTGCACTTACCTGAAACGAAGTATTGCTTGTAGGAAGACTCAGAGCCTGGGATTTAACTCCATTTTTGAAGGGAAATACACAGCAGAGTTCTCATCCATTGATCACACTCTGCTTTAGAGCAAGAAGCACGCTCTTGCTTTCTAGAGTCTCTAATACAGCAGGAAACGTGAGTGTGCTCAGAAGAAAAGATCAGTGTTTTCTATTCATAGGGACAATATCTAGTTCATCTCTGCTTGAAATTGATACAAAGCAAAGGTCCTCTAACATCCAATGCTTCTCAGTTAAGATGAGAAACGTGTGAGCTTCGTGAACGATATAGTTCCTTTGAGCTGTAAATTAAATGCCCTTACCTGAAACGAAGTCTTGCTTGCAGGAAGACTCAGAGCCAGGGATTTAACTCCATTTCGGAAGTGAAACACACAACAGAGTTCTCATCCATTGATCACACTCTGTTGTAGAGCAAGAAGCACGATCTAGCTTTCTAGAGTCTCTAAGACAGCAGGAAACTTGAGTGTGCTGAGAACAAATGAATGGTGTTTAATACACAACAGGACCATATCTAGTCCAAATCTCCTTCTGAAACTGATACAAAGTACTGGTCCTCTAACATCCGATGCTTGTCAGTTAAGATGAGAAACGTGTGAGCTTCCTGAACGATGTAGTTCCTTTGACCTGAAAAGTGACTGCCCTTACCTGAAACGAAGTCTAGCTTGTAGGAAGACTCAGAGCCTGGGATTTAACTCCATTTCTGAAATGAAACACACAACACAGTTCTCATCCATTGATCACACTCTGCTTTAGAGCAAGAAGCACGCACTTGCTTTCTAGAGTCTATAATACAGCAGGAAACATGAGTGTGCTGAGAACAAAAGAACGGTGTTTCTTACACATAAGGACCATATCTAGTCCAACTCTGCTTCTGAAACTGATACAATGCACTGGTCCTCTAACATCCAATGTTTGTGAGTTAAGATGAGAAACGTGTGAGCTTCCTGAACGATGTAGTTCGTTTGAGCTGGAAAGTGACTGCCCTTACCTGAAATTAAGTCTTACTTATAGGAAGACTCAGAGCCTGGGATTTAACTCCATTTCTGAAGTGAAACACACAACAGAGTTCTCATCCATTGATCACACTCTGCTTTAGAGCTAGAAGCACACTCTTGCTTTCTAGAGTCTCTAATACAGCAGGAAACATGAGTGTCCTGAGAATAAAAGAACGGTGTTTCTTACACATAAGGACCATGTCTAGTCCAACTCTGCTTCTGAAACTGATACAAAGCACTGGTCCTCTAACATCCATTGCTTGACAGTTACGGTGAGAACTGTGTGAGCTTCGTTACCGATGTAATTCATTTGAGATGAAAAGTGACTGCACTTACCTGAAACGAAGTCTAGCTTGTAGGAAGACACAGAGCCTGGGATTTAACTCCATTTTTGAAGGGAAACACACAGCAGCGTTCTCATCCATTGATCACACTCTGCATTAGAGCAAGAAGCACGCTCTTGCTTTCTAGAGTCTCTAATACAGCAGGAAACGTAGTGTGCTCAGAAGAAATGATCCGTGTTTTCTATACATAGGGACCATATCTAGTTCATCTCTGCTTGAAATTGATACAAAGCAAAAGTCCTCTAACATCCAATGCTTCTCAGTTAAGATGAGAAACGTGTGAGCTTCGTGAACGATATAGTTCGTTTGAGCTGTAAAGTAAATGCCCTTACCTGAAACGAAGTCTTGTTTGTAGGAAGACTCAGAGCCAGGGATTTAACTCCATTTCTGAAGTGAAACACACAACAGAGTTCTCATCCATTGATCACACTCTGTTGTAGAGCATGAAGCACGCTCTAGCTTTCTAGAGTCTCTAAGACAGCAGGAAACATGAGTGTGATGAGAACAAATGAACGGTGTTTAATACACAACCGGACCATATCTAGTCCAACTCTGTTTCTGAAACTGATAGAAAGTACTTGTCCTCTAACATCCAATGCTTGTCAGTTAAGATGAGAAACGTGTGAGCTTCGTGAACGATGTAGTTTGTTTGAGCTGAAAAGAGACTCCCCTTACCTGAAAAGAAGTCTTACTTATGGGAAGACTCAGAGCCTGGGATTTAACTCCATTTCTGAAGTGAAACACACAACAGAGTTCTCATCCATTGATCACACTCTGCTTTAGAGCTAGAAGCACACTCTTGCTTTCTAGAGTCTCTAATAGAGCAGGAAACATGAGTGTGCTGAGAATAAAAGAACGGTGTTTCTTACACATAAGGACCATATCTAGTCCACTCTGCTTCTGAAACTGATACAAAGCACTGGTCCTCTAACATCCAATGTTTGTGGGTTAAGATGAGAAACGTGTGAGCTTCCTGAACGATGTAGTTTGTTTGAGCTGAAAAGTGACTGCCCTTACCTGAAACGAAGTCTAGCTTGTAGGAAGACACAGAGCCTGGGATTTAACTCCATTTCTGAAGTGAAACACACAACAGAGTTCTCATCCCTTGATCACACTCTGGTTTAGAGCAAGAAGCACACTCTAGTTTTCTAGAATCTCTAAGACAGGAGGAAACTTGAGTTTACTGAGAACAAATGAACGGTGTTTCCTACACATACGGATCATATCTAGCCAACTCTGCTTCTCAAACTGATACATAGCACTGGTCCTCTAACATCCAATGCTTGTCAGTTAAGATGAGGAACGAGTGAACTTCGTGAACGATGTAGTTCGTTTGAGCTGAAAAGTGACTGCACTTACCTGAAACGAAGTATTGCTTGTAGGAAGACTCAGAGCCTGGGATTTAACTCCATTTTTGAAGGGAAATACACAGCAGAGTTCTCATCCATTGATCACACTCTGCTTTAGAGCAAGAAGCACGCTCTTGCTTTCTAGAGTCTCTAATACAGCAGGAAACGTGAGTGTGCTCAGAAGAAAAGATCAGTGTTTTCTATTCATAGGGACAATATCTAGTTCATCTCTGCTTGAAATTGATACAAAGCAAAGGTCCTCTAACATCCAATGCTTCTCAGTTAAGATGAGAAACGTGTGAGCTTCGTGAACGATATAGTTCCTTTGAGCTGTAAATTAAATGCCCTTACCTGAAACGAAGTCTTGCTTGCAGGAAGACTCAGAGCCAGGGATTTAACTCCATTTCAGAAGTGAAACACACAACAGAGTTCTCATCCATTGATCACACTCTGTTGTAGAGCAAGAAGCACGATCTAGCTTTCTAGAGTCTCTAAGACAGCAGGAAACTTGAGTGTGCTGAGAACAAATGAATGGTGTTTAATACACAACAGGACCATATCTAGTCCAAATCTCCTTCTGAAACTGATACAAAGTACTGGTCCTCTAACATCCGATGCTTGTCAGTTAAGATGAGAAACGTGTGAGCTTCCTGAACGATGTAGTTCCTTTGACCTGAAAAGTGACTGCCCTTACCTGAAACGAAGTCTAGCTTGTAGGAAGACTCAGAGCCTGGGATTTACCTCCATTTCTGAAATGAAACACACAACACAGTTCTCATCCATTGATCACACTCTGCTTTAGAGCAAGAAGCACGCACTTGCTTTCTAGAGTCTATAATACAGCAGGAAACATGAGTGTGCTGAGAACAAAAGAACGGTGTTTCTTACACATAAGGACCATATCTAGTCCAACTCTGCTTCTGAAACTGATACAATGCACTGGTCCTCTAACATCCAATGTTTGTGAGTTAAGATGAGAAACGTGTGAGCTTCCTGAACGATGTAGTTCGTTTGAGCTGGAAAGTGACTGCCCTTACCTGAAATTAAGTCTTACTTATAGGAAGACTCAGAGCCTGGGATTTAACTCCATTTCTGAAGTGAAACACACAACAGAGTTCTCATCCATTGATCACACTCTGCTTTAGAGCTAGAAGCACACTCTTGCTTTCTAGAGTCTCTAATACAGCAGGAAACATGAGTGTCCTGAGAATAAAAGAACGGTGTTTCTTACACATAAGGACCATGTCTAGTCCAACTCTGCTTCTGAAACTGATACAAAGCACTGGTCCTCTAACATCCATTGCTTGACAGTTACGGTGAGAACTGTGTGAGCTTCGTTACCGATGTAATTCGTTTGAGATGAAAAGTGACTGCACTTACCTGAAACGAAGTCTAGCTTGTAGGAAGACACAGAGCCTGGGATTTAACTCCATTTTTGAAGGGAAACACACAGCAGCGTTCTCATCCATTGATCACACTCTGCATTAGAGCAAGAAGCACGCTCTTGCTTTCTAGAGTCTCTAATACAGCAGGAAACGTAGTGTGCTCAGAAGAAATGATCCGTGTTTTCTATACATAGGGACCATATCTAGTTCATCTCTGCTTGAAATTGATACAAAGCAAAAGTCCTCTAACATCCAATGCTTCTCAGTTAAGATGAGAAACGTGTGAGCTTCGTGAACGATATAGTTCGTTTGAGCTGTAAAGTAAATGCCCTTACCTGAAACGAAGTCTTGTTTGTAGGAAGACTCAGAGCCAGGGATTTAACTCCATTTCTGAAGTGAAACACACAACAGAGTTCTCATCCATTGATCACACTCTGTTGTAGAGCATGAAGCACGCTCTAGCTTTCTAGAGTCTCTAAGACAGCAGGAAACATGAGTGTGATGAGAACAAATGAACGGTGTTTAATACACAACCGGACCATATCTAGTCCAACTCTGTTTCTGAAACTGATAGAAAGTACTTGTCCTCTAACATCCAATGCTTGTCAGTTAAGATGAGAAACGTGTGAGCTTCGTGAACGATGTAGTTTGTTTGAGCTGAAAAGAGACTCCCCTTACCTGAAAAGAAGTCTTACTTATGGGAAGACTCAGAGCCTGGGATTTAACTCCATTTCTGAAGTGAAACACACAACAGAGTTCTCATCCATTGATCACACTCTGCTTTAGAGCTAGAAGCACACTCTTGCTTTCTAGAGTCTCTAATAGAGCAGGAAACATGAGTGTGCTGAGAATAAAAGAACGGTGTTTCTTACACATAAGGACCATATCTAGTCCACTCTGCTTCTGAAACTGATACAAAGCACTGGTCCTCTAACATCCAATGTTTGTGGGTTAAGATGAGAAACGTGTGAGCTTCCTGAACGATGTAGTTTCTTTGAGCTGAAAAGTGACTGCCCTTACCTGAAACGAAGTCTAGCTTGTAGGAAGACACAGAGCCTGGGATTTAACTCCATTTCTGAAGTGAAACACACAACAGAGTTCTCATCCCTTGATCACACTCTGGTTTAGAGCAAGAAGCACACTCTAGCTTTCTAGAATCTCTAAGACAGGAGGAAACTTGAGTTTACTGAGAACAAATGAACGGTGTTTCCTACACATACGGATCATATCTAGCCAACTCTGCTTCTGAAACTGATACATAGCACTGGTCCTCTAACATCCAATGCTTGTCAGTTAAGATGAGGAACGAGTGAACTTCGTGAACGATGTAGTTCGTTTGAGCTGAAAAGTGACTGCACTTACCTGAAACGAAGTATTGCTTGTAGGAAGACTCAGAGCCTGGGATTTAACTCCATTTTTGAAGGGAAATACACAGCAGAGTTCTCATCCATTGATCACACTCTGCTTTAGAGCAAGAAGCACGCTCTTGCTTTCTAGAGTCTCTAATACAGCAGGAAACGTGAGTGTGCTCAGAAGAAAAGATCAGTGTTTTCTATTCATAGGGACAATATCTAGTTCATCTCTGCTTGAAATTGATACAAAGCAAAGGTCCTCTAACATCCAATGCTTCTCAGTTAAGATGAGAAACGTGTGAGCTTCGTGAACGATATAGTTCCTTTGAGCTGTAAATTAAATGCCCTTACCTGAAACGAAGTCTTGCTTGCAGGAAGACTCAGAGCCAGGGATTTAACTCCATTTCGGAAGTGAAACACACAACAGAGTTCTCATCCATTGATCACACTCTGTTGTAGAGCAAGAAGCACGATCTAGCTTTCTAGAGTCTCTAAGACAGCAGGAAACTTGAGTGTGCTGAGAACAAATGAATGGTGTTTAATACACAACAGGACCATATCTAGTCCAAATCTCCTTCTGAAACTGATACAAAGTACTGGTCCTCTAACATCCGATGCTTGTCAGTTAAGATGAGAAACGTGTGAGCTTCCTGAACGATGTAGTTCCTTTGACCTGAAAAGTGACTGCCCTTACCTGAAACGAAGTCTAGCTTGTAGGAAGACTCAGAGCCTGAGATTTACCTCCATTTCTGAAATGAAACACACAACACAGTTCTCATCCATTGATCACACTCTGCTTTAGAGCAAGAAGCACGCACTTGCTTTCTAGAGTCTATAATACAGCAGGAAACATGAGTGTGCTGAGAACAAAAGAACGGTGTTTCTTACACATAAGGACCATATCTAGTCCAACTCTGCTTCTGAAACTGATACAATGCACTGGTCCTCTAACATCCAATGTTTGTGAGTTAAGATGAGAAACGTGTGAGCTTCCTGAACGATGTAGTTCGTTTGAGCTGGAAAGTGACTGCCCTTACCTGAAATTAAGTCTTACTTATAGGAAGACTCAGAGCCTGGGATTTAACTCCATTTCTGAAGTGAAACACACAACAGAGTTCTCATCCATTGATCACACTCTGCTTTAGAGCTAGAAGCACACTCTTGCTTTCTAGAGTCTCTAATACAGCAGGAAACATGAGTGTCCTGAGAATAAAAGAACGGTGTTTCTTACACATAAGGACCATGTCTAGTCCAACTCTGCTTCTGAAACTGATACAAAGCACTGGTCCTCTAACATCCATTGCTTGACAGTTACGGTGAGAACTGTGTGAGCTTCGTTACCGATGTAATTCATTTGAGATGAAAAGTGACTGCACTTACCTGAAACGAAGTCTAGCTTGTAGGAAGACACAGAGCCTGGGATTTAACTCCATTTTTGAAGGGAAACACACAGCAGCGTTCTCATCCATTGATCACACTCTGCATTAGAGCAAGAAGCACGCTCTTGCTTTCTAGAGTCTCTAATACAGCAGGAAACGTAGTGTGCTCAGAAGAAATGATCCGTGTTTTCTATACATAGGGACCATATCTAGTTCATCTCTGCTTGAAATTGATACAAAGCAAAAGTCCTCTAACATCCAATGCTTCTCAGTTAAGATGAGAAACGTGTGAGCTTCGTGAACGATATAGTTCGTTTGAGCTGTAAAGTAAATGCCCTTACCTGAAACGAAGTCTTGTTTGTAGGAAGACTCAGAGCCAGGGATTTAACTCCATTTCTGAAGTGAAACACACAACAGAGTTCTCATCCATTGATCACACTCTGTTGTAGAGCATGAAGCACGCTCTAGCTTTCTAGAGTCTCTAAGACAGCAGGAAACATGAGTGTGATGAGAACAAATGAACGGTGTTTAATACACAACCGGACCATATCTAGTCCAACTCTGTTTCTGAAACTGATAGAAAGTACTTGTCCTCTAACATCCAATGCTTGTCAGTTAAGATGAGAAACGTGTGAGCTTCGTGAACGATGTAGTTTGTTTGAGCTGAAAAGAGACTCCCCTTACCTGAAAAGAAGTCTTACTTATGGGAAGACTCAGAGCCTGGGATTTAACTCCATTTCTGAAGTGAAACACACAACAGAGTTCTCATCCATTGATCACACTCTGCTTTAGAGCTAGAAGCACACTCTTGCTTTCTAGAGTCTCTAATAGAGCAGGAAACATGAGTGTGCTGAGAATAAAAGAACGGTGTTTCTTACACATAAGGACCATATCTAGTCCACTCTGCTTCTGAAACTGATACAAAGCACTGGTCCTCTAACATCCAATGTTTGTGGGTTAAGATGAGAAACGTGTGAGCTTCCTGAACGATGTAGTTTCTTTGAGCTGAAAAGTGACTGCCCTTACCTGAAACGAAGTCTAGCTTGTAGGAAGACACAGAGCCTGGGATTTAACTCCATTTCTGAAGTGAAACACACAACAGAGTTCTCATCCCTTGATCACACTCTGGTTTAGAGCAAGAAGCACACTCTAGCTTTCTAGAATCTCTAAGACAGGAGGAAACTTGAGTTTACTGAGAACAAATGAACGGTGTTTCCTACACATACGGATCATATCTAGCCAACTCTGCTTCTGAAACTGATACATAGCACTGGTCCTCTAACATCCAATGCTTGTCAGTTAAGATGAGGAACGAGTGAACTTCGTGAACGATGTAGTTCGTTTGAGCTGAAAAGTGACTGCACTTACCTGAAACGAAGTATTGCTTGTAGGAAGACTCAGAGCCTGGGATTTAACTCCATTTTTGAAGGGAAATACACAGCAGAGTTCTCATCCATTGATCACACTCTGCTTTAGAGCAAGAAGCACGCTCTTGCTTTCTAGAGTCTCTAATACAGCAGGAAACGTGAGTGTGCTCAGAAGAAAAGATCAGTGTTTTCTATTCATAGGGACAATATCTAGTTCATCTCTGCTTGAAATTGATACAAAGCAAAGGTCCTCTAACATCCAATGCTTCTCAGTTAAGATGAGAAACGTGTGAGCTTCGTGAACGATATAGTTCCTTTGAGCTGTAAAGTAAATGCCCTTACCTGAAACGAAGTCTTGCTTGCAGGAAGACTCAGAGCCAGGGATTTAACTCCATTTCGGAAGTGAAACACACAACAGAGTTCTCATCCATTGATCACACTCTGTTGTAGAGCAAGAAGCACGATCTAGCTTTCTAGAGTCTCTAAGACAGCAGGAAACTTGAGTGTGCTGAGAACAAATGAATGGTGTTTAATACACAACAGGACCATATCTAGTCCAAATCTCCTTCTGAAACTGATACAAAGTACTGGTCCTCTAACATCCGATGCTTGTCAGTTAAGATGAGAAACGTGTGAGCTTCCTGAACGATGTAGTTCCTTTGACCTGAAAAGTGACTGCCCTTACCTGAAACGAAGTCTAGCTTGTAGGAAGACTCAGAGCCTGGGATTTACCTCCATTTCTGAAATGAAACACACAACACAGTTCTCATCCATTGATCACACTCTGCTTTAGAGCAAGAAGCACGCACTTGCTTTCTAGAGTCTATAATACAGCAGGAAACATGAGTGTGCTGAGAACAAAAGAACGGTGTTTCTTACACATAAGGACCATATCTAGTCCAACTCTGCTTCTGAAACTGATACAATGCACTGGTCCTCTAACATCCAATGTTTGTGAGTTAAGATGAGAAACGTGTGAGCTTCCTGAACGATGTAGTTCGTTTGAGCTGGAAAGTGACTGCCCTTACCTGAAATTAAGTCTTACTTATAGGAAGACTCAGAGCCTGGGATTTAACTCCATTTCTGAAGTGAAACACACAACAGAGTTCTCATCCATTGATCACACTCTGCTTTAGAGCTAGAAGCACACTCTTGCTTTCTAGAGTCTCTAATACAGCAGGAAACATGAGTGTCCTGAGAATAAAAGAACGGTGTTTCTTACACATAAGGACCATGTCTAGTCCAACTCTGCTTCTGAAACTGATACAAAGCACTGGTCCTCTAACATCCATTGCTTGACAGTTACGGTGAGAACTGTGTGAGCTTCGTTACCGATGTAATTCGTTTGAGATGAAAAGTGACTGCACTTACCTGAAACGAAGTCGAGCTTGTAGGAAGACACAGAGCCTGGGATTTAACTCCATTTTTGAAGGGAAACACACAGCAGCGTTCTCATCCATTGATCACACTCTGCATTAGAGCAAGAAGCACGCTCTTGCTTTCTAGAGTCTCTAATACAGCAGGAAACGTAGTGTGCTCAAAAGAAATGATCCGTGTTTTCTATACATAGGGACCATATCTAGTTCATCTCTGCTTGAAATTGATACAAAGCAAAAGTCCTCTAACATCCAATGCTTCTCAGTTAAGATGAGAAACGTGTGAGCTTCGTGAACGATATAGTTCGTTTGAGCTGTAAAGTAAATGCCCTTACCTGAAACGAAGTCTTGTTTGTAGGAAGACTCAGAGCCAGGGATTTAACTCCATTTCTGAAGTGAAACACACAACAGAGTTCTCATCCATTGATCACACTCTGTTGTAGAGCATGAAGCACGCTCTAGCTTTCTAGAGTCTCTAAGACAGCAGGAAACATGAGTGTGATGAGAACAAATGAACGGTGTTTAATACACAACCGGACCATATCTAGTCCAACTCTGCTTCTGAAACTGATACAAAGTACTTGTCCTCTAACATCCAATGCTTGTCAGTTAAGATGAGAAACGTGTGAGCTTAGTGAACGATGTAGTTTGTTTGAGCTGAAAAGAGACTGCCCTTACCTGAAAAGAAGTCTTACTTATGGGAAGACTCAGAGCCTGGGATTTAACTCCATTTCTGAAGTGAAACACACAACAGAGTTCTCATCCATTGATCACACTCTGCTTTAGAGCTAGAAGCACACTCTTGCTTTCTAGAGTCTCTAATAGAGCAGGAAACATGAGTGTGCTGAGAATAAAAGAACGGTGTTTGTTACACATAAGGACCATATCTAGTCCACTCTGCTTCTGAAACTGATACAAAGCACTGGTCCTCTAACATCCAATGTTTGTGGGTTAAGATGAGAAACGTGTGAGCTTCCTGAACGATGTAGTTTGTTTGAGCTGAAAAGAGACTGCACTTACCTGAAAAGAAGTCTTACTTATGGGAAGACTCAGAGCCTGGGATTTAACTCCATTTCTGAAGTGAAACACACAACAGAGTTCTCATCCATTGATCACACTCTGCTTTAGAGCTAGAAGCACACTCTTGCTTTCTAGAGTCTCTAATAGAGCAGGAAACATGAGTGTGCTGAGAATAAAAGAACGGTGTTTCTTACACATAAGGACCATATCTAGTCCAACTCTGCTTCTGAAACTGATACAAAGCACTGGTCCTCTAACATCCAATGTTTGTGGGTTAAGATGAGAAACGTGTGAGCTTCCTGAACGATGTAGTTTGTTTGAGCTGAAAAGTGACTGCCCTTACCTGAAACGAAGTCTAGCTTGTAGGAAGACACAGAGCCTGGGATTTAACTCCATTTCTGAAGTGAAACACACAACAGAGTTCTCATCCCTTGATCACACTCTGGTTTAGAGCAAGAAGCACACTCTAGCTTTCTAGAATCTCTAAGACAGCAGGAAACTTGAGTTTACTGAGAACAAATGAACGGTGTTTCCTACACATACGGATCATATCTAGCCAACTCTGCTTCTGAAACTGATACATAGCACTGGTCCTCTAACATCCAATGCTTGTCATTTAAGATGAGGAACGAGTGAACACGTGAACGATGTAGTTCGTTTGAGCTGAAAAGTGACTGCACTTACCTGAAACGAAGTATTGCTTGTAGGAAGACTCAGAGCCTGGGATTTAACTCCATTATTGAAGGGAAACACACAGCAGAGTTCTCATCCATTGATCACACTCTGCTTTAGAGCAAGAAGCACGCTCTTGCTTTCTAGAGTCTCTAATACAGCAGGAAACGTGAGTGTGCTCAGAAGAAAAGATCAGTGTTTTCTATTCATAGGGACCATATCTAGTTCATCTCTGCTTGAAATTGATACAAAGCAAAGGTCCTCTAACATCCAATGCTTCTCAGTTAAGATGAGAAACGTGTGAGCTTCGTGAACGATATAGTTCCTTTGAGCTGTAAAGTAAATGCCCTTACCTGAAACGAAGTCTTGCTTGCAGGAAGACTCAGAGCCAGGGATTTAACTCCATTTCGGAAGTGAAACACACAATAGAGTTCTCATCCATTGATCACACTCTGTTGTAGAGCAAGAAGCACGATCTAGCTTTCTAGAGTCTCTAAGACAGCAGGAAACTTGAGTGTGCTGAGAACAAATGAACGGTGTTTAATACACAACCGGACCATATCTAGTCCAAATCTGCTTCTGAAACTGATACAAAGTACTGGTCCTCTAACATCTGATGCTTGTCAGTTAAGATGAGAAACGTGTGAGCTTCATGAACGATGTAGTTCGTTTGAGCTGTAAAATAACTTCCCTTACCTGAAATGAAGTCTTACTTATAGGAAGACTCAGAGCCTGGGATTTAACTCCATTTCTGAAGTGAAACACACAACAGAGTTCTCATCCATGGATGACACTCTCCTTTAGAGCAAGAAGCACGCTCTTGCTTTTAGATTCTCTAATGCAGCAGGAAACGTGAGTGTCCTTAAAAGAAAAGAACCGTGTTTCCTATACATACGGACCATATCTAGTTCAAATCTGCTTGAAATTGATACAAAGCAAAGGTCCTGTAACATCCAATGCTTGTCTGTTAAGATGAAAAATGTGTGAGCTTCGTGAAGATGTAGTTCGTTTGAGCTGTAAAATAACTGCCATTACCTGAAAAGAAGTCTTGCTCTCAGGAAACTCAGAGCCAGGGATTTAACTCCATTTCTGAATTGAAACACACAACAGAGTTCTCATCCCTTGATCACACTCTGCTTTAGAGCAAGAAGCACACTCTAGCTTTCTAGAATCTCTAAGACAGCAGGAAACTTGAGTGTGCTGAGAAAAAATGAACGGTGTTTCCTAAACATACGGATCCTATCTAGCCAACTCTGCTTCTGAAACTGATACAAAGCACTGGTCCTCTAACATCCAATGCTTGTCAGTTAAGATGAGAAACGTGTGACCTTTGTGAACCATGTAGTTCATTTGAGCTGAAAAGTGACTGCCCTAACCTGAAACGAAGTCTTGCTTGTAGGAAGACTCAGAGCCTGGGATTTAACTCCATTTCTGAAGTGAAACACACAGCAGAGTTCTCATCCATTGTTCACACTCTGCTTTAGAGCAAGAAGCACGCTCTTGCTTTCCAGAGTCTCTAATACACCAGGAAAAGTGAGTGTGCTGAGAACAAAAGAATGATGTTTCTTAAACATAAGGACCATACCTAGTCCAACTCTGCTTCTGAAACTGATACAAGCACTGGTCCTCTAAAATACGATGCTTGTCAGTTAAGATGAGAAACGTGTGAGCTTCCTGAACGATGTAGTTCCTTTGACCTGAAAAGTGACTGCCCTTACCTGAAACGAAGTCTTGCTTGTAGGAAGAAACAGAGCCTGGGATTTAACTCCATTTCTGTAGGGAAACACACAACACAGTTCTCATCCATGGATCACACTCTGCTTTAGAGCAAGGAGCACGCTCTTGCATTTTAAGTCTCTAATACAGCAGGAAACGTGAGTGTGCGCAGAAGAAAGAACCGTGTTTCCTATATATACGGAACATATCTAGTCCAAATCTGCTTCTGAAACTGAAACACACCACAGGTCCTCTAACATCCAATGCTAGTCAGTTAAGATGAGAAACGTGTGAGCTTCCGGAACGATGTAGTTCGTTTGAGCTGAAAAGTGACTGCCCTTACCTGAAAAGAAGTCTTGATTTTAGTAAGACTCAGAGCCTGGGATTTAACAACATTTCTGAAATGAAACACACAGCAGAGTTCTCATCCATTGTTGACACTCTGCTTTACAGCAAGAAGCACGCTCTTGCTTTCTAGAGTCTCTAAGACAGCAGGAAACATGAGTGTGATGAGAACAAAAGAACGGTTTTTCCTACACATACGGACAATATCTTGTCCAACTCTGCTTCTGAAATTGAAAGAAACCACAGGTCCTCTAACGTCCAATGCTTGTCAGTTAAGATGAGAAACGTGTGAGCTTCCTGATCGAAGTAGTTCGTTTGAGCTGTAAAGTAACTTCCCTAACTTGAAATGAAGTCTTACTTATAGGAAGACTCAGAGCCTGGGATTTAACACCTTTTCTGAAGTGAAACACACAACAGAGTTCTCATCCATGGATCACACTCTGCTTTAGAGCTAGAAGCACACTCTTGCTTTCTAGAGTCTCTAATACAGCAGGAAACATGAGTGTGCTCAGAATAAAAGAACGGTGTTTCTTACACATAAGAACCATATCTAGTCCAACTCTGATTCTGAAACTGATACAAAGCACTGGTCCTCTACCATCCAATGCTTGTCAGTTAATGTGAGAAACGTGTGAGCTTCGTGACCGATGTAATTCGTTTGAGCTGAAAAGTGACTGCCCTTACCTGAAACGAAGTCTTTCTTGTAGGCAGGCTCAGAGTCTGGGATTTAACTCCATTTCTGAAATGAAACACAAAACAAGTTATCATCCATTGATCACACTCTGCTTTAGAGCACGAAGCACGCATTGCTTTCTAGAGTCTCTAATACAGCAGGAAACATGAGTGTGCTGAGAACAAAAGAACGGTGTTTCTTACACATACGGACCATATCTAGTCCAACTCTGCTTCTGAAACTGATACAAAGCACTGGTCCTCTAACATCCAATGTTTGTGAGTTAAGATGAGAAACCTGTGAGCTTCCTGAACGATGTAGTTCGTTTGAGCTGTAAAGTGACTGCCCTTACCTAAACGAAGTCTTGCTTGTAGGAAGACACAGAGCCTGGGATTTAACTGCATTTCTGAAGGGAAACACACAGCACAGTTCTCTTCCATGGATCACACTCTGTTTTAGAGCAAGAAGCACGCTCTTGCTTTCTAGAATCTCTAATGCAGCCAAAAACGTGAGTGTCCTCAGAAGAAAAGAACCGTGTTTCCTAAACATACAGACCATATCTAATTCAACTTTGCTTGAAATTGATACAAAGCAAAGGTCCTCTAACATCCAATGCTTGTCAGTTAAGATGGGAAACATGTGAGCTCGTGAACGATGTAGTTCGTTTGAGCTATAAAGTAACTCCCCATACCTAAAACGAAGTCTTGCTTGTAGGAAGACTCAGAGCCAGGGATTTAACTCCATTTCTGAAGTGAAACACACAACAGAGTTCTCATCCATTGATCACACTCTGTTGTAGAGCAACAAGCATACTCTAGCTTTCTAGAGTCTCTAAGACAGCAGGAAACTTGAGTGTGCTGAGAACAAATGAACGGTGTTTAATACACAACCAGACCATATCTAGTCCAACTCTGCTTCTGAAACTGATACAAAGCACTGGTCCTCTAACATACAATGTTTGTGAGTTAAGATGAGAAACCTGTGAGCTTCCTGAACGATGTAGTTCGTTTGAGCTGTAAAGTGACTGCCCTTACCTAAACCAAGTCTTGCTTGTAGGAAGACACAGAGCCTGGGATTTAACTGCATTTCTGAAGTGAAACACACAGCACAGTTCTCATCCATGGATCACACTCTGCTTTAGAGCAAGAAGCACGCTCTTGCTTTCTAGAGTCTCTAATGCAGCAAGAAACGTGAGTGTCCTCAGAAGAAAAGTACCGTGTTTCCTAAACATACGGACCATATCTAGTTCAACTCTGCTTGAAATTGATACAAAGCAAAGGTCCTGTAACATCCAATGCTTGTCAGTTAAGATGAGAAATGTGTGAGCTTCGTGAAGATGTAGTTCGTTTGAGCTGTAAAGTAACTTCCCTTACCTGAAACGAAGTCTTGCTTATAGGAAGACTCAGAGCCAGGGATTTAACTCCATATCTGAAGTGAAACACACAACAGAGTTCTCATCCCTTGATCACACTCTGGTTTAGAGCAAGAAGCACACTCTAGCTTTCTAGAATCTCTAAGACAGCAGGAAACTTGAGTTTGCTGAGAACAAATTATCGCTGTTTCCTACACATACGGATCATATCTAGCCAACTCTGCTTCTGAAACTGATACATAGCACTGGTCCTCTAACATCCAATGCTTGTCAGTTAAGATGAGGAACGAGTGAACTTCGTGAACGATGTAGTTCGTTTGAGCTGAAAAGTGACTGCACTTACCTGAAACGAAGTATTGCTTGTAGGAAGACTCAGAGCCTGGGATTTAACTCCATTTTTGAAGGGAAACACACAGCAGAGTTCTCATCCATTGATCACACTGTGCTTTAGAGCAAGAAGCACGCTCTTGCTTTCTAGAGTCTCTAATACAGCAGGAAACGTGAGTGTGCTCAGAAGAAAAGATCCATGTTTTCTATTCATAGGGACCATATCTAGTTCATCTCTGCTTGAAATTGATACAAAGCAAAGGTCCTCTAACATCCAATGCTTCTCAGTTAAGATGAGAAACGTGTGAGCTTTGTGAACGATATAGTTCGTTTGAGCGGTAAAGTAAATGCCCTTACCTGAAACGAAGTCTTGCTTGTAGGAAGACTCAGAGCCAGGGATTTAACTCCATTTCGGAAGTGAAACACACAACAGAGTTCTCATCCATTGATCACACTCTGTTGTAGAGCAAGAAGCACGCTCTACCTTTCTAGAGTCTCTAAGACAGCAGGAAACTTGAGTGTGCTGAGAACAAATGAACGGTGTTTAATACACAACCGGACCATATCTAGTCCAAATCTGCTTCTGAAACTGATATAAAGTACTGAACCTCTATCATCCGATGCTTGTCAGTTAAGATGAGAAACGTGTGAGCTTCGTGAACGATGTAGTTCTTTGAGCTGTAAAGTAACTTCCCTTATCTGAAATGAAGTCTTACTTATAGGAAGACTCAGAGCCTGGGATTTAACTCCATTTCTGAAGTGAAAACACAACAGAGTTCTCATCCATTGATCACTCTCTGCTTTAGAGCTAGAAGCACACTCTTGCTTTCTAGAGTCTCTAATACAGCTGGAAACATGAGTGTCCTGAGAATAAAAGAACGGTGTTTCTTACACATAAGGACCATATCTAGTCCAACTCTGCTTCTGAAACTGATACAAAGCACTGGTCCTCTAACATCCATTGCTTGACAGTTATGGTGAGAACCGTGTGAGCTTTGTTACCGATGTAATTCGTTTGAGATGAAAAGTGACTGCACTTACCTGAAACGAACTATTGCTTGTAGGAAGACTCAGAGCATGGGATTTAACTCCATTTTTGAAGGGAAACACACAGCAGAGTTCTCATCCATTGATCACAGTCTGCATTAGAGCAAGAAGCATGCTCTTGCTTTCTAGAGTCTCTAATACAGCAGGAAACGTGAGTGTGCTCAGAAGAAAAGATCCGTGTTTTCTATACATAGGGACCATATCTAGTTCATCTCTGCTTGAAATTGATACAAAGCAAAAGTCCTCTAACATCCAATGCTTGTCAGTTAAGGTGAGAAACGTGTGAGCTTCGTGACCGATGTAATTCGTTTGAGCTGAAAAGTGACTGCCCTTAAGTGAAACGAAGTCTTTCTTGTAGGAAGACTCAGAGCCTGGGATTTAACTCCATTTCTGAAATGAAACACACAACACAGTTATCATCCATTATTCACACTCTGCTTTAGAGCAAGAAGCACGCACTTGCTTTCTAGAGTCTCTAATACAGCAGGAAACAAGAGTGGGCTGAAAACAAAAGAACGGTGTTTCTTAGACATACGGACCATATCTAGTCCAACTCTGCTTCTGAAACTGAAACAAAGCACTGGTCCTCTAACATCCAATGTTTGTGAGTTAAGATGAGAAACGATTGAGCTTCCTGAACGATGTAGTTCGTTTGACCTGAAAAGTGACTGCCCTTACCTTAAAAGAAGTCTTGCTTTTAGTAAGACTCAGAGCCTGGGATTTAACAACATTTCTGAAGTGAAACACACAGCAGAGTTCTCACCCAGTGTTCACACTCTGCTTTACAGCAAGAAGCACGCTCTTGCTTTCTAGAGTCTCTAAGACAGCAGGAAACATGAGTGTGATGAGAACAAAAGAACGGTTTTTCCTACACATACGGACCATATCTTGTCCAACTCTGCTTCTGAAACTGATACAAAGCAAAGGTCCTCTAACATCCAATGCTTCTCAGTTAAGATTAGAAACGTGTGAGCTTCGTGAATGATATACTTCGTTTGAGCTGTAAAGTAAATGCCCTTACCTGAAACGAAGTCTTGATTGTAGGAAGACTCAGAGCCAGGGATTTAACTCCATTTCTGAAGTGAAACACACAACAGAGTTCTCATCCATTGATCACACTCTGTTGTAGAGCAAGAAGCACGCTCTAGCTTTCTAGAGTCTCTAATACAGCAGGAAACATGAGTGTGCTGAGAACAAAAGAACGGTGTTTCTTACATGTACGGACCATATCTAGTCCAACTCTGCTTCTGAAACTGATACAAAGCACTGGTCCTCTAACATCCGATGCTTGTCAGTTAAGATGAGAAACGTGTGAGCTTCGTGAATGATGTAGTTTGTTTGAGCTAAAAAGTGACTGCCCTTACCTGAAACGAAGTCTAGCTTGTAGGAAGACTCAGAGCCTGGGATTTAACTCCATTTCTGAAGTGAAACACACAACAGAGTTCTCATCCATGGATCACACTCTGCTTTAGAGCAAGAAGCACGCTCTTGCTTTTAGAGTCTCTAATGCAGCAGGAAACGTGAGTGTTCTCAAAAGAAAAGAACCGTGTTTCCTATACATACGGACCATATCTAGTTCAACTCTGCTTGAAATTGATACAAAGCAAAGGTCCTCTAACATCCAATGCTTGTCTGTTAAGATGAGAAATGTGTGAGCTTCGTGAAGATGTTGTTCGTTTGAACTGAAAAGTGACTGCACTTACCTGAAACGAAGTATTGCTTGTAGGAAGACTCAGAGCCTGGGATTTAACTCCATTTTTGAAGGGAAACACACAGCAGAGTTCTCATCCATTGATCACACTCTGCTTTAGAGCAAGAAGCACGCTCTTGCTTTCTAGAGTCTCTAATACAGCAGGAAACGTGAGTGTGCTCAGAAGAAAAGATCCGTGTTTTCTATTCATAGGGACCATATCTAGTTCATCTCTGCTTGAAATTGATACAAAGCAAAGGTCCTCTAACATCCAATGCTTCTCAGTTAAGATGAGAATCGTGTGAGCTTTGTGAACGATATAGTTCGTTTGAGCTTTAAAGTAAATGCCCTTACCTGAAACGAATTCTTGCTTGTATGAAGACTCAGAGCCAGGGATTTAACTCCATTTCGGAAGTGAAACACACAACAGAGTTCTCATCCATTGATCACACTCTGTTGTAGAGCAAGAAGCACGCTCTAGCTTTCTAGAGTCTCTAAGACAGCAGGAAACTTGAGTGTGCTGAGAACAAATGAACGGTGTTTCATACACAACCGGACCATATCTAGTCCAAATCAGCTTCTGAAACTGATACAAAGCACTGGTCCTCTAACATCCAATGTATGTGAGTTAAGATGAGAAACGTGTGAGCTTCCTGAACGATGTAGTTCGTTTGAGCTGAAAAGTGACTGCCTTTACCTGAAAAGAAGTCTTGCTTTTAGTAAGACACAGAGCCTGGGATTTAACTCCATTTCTGAAATGAAACACACAACACAGTTATCATCCATTATTCACACTCTGCTTTAGAGCAAAAAGCACGCACTTGCATTCTAGAGTCTCTAATACAGCAGGAAACATGAGTGTGCTGAGAACAAAAGAACGGTGTTTCTTACACATACGGACCATATCTAGTCCAACTCTGCTTTAGAAACTAAAACAAACCACAGGTCCTCTAACATTCAATTCTTGTCAGTTAAGATGAGAAACGTGTGAGCTTCGTGAACGATGTAGTTCTTTGAGCTGTAAAGTAACTTCCCTTACCTGAAATGAAGTCTTGCTTATAGGAAGACTCAGAGCCTGGGATTTAACTCCATTTCTGAAGTGAAACACACAACAGAGTTCTCATCCATTGATCACACTCTGCTCTAGAGCTATAAGCACACCCTTGCTTTCTAGATTCTCTAATACAGCAGGAAACATGAGTGTGCTGGAATAAAAGAACGGTGTTTCTTACACATAAGGACCATATCTAGTCCAACTCTGCTTCTGAAACTGATACAAAGCAGTGGCCCTCTAACATCCAATGCTTGTCAGTTAAGGTGAGAAACGTGTGAGCTTCGTGACCGATGTAATTCGTTTGAGCTGAAAAGTGACTGCCCTTAAGTGAAACGAAGTCTTTCTTGTAGGAAGACTCAGAGCCTGGGATTTAACTCCATTTCTGAAATGAAACACACAACACAGTTATCATCCATTGATCACACTCTGCTTTAGAGCAAGAAGCACGCACTTGCTTTCTAGAGTCTCTAATACAGCAGGAAACATGAGTGGGCTGAAAACAAAAGAACGGTGTTTCTTACACATATGGACCATATCTTGTTCAACTCTGCTTCTGAAACTGATACAAAGCACTGGTCCTCTAACATCCAATGTTTGTGAGTTAAGATGAGAAACGATTGAGCTTCCTGAACGATGTAGTTCGTTTGACCTGAAAAGTGACTGCCCTTACCTTAAAAGAAGTCTTGCTTTTAGTAAGACTCAGAGCCTGGGATTTAACAACATTTCTGAAGTGAAACACACAGCAGAGTTCTCATCCATTGTTCACACTCTGCTTTACAGCAAGAAGCACGCTCTTGCTTTCTAGAGTCTCTAAGACTGAAGGAAAATGAGCGTGATGAGAACAAAAGAACGGTTTTTCCTACACATACGGACCATATCTTGTCCAACTCTGCTTCTGAAATTGAAACAAACCACTGGTCCTCTAACATCCAATGCTTGTCAGTTAAGATGAGAAACGTGTGAGCTTCCTGAACGATGTAGTTCGTTTGAGCTGTAAAGTAACTTCCCTTACCTGTAATGAAGTCTAATATAGGAAGAATCAGAGCCTGGGATTTAACTCCATTTCTGAAATGAAACACACAACACAGTTATCATCCATTATTCACACTCTGCTTTAGAGCAAAAAGCACGCACTTGCATTCTACAGTCTCTAATACAGCAGGAAACATGAGTGTGCTGAGAACAAAAGAACGGTGTTTCTTACACATACGGACCATATCTAGTCCAACTCTGCTTCTGAAACTGATACAAAGCACTGGTCCTCTAACATCCAATGTTTGTGAGTTAAGATGAGAAACCTGTGAGCTTCCTGAACGATGTAGTTCGTTTGAGCTGTAAAGTGACTGCCCTTACATAAACGAAGTCTTGCTTGTAGGAAGACACAGAGCCTGGGATTTAACTGCATTTCTGAAGGGAAACACACAGCAGAGTTCTCATCCATTGTTCACACTCTGCTTTACAGCAAGAAGCACGGTCTTGTTTCTAGGGTCTCTAAGACAGGAGCTAATATGTGTGTGATGAGAACAAAAGAACGGTGTTTACTACACATACTGACCATATCTAGTTCAACTCTGCTTGAAATTAATACAAAGCAAAGGTCCTCTAACATCCAATGCTTGTCAGTTAAGATGAGAAACGTGTGTGCTTCTTGAACGATGTAGTTCATTTGAGCTGTAAAGTAACTGCCCTTACCTGAAACGAAGTCTTGCTTGTAGGGAGACTCAGAGCCAGGTATTTAACTCCATTTCTTAAGTGAAACACACAACAGAGTTCTCATCCCTTGATCAAACTCTGCTTTAGAGCAAGAAGCACGCTCTTGCTTTCCAGAGTCTCTAATAGAGCAGGAAACCTGAGTGTGCTCAGAAGAAAAGAACCGTGTTTCCTATACATACGGACCATATCTAGTTCAACTCTGCTTGAAATTGATACAGAGCAAAGGTCCTCTAACATCCAGTGCTAATCAGTTAAGATGAGAAACGTGTGAGCTTCGTGAACGATATAGTTACTTTGAGCTGTAAACTAAATGCCCTTACCTGAAACGAAGTCTTGCTTGTAGGAAGACTCAGAGCCTGGAATTTAACTCCATTTCTGATGTGAAACAAACAGCAGAGTTCTCATCCATTGTTCACACTCTGCTTTACAGGAAGAAGCACGCTCTTGCTTTCTAGAGTCTCTAATACAGCAGGAAACATGATTGTGCTGAGAACAAAAGAACGGTGTTTCCTACACATACAGACCATATCTAGTCCAACTCTGCTTCTGAAACTGATACAAAGCACTGGTCCTCTAACATCCAATGCTTCTCAGGTAAGATGAGAAACGTGTGAGCTTCGTGAACTATGTAGTTCGTTTGAGCTGTAAAGTAACTTCCCTTATCTGAAACGAATTCTTGTTTGTAGGAAGACTCAGAGCCTGGGATTTAACTCCATTTCTGAAGTGAAACACACAACAGAGGTCTCATCCCTTGATCACACTCTTTTCTATAGCAAGAAGCACACTCTAGCTTTCTAGAATCTCTAAGACAGCAGGATACTTGAGTGTGCTGAGTACAAATGAACGGTGTTTCCTACACATATGGATATTATGTAGTCCAACTCTGCTTCTGAAACTGATACAAAGCACCGATCCTCTAACATCCAATGCTTGTCAGTTAAGATGAGGAACGTGTGAACTTCGTGACCGATGTTATTCGTTTGAGCTGAAAAGTGACTGCCCTTACCCGAAATGAATTCTTGCTTATAGGAAAACTCAGATCCGGGGATTTAACTCAATTTCTGAAGTGAAACCCACAGCAGAGTTCTCATCCATTGTTCACACTCTGCTTTAGAGCAAGAAGCACGCTCTTGCTTTCCAGAGTCTCTAATAGAGTAGGAAACCTGAGTGTGCTCAGAACAAAAGAACGGTGTTTCCTACACATACAGACCATATCTAGTTCAACACTGCTTCTGAAACTGAAACAAACCCCAGGACGTCTAACACCCAATGCTTGTCAGTGAAGATGAGAAACATGTGAGCTTCGTGAACAATGTAGTTCGTTTGAGCTGAAAGTAACTGCCCTTACTTGAAATAAATCTTCCTTGTAGGAAGACTCAGATCATGGGATTTAACACCATTTCTGAAGAGAAATACACAACACAGTTCTCATCCATTGATCACACTCTGCTTTAGAGCAAGAAGCACGCTCTTGCTTTCTAGAGTCTCTAATACAGCAGGAAACATGATTGTGCTGAGAACAAAAGAACGGTGTTTCTTACACATTTTGACCATATCTAGTCCAACTCTGCTACTGAAACTGATAGAAAGTACTGGTCCTCTAACATCCAATGCTTCTCAGGTAAGATGAGAAACGTGTGAGCTTCGTGAACTATGTAGTTCTTTTGAGCTGTAAAGTAACTTCCCTTACCTGAAACGAATTCTTGTTTGTAGGAAGACTCATAGCCTGGGATTTAACTCCATTTCTGAAGTGAAACACACAACAGAGTTCTCATCCATTGATCACACTCTGCTTTAGAGCAAGAAGCATGCTCTTGCTTTCTAGAATCTCTAATACAGCAGGAAACGTGAGTGTGCTCAGAAGAACAGAACCGTGTTTCCTATACATACAGACCATATCTAGTTCAAGTCTGCTTGAAATTGATAAAAAGCAAAGGTCCTCTAACATCCAATGCTAATCAGTTAAGATGAGAAACGTGTAAGCTTCGTGAACGTTGTAGTTTGTTTGAGCTGAAAAGTGACTGCCCTTACCTAAACGAAGTCTTGCTTGTAGGAAGACACAGAGCCTGGGATTTAACTCCATTTCTGAAGTAAAACCCACAGCAGAGTTCTCATCCTTTGTTCACACTCTGCTTTACAGCAAGAAGCTCGGTCTTGTTTCTAGAGTCTCTAAGACAGGAGGAAACATGAGTGTGATGAGAACAAAAGAACGGTGTTTCCTACACATACTGACCATGTCTAGTTCAACTCTGCTTGAAATTGATGCAAAGCAAAGGTCCTCTAACATCCAATGCTTGTCAGTTAAGATGACAAACGTGTGAGCTTCTTGAACAATGTAGTTCATTTGAGCTGTAAAGTAACTGCCCTTACCTGAAACGAAGTCTTGCTTGTAGGAAGACTCAGAGCCTGGGATTTAACTCCATTTCTGATGTGAAACAAACAGCAGAGTTCTCATCCATTGTTCACACTCTGCTTTACAGCAAGAAGCACGCTCTTGCTTTCTAGAGTCTCTAATACAGCAGGAAACATGATTGTGCTGAGAACAAAAGAACGGTGTTTCTTACACATACGGACCATATCTAGTCCAACTCAACTACTGAAACTGATACAAAGCACTGGTCCACTAACATCCAATGCTTCTCAGTTAAGATGAGAAACGTGTGGGCTTCGTGAACTATGTAGTTCGTTTGGGCTGTAAAGTAACTTCCCTTACCTGAAACGAATTCTTGTTTGTAGGAAGACTCAGACCATGGGATTTAACTCCATTTCTGAAGTGAAACACACAACAGAGTTCTCATCCATTGATCACACTCTGCTTTAGAGCAAGAAGAACGCTCTTACTTTCTAGAATCTCTAATAAAGCAGGAATTGTGAGTGTGCTCAGAAGAACAGAACCGTGTTTCCTATACATACAGACCATATCTAGTTCAACTCTGCTTGAAATTGATAAAAAGCAAAGGTCCTCTAACATCCAATGCTAATCAGTTAAGATGAGAAACGTGTGAGCTTCGTGAACGATATAGTTTGTTTGAGCGCTAAACTAAATGCCCTTACCTGAAACGAAGTCTTGCTTGTAGGAAGACACAGAGCCTGGAATTTAACTCCATTTCTGATGTGAAACAAACAGCAGAGTTCTCATCCATTGTTCACACTCTGCTTTACAGCAAGAAGCACGCTCTTGCTTTCTAGAGTCTCTAATACAGCAGGAAACATGATTGTGCTGAGAACAAAAGAACGGTGTTTCTTACACATACGGACCATATCTAGTCCAACTCTGCTACTGAAACTGATACAAAGCACTGGTCCACTAACATCCAATGCTTCTCAGTTAAGATGAGAAACGTGTGAGCTTCGTGAACTATGTAGTTCGTTTGAGCTGTAAAGTAACTTCCCTTACCTGAAACGAATTCTTGTTTGTAGGAAGACTCATAGCCAGGGATTTAACTCCATTTCTGAAGTGAAACACACAACAGAGTTCTCATCCCTTGATCACACTCTTTTCTATAGCAAGAAGCACACTCTAGCTTTCTAGAATCTCTAAGACAGCAGGATACTTGAGTGTGCTGAGTACAAATGAACGGTGTTTCCTACACATATGGATATTATCTAATCCAAATCTGCTTCTGAAAAGGATACAAAGCACTGGTCCTCTAACATCCAATGCTTCTCAGTTAAGATGAGGAACGTGTGAACTTCGTGACCGATATAATTCGTTTGAGCTGAAAAGGACTGTCCTTACCTGAAACGAATTCTTGCTTGTAGGAAAACTCAGAGCCGGGGATTTAACTCCATTTCTGAAGTGAAACACACAACAGAGTTCTCATCCATTGAACACACTCTGCTTTAGAGCAAGAAGCACGCTCCTGCTTTCTAGAGTCTCTAATACAGCAGGAAACATGATTGTGCTGAGAACAAAAGAACGGTGTTTCTTACACATACGGACCATATCTAGTCCAACTCTGGTACTGAAACTGATACAAAGCACTGGTCCTCTAACATCCAATGCTTCTCAGTTAAGATGAGAAACGTGTGAGCTTCGTGAACGATATAGTTTGTTTGAGCTGTAAACAAAATGCCCTTACCTGAAACGAAGTCTTGCTTGTAGGAAGACTCAGAGCCTGGGATTTAACTCCATTTCTGAAGTGAAACACACAACACAGTTCTCATCCATTGATCACATTCTGCTTTAGAGCAAGAAGCACACTCTAACTTTCTAGAGTCTCTAAGACAGCAGGAAACTTGAGTGTGCTGAGAAAAAATGAACGGTGTTTCCTACCCATATGGATCATATCTAGTCCAAATCTGCTTCTGAAACTGATACAAAGCACTGGTCCTCTAACCTCCAATGTTTGTCAGTTAAGATGAGAAAAGTGTGAGCTTTGTGAACGATGTTGTTCGTTTGAGCTATATAGTAACTGCCCTTAACTGAAACGAAGTGTGGCTTGTAGGAAGACTCAGAGCCAGGTATTTAACTCCATTTCTGAAGTGATACACACGACAGAGTTCTCATCCATTGATCACACTCTTTTCTATAGCAAGAAGCACACTCTAGCTTTCTAGAATCTCGAAGACAGCAGGAAACTTGAGTGTGCTGAGAACAAATGAATGGTGTTTCCTACACATATGGATATTATCTAGTCCAACTCTTCTTCTGAAACTGATACAAAGCACTGGTCCTCTAACATCCAATGCTTGTAGTTAAGATGAGGAACGTGTGAACTTCATGACCGATTTAATTCGTTTGAGCTGAAAAGTGACTGCCCTTACCTGAAACGAATTCTTGCCTGTAGGAAGACTCAGAGCATGGGATTTAACTCCATTTCTGAAGGGAAACACACAACACAGTTCTCATCCATTGATCAAACTCTGCTTTAGAGCAAGAAGCACGCTCTTGCTTTCCAGAGTCTCTAATAGAGCAGGAAACCTGAGTGTGCTCAGAAGAAAAGAACCGTGTTTCCTATACATACGAACCATATCTAGTTCAACTCTGCTTGAAATTGATACAGAGCAAAGGTCCTCTAATATCCAGTGCTAATCAGTTAAGATGAGGAATGTGTGAGCTTCCTGAAAGATATAGTTACTTTGAGCTGTAAACTAAATGCCCTTACCTGAAACGAAGTCTTGCTTGTAGGAAGACTCAGAGCCTGGAATTTAACTCCATTTCTGATGTGAAACAAACAGCAGAGTTCTCATCCATTTTTCACACTCTGCTTTACAGCAAGAAGCACGCTCTTGCTTTCTAGAGTCTCTAATACAGCAGGAAACGTGATTGTGCTGAGAACAAAAGAACGGTGTTTCTTACACATACGGACCATATCTAGTCCAACTCTGCTACTGAAACTGATACAAAGCACTGGTCCTCTAACATCCGATGCTTCTCAGTTAAGATGTGAAACGTGTGAGCTTCGTGAACTATGTAGTTCGTTTGAGCTGTAAAGTAACTTCCCTTACCTGAAACGAATTCTTGTTTGTAGGAAGACTCAGAGCCTGGGATTTAACTCCATTTCTGAAGTGAAACACACAACAGAGGTCTCATCCCTTGATCACACTCTTTTCTATAGCAAGAAGCACACTCTAGCTTTCTAGAATCTCTAAGACAGCAGGATACTTGAGTGTGCTGAGTACAAATGAACGGTGTTTCCTACACATATGGATATTATCTAGTCCAACTCTGCTTCTGAAACTGATACAAAGCACTGGTCCTCTAACATCCAATGCTTGTCAGTTAAGATGAGGAACGTGTGAACTTCGTGACTGATGTAATTCGTTTGAGCTGAAAAGTGACTGCCCTTACCTGAAACGAATTCTTGCTTGTAGGAAAACTCTGAGCCGGGGATTTAACTCCATTTCTGAAGTGAAACCCACAGCAGAGTTCTCATCCGTTGTTCACACTCTGCTTTAGAGCAAGAAGCATACTCTTGCTTTCCAGAGTCTCTAATAGAGTAGGAAACCTGAGTGTGCTCAGAACAAAAGAACGGTGTTTCCTACACATACAGACCATATCTAGTTCATCACTGCTACTGAAACTGAAACAAACCACAGGACGTCTAACACCCAATGCTTGTCAGTGAAGATGAGAAACATTTGAGCTTCGTGAACAATGTAGTTCGTTTGAGCTGAAAGTAACTGCCCTTACTTGAAATGAAGTCTTCCTTGTAGGAAGACTCAGATCATGGGATTTAACTCCATTTCTGAAGAGAAACACACAACACAGTTCTCATCCATTGATCACACTCTGCTTTAGAGCAAGAAGCACGCTCTTGCTTTCTAGGGTCTCTAATACAGCAGGAAACATGATTGTGCTGAGAACAAAAGAACAGTGTTTCTTACACATATGGACCATATGTAGTCCAACTCTGCTACTGAAACTGATACAAAGCACTGGTCCTCTAACATCCAATGCTTCTCAGGTAAGATGAGAAACGTGTGAGCTTCGTGAACTATGTAGTTCGATTGAGCTGTAAAGTAACTTCCCTTACCTGAAACGAAGTCTTGTTTGTAGGAAGACTCAGAGCATGGGATTTAACTCCATTTCTGAAGTGAAACACACAACAGAGTTCTCATCCATTGATCACACTCTGCTTTAGAGCAAGAAGCACGCTCTTGCTTTCTAGAATCTCTAATACAGCAGGAATCGTGAGTGTGCTCAGAAGAACAGAACAGTGTTTCCTATACATACAGACCATATCTAGTTCAACTCTGCTTGAAATTGATAAAAAGCAAAGGTCCTCTAACATCCAATGCTAATAAGTTAAGATGAGAAACGTGTGAGCTTCGTGAACGATATAGTTTGTTTGAGCTGTAAACTAAATGCCCTTACCTGAAACGAAGTCTTGCTTGTAGGAAGACTCAGAGCCTGGAATTTAACTCCATTTCTGATGTGAAACAAACAGCAGAGTTCTCATCCATTGTTCACACTCTGCTTTACAGCAAGAAGCCCGCTCTTGCTTTCTAGAGTCTCTAATACAGCAGGAAACATGATTGTGCTGAGAACAAAAGAACGTTGTTTCTTACACATACGGACCATATCTAGTCATACTCAACTACTGAAACTGATACAAAGCACTGGTCCACTAACATCCAATGCTTCTCAGTTAAGATGAGAAACGTGTGGGCTTCGTGAACTATGTAGTTCGTTTGAGCTGTAAAGTAACTTCCCTTACCTGAAACGAATTCTTGTTTGTAGGAAGACTCATAGCCTGAGATTTAACTCCATTTCTGAAGTGAAACACACAACAGAGTTCTCATCCCTTGATCACACTCTTTTCTATAGCAAGAAGCACACTCTAGCTTTCTAGAATCTCTAAGACAGCAGGATACTTGAGTGTGCTGAGTACAAATGAACGGTGTTTCCTACACATATGGATATTATCTAATCCAAATCTGCTTCTGAAACTGATACAAAGCACTGGTCCTCTAACATCCAATGCTTCTCAGTTAAGATGAGGAACGTGTGAACTTCGTGACCGATGTAATTCGTTTGAGCTGAAAAGGACTGCCCTTACCTGAAACGAATTCTTGCTTGTAGGAAAACTCAGAGCCGGGGATTTAACTCCATTTCTGAAGTGAAACACACAACAGAGTTCTCATCCATTGATCACACTCTGCTTTAGAGCAAGAAGCACGCTCCTGCTTTCTAGAGTCTCTAATACAGCAGGAAACATGATTGTGCTGAGAACAAAAGAACGGTGTTTCTTACACATACGGACCATATCTAGTCCAACTCTGGTACTGAAACTGATACAAAGCACTGGTCCTCTAATATGCAATGCTTCTCAGTTAAGATGAGAAACGTGTGAGCTTCGTGAACTATGTAGTTCGTTTTTGCTGTAAAGTAACTTCCCTTACCTGAAACGAATTCTTGTTTGTAGGAAGACTCAGAGCCTGGGATTTAACTCCTTTTCTGAAGTGAAACACACAACAGAGTTCTCATCCATTGATCACACTCTGCTTTAGAGCAAGAAGCACGCTCTATCTTTCTAGAGTCTCTAAGACAGCAGGAAACTTGAGTGTGCAGAGAAAAAATGAACGGTGTTTCCTACCCATATGGATCATATCTAGTCCAACTCTGCTTCTGAAACTGATACAAAGCACTGGTCCTCTAACATCCAATGCTTGTAGTTAAGATGAGGAACGTGTGAACTTCATAACCGATTTAATTCGTTTGAGCTGAAAAGGACTGCCCTTACCTGAAACGAATTCTTGCCTGTAGGAAGACTCAGAGCATGGGATTTAACTCCATTTCTGAAGGGAAACACACAACACAGTTCTCATCCATTGATCAAACTCTGCTTTAGAGCAAGAAGCACGCTCTTGCATTCCAGAGTCTCTAATAGAGCAGGAAACCTGAGTGTGCTCAGAAGAAAAGAACCGTGTTTCCTATACATACGGACCATATCTAGTTCAACTCTGCTTGAAATTGATACAGAGCAAAGGTCCTCTAACATCCAGTGCTAATCAGTTAAGATGAGGAATGTGAGAGCTTCCTAAAGATATAGTTACTTTGAGCTGTAAACTAAATGCCCTTACCTGAAACGAAGTCTTGCTTGTAGGAAGACTCAGAGCCTGGAATTTAACTCCATTTCTGATGTGAAACAAACAGCAGAGTTCTCATCCATTGTTCCCACTCTGCTTTACAGCAAGAAGCACGCTCTTGCTTTCTAGAGTCTCTAATACAGCAGGAAACATGATTGTGCTGAGAACAAAAGAACGGTGTTTCTTACACATACGGACCATATCTAGTCCAACTCTGCTACTGAAACTGATACAAAGCACTGGTCCTCTAACATCCAATGCTTCTCAGTTAAGATGTGAAACGTGTGAGCTTCGTGAACTATGTAGTTCGTTTGAGCTGTAAAGTAACTTCCCTTACCTGAAACGAATTCTTGTTTGTAGGAAGACTCAGAGCCTGGGATTTAACTCCATTTCTGAAGTGAAACACACAACAGAGGTCTCATCCCTTGATCACACTCTTTTCTATAGCAAGAAGCACACTCTAGCTTTCTAGAATCTCTAAGACAGCAGGATACTTGAGTGTGCTGAGTACAAATGAACGGTGTTTCCTACACATATGGATATTATCTAGTCCAACTCTGCTTCTGAAACTGATACAAAGCACTGGTCCTCTAACATCCAATGCTTGTCAGTTAAGATGAGGAACGTGTGAACTTCGTGACTGATGTAATTCGTTTGAGCTGAAAAGTGACTGCCCTTACCCGAAACGAATTCTTGCTTGCAGGAAAACTCAGAGCCGGGGATTTATCTCCATTTCTGAAGTGAAACCCACAGCAGAGTTCTCATCCGTTGTTCACACTCTGCTTTAGAGCAAGAAGCATACTCTTGCTTTCCAGAGTCTCTAATAGAGTAGGAAACCTGAGTGTGCTCAGAACAAAAGAACGGTGTTTCCTACACATACAGACCATATCTAGTTCAACACTGCTTCTGAAACTGAAACAAACCACAGGACGTCTAACACCCAATGCTTGTCAGTGAAGATGAGAATCATGTGAGCTTCGTGAACAATGTAGTTCGTTTGAGCTGAAAGTAACTGCCCTTACTTGAAATGAAGTCTTCCTTGTAGGAAGACTCAGATCATGGGATTTAACTCCATTTCTGAAGAGAAACACACAACACAGTTCTCATCCATTGATCACACTCTGCTTTAGAGCAAGAAGCACGCTCTTGCTTTCTAGAGTCTCTAATACAGCAGGAAACATGATTGTGCTGAGAACAAAAGAACGGTGTTTCTTACACATATGGACCATATCTAGTCCAACTCTGCTACTGAAACTGATACAAAGCACTGGTCCTCTAACATCCAATGCTTCTCAGGTAAGATGAGAAACGTGTGAGCTTCGTGAACTATGTAATTCGTTTGAGCTGTAAAGTAACTTCCCTTACCTGAAACGAAGTCTTGTTTGTAGGAAGACTCAGAGCATGGGATTTAACTCCATTTCTGAAGTGAAACACACAACAGAGTTCTCATCCATTGATCACACTCTGCTTTAGAGCAAGAAGCACGCTCTTGCTTTCTAGAATCTCTAATACAGCAGGAATCGTGAGTGTGCTCAGAAGAACAGAACCGTGTTTCCTATACATACAGACCATATCTAGTTCAACTCTGCTTGAAATTGATAAAAAGCAAAGGTCCTCTAACATCCAATGCTAATCAGTTAAGATGAGAAACGTGTGAGCTTCGTGAACGATATAGTTTGTTTGAGCTGTAAACTAAATGCCCTTACCTGAAACGAAGTCTTGCTTGTAGGAAGACTCAGAGCCTGGAATTTAACTCCATTTCTGATGTGAAACAAACAGCAGAGTTCTCATCCATTGTTCACACTCTGCTTTACAGCAAGAAGCACGCTCTTGCTTTCTAGAGTCTCTAATACAGCAGGAAACATGATTGTGCTGAGAACAAAAGAACGGTGTTTCTTACACATACGGACCATATCTAGTCCAACTCTGCTACTGAAACTGATACAAAGCACTGGTCCACTAACATCCAATGCTTCTCAGTTAAGATGAGAAACGTGTGAGCTTCGTGAACTATGTAGTTCGTTTGAGCTGTAAAGTAACTTCCCTTACCTGAAACGAATTCTTGTTTGTAGGAAGACTCATAGCCTGGGATTTAACTCCATTTCTGAAGTGAAACACACAACAGAGTTCTCATCCCTTGATCACACTCTTTTCTATATCAAGAAGCACACTCTAGCTTTCTAGAATCTCTAAGACAGCAGGATACTTGAGTGTGCTGAGTACAAATGAACGGTGTTTCCTACACATATGGATATTATCTAGTCCAAATCTGCTTCTGAAACTGATACAAAGCACTGGTCGTCTAACATCCAATGCTTCTCAGTTAAGATGAGGAACGTGTGAACTTCGTGAACGATATAGTTTGTTTGAGCTGAAAAGGACTGCCCTTACCTGAAACGAATTCTGGCTTGTAGGAAGGCTGAGAGCCTGGGATTTAACTCCATTTCTGAAGTGAAACACACAACACAGTTCTCATCCATTGATCACACTCTGCTTTAGAGCAAGAAGCACGCTCTTGCTTTCTAGAGTCTCTAATACAGCAGGAAACTTGAGTGTGCTCAGAAGAACAGAACTGTGTTTCCTATACATACAGACCATATCTAGTTCAACTCTGCTTGAAATTGATAAAAAGCAAAGGTCCTCTAACATCCAATGCTAATCAGTTAAGATGAGAAACGTGTGAGCTTCGTGAACGATATAGTTTGTTTGAGCTGTAAACTAAATGCCCTTACCTGAAACGAAGTCTTGCTTGTAGGAAGACTCAGAGCCTGGGATTTAACTCCATTTCTGAAGTGAAACACACAACACAGTTCTCTTCCATTGATCACACTCTGCTTTAGAGCAAGAAGCACACTCTAACTTTCTAGAGTCTCTAAGACAGCAGGAAACTTGAGTGTGCTGAGAAAAAATGAATGGTGTTTCCTACCCATATGGATCATATCTAGTCCAACTCTGCTTCTGAAACTGATACAAAGCACTGGTCCTCTATCCTCCAATGTTTGTCAGTTAAGATGAGAAAAGTGGAAGCTTTGTGAACGATGTTGTTCGTTTGAGCTATATAGTAACTGCCCTTAACTGAAACGAAGTCTTGCATGTAGGAAGACTCAGAGCCTGGAATTTAACTCCATTTCTGATTTTAAACAAACACCAGAGTTCTCATCCATTGATCACACTCTGCTTTACAGCAAGAAGCATGCTCTTGCTTTCTAGAGTCTCTAAGACTGCAGGAAACTTGAGTGTGCTGAGAACAAAAGAATGGTGTTTCTTACACATACGGACCATATCTAGTCCAACTCAGCTTCTGAAAATTATATAAAGCACTGGTCCTCTAACATCCTATCTTTTGAGTTAAGATGAGAAACGTGTGAGCTTCCTGAACGATGTAGATCTTTAGAGCTGAAAAGTGACTGTCCTTACCTGAAACGAAGTCTTGCTTGTAGGAAGACACAGACCCTGGGATTTAACTCCATTTCTGAAGGGAAACACACAACACAGTTGTCATCCATGGATCACACTCTGCGTTAGAGCAAGAAGCATGCTCTAGCTTTCTAGAGTCTCTAATACAGCAGGAAACTTGAGTGTTCTGAGAACAAATGAACGGTGTTTCGTACACATACGGACGATATCCAGTCCAACTCTGCTTCTGAAACTGATACAAATCACTGGTCCTCTAACATGAAATGCTTGGCAGTTAAGATGAGAAATGTGTGAGCTTTGTGAACGATGTATTTCGTTTGAGCTGTAAAGTAACTGCCCTTACCTGAAACGAATTCTTGCTTGTAGGAAGACTCAGAGCCAGGTATTTAACTCCATTTCTGAAGTGAAACACACAACAGAGTTCTCATCCCTTGATCACACTCTTTTCTATAGCAAGAAGCACACTCTAGCTTCCTAGAATCTCTAAGACATCAGGAAACTTGAGTGTGCTAAGAACAAAAGAACGGTGTTTCTTACACCTACGGACCATATTTAATCCAACTCTGCTTCTGAAACTGACACAAAGCACTGGTCCTCTAACTACCGATGCTTGTCAGTTAAGATGAGAAACGTGTGAGCTTCGTGACCAATGTAATTCGTTTGAGCTGAAAAGTGACTGCCCTTACCTGAAATGAAGTCTTGCTTGTAGGAAGACACAGAGCCTGGGATTTAACTCCATTTCTGAAGAGAAACACACAACACAGTTCTCAACCATGGATCACACTCTGCTTTAGAGCAAGAAGCATGCTCTGGCTTTCTAGAGTCTCTAATACAGCAGGAAACGTGAGTGTCCTCAGAAGAAAAGAACCGTGTTTCCTACACATACGGATCATATCTAGTCCAAGTCTGCTTCTGAAACTGATACAAAGCACTGGTCCTCTGACATCCAGTGCTTGTCAGTTAAGATGAGAAACTTGTGAGCTTCATGAACGATGTAGTTTGTTTGAGTTGTAAAGTTAATGCCCTTACCTGAAACGAAGTCTTGTTTGTAGGAAGAATCAGAGCCTGGAATTTAACTCCATTTCTAATGTGAAACACACAGCAGAGTTCACATCCATTGATCACACTCTGCTTTACAGCAAGAAGCACGCTCTTGCTTTCTAGAGTCTCTAAGACTGCAGGAAATATATGTGTGATGAGAACAATAGAATGGTGTTTCCGACACATAAGGACCATATCTAGTCTAACTCTGCTTCTGAAACTGAAACAAAACACAGGTCCTCTAACATCCAGTGCTTGACAGTTAAGATGAGAAACGTGTGAGCTTCCTGAATGATGTAGTTCCTTTGAGCTGAAAAGTGACTGCCCTTACCTGAAACGAAGTCTTGCTTGTAGGAAGACACAGAGCCTGAGATTTAACTCCATTTCTGAGGGAAACACACAACACAGTTCTCATCCATGGATAACACTCTGCTTTAGAGCAAGAAGCACGCACTTGCTTTCTAGAGTCTCTAATAGAGCCAGAAACATGAGTGAGCTGAAAACAAAAGAACGGTGTTTCTTACACATACAGACCATATCTAGTCCAACTCTGCTTCTGAAACTGATACAAAGCACTGGTCCTCTAACATCCAATGCTTGTCAGTTAAGATGAGAAACGTGTGAGCTTCGTGACCGATGTAATTCGTTTGAGCTGAAAAGTGACTGCCCTTGCCTGAAACGAAGTCTTGCTTCTAGGAAGACTCAGAGCCTGTGATTTAACTCCATTTCTGAAATGAAACACACAACACAGTTCTCATCCATTGATCACACTCTGCTTTAGAGCAAGAAGCACGCTCTTGCTTTCTAGAGTCTCTAATATATCAGGAAACATGAGTGTGCTGAGAACAAAAGAACAGTGTTTCTTACACCTACGGACCATATTTAGTCCAACTCTGCTTCTGAAACTGATACAAAGCACTGGTCCTCTAACCTCCAATGTTTGTCAGTTAAGATGAGAAAAGTGTGAGCTTTGTGAACGATGTTGTTCGTTTGAGCTATATAGTAACTGCCCTTAACTGAAACGAAGTCTTGCTTGTAGGAAGACTCAGAGCCTGGAATTTAATTCCATTTCTGATGGGAAACAAACAGCAGAGTTCTCATCCATTGTTCACACTCTGCTTTACAGCAAGAAGCACGCTCTTGCTTTCTAGAGTCTCTAAGACTGCAGGAAACCTGAGTGTGCTCAGAAGAAAAGAACCGTGTTTCCTATACATACGGACCATATCTATTCAACTCTGCTTGAAATTGATACAGAGCAAAGGTCCTCTAACATCCAGTGCTAATCAGTTAAGATGAGAAACGTGTGAGCTTTGTGAACGATATAGTTACTTTGAGCTGTAAACTAAATGCCCTTACCTGAAACGAAGTCTTGCTTGTGGGAAGACTCAGAGCCTGGAATTTAACTCCATTTCTGATGTGAAACAAACAGCAGAGTTCTCATCCATTGTTCACACTCTGCTTTACAGCAAGAAGCACGCTCTTGCTTTCTAGAGTCTCTAATACAGCAGGAAACATGATTGTGCTGAGAACAAAAGAACGGTGTTTCTTACACATACGGACCATATCTAGTCCAACTCTGCTACTGAAACTGATACAAAGCACTGGTCCTCTAACATCCAATGCTTCTCAGTTAAGATGAGAAACGTGTGAGCTTCGTGAACTATGTAGTTCGTTTGAGCTGTAAAGTAACTTCCCTTACCTGAAAAGAATTCTTGTTTGTAGGAAGACTCAGAGCCTGGGATTTAACTCCATTTCTGAAGTGAAACACACAACAGAGTTCTCATCCCTTGATCACACTCATTTCTATAGCAAGAAGCACACTCTAACTTTCTAGAATCTCTAAGA